>OY757941.1:15729462-15786962 GCA_963585895.1 Sepioteuthis lessoniana
TTTATGCGCAAGTGACTCCTAAAGGAGATTTATTGGTACATATAGAGGTGAGGTTTAGGGGATGCCCTATTTGGGCCCGCGGTATCGTATCAAAGGTGGAAAATGTCCAGGAAAAACGACTAAAATATATGCAAGGAGTTTCACGAGTATTGAAACAAAGCAGAGGCATCTCAGATTGATCTTATTCTCTTTCTCTTTTAAGACTATTACAGATACATTTAACTAAACATTAAAATCATGCTACAGATGATGGAGTGGGGTTTCTTTTGCGTGAAGACATCATGAAAGTAAATCTTTCAATATTGTTCAGTTTCTTTGTTTAATGGCATATCAACCTTTGTAGATTATTTAATGACAAAGCCATAATTCTAGAAGAATAGCAGTGATGCTATTAAAACCATAGCTGGAAGGAAAAGTGGGTCCATACCTTTGTCAATGGTCCTATTTACCCAACCCCTCCGCTTGGGCAGGATATGACACAAGGTCAATTTTTTAAGCGGAGTTTAACAGGTTTGAATTCGGAGTTTTCCTTCTCCTAGACTAGATGCCTCACCAAGGCTGAAGAACCTAGTCTGTCCTACTATTTATCCATAGCTGGAGGGAGAATAATTGGATTCATACCTTTCCCAAGGGTATTAGTGCTATGTGAAATGCAATGTCTTGTCCAGGAATTGAACTCGTATCGCCGTGTTCATATCCTGTGACGATAACCATTACACCACGGGCACCTTTGTCAATGGTATTTGTTCAAAAGTGACCGTACTAGCGTGACTGGAGTTCGAACTCACTCATTACGATTCTGCAGTTCACCACTTTAACCATTGCACCCCAACGACACCCCCAAGATTGTTCAAGCAGATACACACGGAAGTTCAATTTCAACACATTTTAAAACAGAAGTCAGATTTTTAAGTAGGTCAACAATCTATCAAAGCAACCCTCACAACACTGATTCATTGAAGGTAGCCATAACAGAAAAGATTTAAAGGGTCAACTAAGAAAAACGTGCATCACTTTCGAACAAATGCCCTTGAAAAAAGGTATGAACCCAGATTATCCCTCCAGCTATGGATTAATTAGTATCACCACTATTATTCCACAAGAATAGCTTTGGTATGAAATAACCCTCAAAAATTAATATGCCATTAAAAATAAAACTAAACCAATAATACATTTTAAAAAGTGTTCAAATACTGGCAAGTAGAATAGAATAAAGCTTTATATGAATTAATGTTGATTCACAGCTCCGAGACAGGCTCAAAACTGTCAGTTTCACGTATCTATAATTAAAACATTAGATTAAACTTGGCTCAGAGTAAAAATATTTTTTGCGATTTACTAAAATATAATTTGCCTTTCTAAAAAAAAGTAGGTTAATATTAAGATTTACTTAAGAGAAAGTGCACAAAAATAACAATAAATATTTGAAGTTTAATAAAAAAAAATTGTTCTAAAAACGATTTAAAAAAAAATAAATTTAAAAAGTGCTCAGTTATTGGCCCGCAAATCATCATAAAACCTAAAATTAATGAATGTTTATTCACCCCTGTATAGCTGCAACATAACTACCATTTTCGCGTATCTAAACAAAAATAAACAATCCTCGAATGAGATAGTAGTACCGATGATCTAGTAGTAACGGCGACCCCATCGATTGCGGAGTGGAGGCAGTGTAAATATCACCGAAAAAAATCAGCAATAAACACAATATCTGTCTCCTGGAAGCTGGGCGTCATAAACACTGGACTCTGGTATATATATATATATATATTTATATATATATTGTTTAAATAAGTCGTTTTCAAAATTTTTTTCATAAATCAGTACAATGCTCAATACTGACCAGTGGAATAACATAAAACGAAAAAATAAAAGAATGCTTACGCATCCCTCCTTGGCAGTTTCTTTACTGTTAGTTTAATTTAAAAAATAAGACATCTCCACAGATTTTTTTTTTGTGTGTGTGTGTTTGGGAATATATTCAGTTGACAGTAAAAAGACTGTCACAGAGCGGGCTGTAATCGCACTTTCATTTTGGGTTGAATATATATAAATGTACATAGGTGCCCGTGGTGTAATGGTTATCGTCGTGGGAAATGGACACGGCGACACGAGTTCAAATCCTGGACGAGACTGATTGCATTTCACATAGCACTAATACCCTTGGGAAAGGTATGAATCCAATTATTCTCCCTCCAGCTATGGGTAAATAGTAGGGCAGACTGTGTTCTTCAGCCTTGGTGAGGGAACTAGTCTAGGAGAAATGAAACTCTGAATTCAAACCTGTTAAACTCCGCTTAAAAGAATTGACCTTGTGTCATATCCTGAGGGGTTGGGTAAATATGAATATATGTAAATATACATACGTGTGTGTGTGTATGTGTGTACGCTTGAGTGTGCGTATATGCGTCTGCACTGTGTTTCTATTACAAAACAGCTGGTTTGTAAACGAAAGGGATTCTGTAAGTTTATATAGGAATATAAAGATTTAAATGTGAGTGTTTTTGTCAGTATGGATGGGGTTTGGGTGTGTCCACGAGACAGAGAAAGAGAGAGAGAGAGAGAGAGGGAGAGAGAAAGAGAGAGTAAAGAATAGACACGTGAACGTTGGTGAGTTTCAGTTGACATTAATTATGATTGCTTTCAGCTGTATATAATCACCAGGAAGTGGTTATTTGTCGAATATATATCAAGATTAGTCAAGCTCTGTGGCTAACGAATTATATATTGGCGTTGTGGTTAGTGTGTTCGCCAATGGTCCGGGAGACATGGGTTCAATACCAAAGACTCAAGAAATGGTACTTGATACCAACTTGCTTTAGACTAAGTTATGGGTAAGTGGAGCAATCCAGAGAAAGGCTTAGCAGCCCCCCTACTCCTCGGTGTCGTAGCTATTGAAAAAGGAGTATACGGCTCATCCTCGACTTCAGTCGCTATCTTAGTGAAAGTTAAAGAACACACACACACACACACATATATATATATACATATATATGCGTGCACATGTGTGTATGTGTGTGTGTGTGTGTGTGTGCGTGCGTGTGTGTGCTAAATGTCACATTCATTGTCATGTTTGCTAATGCACATTTTAAATTAAAACTAGGATGGCCTACAGTTAAAAATTGCACGGTTGTTGAATATGCATCTAATGTTGCTGTTGGCAATCTGCTGTAACGATATACTAATATGTGTTCGCTAAAGAAATATACCCCGCAAAAAAGTATAAATATATTTTTTAGAAAATTAATTTTATTCTGTATTAAAATAAACGAAAAAATATCTAAACGCTAAGCTAAATTTAATTTTAAAATTTGATTTCAATTAGCAAATGTTTTTTCACGTTTATATTTGTCATGCGGCTAAGCAGCAATTTTATCTCAAGTGCCGTCAACTCCATAATGGAAAAGGACTTGAAAGCACCTTTCTTCTTCTTCTTCTTCTTCTTCATTTTTTACACTTTCTTTTCTTCATTTACGTTTTCTTCATTTTCTCTTACTTTTCTTCTTCTTCTTCTTCTTCTTCTTCTTCTTCTTCTTCTTCTTCTTCTTCTTCATTTTTTTACACTTTCTTTTCTTCATTTACGTTTTCTTCATTTTCTCTTACTTTTCTTCTTCTTCTTCTTCTTCTTCTTCTTCTTCTTCTTCTTCTATTTCTTCTTCATTTTTTTACACTTTCTTTTCTTCATTTACGTTTTCTTCATTTTCTCTTACTTTTCTTCTTCTTCTTCTTCTTCTTCTTCTTCTTCTTCTTCTTCTTCTTCTTCTTCTTCTGTGATTTTTTCTTTTACCATTCTTTAATTTTCTTTTACTTTTTTCTTTTTTCTCCTCTTTTTCTTTTTTCTCCTCTTTTCATTCTTTAATTTCACCCTCTTTTTTCTTCTTCTTCCTCTCCTTTGACATTTCCTTCTTTTTTTTTACCGTTTCTTTCTCCTTTCCTTATACCTTTAGTCTTTCTTCCTCCCTTTTCCTTATTTTACTTTCTTCTTCTTGATATTTCACCCTATTTTTTTCTACTTTTTCCTCGTCTTTTTCTATCACCTTAATCTTTATTCACCTCTCTTTCTTCCTTCACATTTTTCATTTCTTCTTCTTCTTCTAATGTAAACGTAGTTTTTTTTTGCAAACCAACAATTAAACACACATTTTATTTGATGCTAAATCTGATAAGAGCACTTTATACATCAGTTAAAAATATATTTTTCCAAAACTGGAATTTTGTGATTTTCTTTTTTTCTTTTTTTCTTTTCTTTAGCACCAAAAATAATGACAATAAAACTCTTGATCTTCCGAAGGTCTACAGTGTAAGACAAAAATAATAGCACAGTCAATATTCTGTCGACAGCGACAATCATATAACTACAGCCACAACCTCTATATCGTTTTATATATATATATATATATATATATATATATATATATATATATATATATATATATATATATATATATAATAGAAGACTAGCCAATAATAATGAAAGTAAATTTCAGGAACTATAACGGTATTTTGACGATATAGAGGTCGTGGCTGTTGTTATATGATTGTCGCTGACGACAGAATATTGACTGTGCTTATGGAAGTAAACAATGTAGGGCAATCAGGCAATACATAGAGAAAATATTATAACAAGGTAATCCAAGTTGAAGGATAGATTTACTGAGAAGCAAAGTCGACACTATAGCGTTTCGGTTCTAATGAACCATCATCAGGGCTGTGTGGGATGATATTAGCGATGTTAACAAACGCTGATTCACTAATCAAACGTACTACTTTTTCTTGTTATACAATTTTTTTCCTAGGTTTTTGTATTTTGTACTTTTAAACATCCATTATTGATTTAACATCACTAATCTCATCGTTCTTAGTCTTGATGATGGGTCATTAGAACCGAATCGCTATTGTGTCGATTTTGCTTCTTAATAAATCTCTCCTTCTACTTGGATTGCATTGATATCAATTTCTCTCTCTCTCTCTCTCTCTCTCTCTCTCTCTCTCTCTCTCTCTCTGTCGATATATATATATATATATATATACTGTTTATGAATGCGTGTTTTAGTATTTGTAAAGTTTATTCTCATTATAAATAGCTAGTCTATTATCATTATTTTTAGATATGTATGCTTATATATATATATATATATATATGAAGAAAAAGTCAACAAAGTGATCCAAAAGAGATGAATTTATTATAAAGGACAGTCAATGATGGTGATGAACGTTTAATTAAAACGAAAGTCAGATACTTTTCCTTTATTTATATATATATATATATATATATATATATATATATATATATATATATATATATATATATATATATATGTCTTATTTGTTTCTATATATATATGTGAAGGTAGTAGAAAAAAATAACACAAATAGGTGAATATTTTATGATGTAAAGTCGGCGTTAACGTTTCAGTTTCAGAAACCATCAACGGGACCTGGATATCAAAATAGTTCACCTAGCGATGGATGCTTGCTGAGAAGACAGGAACAAATAAAGAAATATACAACGAAAAGATACATAAACGTGCACATAGCGTTCATTATTCAAAAGTCATAAGAACGTGTCTGGCACGTGGAAACAATATTTGAAAATGTTGGATTTCCCAATAAAAGGAGACAAAGCCTCCCGTTTATTGAGAAATACGCAACAAGTAAGTTTTCATATATATATATATATATATATATATATATATATATATATATAGATCGTTTTGAATCATCCATGTTAAATGTCGTGTAAGATTGTATTTCGTATTTGTTTTTCGGAAAGGACAGTATGAAAGTAAATATGAAACCGAAACGTTAACGTCGATTTTATATCATAATATATTCACCTATTTAGATTATGTTTTTTTTTTTTCTGCTACCTTCATACTGTCAGATTTATCGAAATTTACTTTCATATATATATATATATATATATATATATATATATATATATATATATATATATATATATATATATCTATAATAACAGTGTTGGTTGTCACCAAATCATTTTGTTGGTTTGTGTCGAACCAAGTGCAATATAATATGGAGAGTGCTCAGTATCTAGGATGGAGCAATGATATAATAATGATAATAATAATAATAATAATAATAAATAAATAAATATGTATAAGATATATATACTTAATTCATGGAATTTGGACTGCAACTCTGGGTTTCATGGAGTTTTACAAAAGAACAATGATCGTTTCATTTCATTTTTTAACTGCCGGATGATTATTGCTTTGTAAAAAACTCCATGTAACCCAGGGGTGGCAGTCCAAGTTCCATGGAATTATATATATATATATATATATATATATATATATACTGTGCATATGTAGTTTCGAGTAAAGTTTATCCTCATTATTTCTTAGTCAACTATTATGTTTTCATATGTATACTTTCACGCCTATAGAAGCACACACACACACACACACACACACACACATTTATATATATATATATATATATATGAATGTATATTTTGGCAGCACACACACACACATACACACACACATTTATATATATATATATATATATATATATATATATATATGAATGTATGTTTTGGCAGCATTTCTTCGTTAATACAAATTTCATTAAATATAATAGACATTTTCTGTCTACATATTTTCTTCTGGATCCGCTCGTATTGCCGTATTGCTTTTATCGTATTCAACGGGAATTGATTTATGTATTGTCCATAGTTGTATGTATCCCTAGTACTTTCTACCTGACTTTGGACCATCATCAGGGGAGGATCTATTTCAAAAGTGATGTAACTTTTGATTTTGCATATTACTACTATGTAAGAGCGTCTTTATCGTTGAGGATTATAGCGTTTGCTTTTAAATGGGTTTCTATAAATAGTGTCAGTATATTTACTATGTATATATATATATATATATGATGTATATCCATGACCAAGACCAACTATACAAACACATAATACATATACATCTGCATGCAGAACACAACGACACAATAAGAACAAGCGACACAGTTCTTAGAAAAATATACATCTCACTTTATTTGAAAGGTTTTTGTGTGAGAGGGAGTTGAAGACCGAACAGAACTGCAACATATTGACCCCCACTCTATTGGCCATAACCAAGTTTCTTTCCTGTTCTCCTGGGCTACTCAACCGGGGGCCTGCTGGGTGCTGGCTCTCCCTACCGCATCTTGTCACCAAGTGGTCTGGTCTCCAAACTAACTGACTTCCTATCTTCATCGAGTTATATAATAGTTCAACGGCCACCTCTTTGTGGGAGTCACAAATTGCACTCATTCAAACCATCCACGGATGCACCTTTTATTTACGAAGGTACTATTTACCAACCCCTCCGCTCGGGCAGGATATGACACAAGGTCAATTTTTAAGCGGAGTTTAACAGGTTTGAATTCAGAGTTTTCCTTCTCCTAGACTAGTTGCCTCACCAAGGCTGAAGAACCTAGTCCGTCCTACTATTTACCCATAGCTGGAGGGAGAATAAGGGGGTTCATACCTTTCCCAAGGGTATTTGCCCGAAAGTGAACGTAATAGCGCGACTGGAGTACGAACTCGCGTACTACGATTCCGCAGTGCATCGCTTTAACCATTACACCACGAGGGTGCATTGCCTATTTTGACAGCCCGGCCTGGTCGTAGGTCAATATACAACATATATATATATATATATATATATATATATATATATATACAGTAAATAAGAACTATAAGTATCCAATGAATGAGTGCTCACTCTTTGACTATCTAATGCAAATTATACCGGCTGAGCAAAATATATTTTTTGTTTAAAATACAATAAAATGGAATACGAATCTCTACTGCACTCAGTCTGTATCCTTTCTGTACTCAAACTGAATCTCTGCTGCAGGCTCGCTGAATTTCTGCATCACGCAAGCTTTACTTAAACTGAATCCTTCCTACACTCGAGTCGAATCTCCGCTGAACTCAAATCGAATCTCAGCATCACACAAGACGAATCTCTGCTTCACTCAAGTTGAATCTCCGCAGAACTCAAACGGAATCACAGCAGCACACAAGACGAATCTCTATTGAAATCACACTGAATTCTTTCTACATTCGAGTCGAACCTCTGCTGAACTCAAACTGAATATCTGTAGCCCTCAAGTTGAATCTCTGCTTCACTCAAGCTGAATCTCTGCTTTACTCAAGCTGAATCTCTGCTGCACTCAAGCTGAATCTCTGCTGCACTCAAGCTGAATCTCTGCTGCACTCAATTCCCAGATCTGCTGAACTCTGGCCTTTCCAAGAGCTGTAAATTTTTGTCATAGCCAGGACACCCCACTTTTAGGAGTTTGGGATCATAACCTTCCCTCAGAATACAGTCAGCATATTCTATACCCGATCGACTGGTTTTACAACTCGATGATGGGAAAAATTTCAACGAAGCAAAACTAAAATTAAAATAGAAATCTTTTTTTACACGTGAATTAATTTATTCCATTCTTTAATAAATTTAAAATAAAATTTAGTTTGTTTTTGTTATTGTCGTTGTTCTTCATTTCTCTCAAGAGTTTGTAACATTTCCTTTCGTTCAATTCGTTTTTTGGGGTGGGGTGTTCTTGAGAAAATGATGCTAACTTTTGTTTTGTTTTAAAAATGTTTACCTATGTTTTTAAAACAACAAATCAAACAAGAGAATGTATTTTAAAAGGAAATACTCCAAATAAAATGAATTCGGTTTCTTTGGTAAATAATCAATATGTCTCGTTTGAGAACATATCTTATAATCTTCCTATATACGTATTTAGTCAACCTCTCCCTGAGGGTCACGATGTGACATAGGTCCAATTTTTTAAGCGGGGTAAACTTGGTTTGAATTCAGAATATGATTTCCTAAGCAAGGCAAAAGAACCCAGTCTACTCTGCTATTTATCCATAACTGGGGAAAAAAGAGATGTATTTATGGCTTTCCCAAAGGGCGGTAATGCGAAGTGAAATGCGAACAACCGCGTCGATATATTTACCCGATCCCTCCACTCGAGCAGAATAAGACACAAGCTCAAATTTAAGCAGGGTATGAATTCGGAACTTTCCTTCTCCTAGAGCAGTTGCTAATCAAAGTTTAAAGAGCCCGGTCTGTCCTACTATTTAACCATAGACAGAGGTAGGATTTTGGGATACATGTCTTCCCCAAGGTTATTAGTTCTATGTATTATACAAACAGACTCGTTCAGGGTTTGAAATCGGGTCATCATGTCTCTTTCCGTCGTCGGTAACCATTAAATCATGTGTTTTATTGTCATCTACAGCATTATAACGACACAATAATAAAGACGTAGGAAGACTTCTTTATAAATATATGTACCTCTCAGTTTATTGTAAGGGTTCGAAAAGGGTTACTCAAGGTTTGCATGTGAGAGGGAGCTGAGGACGGAACAGAACTGAAATATTTTGACCCCCACTCTTATGATCGTCAGCGTTGTGTCTTTCTTGCTCTCCTGATGCTCAACCGGAGTCCCAGAGGCCCACTCTGCTTGGTGATGGCTTTCTTTACTGCATCTTATCAGCATCTTCTCTGGACCCCAATTCACTCGGGGGCCCGAGCCCCTTTGGCCTGGTGTGGCTTTCCCTACCACATCTCGTCTATAACTCCGTCTGATCTCTAACTGGAACTCATCAGGGGCCCCAAGGCCTGATGGGGCTTTACCTACCACAACTCGGCACTCCACTCCAACTCTTACTGGAACTCTTGACTTCTGTCTTGACTGAGCTATGTAATAGTTCAACGCCCACTCAGTCACCTACTCGGTCTTTGAAATCGCATGTGTGATCGTCATCAAGCGGAAATAACTGTCATGCAGTTCACAGGTCACTCTCTTCGAGTGCATCAGTCTATGAGTGTACCATGGGAATTTTTTTACCTCGTCCCATTTTGTCAGCCAATTTCCGCCCACGCGATTTCCTCTCATAACTGCCATTAGAATGCGTCACTTCCTTCCGGTGCATCACCTTGGAATGGCATTTTTGGCCGGGTCGAAGGCCAAAATACAACACATAATCACCACCTTGTGTTGGATTTGAACTCACGTTACACATATCATTTTCTACAACGATAACTGTTACGCTAAGCTATATAGGGAAAAGTCAATATTTTTTCTATTTGTTCTATTCTGTTGTTCTTTACTTGTTTGGATTTGGTTCTCCGTTTTTGATGATATATCAACCTTTGTGGGTTATCTAATGCCAAAATTATCCTTGTAGAAGAACACTAGATGTACTATTTAACCAAAAGCTAGCTTAGATATAAGAGAGTACATACCTTTCCCAAGGGCATTTGTCCAAAAGGAAACATAATAGCATGACTGGAACTCTAGAGGTACTATTTAACCAAAAGCTAGCTAGAGCGTACATACCTTTCCCAAGGGCATTTGTCCAAAAGGAAACGTAATAGCTTGACTGGAACTCGAACTTGATAACAACGACCTCGTAGTCAAGCTCGTTAGCCTTTACGCTATTGGGCTGTTTCTCTTTTATGGATATTGATGGGTCATGAAATTGATGTATCTATCAAGAAGCCATGATAATGAATTCAGTACGATAACAATTCCAAATCTACATAATGTTTTATACTTCTTGGTTTCATTATATCTTCTAATCTAACCTTATCTGCTTAACTCTGCAACCCGAACCATCTGATCTTCTGCTTGGGTGTTCTTTTGGTTGACTTGGGTTCATCTTGATGCCATTTCAGTTTTTATTCGAACACAAAATATTAGTTTATTTTTTTGGCGTCTTCTTTTCACTCAAGTCCCATACAGTCACGTAGCAGGAAAATTAGCCATTCCAAGCACCTTTCTATTCTCTTCAGAGCTTGCAGCTAATCTGAAATACTCTATTTCCCTTCCTATTTCCACAACTGAGCCAACAAATCAGATAACTGCTAGAAGTGTTAGCAATGGGTCAAGCTCTATTAATCACAGCCTGGTTTGTTCCATGACTCTTCAAATTAACAAATTACCAGTTAAATTTTTGAAATCAAATATTTACACTACCTTATCAAATAAATAGAGACCCTATTCAACAGCTACTACAACGAGGTGTTGGACAGGTTGCTACTCCTGGCTCTGGACTGCTTTATTTACCCTTGTTCCGTATTATGCTGAGTGTTAAGCAAGGAGGCATCAAGTAACATTTTTGGGTCTCTGGTATGAGTCGTCCTGAGACTGAGCTCCGGTTTTCTAGACCATTGATGAACTGTTGTATATAGATTCTAGTTGGCCGTCCTGCCTTTGCCCGTTCATATGATATGGTCCACAGGAGTACGTCACTTATGAGTTCGTCCTTACTTCTCCAGCTGTGTCCCACAGGTCTGGTTCGTCTTTTATAGTAGGTGGACGTACAGCTGCTGCTTTGTCGAGTGTTGCCTCCAGGACTTGTTCAATATTGCTCACAGCATTCTTGTGTAGTTGCCGTCAAGCTTTTTCTCCATGCATTTAGTTAGCGTCCATGTAGTGCATCCCTATAGCAGTATCGACACGACCCCTGCTTTTTTTATACAAAAAAGAGCGAAATAAGAGAAGATAAATAAAAGAAAGATTGAAGAAACAGAAATAGAAGAAGAAAGAAAAAATGAAGAAGCTTATGAAAGAAAGAAAGAAAGAAAGAAAAGATCTGACAAACAAAAATGTATGGAACTATTTTTTAAAAATCGTACTGATCTGTTGGGTAGGCATAGAATAATCTTACTCTGTCCCCTGCAGAGATGTACTCACCCCTAAAATTGCCCAGTCGGCTGGGACTGTAGAATACACCGACTGCTTCTCTGTAGAGGGGTAAGAGCCCCCCCAACAAGTGTCCTGGATATGACACTAAACACTCTGATGGTGAATTCCAGCAATGCTGGGGCTTTGGGGAATACGGAGTACCTCTTTATTGCCATCGCTCCCAGGTCCACTCTGACCCCGAGCGGTAGCACCTGAGAGAACTAACAGTATACTTATGCTAAACTGAATTGTTTGAGTAAACTGAATAGCTTGAAATAGAAACGTTTTTGACAATTAAACCGTACTTACATTTAAACTGCGTGCTTATGCTTAACTGAATTATTTCAAATAGAACTGTTTTCAGCATTAAAACTGTATTTACACTTAACTGAATTGTTACATATAACAGCTTGAATAGTTTGAAATGGAAATGTTTTTGACACTTAAACTGTGTACTTATGCTAAACTGAATTGTTTTAAATAGAACAGATTATTTACATAAAAATGGATTTGGCGTTAAATAACCTACAAAGTTTGATATGCCATAGAACGCACCAAACCAAACCAAACCAATCACCCCTAAAAAATATTGATGTCCAAGGAATAAAACTAAATTTAATCTCATAGTGAGATTCCCGTTCTGGAAAGCTACAGCTTGAGTACCGCAGAGGTTTGAATCGAAAGCAACAGAGATTTGTGTTGAAACTGCAAAGTTTCGACTTGTGTGGTGCCGATTTTCTATGATATACCGGGGAAGAAAAAAAGACAACACTTATGTGCAAAAAAATAATCTTTCTAGTTTTTTTCATTTCGAAGGGTAGGACATAATTACATGAGGAGAGAGTCAGGAACAGCTAAGATAAACACTCATACTGAGACATAGAATCTTGAGTGAATCGCTTTCTTCATTTTTCTTCGCGTGACTGGTAGATGGCCAACCCAAAACAATTAATCATATACGCTTCTTCATCATTTCCCTTTCAGGATAGCGGTACGGGGCTAACTCAAAACATCAAACCATCTCAGCTTCTATGTGTTTTTCACCTCAAGGTCTTCGCAAGCAATCCATAGACTTTTCTGCGATCATATCCCTAGCGAACCTGTTTCTTCAAACTTCTTTGTATCATCTTGAGTATTTAATCGCCTTAGCTTCAATATGTTTTACAACTCAAGGTCTTCGCAAATCACCCTTTTTTTTCTTATGGGATCATATCCGCTCTCAAAGATTTCAGACCATTCTCTACCTTTCAAACTTGGACTGTCTGACCCAAGGCCAGCGTCGAGAGCGGCATAACGTTGAGTGACATTGTACTGGGACACATCTTCTCTCTTCCGGGGTCGAAAATGTTCTGTCGTTGTATAATTTTCCGGACGCCCACGTACATTGTGCTTACCCTTCCTTCCGGTATGCCATTGACGCAGTTCAAGTGGCATTTCCCCTGTCTTTTGTTTATCTTAAGACACAAGAGATTCGGATGGAGTGCTGGAAAGCATTAGAGATTCGACTCGAATGAAATAGATTCGTATCGAGTGTAGCATAGATTGAGCTCGAGTGCAATAGCGAGCATTCAGTTCGAGTATGACTGAAGAGATTTTACTCAATTGCAGCTGGGACTATTCGCGTGGAGTAGAGAATAGACTTGAGTGCTGAAGAGAGTCGACTCAAATGCAAGAGGCATTTGGTTTGAGTGCAGCCGAGATTTGATTAGAGTGCAGTAAAGATAGGCCTGAAGTGCAGCAGAGATTAAGCTCCAATGAAACAAAGGTTTCATTCGAGCTTAATCTCTGCTGCACTTCAGGCCTTTTGAGTGTAGCACGGATTTGAGTGTAGCACGGATTTGAGTGTAGCACGGATTCTACTTGAGAGCTGCAGATATTCGGCTCGAGTTGAGTAGAGATTCGTATCGAGTGAGTCATCTTGAGTGCAGAGATTCGACTCGAAAAAAGTGATTTGGCTCGAACTCGTGATATTCAGTTCGAGTCTTGCAGATATTCGACTTGAATGCATGAGAGTTTCGGCTTGGGTGCTGCAAAGATTCAGTTAAAGTGTACTGTAGATAAACTTGAGTGTAGCTGAGAATCGACTCGAACGAAACAAAGATTCGAATCGAGTACTGTATAAATTCTGCTGGAGTGCAGCAGAAATTCAATTAGAGTGCAGTTGAGATTTAGTTTGAGTTCAGCTGAGATTCGGATCGAGTGGTTCACCAGAGATTCGGTTCGACACTGATGAGTTCTGATAGAACGAAACAGATCTGTCTGTGGATGACTATATATACATATATATATATATATACAAAATTTGGCATTGAATTGAATATTTCTGGCGGCAACACCCCACAAGGCACTAACTATACGGCCACCTGCCTCCTATCACAAAGACTATCAAGGTTAGACGAACCAGACATGCAGGACACTGCTGGAGAAGCATGGACGAGCTCATAAGTGATGTAGTCGTATGGACCCCCACATATGGCCGAGAAAAAGCAGGACGACCAGCTCGAACATACATTCAGCAGCTATGTGAGGATACGGGATGTATCATGAATTATCGCGTGTTTTACGACAGTTTCACTGGTGACATCGAACATTCTATGACCTTAGATTTGTTCTTCAAAACTGCATAATGAGGCTCCAGACGTGAAGCTTAGGGAGCTAACCCATGTTCTACAAAACTCCACGTTTTGTAGAACATGGGTTACCTCTTTGAGGCCATTACTTCTAGTAACCTTCATACCAATGTAACATTACGGACGGGCGCTGTCATTGAGAGCGCGCGAGCGCATCGGCTGTCGTCAACCAGTGAAAATGTCACGAACCTAGCGCGTGCGGGCAGAATGACTTGCAAAGTTAGACGTGATTTTAAAATAATCACTCATTATGCAGTTTTATGAAATGCTCAGTACTCTCGTTGAGTTGGGGGTTCTAAGTCATCTGCAAAGGTGCATTTGGTGTATTCTACTGCCCTATACCATTTACGGAGTTGGGTATCAGAAAAGAACGAGGAAAATGTTGGTAAACGAGCCATAGCCTTGCTCTTTTAACAATTTTTTTCTCGTTCCCCAATGATACCTGCATCAGAAAAATAAGGTATAAATGATATTCATACTTCGAAATTATGTAATATAATGGCCGAGAGATTTCGTTTTATATATCTTGCACTTTCGGTTTAGTTCGGCTGATAACCTTTTGCTTAGCGCATGGGTTAGTTAGGTGCAACATGAGCACAAGTGTTCACGCGCGTCCGGGTAGGATGTATCATTCACAGATGTTAAAATAAAAACCCCAGATAGGAGATGGGAAATGTGACCAGGAGGTGTGAATGTCGTCATGCACCGGAAGCGTGGGCTGAGATTTGAGAAAAAGTCAGTTAGTTGAGTTCCTGCCTCGGAAGAAGACGGTTGACTTTCTGAGCTTGCCTAGGCGAGACCAGTAGTTTGCAGCGGGTGCCGCACGTGGTTTGGTGCAGATGGAAAAGTCAGCATAGAAGGATTGTGCCTCTCTCTTTCTTATGTCGAAAAATGTTTTAACTCAAAGGTAATAAAAAGTTTCGTACCTGAACTAAGAAGTCGTAAGTGTTTTTCGTGTTTCGGGATCCCTATGTTATCTATATATGAGTATTGAACATTCTATGTCTATTTCACATATTCATGTAGGGCTATGTTACTCTGTTTTCTTTCAAAGATAGTTGATTTTTTTCTTTTGTCTTTTGTTTTGTCTTTTGTTTTGTTTTCGCGGGTTTGGGACTTTAAATGTTTTAAATTTTGAGGGTCTGTTCATTCTTTCACACACATTGCAACACCGCAGGGCCAGTCAGATTTCATTTTTATTCATAACTCTCAAAACTTCGTTCTCAGATCATAATTTTGCTGATCGAAAACTTAAAAAAAGACAACAAGCAAACTTGCAAGTGAAAGGGTTAAAGATGAAGCTTATCTGTAAAAGGTTTGCGGCACAAATATTTGTTTTTATAAATTATTGTTGAACAATTTCAATGTAACCTGTTAGTGAAAAAGTTAAGAATCTCTGGAGCATTCTGTTGGTCGACTGGAGACCAAGGTTACAACTATTTTCAATTCTCTAACTTTTCTATTCTTTTTATGAGTGTATTAAGTCAATAAGACTTGAGGTAAATGATTCCTTGGTGAGCTAGAATAGAAACAAAGAAAAAAATCCTTAAAAATTTTTAATTAAGAGATTCCTTGCGAGCATATATTAGAGTTGAATCATTTCGAACATCAGCAAAATTTTATTATGGATTAAACAAAGAAGGCCTGCCTGTCAAGGGAGGGGAATTATAATACGCTGACTTTATCCCCTGCAGTGGCACAAGACAGTCCCTTTTAAAATGTGATATCCTAGGTATAAATCTATAAGTTTTAACGATGGGTTTATTCGTCAATAACAACCCCTTTCTTATAACGCATTAGGTTTTCCCAAAATAGTGTAACCTTACACAGAATATTCGGTAGAAAACAGAACAAGTCAATTGATATATGAAGACATTTGATTGATTGTACACAACATGACTCGGGAATATGGTTCCCATCCTAAGATATACAAGAATCACAAGTGTTCAGGTCTGAAACATAGAGGAGGAAGGTTGCTCTCAACGAAGTCGCTGCAGTCCAATACGTCAGCTACAATGCTAAGGATTCACCCTGATTGACATTAGATTGCTCGTTAGGTGTTATCAGTTTTAAACTTAGTGAAATGTTTGGGGGGATTTTTTGTTTCTTTCTTATGCGTTCATGGCTTTTTATCATTGTGGGTTTTCGTACTATTATTATTTCCATAACGCTTCTTGTTTTATTACTCGTTACGCTATGTGCTCTGATGGACAGTTTAGTGTGAATTTTTGGGACCTATAAAGTTAATGTTCTTACTTGACTAGGATTACTACTATTATGTATGATTTTTTTTACCTGTGCTCATATTCAGATTTTTTAAAATCTCACTTTTTTATTATCGGTTCACATATTGTATCCACCTCTATACTTGGTCAACTCAACAGGTTATTGTTGCCCAACATATGTGTTGATTCCTTAAAGGTGTCTAATCCTCCAAAGTTCTTCTCTATCAATTATTTCAACTTTATATCATAAAGGCTGATGGTTTCCCATTTTCTTCCATATATGGTACGCTATACCCGGCTTTTCAATCTCCCCTTCTTGGGTATCTCGCCTTTTCACTATCTTCTGGCATCAACCTATAAAAAACATCTTTGCACAGAATATTAAAACAATATCTACTTACATATCAAGTTATATTGCATATTTCATCTGCACTCTTAAATTCTTTTTTCTTTTTACCATAATTCCTGGAGGGTGTCCTCGTGGTGTAATGGTTAAAGCGATGGACTGCGGAATCGTAGTACGCGAGTTCGTACTCCAGTCGCTCTATTACGTTCACTTTCAGGCAAATACCCTGGGGAAAGGTATGAACCCCCTTATCCTCCTAGCTATGGGTTAAATAGTACCACTACTGTTCTTCTTGGAGAATGACTTTGGCATTAAATAACCTAAAAAGAGTTGATATGCCATTAAAGAAAGAAACCACACCATTATTCCTGAAATCATTCAATTCAATGTAAAAAAGATTTTACGCTACTGCTGTTTTTGATCTGATTAGGCAATTCGTTCCAGAAATATATTACTCTATCACTTAAAAACTCCAGTTGGTTAGTAGACTTATTTCTTTAACCTATTTTAAGAGTAAATTCTCACTTCGTGGAGAAATATTTAAAAACGTATCTATCATATAAAATCTCATTGAGTACTTATAATTTTAACTAGATCACCTCTCATTCTTCGAGAAGTTAATCCTAATTCCTCAAATCTCTCCCAGTTTATTTTAAGGCGTCACAGATAATAATTCAAGTTAATTATTTGTGGTCTGTTTGGCGGGCATATCCTGTCATTAAATCGATTTTCGAGTAGATAGAGTATATGATATATGAAATATCCTAAAGTGAAAAATAGTACGGTGAGTTTTTAAGTTTAATATTGTAGAAAGAGTCAGATTCCAAGAATATTACCAAGAAACATCTAAAAATACTGCTCGGGAAGAACTAGTTTTTTTGGGTTTTTTTAATCGGAATTATGACTAAAAATAAGAAATCGTAATTGCAGATCTCTACGAATTCTTTAACTCTTAAGCAGCGGTGGATTTTGGAATTTGTGCACTAATTTTTGGCTTGGTTTGGTTGGGTCGGGTTTCATGGTATATCAATCATTTTAGATTATTTAAAGCAAAAACCAGTTTATACATATATCTTAATTATATATAAATTGTTTTGGTTGGGTAAAATGGCATATCAACCATTGTAGGTTATTTAATGGCAAACCCTCTTTATACATATATATATAATATATATGATTTGGTTTGGTTGGCTTTTATGTTCTATGGTATTTCATCTATTGTAGGTTATTTAATGCTAAATCCTTATACATATATATCAAATATATAGGATTAGGTTTGGTTGGCTTTTATGGTATATCAACCATTGTAGGTTATTTAATGCTAAATCCTATTTATACATATATATTAAATATATATGATTAAGTTTGGTTGGCTTTTATGGTATATAAACTGTTGCAGGTTATTTAATGCCAAATCCTCTCTATATATATATATTTAATGTATATGATTTTGTTTGGTTGGGTTTTATGGCATATCAACCATTGTAGGTTATTTAATGCTAAATCCTATTTATACATATATATCAAGTATATATGATTTGCTTTGGTTGGCTTTTATGGTATATCAACCGTTGTAGGTTATTTAATGCTAAATCCTGTTTATACATATATATTGAATATATAGGATTTGGTTTGGTTGGCTTTTATGGTATATCAACAGTTGTAGGTTATTTAATGCCAAATCCTGTTTATACATATATTTTAAATGTATAGGATTTGGTTTGGTTGAGTTTTATGGCATATCAACTATTGTAGGTTATTTAATGCCAAATACTCTTTATACATATATATTAAATATATAGGATTTGGTTTGGTTGGCTTTTATGGCATATCAACCATTGTAGGTTATTTAATGCCAAATTCTGTTTATACATATATATTAAATATATTGGATTTGCTTTGGTAGAGTTTCATGGCATATCAACCATTGTAGGTTTTTAATGCTAAATCTTCTTTATACGTATATATCAAACAGTAAACCTTCATAAATACTCCAGAGTTCTTTTTTACACATCAGTCAAATGGTTTCAAGTATTGCAATATAAAATTTACAATTCAACACCAGTCTTTTGTTTGTCCACAGTTTGTTCTCTTTAACTCAGAGATAGGACCCAATTAGGTCCTACCACTTCTGTTTAGATTTGATTTCGTTTGGTTTTATGGCACATCAGCTATTGTCGGTTATCAATACCACATCCATTTTTATGCATAAAAACAGTTCTATTTCAAATAATTCAGTTTAGTATAAGTTCACAGATTCAATGTAAAAAAAAAGTTTTTATTTCCACTCAGTTAAATGTCAAACAGTCCTATTTTAAACAATTCATTTTAGCATAAGTTCACAGATTCAATGTAAAAAAAAACAGTTCTATTTAAAAAAAAATTCAGTTTAGCATACAAAAACAGTTCTATTTCAAACAATTCCTTTTTGCATAAGTAAGAAATTTATATATCAAAATTGTTCTATTTCAAACAATTCGGTTAACATAGGTACACGTTTTAGTTCAATTTGTCCTATAGATAAGACCCTATCAGATGCTACCACTACGGCCATAGGCAACCAAAGAGTAATGGCAAGGAACGGATACTCTGCATTCCCCAAAGCTCCAGCATTACTGGAACTTCACCATCAGATTGTTTAGTGTTATATCCCGGACACACGTTGGTGGAGACTAACCTCTCTGTAGATAAGTAGTAGGTGAATTCTACAGCCCATGCCGACTGGGCAGTCCGGAAAAGCGTGGACCTTGGAGTAATGGCAATGAAGAAATTCTCCGCAGTCCCCAAAGCTCCAAGGTTGAAGCCTCACCATTTGATTGTTTAATGTCATATCGAGAACACATGTTGGGCTGTCTTACCACTTTGCAGAGAAGCAGTCCATGTATTCTACAGGCCCAGCCGACACGGAATACATTTTAAAAGTATAAACATTTGTCAACTGAATGTTTATGTAAATAGAATTTGTATCTAACCTGAACAGATGTTTATTTTTGTGTCTAACGTTTTTTTACAATCAACGTAAGAGGTCTCAAGAGTGTTTGATATTTAAAGGTTTGGGGTAGGTTTCTTTGTTTAATAGCATATCAAACTTTGTAGGTTATTTAATGCCAAAGCCATTCTGTCGTGGTACAACTTAACCCATAGCTGGGAGGATAAGGGGGTTCATACCTTTCCCAAGGGTATTTGTCCGAAGGTGAACGTAATAGAGCGACTGGAGTTCGAACTCGTTTACTACGATTCCGCAGTCCATCGCTTTAAACATTACAATACGAGGACACCCACCCTGATATCTAAAGGTTTAATTATTCATAACTGATTTCCACACTAGACGGAACCACTCTGAAACTGGTAGACAAATTCACCTACCTAGGAAGCAGAGTCTCATCAACCAAAAAAGACATTGACACGCGGCTAACGAAGGCATGGACCGCTTTAGATAGGCTTTCGCTCATATGGAAATCAGACCTGACCGATAAAATGAAACGCAGTTTCTTCCAGGCAGCGGTCGTATCGATACTGCTATATGGATGCACTACTTGGACGCTAACTAAACGGCAGCAGAAGCTAGACGGCAATTAAACAAGAATGTTGCGAGCAATATTGAACAAGTCCTGGAGGCAACACCCCACAAGGTACCAACTATACGGTCAACTGCCTCCCATCACAAAAACTACCCAAGCTAGACGAGCCAGACATACAGGTGGAGAAGCAAGGACGAGATCATAATTAATGTACTCCTCTGGACCCCTTCATATGGTCAAGCAAGCTGGACGACCAGCTCGAACATCCATACTGCAGCTCGGTGAGGATACGGGATGTAGCCCTGAAGACTTGCCAAAGGCGATGAGCGATAGGTAGAAGTGGTGAGATAGGGTCAGTGATATCCGTGCTAGCTGCACGACATGTTGATCATCATGATATGCAAAAACTAATGTTAAATTTGTGCGTGTATCATGTATTCTTCAATTGTTTGGTATACGAAGGTACTGTTTATTGAAGTTTTGGTTTTGTTCTTGTAGATTCATGTATTCATTAGAAAAATTCTTCTGCCTTTATTTCAATAGAAGAGATGAATATATATTGATTTTCACACATACACGCGCACACAGAACAATCAGAACTCAGAGACTTTTTACCTTACTTGATTATTGAAAGGTTATGAAGAATTGGACTTCTCGACATTGCCCTATTGAAGCGCCTCAGGCGCCCAGCAATAAACTCAACCCTGCAAAGCAGATATAACCTAGGGGCAAAACCCCTAGAACCAAGCCATCATAATCATTCATATATTCGGTTGGGTAATTAATGGTTATGAACTATTAAACTGATATCCCACTCAGTCGATAAATGACCTAAGGTCGTTTTATAAAAGGAAACCACGAAGAAATCAAGACTCACACACAGCTGATCAAAAAGATTCTTGGACCCGTCGTTATTTTGTTATTAAAGCGCCTTTGGCGCCGAGCAAAGCAGGTATAGACGTGGGGTAAGGCCCCTGGAACCAAGCCATCATACCCACTCATATTCCCAGCATCGGAGTTAATAGATAGTTAAGAAGCGGCACAAGGCCATATGAATGGGGCACCCAATGAGAATCTAACTCACTCGCGAAGGATTGCTAGTCTAGTAAGTGACGAAGCAGTTTTCTCAAATGTGGCAAAAGGTCGTAAGAATTGAGCGCCCAATGAGAATCGAACTCACGGTGGAATGTTTGCTAGTCTAGTAACTGACTAAGCGGTTTGCTCAGATGTGGTACAAGGCCGTATGAATGGAGCACCCAATGAGAATCGAACTCACGCGTGAAGATTTGCTAGTCCAGTAATTGACTAAGCGGTTTTCTCATATGTGGCACAAAACCGTAAGAATGGAGCACTCACTGGTGAAGTTTTTTTAGTTTAGCTCGCTAAGCATTACAATAGCATCGGTTTCCATGAATAAATTGTTGTACAGAAATGGAAGACAGGGGAGGTAATCAGGTTTCTTAACGACCACACACACACATGTGAGAAAAAGTGAGTTAAATCCGATAGAATTTATGTTGAAAAAAGTCAAAACGAAAGAAAAATACATGTTTCATAGTTTGTTTATTTTCCAAAGCGTTTCGACTTCAATCTTTTGTCTGAATTAAAAAATATTTTCTCAAAATCATTTTCGTATGAGAAATAATTATGAGAGCTAAATTTTTGATACAGTTAGAAGTATATATATATATATATGTCCGGTACAATATATATATATATATATATATATATATATATATATTGTACCGGGCATATATATATATATATATATATATATATATACATATATAACTGGTTTATTGGCCTTGTGGGTAGAGTGTTTGCCAATGGTCCGGGAGACCTGGGCTCAATCTCAGGGCGAGTCATACCAAAGACTTTAAAAATGGTACTTGATACCTCCTTGCTTAAAACTCAGCAATATAAGGTATGTATCGAGCACGATGAGGACAAAAAGTCCGCAATAAATAAAAAAATTATTTCTCAGATTAAGAAGCCTCATCTCAAAAAATGATTCCAATTAAAGACAATTAATTAGATTAATATCTAACTTATGAATATTATAATAGTGTACTGAAATGAATGAGTGTTTAAAGTTGAATCATTTTCTAAATTTGAGCCGAGAAAAAAAATGAAAATGTTATTGTTCTTCTACTAGAGTGAGTCAAAACTTTTACAATATTTTTGTAAGGTGTGACATGTGATAACACCCCCGACTATTTGAACTTCCTTAAGCCAAACTACTCATGGCCAGTAATTCATCTTGTGATTTTTCTCATTTCCGACCAGGGGCATAACACATTTCATTACAGATACCCAAAATACAACCGAGAGGATGGAAAAAAGAGAACAAACGAACAAACACGGACTTGGGTTAGCTCCAAGAGCAAGAAGGGGGAAGACTATGTGACATTGAACACCTCTCCGTGCATTTGTATACTATCGCGGGCGTGTATTTGGGGCGAAAATTGATTTTGTTTTTGTTATTTTTAATTTCTAAAATTTTTCCAAGGAGGGACTTAATAATACTTCCATTAATAGTAAACAAGTCATGGAGGCAGCAGCCCACAAAACCGCAGCTGTACGGCTACCGACAATCCATCACGAAAACTATTTTGGTTCAAGAAATTCACCTCCATTCACGATAGACTAAGACTAGAACAGATGCCTACAAGGAGGACACGTACCCGAATGTATGACTAAAGGAAAGGCCACATTGACCCTGAAAGACCTAAGCAAAAGAACCGCCCGAAACAGCTACAGACCCATAACCTGCGTACCGATGGTGTCGAAAATATTAACTGCACAAATAAGGGGAGAGACTTACTACTCGCTAACAAGCCGTATATTGTTTCCTGATGAACAGAAAGGGTGCCTCAAATGATCCAGAGGCACAGGATAGTTACTTAACTTAGATCAGCACATCCTCAACGAGAACAATAGTAGACGGAAAAATCTAGCCATGCCTTGAATTGACCACAAAAAGGCATTTTATATAGTTCTGCAAAGTTGGATAATAAACTGCCTCAAAATGTACAAAATATCAGATGAAGTCATAAACTTTATCGGGAAACAATGAAAATCTGGAGTGTCCTTTATATGACACTAAACAATCTTATAATGAGTTTCCAGAAATGCAGGAGTTTCGGGAAATGCTGAGTACACCTTCATTGCTATCGAATTGTTTAAAAAAGAATTTTTTTTATTGAACCGGTGTACCTATGCTAAACCGAACTGTTTAAAATAGAACAGTTTATATGTATAAAAATTGATTTCGCATTAGTAACCTACAATGTTTAATGGGCCATAAAACCAAACCAAACCTCCAACCAGACTATCACGGATGGATGTGTATTTTTAAATAGATCTTTTCTTTAATCTTTAGGGTCAGTATTTTCCTCACCATAGATAGGCATGTTATCGGTCTACTGTTGCTGAGAATAGTCTCCTTTCTAGATTAGGGTGTTTTTTTTCTTAGACTTCCATTCGAGTATACTTGCTTCTTCTAGGCATTTACTCAGTTTTTGAACCAATCTGTCATGAATGGATGTGTATTTTAAAAACAAGAATCCATATATGCCATCATGGATTTGCGTTTTCTAATTCGGTACTTTTTTTGAGTGTAGCGAGTCAAGGTGTATGTCTGCCTCATTTCCTTCTTTGACTCTTTGTGATTCTTATATATCCATTCGGCATTTCTGTTACGTTCTTTATGTTCTCATATTCTACTCCCAAATTGTTTTGTTTTCTTTGCATCCTGTTGTTAATTGGTTCTCGTTATTCGCAACTGACTAGTTGGTGGATTTTCTTTTGTTATTTTAGAAGGTTCTGTTTTGTATTGGTTTACCTTGTCCTGGTATCTTCTTTCGCGAATATCTTTTGATTTATCCCTTCACGTTTTATTTTCTGTCTTATCTGTTTTTTTGTTCTTATCTTTTCATCCCAATATATCTTCGCGTGTTTTTACTTCTTTAACACTTTCGATTGTTGCAATTTCTTTACCTGTCCTTCTAGCCTAATTTCCCATTCAGGTTTTCTATTTCTGTTCGTATTCCTATGGGAATAACCGATTTTATCGCAGACGAGTCTCTTTCCTGCATAGATTAGCTCGTTTAGTTCAGTGTTGTTGCCTGTAGAGATATTTGTTAATAATTCATCTATCATATCGGTTTGTACTTTGACTTTTTTCCAGTTTTGGTTTCTGAGGGATGGTAGAGCTGACTTTTTTCAGATATGATTTTCTTTATTCACCCAACATTTCCTTTGTCCTTTCGTGTAAACATTAGTTTTATGGTCCTTTGATCTATGCTGCTTGGGTTTTTAGTATTTTGCTTATCAATTTACTTAGGTGTCTCTTCCTTTTCTGTATCTAGGGTTTTAATTCGATTAAAGGGATTTTATATTGTAATATAATGACAAAGGGATTTCGTTTTATGCCTTTGGGTTTAGTTAGGCTGAGAACCTTTCGGCTTAGTGCATGGGTTACTTAGATGCAACATTAACGCATGTGTTCACGCGCACGGGCGGAGCGGACGTGTCACTCAGAAATGTCACAATAGCCCAGAGGAGAAACGGGGCTAGAAAGTGCGGGTGACGTCACGCACCGGAAGCGCAAGCGGAAGATTTTGGGGATTTTGAAAAAGTCAGTCAGTTGAGTTGAGAACTAGACACCGAACGAGAAGGGTCGACTTTCGGGGCTCGCAGAGGCGAAACGAATTTGCGCGCTAAGGGCACCACACGAGATGGTGGTGGTGGTGGGGGGGTTGCAGATGGAAAAGTCATCATAGAAATATTGTGCATCTCTCTTTCCTTCTGTCGAAACCTTTTAACTCAAAGGTAATAAAACGTTTCGTACCTGAACTAAGAAGTCGTAAGTGTTTTTTTGTGTTTCGGGATTCGGGATTCCTATGTATATATGTTATGTGTTTCGGGATTCGGGATTCCTATGTATATATGTTATGAACATGTTAAACTCCGCTTAAAAATTGACCTTGTGTCATATCCTGCCCGAGCGGAGGGGTTGGGTAAATAGTACCTTGCTTTCCCAAGTGACCTTACGGAAACTATTGTTCCAGCCGGCGATCCTGCAGTTCATCGCTTTAACCATTACACCACGAGGACACTCCCAACAGTAGTGGTACTATTTAACCCATAGCTGGGAGGATAAGGGGGTTCATACCTTTCCCAAGGGTATTTGCCCGAAAGTGAACGTAATAGCGCGACTGGAGTACGAACTCGCGTACTACGATTCCGCAGTTCATCGCTTTAACCATTACACCACGAGTTTTAAAATGGTATTGGCCCATGAGAAACGACTTACGTCACTTCCCTCCCAGTCGCAGCGAATTATAAAGGCAAACATACAACAAACTTGTCTTTATTCTATATTTTGTATGAGTATACTCACCCGCACTGAGGCAGGTTTGGATCAAGATAACAGTTAAAATCCTTCTGACAAGTAAGTCTTAACTAAAAAAGAAAAAAAAAACTTTTTTCCTCCCTAACTTCTTTATGACGATGAATTAAAAAAATGAATAAAAATTTCTTGGGTTTAGTTATACCATAATTACCAATCATATCAAAGAGAAAACTGATTATTCACAGCAGAATAGCAAAAGTTGATTATGTACAAGTAGAAATGAAACGGTTAATCCCATGAGTGAATGAGACAATATTGCACTGAAGAAGTACAAAAAAAGACATGAATGGATGGTATTACTGATGCAACCATATTTACCCAACCCCTCCGCTCAGGCAGGATATGACACTAGGTCAGTTTTTAAGTGGAGATTAACAGGTTTGAATTCAGAGTTTTCCTTCTCCTAGACTAGTTGCCTCACCAAGTCTGAAGAACCCAGTCTGCCCTACAATTTACCCATAGCTGGAGGGATAATAATTGGATTCATACCTTTCCCAAGGGTATTAGTGCTATATGAAATTCAATCAGTCTTGTCCAGGATTTGAACTCGTGTCACCGTGTTCATTTCCAACGACGATAACCATTACACCTGATATAACATAGACAGATATGAATACGTGAAATAAACATTTTCATACCGGTACGCAGAACGTTCATAATGTTCATAACGCACATATATAGATAGAACATAGGAATCCCGAAACACGAAAAACACTTACGACTTCTCAGTTCAGGTACGAATCTTTTTATTATCTTTTAGTTAAAAGGTTTTTCGACATAAGGAAGAGAGATACCATCTTTCTATGCTAACTTTTCCATCTGCCCTAAACCAGGTGCGACACTTGCTACAAGTTACTGGTCTCGCCTCGGCGAGCTCAGAAAGTCAACCGTCTTCCTCCCAGGCAGGAACTCAACTAACTGACTTTTTCTCAAATCTCAATCCACGCTTCCGTTGCGTGACGTCACTCACATCCCTGGGCTCATCCCCTATCTGGGAGTTTTATTGTGACATCTGTGAATGACACGTCCGCTCCGCGAACGCGTGAACACCGGCGCTCATGTTTGCAACTAACTCACCCATGCACTGAGCCGAAAGGTTTTCAGCTTAACTCAACCCAAAGGCAAGATATATAAAACGAAATCCCTCGGTCATTATATTACATATATATGTATATATATATAGCTTTGAAGAAAGGCCAAGACAAGTTATCAAGAGAAGACATGAATGGATGGGATTACTGATCCACTCGGAATCGTGCAAGAAATCAAAATTGGTCAATACTTACAAATGGTATGTTTGTCTTGAATCAGTCGTAGAAAATGTGAACCATAAAATTATATGGGAATTTGAAATATAAACAGATCACTCAGTCAGGGACCAAAAATCAATCCTGATAAAAATTATCAAAAAATAATACATCATCAAGAAGATTCTGCCGATTTCAGCAGAACACAGAGACAAAAGAAAAGAAAACGAAAAGCAGGACCAAAACCTAACAATGGTGGAGAGCTAAATATTTTGCAGTACACAAAGTGACGGTGATAGCATTTGTAGAGGGAACATTACGAACGGTCCTCAATGACCTGGTAAAGAAACTGGGGAACTGGAGATCATAAAAAGAATCTAGACCATCCTGACCACAACACTGTTTGTTTGGGTTGGGGTTTATTTTTATGGCATATCAACCATTGTAGATTATTTAATCTTAAATCCTTTTTATACATATATATCAAATATATATGATTTGGTTTGGTTTGATTTGGTTTGGTTTTATAGCATATCAAACCAGTGTAGATTATTTAATCGCAAATCATTTATATATATATATATATATATATATATATATATATATATATATATATATATATAATTTGGTTTGGTTTGGTTTGGTTTTATGGCATATCAACCAGTGTAGATTATTTAATCGCAAATCCTTTTTATACTTATGTATCAAATATATATGATTTTCTTTGGTTTGGTTTGGTTTGGTTCTATGGCATATCAACCAGTGTAAGTTATTTATGGCATATCAACCATATATATATGATTTGGTTTGGTTTGGTTTGGTTTTATGGCATATCAACCAGTGCAGATTATTTAAACCCAAATCCTTTTTATACATATATATCAAATATATATGATTTGGTTTGGTTTGGTTTGATTTTCTGGCATATCAACCAGTGTAGAGTTTTTAATGCCAAATCTTTTTTATACGTATTGCTTTTCAACATCTGTTGTTTTAATTCGATTCAGGGTATTTTTTTTTATTTTTTACTTTTTACTTATTCGCTTATTTCTAGCATTCTATATATTGCTCATAATATTCATTTGCAAATGGGTGCACACTTAATTTACTAAGTTTTTTGCTTAGATGTAGCACAAGGCCGCATGAATGGGGCACCCAATGAGAAACGAAACAAATGGGTGCACACTCATTTAGATAAATTGTACAATTGTGTGCACACATATTCAGAAAAAAATGTCCAAATATGTACATACTCACTCAGAAAAAAAAAGATTAACCTCATAACTGAACCATTCACAAACCTTTAAAAAATATCTTTAAAATTTCTTGAATTATATCAGGTTAAATCATAAAACTTTATTCCCAGAACTAGTTCTTATCTATGATCATTTTTATTTAATTAATGAATGTATTGCCTGAAAAAGTTAGAATAGAGAACATTTGCAGGATGCCGATCGGGTCTCCCACGCTGATTATCAAGGGAGCATCAGACGATCATGACACTTTGATCTTTAATCTTAATACAACATTGATTGGTCATTGTTTATGGGTCGTATATTGTGACTATAGCAAACCCTGGGTTTGATTATTATCTAAGCCCCTTGCCCTTGATTTTATGTTACTCTTACAAAAAAGATGACACATAATTAAGCAATAAAAAAACGTAAAACATTCCGATTTTAAATTTGCTCAATTTTTACTTGTAAAAATTTAAGTCACTTTTTTTCTGAACTGTACCATAGCCAGATACGGCTATGCGTGAAATGGACATATAATGTTCATATATATATACATATATATATTTATATATATAAAATATAACATAGGAATCTCGAAACACGAAAAACACTTACGACTTCTCAGTTCAGGTACGAAACTTTTTATAAACTTTGAGCTTAAAGGTTTTTCGACATTAGGAGAAAGAGGCACAGTCTTTCTATTCTGGCTTTTTCATCTGCACTCTCCCACCCCATCTCGTGCGACACCTGCCCAAGGCCTCCACGAGCAAGCGAAAGTCAACCCTTCTCGTCCAGTATCCAGTTCTCAACTCTACTAACTTTCTTCAAAATTCCCTAAATCCTCCGGTGCGTGACGTCATTCGCACTTGCTAGCCCGTTTCCCATCTTGGGCTATTATGACATCTCTGAGTGACACATCCGTTCCGCCTGAGCGCACGCGCGTGAACACATGTTTTAATGTTGCACCTAAGTAACCTATGCACTGAGCCGAAAGGTTCCCAGCCCAACCAAACCCAAAGGCGTAAAACGAAATCCCTCGGCCATTATATTGCAGAACCAGTTGATTTTAAATTTTCACTGGTTACTTATTTTGTGCTTATAACTGAAACTACTTTTTAGTTATATACTGTTTAGTGTGATCCAGTCTACTTTAACTTTGCCCAGTCGGCTGTGGCTGTAGAAAACACCGACTGCACCTCAGCAGATGGGCAAGACCACCCCAACGAGTGTTCTGGATGTGATACTAAACAATCTGATGGTGAAATTCCTATAGTGCTGGACCTTCAGGGAATGCGGAATACCCCTTCATTGCCATCGCTTCCAGATCCACTCAGGGCTTAAATGGAAGCACCTGATAGGGCCATATCAAGGGGTCAAATAGAAGTAAACTGTGTACTAATGTTAAACTGAATTGCTTGCGATAGAACTGTTTTGACATGTAAACTGCGCTCTTCAATTCAACTGCGTACTTATGCTAAATTGAATTGTTTGAAATGGAACTGTTTTGACATTCAACTGGGTGTAAACAAAAACTATACTTATACTAAACTGAATAGCTTGAAATAGAAATGTTTTGACAATTAAACTGTGAAGTTATGCTAAGCTGGATTGTTTGAAATTATCATCATCATCATCATCATGTCGTGCCACCTGGACGGATATCCCTGACCCTCTCTTGCCACTTCTCCCTATCGTTCATCGCCTCCAGCCGGTCTTCAGGGCTACATCCCGTATCCTCACATAGCTGCTCTATGTATATTCAAGCTGGTCGTCCTGCTTTTGCTCGGCCATATGTGGGGGTCCATAGGAGTACATCACTTATGAGCTCGCCCCTGCTTCTCCAGCAGTGTCCTGCATGTCTGGTTCGTCTAACTTGGATTGTTTTTGTGATGGGAGGCAGGTGGCCGTATAGTTGGTGTCTTGTGGGGTGTTGCCGCCAGGACTTGTTCAATATTGCTCGCAACATTCTTGTGTAATTGCCGTCTAACTTCTTCTCCAGCCGTTTTGTTAGCGTCCAAGTCGTGCATCCATACAGCAGTATCGACACGAACGCTGCCTAGAAGAAACTGCGTTTTATTTTAGTCAGGTCTGATTTCCATATGATCGATAGTTTATCGAGAGCTGTCAATATCTTCGTTAATCGCGTGTCGATGTCTTTTTCGGTCGATGAGACACTGCTTCCTAAGTAGGTGAATTTGTGAACCAGTTTCAGAGAGGTTCTCTTATTGTTTAATTGTATAAAAATGGATTCGGCATTAAATAACCTACAAAGGTTTATATGCCATAAAACACAAACAACCAACCATATAGTTTAAGAATGCCGATCATTCGCTCTTTGCTTAGCAGCTTTTTGCCAAAACGTTCTATCCACGTGACTTGAAGAAGGGAAGACAAAAATGCAATTATTATTATTATAATTATTAAGTGCAATCATAAAAACGAAAATAAGGTTTCGAAATTCTTTTAATCCTCCAAGGATTCTTTCCACTGAATCAAAACCACAACATATAAACAAAAAAAAAATAAGGTATATACCCTCGTTAAACAGCAAAACTAATTCAACCAATTTGATTTAAGAAAAAAAAATGGCTGGTTAATTAGATGAAATTTTTATGAAATAAAATCAACTTTCTTCAAAAAAGAATTTTATGGAGAATACTCCCACGCCATGTTCTGTAAATACGTGTAATTTAATTATTGGCATTGATTTGAATTCTTGCCATTGCTACAAAACAGATCCGGAGAAAAATACAGCTTGCATTTTTTTTTTTTTTTACTGATCTGGATCGAAGTCAAAAGAAAACTCTGGAACTGCCATCTGTATGACCTTGATACCAATAAAAAATTTAAAAGAATTGAAAAAAAAAAGACCAAATAAAACCAAATCATTACTGCAGTGCGTCTGTCTTACAAATACAAAAGAAGTTTGTTGGTTTAAAAAAGAAAAGTCGTTTCTGAGGATAAAACGTCTTGAAATGTTTTTTTAAGAGCTTTCACAAAATGGTTGCTTTTTATACCTGGAGAGAAGATAAATCGTGTCTGTGTCAAAGCTTAGATTTTTCAAAATTCACGTCGAGTTATTTAGATCAATGGAATTATACCACTTGTAGACATGTTGAGTAACCCCCAAATTCTAATATTAGGGCTTAGAATATGCTGACTGTATCCCCTGCCGACAGGTAAGACCCCACTCCAAATGATAATGTCCTGGGTATGACACTAAACTGCAACTGGGGGCTCTGCTCCGGATTTGATCTGGTTTAGTCGGGGTTTATGGCACATCAACAATTATAGGTTATAATTCCCAAATCCATTTTTATAAATATCATCATCATCATCATGTTGCACTATCAGCACATATATCCGTAACCCTTTCTCGCTACCTTTCTCTATCGTCCATTACTTTGTACAGGTCTTCAGGGATACATCCCATATTGAGCTGCTGTATGAAGGTTGGTCGTCCTGCCTTTGCTCGTCCATGTGAAGGGGTCCACAGGAGTACATCGCTTATGAGTTCGTCCTTACTTCCCCAGTCGCGTCCCAGATGTCTAGTTTGTCTAACTTGGATAGTTTTCGTGATGGTTGGAAAGTGGCCTTACAACTGCTGCTTTGTGAGGTGCTGCTACCAGGACCTCTTCAGTATTGCTCGCAGCATTCTTGTGTAGTTACCGTCAAGCTTTTTGTCTTAGATAATTAATATCCATGTAGTGCATCCATATAGCAGTATCGACACTAGCGTTGCTTGGAAGAAACTGCGTTTTATTTTATCGGTCAGGTCTGACTTCTATATGATCAATAGTCTATCGATAGCTGTCAATGCCTTTGCTAATCGCGTGCTAAAGTCTATCTCGATTAGCATAAGTACACAGTTTAGTTCTATTTGACCCATAGATAGGACTATCTGGTGCTATCACTCCAAATGTAAGTGGATCTGGGAGTTATGGCAGCGAAGGGTTCATCAACATTCTCCGAAGCTACAGCATTACAGGAACCTCACCATCATATTGCTTAGTGTCATAAACAGGACACTCATTGGAGGAGTTTACCCCTCTGCAGATGTGCTGTCGGTGTATTCTACAGCCTAAACTAACTAGGCCCTCGTTAGCGCAGTCTTACCCCTCTGTGTATTTAGCAGCACAGGCGGACTGGACACCAGACCCCGGAGATCTTTGGAGTTTCGAGTACTCCATCATTTCTATTACCCATGGGTGAAATATATTTGTTTAAAGATAATTCGTATTCGATAAAATGGTGCGCAAACAAGTCTGGAGTAGCAAATACAAAAAAAGGGGGGAAGTCCCGTGGAGCACAGGCTAACCTACTAAGCAGTAACATCGTAATAAGTGAGATCAAACTCTACTCACGCTTTTACGTTCACTTTCAGATTAATGCCCTTTGTAAAGGTATGAACCACTTCGTCTCCCCAGTCAATTGTTGAATCTTTCTATTAACGTTTGATATTAATTCGTACCGCGAACAATGGCATGCCATTAAACAAGGAAACCGAATTCCAAATTCCAAAGGGCAGACTGTGTTCTTAACGTTTGATATTAATTCGTACCGCGAACAATGGCATGCCATTAAACAAAGAAACCGAATTCCAAATTCCAAAGGGCAGACTGTGTTCTTAACGTTTGATATTAATTCGTACCGCGAACAATGGCATGCCATTAAACAAAGAAACCGAATTCCAAATTCCAAAGGGCAGACTGTGTTCTTAACGTTTGATATTAATTCGTACCGCGAACAATGGCATGCCATTAAACAAAGAAACCGAATTCCAAATTCCAAAGGGCAGACTGTGTTCTTAACGTTTGATATCAATTCGTACCGCGAACAATGGCATGCCATTAAACAAAGAAACCGAATTCCAAATTCCAAAGGGCAGACTGTGTTCTTAACGTTTGATATTAATTCGTACCGCGAACAATGGCATGCCATTAAACAATGAAACCGAATTCCAAATTCCAAAGGGCAGACTGTGTTCTTAACGTTTGATATTAATTCGTACCGCGAACAATGGCATGCCATTAAACAAAGAAACCGAATTCCAAATTCCAAAGGGCAGACTGTGTTCTTAACGTTTGATATTAATTCGTACCGCGAACAATGGCATGCCATTAAACAAAGAAACCGAATTCCAAATTCCAAAGGGCAGACTGTGTTCTTAACGTTTGATATTAATTCGTACCGCGAACAATGGCATGCCATTAAACAAAGAAACCGAATTCCAAATTCCAAAGGGCAGGCTGTGTTCTTAACGTTTGATATTAATTCGTACCGCGAACAATGGCATGCCATTAAACAAGGAAACCGAATTCCAAATTCCAAAAAGCAGACTGTGTTCTTAACGTTTGATATTAATTCGTACCGCGAACAATGGCATGCCATTAAACAATGAAACCGAATTCCAAATTCCAAAGGGCAGACTGTGTTCTTAATGTTTGATATTAATTCGTACCGCGAACAATGGCATGCCATTAAACAAAGAAACCGAATTCCAAATTCCAAAGGGCAGGCTGTGTTCTTAACGTTTGATATTAATTCGTACCGCGAACAATGGCATGCCATTAAACAAAGAAACCGAATTCCAAATTCCAAAGGGCAGACTGTGTTCTTAACGTTTGATATTAATTCGTACCGCGAACAATGGCATGCCATTAAACAAAGAAACCGAATTCCAAATTCCAAAGGGCAGACTGTGTTCTTAACGTTTGATATTAATTCGTACCGCGAACAATGGCATGCCATTAAACAAAGAAACCGAATTCCAAATTCCAAAGGGCAGACTGTGTTCTTAATGTTTGATATTAATTCGTACCGCGAACAATGGCATGCCATTAAACAAAAAAACCGAATTCCAAATTCCAAAGGGCAGACTGTGTTCTTAACGTTTGATATTAATTCGTACCGCGAACAATGGCATGCCATTAAACAAAGAAACCGAATTCCAAATTCCAAAGGGCAGACTGTGTTCTTAACGTTTGATATTAATTCGTACCGCGAACAATGGCATGCCATTAAACAAAGAAACCGAATTCCAAATTCCAAAGGGCAGACTGTGTTCTTAATGTTTGATATTAAGTCGTACCGCGAACAATGGCATGCCATTAAACAAAGAAACCAAATTCCAAATTCCAAAGGGCAGACTGTGTTCTTAACGTTTGATATTAATTCGTACCGCGAACAATGGCATGCCATTAAACAAAGAAACCGAATTCCAAATTCCAAAGGGCAGACTGTGTTCTTAACGTTTGATATTAATTCGTACCGCGAACAATGGCATGCCATTAAACAAAGAAACCGAATTCCAAATTCCAAAGGGCAGACTTTGTTCTTAACGTTTGATATTAATTCGTACCGCGAACAATGGCATGCCATTAAACAAAGAAACCGAATTCCAAATTCCAAAGGGCAGACTGTGTTCTTAACGTTTGATATTAATTCGTACCGCGAACAATGGCATGCCATTAAACAAAGAAACCGAATTCCAAATTCCAAAGGGCAGACTGTGTTCTTAACGTTTGATATTAATTCGTACCGCGAACAATGGCATGCCATTAAACAAAGAAACCGAATTCCAAATTCCAAAGGGCAGACTTTGTTCTTAACGTTTGATATTAATTCGTACCGCGAACAATGGCATGCCATTAAACAAAGAAACCGAATTCCAAATCCCAAAGGGCAGACTGTGTTCTTAATGTTTGATATTAATTCGTACCGCGAACAATGGCATGCCATTAAACAAAGAAACCGAATTCCAAATTCCAAAGGGCAGACTGTGTTCTTAACGTTTGATATTAATTCGTACCGCGAACAATGGCATGCCATTAAACAAAGAAACCGAATTCCAAATTCCAAAGGGCAGACTGTGTTCTTAACGTTTGATATTAATTCGTACCGCGAACAATGGCATGCCATTAAACAAAGAAACCGAATTCCATATTCCAAAGGGCAGACTTTGTTCTTAACGTTTGATATTAATTCGTACCGCGAACAATGGCATGCCATTAAACAAAGAAACCGAATTCCAAATTCCAAAGGGCAGACTGTGTTCTTAACGTTTGATATTAATTCGTACCGCGAACAATGGCATGCCATTAAACAAAGAAACCGAATTCCAAATTCCAAAGGGCAGACTTTGTTCTTAACGTTTGATATTAATTCGTACCGCGAACAATGGCATGCCATTAAACAAAGAAACCGAATTCCAAATTCCAAAGGGCAGACTGTGTTCTTAACGTTTGATATTAATTCGTACCGCGAACAATGGCATGCCATTAAACAAAGAAACCGAATTCCAAATTCCAAAGGGCAGACTGTGTTCTTAACGTTTGATATTAATTCGTACCGCGAACAATGGCATGCCATTAAACAAAGAAACCGAATTCCAAATTCCAAAGGGCAGACTGTGTTCTTAACGTTTGATATTAATTCGTACCGCGAACAATGGCATGCCATTAAACAAAGAAACCGAATTCCAAATTCCAAAGGCCAGACTTTGTTCTTAACGTTTGATATTAATTCGTACCGCGAACAATGGCATGCCATTAAACAAAGAAACCGAATTCCAAATTCCAAAGGGCAGACTGTGTTCTTAATGTTTGATATTAATTCGTACCGCGAACAATGGCATGCCATTAAACAATGAAACCGAATTCCAAATTCCAAAGGGCAGACTGTGTTCTTAATGTTTGATATTAATTCGTACCGCGAACAATGGCATGCCATTAAACAAAGAAACCGAATTCCAAATTCCAAAAGGCAGACTGTGTTCTTAACGTTTGATATTAATTCGTACCGCGAACAATGGCATGCCATTAAACAAAGAAACCGAATTCCAAATTCCAAAGGGCAGACTGTGTTCTTAACGTTTGATATTAATTCGTACCGCGAACAATGGCATGCCATTAAACAAAGAAACCGAATTCCAAATTCCAAAGGGCAGACTGTGTTCTTAACGTTTGATATTAATTCGTACCGCGAACAATGGCATGCCATTAAACAAAGAAACCGAATTCCAAATTCCAAAGGGCAGACTGTGTTCTTAACGTTTGATATTAATTCGTACCGCGAACAATGGCATGCCATTAAACAAAGAAACCGAATTCCAAATTCCAAAGGGCAGACTTTGTTCTTAACGTTTGATATTAATTCGTACCGCGAACAATGGCATGCCATTAAACAAAGAAACCGAATTCCAAATTCCAAAGGGCAGACTTTGTTCTTAACGTTTGATATTAATTCGTACCGCGAACAATGGCATGCCATTAAACAAAGAAACCGAATTCCAAATTCCAAAGGGCAGACTGTGTTCTTAATGTTTGATATTAATTCGTACCGCGAACAATGGCATGCCATTAAACAAAGAAACCGAATTCCAAATTCCAAAGGGCAGACTTTGTTCTTAACGTTTGATATTAATTCGTACCGCGAACAATGGCATGCCATTAAACAAAGAAACCGAATTCCAAATTCCAAAGGGCAGACTTTGTTCTTAACGTTTGATATTAATTCGTACCGCGAACAATGGCATGCCATTAAACAAAAAAACCGAATTCCAAATTCCAAAGGGCAGACTTTGTTCTTAACGTTTGATATTAATTCGTACCGCGAACAATGGGTATGCCATTAAACAATGAAACCGAATTCCAAATTCCAAAGGGCAGACTGTGTTCTTAACGTTTGATATTAATTCGTACCGCGAACAATGGCATGCCATTAAACAATGAAACCGAATTCCAAATTCCAAAGGGCAGACTGTGTTCTTAACGTTTGATATTAATTCGTACCGCGAACAATGGCATGCCATTAAACAATGAAACCGAATTCCAAATTCCAAAGGGCAGACTGTGTTCTTAACGTTTGATATTAATTCGTACCGCGAACAATGGCATGCCATTAAACAAAGAAACCGAATTCCAAATTCCAAAGGGCAGACTGTGTTCTTAATGTTTGATATTAATTCGTACCGCGAACAATGGCATGCCATTAAACAAAGAAACCGAATTCCAAATTCCAAAGGGCAGACTTTGTTCTTAACGTTTGATATTAATTCGTACCGCGAACAATGGCATGCCATTAAACAAAAAAACCGAATTCCAAATTCCAAAGGGCAGACTTTGTTCTTAACGTTTGATATTAATTCGTACCGCGAACAATGGCATGCCATTAAACAAAGAAACCGAATTCCAAATTCCAAAGGGCAGACTGTGTTCTTAATGTTTGATATTAATTCGTACCGCGAACAATGGCATGCCATTAAACAAAGAAACCGAATTCCAAATTCCAAAGGGCAGACTTTGTTCTTAACGTTTGATATTAATTCGTACCGCGAACAATGGCATGCCATTAAACAAAGAAAACGAATTCCAAATTCCAAAGGGCAGACTGTGTTCTTAATGTTTGATATTAATTCGTACCGCGAACAATGGCATGCCATTAAACAAAGAAACCGAATTCCAAATTCCAAAGGGCAGACTGTGTTCTTAACGTTTGATATTAATTCGTACCGCGAACAATGGCATGCCATTAAACAATGAAACCGAATTCCAAATTCCAAAGGGCAGACTGTGTTCTTAACGTTTGATATTAATTCGTACCGCGAACAATGGCATGCCATTAAACAATGAAACCGAATTCCAAATTCCAAAGGGCAGACTGTGTTCTTAACGTTTGATATTAATTCGTACCGCGAACAATGGCATGCCATTAAACAAAGAAACCGAATTCCAAATTCCAAAGGGCAGACTGTGTTCTTAATGTTTGATATTAATTCGTACCGCGAATAATGGCATGCCATTAAACAAAGAAACCGAATTCCAAATTCCAAAGGGCAGACTTTGTTCTTAACGTTTGATATTAATTCGTACCGCGAACAATGGCATGCCATTAAACAAAGAAACCGAATTCCAAATTCCAAAGGGCAGACTTTGTTCTTAACGTTTGATATTAATTCGTACCGCGAACAATGGCATGCCATTAAACAAAGAAACCGAATTCCAAATTCCAAAGGGCAGACTTTGTTCTTAACGTTTGATATTAATTCGTACCGCGAACAATGGCATGCCATTAAACAAAGAAACCGAATTCCAAATTCCAAAGGGCAGACTGTGTTCTTAATGTTTGATATCAATTCGTACCGCGAACAATGGCATGCCATTAAACAAAGAAACCGAATTCCAAATTCCAAAGGGCAGACTGTGTTCTTCATCCTTGGTAAGACAACTAGCTTAAAAGGAAAACTCTGAATTCAAACCTTTTGAATTCCGCTTAAAAATTGACCTTGTGTCATATCCTGCCCGAGCAGAGGGGTTGGTAAATATGATAAGCATAGAACAACACAAGACAAGATAAATGCCATTGGAATCAATCAATCAATTAGCATAAAGTGTTAAGAGTTTTGATTAATTTTGATTGCTTTTTTGTTGTTGTTGTTTTTTTACTTTTTTATTGTAGCATTTAGATATACTGTTAGTCAGAATGACCAAGTTTAGTTTTATGGCATGTCAACGCTTGTGGGTTATTTAATACCAATTACGCTTTACACATGTGTATTAAATATGAATTGGTTTGGTTGTTTTCTGACATATCAACCATTGTTGTTTATTCAATGGCAAATCCTCTTTATACATATATATGAAATATATATGATTTGGTTTCGGTTGGTTTTATGGCATATCAACCATTTTAGGTTATTTAATGTCAAATCCACTGTATACATATATATTTAATATATATGATTTGGTTTGGTTTGGTTTGGTTTTATGACATATCAACCCTTGTAGGTTATTCAATTTCAAATACTTTTTAAACAGATGTAACAAATATAAATTATTTTCTTTTGGTAGGGTTTTATATTCATACCGACCAAGGTAAGTTATTTAATACTAAATCCTCTTTGTACATATTTATTAAATATATAAGATTTGGTTTTGTTGGGTTTTATGGCATGTCAACTATTGTATGTTATTTGATGCCAAATCCTCTTTATACATATATATGATTTGGTTTTGGTGGGTTTTATTGCGTATCAACCATTGTAAGTTATTTCATGCTAAATACTATTTATACATGTATATTAAATATATATGATTTGGTTTGGTTGGGTTTTATGGCATAGCAACCCTTGTAGGTTATTTGATTCTAAATCCTTTATATGTATATATATATATATTATTTCGTTTGTTTTGGTTTTAAATTAATATCAACCAAGGTAGTTTATTGAATGCCAAACACTCTCAATACATATATATTAGATATATATGATTAGGTTCTGTTGGGTTCTAAGGCATATCAAGGATTATAGGTTTTTAAAGCCAAATTCTTTTATACATATGTAGTGCCTTCAATAAGTTTCCAGACTTTTTGTACAGACATTTAAAATTGTCGTAGACTCTTGAAAATCCAGTATGTTGTTGTTATACATCTTATGATATGACAGACCAATAATGATTTCAGGTTCAAATGAACAGCTACAGCAGCAATTGGAATACACCCTACTAGAGCCTGATTGTCACAGCTGGTGAATTTCAAAAATGCAATCTGACACTTTAGAAGAATATTATGCAATAAAATTCTGATTTAAACTTGGAAAAAATACCACAGAAACGTATGGAATGCTCCAGACTGCTTTTGGAGCATCTTGCATGAATCAAGCATCAGTTTTCAAGTGACATAAGAGATTCAAGGAAGGCAGGGAGTCTGTGAGGGATAATGAGAGGTGTGGGAGGAGTAAGGAAGTCAATACAGTAGAGTTGATTTGCCAAAGAGTTAGGGTTAGGGTTACTATGTTGAGGTTTGAAGGGAGTTCAGGAAGAGATTCCGTCGGAAGAGGCCAGAACTTTTCAAATCGAGTCAGTGGTATTTCAACCAGGGCAATGCACCAGACATTAACTCTATCCTTGTCACACACTATTGAACCAAGATGGACATTAAGACAGTTTCCTCACCTTCCCTATAGTCCAGACCTTGCTCCTTGTGACTTTTACTATTCCCTAAGCTCAGAGGCTGTTGTTCTGAGGAGATGAAAGAGGCTGTGACGAAGGTCATTGACACGTTCACACAAGATGATTTCGATGGGGCCTTGAAGAAGTCGTTGGAACGGTACAACAAGTGCATTGCAGCCGGAGGACATTACTTCGAAGGGAACTAGAGTTTCATGTGTGTACTATCAATAAAAGAGCCCATACGAAAAAAGTCTGGAAAATTATTTAATGATCCTCGTATATATGAAATGTATTATTTGTAAACACATTTTGTATGTCGCATTCTTTTTTTCACTTAGTTAAATAGTTTCATGTATAACGATACGATATTCACCATTCAAAGTCAGTTACTTGTTTACGCACAGTTTGTTCTCTTTGGCCCATAAATAGAACCCTATCAGTTGCTACTAATCTGTGTCAGTCTGGACCTAGTAGCAGTGGCAGTGAAAGAGTTCTCCACATAACCCAAATCTCCAAGGCTCGAGCCTTGCGATCAGATTTTTTAAGGCCATATCCAGGACAGTTTGCTTTCATTTGATATAGATACGCTTTGAAAAGACTGGAATGCAACTCGTCTTTTCATTCATCTGAGCAAAAGAACAAAAAAGAAATTCAAGATTGCAGAGAAAAAAAAATTAATATATTAATTAAAAATATATTAAATTAAATAAAACTGTGATTCCTCTATGCAAAGATAAATTCTGACTAGTGACTGACGTCGGTTTAGATACAGTAACTTTTCAGCGTGTTGTGTTCGATGATATCCCGCAGAAATGATCACGAATGCAGATTACGCAGACCATCTGGTATTTCTCGTAAATGCACCTGCCCAAGATAAATGTCTACTAAATTGCACGGCACAGGCAGCAAGAGGCATTTGCCTTGTTGGGTACTGAGTATCTTCCGTGATTTACGCGAGTTACTTTCAGGTTTAGTTTCCACAAATTTTACAAGCACGTAAATAAATGGAATGTGGCAAGCACGAACATTAAGAAACAAGCAATTTAAATATCATAACAAACATGATAAAAATGATTAAAATACAGCTATGGTTAGTTGAATAAAAATATGATTTGCCTGCCAGTGTGATCGTGGGTACATGTTGGGAAAAGTTTATTGAGTGTCTGTATCCATTGTTGGCCGAAATAAAGAGGATAAAAATTGATTTTTCTTACATGCATGTGTATGCGTATGTATATATATGCGAGGGACCGTAAGTATGGACCTTTGTTTTCCACATGTGCTTTTTTATGATCTTTGGCAACAATGTGTCACATTTCAGTTGTCGGCGAAAGAACGTCACATGCTTCTTCGCTTTGTCAGGAGTAGATGGTGGTCAGTGTGTGGGGTTTAGGCTTATGTTACGTTGGTATCACCTTGGTTGCGTTGGTATGACGTTGGTTGTGTTGGCATTTCGTTGGTAGCGTTGGTATTTCGTTGGTAGCGTTGGTATTTCGTTGGTAGCGTTGGTATTACATTGGTTATGTTGGCGTTAGATATCTGACTCAATATTTTGGTTATATTATATTTTACCCCCACATTGTCTGGTCGGTGGAATGCCTTGCTCAAGAAAGTCCCAAAAATAATTATACAAAAAAAAAAAAAGACAGAAACAGATAATAGACGAAGGCGTTTCTTTTATACTTTCCTTTATTTACTGGGTTCAACAACCATTCCGTGGATGAGGGAGTTTTTCCTGAATACATTTAAATGGTTGAATCCCCCAGTTAAGGTGTCATAAATACGTTAATTTGTTTCATATATGTAGGTGTCCGCATTTGGTATTTCGGGCTTCCATAAAGGGTTAGTTTTCTTTTGTAAACTAGGTCAAAGTCTGTAAGGGTTAGTTTATAATTCAGCAGTGGGTCTTGTATATAATGTTGACTGAGAGAGAGTTCTGCTACTGGGTGAAAGGGGCTAACCAACGCTACGTCCAAAGGCGTATGTGTGGTGCCCAGCACGAGGTTATCAATCCGCTGGTCACTGCCAGAAAGTGAAAGAATACTTCGTCCCCTTTGTCAAGAGGAATGCCTTTTTTCTTTTACGCATGCGTCATCTCCTTTTCCTGTTAGAGACCTCTGTGAGTTTCTGCAAATTTAATAGTTTTCTTTTTATAATTTATTTTTTATAATTTAATTTTAATTTTTTTTTATTTATTTATTCGTTCCCTACAAGTGCAAATCCCCTTAGATTTTAGTGTCTTTGTTTGGCTCTAAATTGATCCGTTGTCAAAAAATATGTAACATTGGGCCCTAATAGAAATTCATTGAGGTAAATATAAGTAGTCGTAAACAACTATTTATTTGTTTATTTTAGTGGAACCTCTTATTTCATTTATCCTTTGGTTTTAGAAATCTTTGAGCAAACAAGGATTTTGCAAATGGTATCAGCATTTTGCTGTATGTAAAGGATTGTAATTATGATCCATAAGGAAAAATCGTAATCTTAAGGCTTCAATCTTCAGTGATATTTCAAACTTGTCTCTGAACATTAATCATATCGAAAGGACCACTTTTTTAGTCATATATCAAAACTTTCTGTAAAAACATGAAAAGGAATTTTTTTCTTTGTACAGAATACTTCGACATTGTAGCAGGAGTACTACAAGGGGACACGCTGGCTCCGTATCTCTTTATCATTTGTCTAGACTACGTACTTAGAACATCGATTGACAAAATCAAAGAGAATGGCTTCGAACTGACGAAGAAAAGAAGCAGAAGATACCCCGCAACAACAATTACCGACGCCGACTACGCCGATGACATAGCGATACTGGCAAATACACCTGACCAAGCCGAAACACTTCTGCATAGCTTGGAACGAGCAGCAGCAAGCATAGGCCTCCATGTTAATGCACACAAAACGGAATATATGTGCTATAACCAAACGGGGGACATCTCCACTCTAGAAGGAACCCCTCTTAAACTAGTAGACAAATTCACGTACCTAGGAAGCAGCGTCGAATCAACCGAAAAGGACATCAAAACGAGGTTAACGAAAGCATGGACAGCTATCAATAGGCTATCGACTATATGGAAATCAGACCTAACCGATAAAATGAAACGCAGTTTCTTCCAGGCAGCGGTCACATCGATACTGCTATATGGATGCACTACATGGACGCTAACAAAACGGCTGGAGAAGAAACTAGATGGCAATTACACAAGAATGCTGCGTGCAATCCTGAACAAATCCTGGCAGCAACACCCCACAAGACACCAACTGTACGGCCACCTGCCCCCTATCACGAAAACTATTCAAGTTAGGCGAACCAGACATGCAGGACATTGCTGGAGAAGCAGAGATGAACTCATAAGAGATGTACTCTTATGGATCCACACACACGGCCGTGCAAAAGCAGGACGACCAGCACGAACGTACATTCAGCAGCTATGTGAGGATACAGGTTGTTGTCCTGAAGACCTACCTAGGGCGATGAACGATAGGGAGGAGTGGCGAGAGAGGGTCAGGGATATCCGTGCTGCCAGCACGATATGATGATGATGATGATATATATATATATATATATATAAAAGGTTGAGTTCTTTAGCGAATGAAGTAATGTTATATTGTCATGTGCCATATCATAACGACACAAGAATAAAGACACAGGAAGACTTCTTTATAAATATATATACCTCTCACTTTATTTGTAAAGTTTCGAAAAGGTTATTCAGGGTTTGCGTGTGAGAGGGTGTTGGGAACCGAACAGAAACTTCAATATTTTGACCTCCACTCTCATGGCCGTCAACGTTGTGTCTTTCTCGTTCTCCTGATGCTCAACCGGAGGCCCTGGGGTCCACTCTGCTGGGTGCTGGCTTTCTTTACTGCATCTTATCAGTATCTTCTCTGGAGCCCAAACTCCATCGGGGTTCCCGAGGGCCCCTTCGGCCGGGTGTAGCTATCCCTACCACATCTCGTCTATCTCTGCCTCCAACTCTACTGCCATTGGCTCTGGAACTGTCTTGACTTCTGTCTTGACTGAGCTATATAATAGTTCAACGCCCACTTGATCTTTGAAATCGCATGTTTGATCGTCATCAAGCGGAAATAACTGTCTTGCAGTTCACAGGTCACTCTCTTCCGGTACATCAGTCTATGAGTGTACCATGGGAATTATTTTAGCTCGTCCCATTTCATCAGCCAATTTCCGCCCACGTGATTTCCTTTCATAACTGCCATTAGAATGTGTCACCTCCTTCCGGTGCATCTCCTTGGAATGGCATTTTTGGCTGGGTCAAAAGGTCAAAATATAACAGTAATCGCGTTGCCATTAGGCGTTTATTGCTAGGCTCTTCATATATGAATTGAGCTCTCGGTAGCCGTTAAGCGGATGTATGTAAACAATAGTAATTTTGATTTATAACCGTTTAAAATTTACTTCGCTGCTACTATTCCTCGTGGATGAGGGGTAGAGTCTGGATTGGCGTTTGAGTCAACCGGGTTTCGATCTCAGCTACCGGAAGCTAATATGTCTAGCCACACTGATGAGTTCTGATTGAACGAAATAGAACTGTTTTTGGATGACTATATATATATATATATATATATCATCATCACCATCTCGCGCTGCTAGCACGGGCCTCCCAGACCCTCTCTCACTATCCGTTTCTATCGTCTATCACACCCGGGAGGTCTTCCTGTATCGGCACAGAGCTGTTGTATATAGGTTCTAGCTGGTTGTTCTACTTTTGCTCGTCCATGTGAAGGGGTCCACAGAATTATACCCCGTATGAGTACGTCCCTTCTTCTCCAGTTGTGTCCCACATGTGTGGTTCTTCTAACTTTGATAGTTTTCATGGTGGGTAGTTAGTGACCGTACAACTGCTGTTTTGTGGGGTGTTGCCTCCAGGACTTATTCAATAGAGCTCGCAGCATTCTTGTGTAATTGCCGTCAAGCTTTTTCTCCATACGTTTATTTAGCGTCCTTGTGGTGAATCCATATAGCAATATTGGCACGACCGCTGTTTGAAAAAACTACTTTTTATTTTATCAGTTAGGTCTGACTTCCATATTACCGATAGTCTATCTATAGCAGTACATGCCTTTACTCGTTGCGTGTTGATGTCATTATCAGTTGATAAAACGCTGCTTCCGAGGCAGGTGCACTTTTCCACTAGTTTGAAAGGACCGCACTTTAGTTCTGACTTGTCGCCTCTTTGATTAAAATTCATGTATTCTGCTTTGTCTGCGTTGACATGGAGACCTATTTCAGCAGCTGCTTGTTCCAGACTATGTAGATGGGATTCGGCTTAGGCTGATGTATTTGCTAGAAAAATTATGTTCTAATTTCGAATGACTCTTTTGGAGTGGATGCTTTTTCTTAACATAAGTAGTTTCTAAGTATAAGAGCTAAATTAGGGAGGTTTGGTTTTGATTTGGTTTGGTTTGGTTTGGTTTAATGGCATAATAACCATGATAGGTTATTTAATGCAAACTCCATAGTTATTCATATAAACAGTTCTATATAAAACAATTCAGTTTAGCCTTAGCAGTTTTTGTATACACAAAATTAACTGTAAAAACATTTCTATTTCAAACAATTCAGTTTAGCATAAGTACACAGTTTAAATGTGAAAAATAGTTCTATTTAAAACAATTCAGTTTATCGTAAGCACATTTTTTTTATTACACACAGTTAAATGTCAAAACAGTTCTATTTTAAACAATTCAGTTTAACATAAGTACACAGTTTAGTTCTATTTTACTCGTGGATAGGACCCTATCAGGTGCTACTACTCCGGATTTGAGTCGACCTAGGAGCGATGGCAATAAAGGGGTATTCTGCATTCCCCAAAGCTCCTGCCATACTGGAGCCTCACCATCAGATTACTTAGTGTCGTATCATGACACTCGTTTGAGAGTTCTTACACTTCTGCAGATATGCAGTCGGTGTATTCTGCGGCTCGATCTAACTGGGTGATAAGATGAATGAGAACTTAGAATTAGGGTTTGTTTTAGAGGGATTTTTTGCCTTTTTTTTTTCTTTTTCGTGGACAGGTTTTCCTCTTTCCATGGAGGAAATTGATGACATCATCGTTAGAATCAACCTACGACACGAAGGAAAGCATAATCAATTGGTTTTGCTAACGTCAAAATGTTTCTTGTTCTTTACTCAAAGATCATTCATTCGGTTCACGTAGCAAATTTACAGAGAAAAGTTTGTTTATTTTTTTTTGTTTTGTTTTTTTTTTGCAATTTTTTATAAGTCATATTAACGAGCTAAAAAAAGGTAACGCGAAAAAAATACAAAACTTCGTAAACGTTTCAAATATAGAAAAAGAAATGGCTGAAAAGTTAAGTTTAAAGTCACCTTTTTATTCCATCTCTGAAGTAAATAAATTGCACTGAATAAGTTTTAGATTTGCTTAAATTTACTTTAAAATGTCAAGTTTTTGTTTTCTTTTTACCTACAATAAAATTGTTAATTTGATATACAATAGCCCAAATGCTTTTTAGTCTGTGATGTATAAAACCTTACATACGACGGACATTGATTCAAGGATTGATTTTAATGGTGCCTCAACCCGTCTATGCTCATTTATGGCTAGAAGTTAGAGAATTGCGTTCACGGCGAATTTATATTTTATCTTATTTTATCCACTGTTATATGATATCAAGTATTTCTACAACAAATAATTTGCAAACAGTTACATAGTTTCAAGTATTCCTATCTAATACAAATAATTTGTATACATTTGTATTGTTTCAAGTATTCTTATTCAATGCTATCACTAAAGCAACTACTACTGCAACCATTATAACAACTACTTATTATTTTCCTTATTTGAAAGATGTTTTCAACGGCGTTAGCTGATGGTTTTCACAGACTCTTCTTAGTATTATGGCCGATTTCAGCAATACTGAAGTATGGATGGTCACTCGTCCACTTATTTCTTAGTCCTCCAGGCCCTGTAATAATCCTTTGGTGACTGTATCGAGCGGGCCAATTACAATTGGTATCCCCCGTCACTTTCATGTTCCATAGTTTTTTTTTCAGTTCTCTGGCAAGGTCTCAGTACTTATCTTTCATTGGTCTTTCCCTCAGTTGTTCCCTATGGTTAGCCGGAATGGCAATGTCCACTATTCAGCAGGTCCCTTTTTTGTGTTGGTTATCACTAAGGCCGAGATTAGATGAGGATATTATTATTGTTCTTGTTATTTCACTCCAAACCAGTTTTTGCACTGTGGGCTGGGAGGCCGTAGAACAAACCGACTGCACCTCTGCAGAGGGGTAAGACTCCATCAAAAGTGTCCTGGATACGACGTTAAACAATCTGAAGGTGAGGTTCCATTGATACTGGAGCTTTGGGGAATGCGGAGTACCCCTTCATTGTCATTGCTCCCAGGTCCACTCTCGTTCTGAATGGTAGCACCTGATAGGGCCTGTCTATGGGTTTAATAGATCTAAACTGCATACTTACGCTAAACTGAATTAGGTCACTTCTGGAGAAGCAGGGACGAGCTCATAAGTGATGTACTCCTATGGACCCCCACATATAGCCGGACAAAAGCAAGACGACCAGCTCGAACATACATCTAGCAGCTATGTGAGGATACGGGATGTAGCCCTAAAGACTTGCCTGAGGTGATGAACGATAGGGAGAAGTGTTTAGAGAGGGTCAGGGATATCCGTGCCTGTGGCACGACATGATGATAACGGTGATTTGCATAAAAATGGATTTGCGTTAGATAACCTACAAGAGTTGATATGCCATAAAAACCCAACCAACCAACCTAAAGAGTTTTTCACACAAGCAATTACCCTCAGGTCTTTAGGACTCTTCTCAGTATAATGGCTAATCCCAACAATGCTGTAATTTGGATTATCTCGATTCGTAATCCGATTTCTAACTCTTCCAGCCTCCTTTCCGAGCTTTTGAGGACTGTTCTATGTGCGCCAATTACAAAGGGTATCACTGTCTCCCTCATGCTCCTCAGAATTCTTAGTTCTCAGTTGAGGTTTAAGTCTTTGTCCCTCTTTTTGTCTTCTTTGATTTTCACTGTGTTCCGTTAGGACTGCAACGTCCACTATACGGCACATTCTCTTTTCTACGTTGATTTTCACTAAATATTATCATAAATAAATCCATATGAAGACTTATTATTTCCTACTCATTGGGAATTGGCCAACTCATCAAGGTTGCTATAATCTTCAGGTACTTCAGTCATAATCCGAAAACATCCGGGATTTCTGACCTTAAACTTTTGTAATATTATTACGGTGATTAATAATTTCTAGGATTTTTACAAATTACGAAAAAAAAAAAAAAAAAAAAAAAACGTTTTACATCGTTATATATGTCTTAATAATTTTTTTCTATGAAAAAAATTTTGGTCAGGAAAAGGAGGGATGTAATATAATTATTAACTAATTAGTTATTTTATTTATTCGGTAAAATTGTAAGTTAGCTAAAAGGGGGTGTCCTCGTGGTGTAATGGTTAAAGCAGTGGACTGTAGAATCGTAGTAAGCGAGTTCGTACTCCAGTCGCGCTATTACGTTCACTTTTGGGCAAATACCCTTGGGAAACCAAGTTAGCTAAAAACGTTGGGTGTAAGAGTTAATCCTCGCAAAGGTCATATACTTGCGCGTGTCCAAGGAATTGAAGTCGGCGCATTGTTGTGTTAACTGAGTGTTTCTGAACTCGGGGTTAGAGGTAATTTACTAAGCTTTTTTGCTTAGATGTAGCACAAGGCCGCATGAATTGGGCACCCAATGAGAATCGAACTCACTCGTGTAGGTTTGCTAGTCTACCTTGCTAACCATTACACCACCCGGGGGTTAGAGACTGCATATGAAAACATAAACAAATCAAGTAGTTGTCAGCTGGCGTAAGAAAAGACACGAGTGATGATTCATGATTGGATGATGCAATAATTAAGAAGATGGCGTATCTTTATAACATTAACTGAATAAGATTAATAGATTATAAGATTAATAAGATTAATAGATTATAAGATTAATAAGATTAATAGATTACATTCAAAAATATAATCCTAAATTCAGGAATAGGGTGTTTTGGAACCCAAAGAGACAAGGCTTTGATCAGGGTGGGGGTCATCTCTGTGTACCGGTAAACAAGATTCGTTCATATATCACTTACAAGTTATCTTCCCCTTGTGTTCGTAAGGATTGGTGATGTAACATATACAAATCCATTCAGAAACATCGTCAACACAATAATGACGAGCGAACACTCTTCTTTAGAAAAATATACCTCTCACACTTTATTCGAAATGGTTGCGAAAGGATTACGAAAGGGTCATGTGTGAGAGGTGAGTTGGAGACTGAACAAACTGCAACATATTGACCCCAAGTTCTTCTGACTATAGTAGCACTTTTTTCCCATTCTGCTGGGCTGCTCAACCGGGGGTCACTGAGAGCCGCAAGGCCTCTGTCTGGAGCTGGTTCTCACTGCCTCGTACTGCAACAAACGGACTCCAACTCCTGACTCCAAACTAACTGAACTTCCTGTCGCACTGGGATATATCATTGTTTGACATCCACCTACTTCCTGTGAGCGTCGCAGCAGCACCCAATTCCGTCCACAGTCAAGGTTATACCCTGTTATCTTCGACCGGATGCACCTATTCCTTAATTGACGGCTGGGTTAAAGGTCAATATATTACAGAAGCAATCTGAGTAAAATACATTTTCGTATCTGATTTCAGATTCGTTGGTTGTTAATTCATTTTTTATTATCTAATATTTAAGAATGATCCATTATATTGTTATATAATTGCGGAAGGATTTTTTTTATATTATCATTTTTCGTTGATTATATCTAATCTTTCGGTTTAGTTAGGCTGAGAACCATTAGGTTTAGTGCACGGGTAGGTGCAGACATTAACGCAGATGTTAAGGCGCACGTGGGGAAGATGTGACAATCACAGATGTCATAATAAAAAAAACCCGTACAGGAAAATGGGACTGGGGATGTGAATGACGTCATGCCCGGAAGCGATAAGCTGGGATTCTTGGGTATTTTGAAAAAAAGCATTGAGTTAAGATTTGGACCTAAACCAGTCAAGTTGTTTGCTGCGGGGTGCACGCGCGTTGGTTGGGTCAATGAGTTGAGAGCTGACGCTGGACGAACAGTCAGCATAGTAAAAATTGTGTCTCTCTCTCCTTGTGTGGAAAGCCTAAAAGTCAAGCAGGTTATAAAAGTTTCGTACCTGAACCAAGAGATTCGTCAGTGTTTCGGGATTCCTATGCATGTGACCATTTTTATATATCCGTATATTTCACGTATTCATAGATTATGGCTATGTTAGAATATAACAATTTTATTTGAATCCCAATGTTCGATGGTTCCCATTTTGAAACCAAGACCAGTGATTGAACTCATAAACCTCCGGGGGTAGTTTTCAAAATTGTTTAACATGACGTCTTTACTTTCTTAGCTATCTGTCCAATTCAGACAGAATTTTTGGACTAAATGTCTATCTTGTCTGCCTATCAGGCAGACAATTGAGACATTAAGTCCCAAAATGTTTTTAGATCTGATTTATGATTTCTCTTTCTTTTGTTTATTTTCTAATTACTGTCTGTGTTGAAAAATCAAAATTACTATCAAATAACGCCTTTTCTTCTTCAGTAAACGGCATTTCTATATTTAAAAAGAAAAAAACTTTAACCATTAAACACAATTTTCCCTGAGTTTTACATATGTTGTTCAAATTTGAAATAATTTCCATAGGAATTGGCTATGTTATTTGATAGCGAAATTAGGTTCATTTTTCTGAAACTCGATATATATATATATATATATATATATATATATATATATACTGAATCATATTAATGTCTTTAAAGATTATATTTCAGAAGACGTAACATCATATATTAACATTGCCTTAATGATGGTTTGATGATAAAAAAAATTAACTTGGCTGAATATTCGACTCAAAATCAACGTAATCCCTTAGTCCCTTGTTTTTTCAGATTTTTATATTTACATACCGTCGTATTCACTTACATTATATATATATATATATATATATATATATATATATATATATATACGAGGTGCCTTCAATAAGTTTGCAGACCTTTTTTGTGCTGGCATTTAAAATTGGCGTAGACTCTTGGAATTTCAGTATGTTTTTGCTATATATCTTATGAAATGACTGACCAATTTTTATGATTTCAGGTTCGAAGGAACAGCTACAGCAGCAATTGGAATACACCCTACTAAAGCCTAATTGTCATAGCTGGTGATTTTCAAAAATGCAATCTGAACGTGAGGACACTTTAGAAGAACGATATGCAATAAAATTCTGTTTTAAGCTTGGACAAAAAAGACACAGAAACGTATGTAATGCTTTGGGCTGCTTTTGGAGCATCTTGCATGAATCGAGCATCAGTTTTTAAGTGGCATAAGAGATTCAAGGAAGGCAGGGAGTCTGTAATGGATGATGAGAGGTGTGGGAGGAGTAATGAAGTCAGAACACCAGAATTGATTGGCCAAAGGCTAAGGGTTAGGGTTACTATGTTGAGGTTTTAAGGGAGTTCAGCAAGGGATTCCTCGGGAAGAGGCCAGCACTCTTCAAATTGGGTCAGTGGCATTTCCAGCAGGACAATGCACCAGTCCACAACTCCATCCTTGCCTCACACTATTTGTCGAAGTTGGGCATCAACACAATTCCTCACCCTCCCGATAGTTCAGACCTTGCTCCCTGTGACCTTTGCTTATTCCCTAAGCTCAGAGGCTGTCGTTGTGAGACAACTGAGGAGATGAAATTGGTTGTGACGAATGTCATTATTTATACTCACACAAGAGGACTTCAATGGGGCCTTGAAGAAATTGTTGGAACGGTACAACAAGTGTATTGCAGCCGGAGGATTTTACTTCGAAGGGGACTAGAGTTTCATGTGTGTACTATCAATAAAAGTGCTCATACGTAAAAAGTCTGGAAACTTATTTAATGATCCTTGTGTATATATATATATATACAATGATATACCCAGACCCTGAAAAATTATTAAATCAGAGATGTGAATTAATTGCTAGATGTAGACATAGGAATAAATTTAAACTATAGACAAATTAATGCTTAAATAAAAAAAATACATTGGATTAAATTGAGATTTAACTTAAATGAATAAAAATAGAATTTTTTTTTTTTTAATTTAAAAAAATGAGAAAGCATGTGATGTGTACCTACTCTTCAATGGACGAGTAACTGAAGGCATGAAAATAAAATTTGAAATTAAAAATTTTAATTTTGAATTTAATATAAGTATTACTGTATCCTTTCGTAAAGTTATTAAAGAAAGTTGTATTTATCTAAAGTAGTATTAAATCTGGATTTTTTTAGTCGAAATGTATTTAGAATCTAAAAAATAAAAATAAAAAAAATTAATTTTATATAATTCCAACAAGCAATAAATAAAAAAAAAACCGGAAGTGGGCTAAATGAGGAGAAAACTCTTCAGCTCTCTTCTATCTCCACCCACCCTTCTTTCCTGTGTCTATTCTGAATTATTTTTTCCATAAGATCTGAAGAAGTCCTGTTAGTTTTTTTTGTTTTTTTTTTTGGTGTTTTCGATTTATATCAAAACCCATAACAGGATGGAAATAAATTTATGATCCTAATGTGACCGTTTTTTTTTTTTTTTGCTTTTTCTTAAAGAAATTATTTCTCTGTAATGTCAGTTACATTGAGCTCTTTACCAGGAAAATGTTTTTTTGTCCTGATGGAATTACTCCTAACTCCAGTTTAACTGGACCGAATAATACTTATATATATATATATATATATATATATATATATATATATATATATATATATATATATATAATGTAAGTGAATACGATGGTATGCAAATATAAAAAATATTTGTATATATATATATATGTGTGTGTATTTATATTTGTGTGTGTGTGTGTGTGTGTGTGTGTGAGCGAAAGAGAGAGAGAGACCGTTTGGCGCAATGTTCTACAAGGAAAAACAGAATCTCTTTTACGAATATGGTGCTTACTTTTTTCGTTACTCTTTGCAAGCAGTCTCATTTACAAACCAACATACCGTTTCACTGAGAGGATCATTAAAAGAGGCTGCAGAATTTGGCAGCAATATTATGACTGACGTATTTAAACAGTTCGTGGCCAATATCTTCTCGCCCTTGTGAACGTCAATTTCGCAAGGTTTTGACAACCTTCTTTACTTCTCTCTTAAATGGAACTTTTAGTGACCTAGAGCCACCTATGAAAGGGTCCAACTGTTCGTTGTCTGAGTCAGTAAACTGCTTCTTCAACTAGTGCTGATCGCGTCTGCTTTTCATTTGACAGTTCTGAGAAGATTTCCATTAGTGTTATGCACTGAGAGTGGTGGAGCGCAGCCAGTCAGCTTGAAAGCACCGGCAGCACGGAACATCTTCCGACTCTTATTTATAGAAGTGACTTCATCTACCAAACAATCTGCTTTGCTGATCTCAAGATCTTTCAGACGTGTATTGATGTTACGAAAAGACGTTTCTTTTCTTTTCACAATTTTGTGTGATCTTTACTTTAGCTGTTTGATATAAACGTATCCCTAATGCTATCTGCTGTGCAGACATTCTTTTTAACATAGCAACATCAGTATGGTTCCTGCAGTCGATGTCATCTTTTAACACTTCTACTTAGCAGGCAGCTGATGTGTTTTTATATTTTAGTGAAGCAGCTTGGGCCTTTCTTGATCTGCGGTTTTGGTAGTGTTTAATGACGTATCAACCTTTTTTCAATGCAAAATCCTGTTTATACATATACTGTATTGGACGACATATAAGACACACAGGTGTAGAAGACAATTCAATTCCAGCAGGGCAAATAAAGAAAAAAAAAACAAAGGACTCGTGTTAAACGTGATGAAATTGATATAATAAATATTATTGATGATAACACTTTTAATATGCATAATAGCATTTTAAAAAAGGACAATTAGTATATGAAATTACTTTAAAGTCTACGCTATTAGGAGCTGCCAGGAGCTAATTTCGACCGTCTATCGCAAATTTTGAGCCTACTTATAGCATATAAGACGCATATCGTCTTAGGATATGGGCACGGCGACACGAGTTCAAATCCTGAACCTGACTGATTGCATTTCACATAGCACTAATACCCTTGGGGAAGGTATGAATCCTATTATCCTCCCTCCAGCTATGGGTAAATAGTAGGGCAGACTAGGTTCTTCAGCCTTGGTGAGGCAACTAGTCTAGGAAAAGGAAAACTCTGAATTCAAACCTGTTAAACTCCGCTTAAAAATTGACCTTGTGTCATATCCTGCCTGAGTGGAGGGGTTGGTAAATATGGATAACACTTTTAATATGCATGATAGCATTTTAAAAAAGGACAATTAGTATATGAAATTACTCTAAAGTCTACACTATTAGGAGCTGCCAGGAGCTAATTTCGACCGTCTATCGCAAATTTTGAACCTACTTATGGCATATAAGACGCATAGCTGTGTAACGATATCATAGTGTTACAAGTTGACTGGCGATATTAAATCAAATACTTAGGACTAATTGGGATAATTTGTTGAAGATGAGTTATAGTCTTTTGGTAAAGTAGTGTAGAGAAAATATAATAATAATAATAATAATGTATTCGCACCTGGTGACACCATGCGCTGGAAGGGGTCAAAGTGACAATGACACCAAGATTGTTTACTGAAGGGTCGAATCAGTCGATATGGCTTTTGACTGGGATAGAAAAAACAAAATTTTATTTCATATTTTAATGTGAGCGTACGAATCTACGGAAAATTACGACTAAAAGCCTGACACAAGGCCATTAACACAATATTAGAATATTATCAGGTGGCTCACCAATCAAAGAAAAGCTGAGTGGAGCCCCCCCCCTGCCCAAGACGTGCAATGCAGGGAAATAGTTTTTGATTGGCTGTCCGGTTAAACACGGGCCTCGAGGTGAGGTTTCTCTACCCACCCCCGATGATTGCGCTCTGGGGTCATTGGTCTAGCGTTTCTATTGGCTGGCTAATTGGAGCCATGTATACAGGGATCTGGAACCCCATAAAAGAAGATCACGAAAAGGGAATAGACAGATTGAAAACTGGTTCCGTAGACTGAAGACTTGAAATCTTTGCCATCCTCTTCGCCACCACTGCCGCTTTACCTAGTCCTCAGCCTGACCGTCCCTAGCAACATTAATTTGCTCAAAACGGACTCGAGGCTAACTGTTATTGCCAGTCACTTTATCTCCGAACTAAAACCCCTTGTTGTTGTTGTTGTTGTTGTACATGAATTTTTTAATCGTTGTATAATAAATAAATGTTGTTATTTACAACTGTTAACAAGCGTTCCTGACTTACTGAAGTAGCTGACCAGCTAACAGCACCAGAAAAGTTGGCTGTCTTCTGACTCAGCCAGATCCAAGAGAAGTCCAATTCAGCTCTTCCCCAACTTTCCGTTAGCCATAACCGGGTACAAGTGTTTTGTATCCCTGTAGTGTTACTCGCCTGTAGTAAGGATTAAACCTGCAACCTCCAGATGATTGTCTCCTTAGAAGCTTAGGGAACCAACGCCTCTAACCGTTACGCTATGTGTCCTGCAGAATCAGAACAGACGACCCCCGTGGATTCAATAAAGGGCGTAGTTCAAAGTTCCGTGAAGGTTCCTGACTTCGACAAACACCTGAAGAAGGCCGGAGGACATATCGACCGAAACGTTGAGGAAATAACAATAAAGATGAAGACAATAGTCCAAAAACCCTCAATGATAAAAAAAATCAACAAGCTTCGTCTCAGAAATTTAGACAACCAATTAATTTTGTATGCATTTCTCGTTCGACACTTTGGTGGGTCTGGTAAGGTCATATGTGTGTTAACCTTTTTGTTTGGTACATTGTTTGTACATCTAACAAGCGAGGTTGGGCGATAAACGGGTCAATACTGGCTAATTATCTGAGTTTGAGTCTTGGGACCGTAACTCTTTCATTAGCTTGGCCGGAACAAAATCAATCTAGTTGAAAATGAGAAATGTGGCTTTGAAATCTTTGTTTGTTTTCTTATTTAATGGCATATCAACATTCTTGGGTTATTTAATGCCTAAGCCATCCTTCTAGTAGAATGATAAACTATTTAACCCATAGCTGGGAGGATAAGGGGGTTCATGCCTTTCCCAAAGGTGTCTGCCCGAAAGTGAACGTAATAGTGCGACTAGATTTCTAACTCACGTACTACGATTACGCAGTCCAGCGCTTTAACCATTACACAACGAGGAATACCCTTCCTTGAAATCTGTTTATATTTCGGGCTCAGCTATGCGTCATGTGCAGGAAATTTAGTTGCGATAAGGATTTTTGAATGCTGTGTTTTTGGCAAGTACTAATGAATTCTCTTAGAGCTTCTCAATTGCTGTTAAATTTTCCCCTTCCACAGGAACGGGTATATGTGACACGTCTTGTATCTTTGGCTGAGTTTATCAAATTTAGCATACAAAACCGTAAAGCTCTGACTGGGATGCTTATGGCTGAGTTTAATTCTGCATGAAATAACTTGATGAGGGATTTTCTTTGGAACAATTAGGGATTTGTTCAGCACCCATTAATCAAACCGTTTCTCAACGGAAGAGATAAGTTCATTGCAACAATGCAACCACTAATGTATCTATAGTTTAAGACATGTTCAAGTAACCTGGGTCCTATTAAAAAGCCCAAACTATCTGTGTTTCTGTCGAATGAACCCAACTTGTGGTTAGAGCGGAGGAACGGCTTTCATTACATTGTTATCTTGGTTATCTAAATGCACATAATGTCGGTTTTATATCAGCGTGTCATATCACTGTAAATTGCTTTTATCATCAGCTTACATATTTGAACTGAATCCTTTTTCAAAACTAAATAACCACAAGTTATGAACTAGGGGTCTTAAGATCTGGCAAGCGGCTGGGAAAGCTAAAGACAAGGAAAAGAACAGAGTGGTTTTAAAGGAAGATGAACAGTGAGGCCTAAGATCTGGTAATCGGCTGAAAGAACAATGGACTCTGGCAAAGAGGTGGACAGAGTGACTTCAAAGGAAGATCAATTGAGGGCCTTAAGATCTGGTAAGCGGCTAAGGGGGCAAAGGATACAGACAAGGAAAAGGACAAAATGGCTTCAAAGGAATATGGACTGAGAGGCCTAAGATCTGGTAATCGGCTGAAGGAGCAATGG
>OY757941.1:15794462-15799462 GCA_963585895.1 Sepioteuthis lessoniana
AACCTCGCCCGACTCCTTGAAAAAAATCAAGGGGTACGCAGTAAGTGGTCAAAAGAAAACCAAAAAACCCCCCGCGAATGCTGCAATGCTATAATTACTAAAGTGCTCAACACAATACAATGGAGCCAATTATAGAATTAACTTAAATCGCGAGTCGAAAATCTTCTACCTCCGGAAGCCTACCTCCGACTCGAGTCGAAGGTAAACTTCCTGATGATCCGTTAAGGTGAAACTTTAGTAGAAGATTTTCGACTCACGATTTAAGTTAATTCTATATATATATATATAGATATAGATATATAAAGAGAGAGAGAGAGAGATAGATATATGGTATTTAGGTTATATATATATATATATATAACCGAAATATCAAATTTGAAATAATTCTTGGATCTATTGATTTATAAAAGTTACTTTACATTCGTTGAAACACACACACACACACGCACACACACACACATACACACACACACACACACACACACACATATATATATAATTTCCGAAGAAGATAATTTTGAAATTATTCTATTTGAGAATATGTTAAAGGATTTTTATAAATCACCAAGAATGCTAATTGTATGATAATTAATGTACAAATTTCTTACAAAGAAAATTTTCCTATAATTAAAAAAAATTCATTTAGTTTTAGATGTGATTTAAAAAGTGCTACTCGTCTTTAGCCCCAAATTACCAGAATTAAAAAAGATCTATCATATACACTATGTAAAAAATAGTTCTATTTCAAATAATTCAGTTTAGCATAAGTACGCAATTTAAATGTGAGTTCACAGTTTAATTGTCAAAAACATTTCAATTTCAAGCTATTCGGTTTAGTCAAACAGTTCTAATTCAAGCCATTCAGTTTCGCATAAGTACGCAGTTTAGTTCTATTCCTCAAAGCTCGAGCATCAATGGAACCTCATCATCAGATTGTTTTGTGTCCTACCACGGACACTCGTTGGTTAGGGTCTTACCCCTCTGCATTCTATAGCCCCAGTCGACTGGGCAAATATTCTTTATGACAACAGACTTCCAACAATACAGCGACTGCATCTCTGCCATGGGATAAGATATACCACCAACGAGTGTCCTAGATATGACACTAAATAATCTGATTGTGAGGCTCCAGAAATGCTGGAGCTTTGGGGAATGCAGAGTACCCCTTTTTTGCTATTGCTGCCAGGTCCACTCTGGCCCAGAGTGGTAGCACCTCATGGGGCCCTATGGGTCAAATAGAAGTGTTTGATATTTAAATTTTACTAAATCTGGACACTTAAATTGCGTACTCATGCTTAACAAGACTGTGTGAAATAGAATTGTTTATACGTATAAAGCGAAAGTGCGTTCACCAAATGGAGACACAGAATACTTCGACATTGTAGCAGGAGTACTACAAGGAGACACGCTAGCCCCATACCTCTTTATCATCTGTCTAGACTACGTGCTTAGAACTTCGATCGACAAAATCAGAGAAAATGGCTTCGAGCTGACAATGAAAAGAAGGAGAAGGTACCCCGCAAAAACAATTACCGACGCCGACTACGCCGATGACATAGCGTTACTGGCGAATACACCTAACGAAGCCGAAACTCTACTGCATAGTTTGGAATAAGCTGCCGCAGGTATTGACCTCCATGTCAATGCACTCAAAACTGACTATATGTGCTACAACCAAACAGGCGACATTTCCACACTAGACGGAACCTCTCCGAAACTAGTAGATAAATTCCCCTATCTTGGAAGCAGCGGCTCATCAACCAAAAAAGATATCGACAAGGCTAATGAAAGCATGGACAGCTATCAATAGGCTCTCGATCATATGGAAATCAGACCTGACCGATAAAATGAAACGCAGTTTCTTCCAGGCCGCGGTCGTATCTATATTGCTATATGGATGCACTACTTGGACGCTAACTAAACGGCTGAAGAAGAAGCTAGACGGCAATTACACAAAAATGTTGAGAGCAATATTTAACAAGTCCTGGCAGCAACACCCCACAAGACATCAGCTGTACGGCCACCTGCCTCCCATCACGAAAACTATCCAAGCTAGACGAGCCAGACTCGCAGGACCCTGCTGAAAAAACAAGGATGAACTTATCAGTGTACTCCTATGGACTCCGCATATGGTCAAGCATAAGCAGGACGACCAGCTCGAACATACAGCAGCTATGTGAGGATACGGGATGTAGCCCTGAAGACCTGCCAAAAGCGATGAATGATAGAGAGATGTGGCGAGAGAGTGTCAGGGATATCCGTGCTAGTGGCACGACATGATGATGATGATGATGAAGATACGTAAAAAAATGGATTCGGCATTTAGTCGCCATGAATGTTTGATATGCCATGAAACCAAACCAAACCAAACCAAACCATATCAAACCAAACCAAGACTTTCAAAGACAACTCAAAAATAACTTACGATCTTGATAATGAGGAACAAAAATATTTGAACACGTTGGCCGTAAGCATGCAAATAAACAAAATGAGAATTAAGTTTTATTTATTGCGGACGTTTTGTCCTCATCTTGGTATTTTTTTTTATTTGTGTTGTTTTTTCTTCTTTCACTACGTTTCAGCTAAATTTCACCTCTGGCGCAGCGGATAGAGACGTTGAGTCTCTACGGTTCCAGCTGAGCATTGTCAGAAGACAGTAATTACTGGGGATACGGTTACAAGACTCAGCATTCCTATCCGAGGTCGCGGTAAAATCACCTAAACAAGGCCAGAGGTGAAATTTGACCAAAACGTCGTGAAAGAAGAAAAAACAACACAAATAAAAAAAAAAAATACCATGATGAGGACAAAAAGTTCGCAATAAATAAAAATTAATTCTCAGATTAAGAAGCCTCATCTCAAAATGATTACAATTAAAGATAATAAACAAAATGAATTCATATTTTTGTCATATCGTCCATAAATATGTATAAAGAAAATTGATAAAGTAATTCACGAAGTATAAGAATTTTATGTGAAAAATGTCAGTCAACCCAATATCGTTTCAGTTCTAATGATCCATCTTCAAGACTAGGAAGTATAACTACTGATGTTGAACCACCGATGGACGTTTGATAAAGTGAGGAAATATATATACAGAGAAAGAGGTAAGTGTTTAATTTTCTCTCGCTTTATATATATATATATATATTAATTGAATTACCATGACTAGAAAATTCGGCAAACGCCTACATACGGCATACTGAACAGCTGTTTCGACCTTATTGGGTCTCATCAGAAGTGACCTTCACCAATGGCGATCGAACCATAGAATGCAGAAGCCGAAACTCTACCACTGGGCAACCGGTCCATATCACACAGCAGCGATGCCAAAATAACGAGTCAGTCATGGTGAAAATGCACGACCACTTACTCTAATGTGTCTTGAAGGTGCGTGTTCCCTACAGAGGACACGGTCACCTCCGTACATCGCATGTAGGTGTTTACCGAATTTTCTAGTCGTGGTAATTCAATTAATATAACATCAATTCATCTATTCAAATATAATCTATCTCCAGCCCATAAGGTTAAGTTTATGTGGAAGCATAACGCCGACTTGGAAAGACGTACCCCCAGAAGTGACTGGTATGTACTGTTGATGAGACCCAATAATGTCGGAACAGCTGTTCAGCTTTCTGTATGTCACACGTAGGTGTTTGCCGAATTTTCTCGTCATAGTAATTCAATTAATATAACCTCTATCCAAATATTATATATATATATATATATATATATATATATATAATATTTTCTCATTTTTATATTTTATCAAACATCCATCGGTGATTCAACATCACTAGATATCATCCTTCCTAATGCTGAAGATGGACCATTATAACCGAAACGATATAAGGTGGTGTGACTTTCTTTCACATTTAACTCTTCTACATCTTGGGTTACCTGCTTTATTAATTTTCTCTATATAGTCGGGTTTATTTCCATTATTTACTTACATAGATATGTATACACGTACTCATTTTTGCACCGAGTAATTTTACACAAACACCTGTTCGAGTTCACCGGGGGAAAATTTTCAGATAATGTTTTTTTTATTTGGACTAATTAGACCCTCAGACTCACAACAATTTTTTTAATTAAAAAAAAAAAAAATGAAACAATTAATTTACATTTTGTAATTGAGATTCGCCTTCACATTTTAAATCAATGTTGAATGATTACCTATTTCCGGAATAGATAGCGTTGAGAATGACAAATACTAAGATTGGACAATTTTTTCACTTCCATGCGTGGTGGTCTGTTTTTAAGACGTGTTTCATGAATAAGAGATTATTCCACATAATTTTTTCAAAATAAAAGAAACAAAAATCTTAATATTTCTTGTGTGAAATTAGTTCCTTTTATCTAGTTATAAAATTTAAATACAAATCTTACAACTATTCTGAAACAAGTAGTTATCAATACGACTATACTTGTCCCGTAAGAATTGTTACATTTACTTATGAAATTTATTTGCAAATGTAACAATTATTATGGGACAAAATTTATTTGCCCAGTCGCCTGGGGCTGTAGAATACACCGACTGCACCTCTGCAGAAGAGTAAGATTCCCCCAGCGAATGTCCTGCATATGACACTAAACAATCTGATCGTGAGGTTCCATTAATACTGGAGCTTTGGGGAATATGGAGTACCTCTTTATAAACTATACATGTGCTAAACTGAACAGTTAGAAATGGAACCGTTTTTACATTAACACTCCTCTTATAGGGCCCGATGTATGGGTTAAATTGAACTAACAGTATACTTATGCTAAACTGAATTGTTTGATTAAATAGAACAGCTTGAAATAGAAATGTTTTTGACAATTAAACCGTACTTACATTTAAACTGTGTGCTTATGCTAAACCGATTTATTGGAAATAGAACTGTTTTTGACATTGAAACTGTATTTACTGTAGTAGGGCAGACTTGGTGAGGCAACTAGTCTAGGAGAAGGAAAACTCTGAATTCACACCTGCTAAACTCCGCTTAAGAACTGAC
>OY757941.1:15801962-15829462 GCA_963585895.1 Sepioteuthis lessoniana
GGTTAATTCAAAAATGCAATCTGGACGTAAGGACACTTTAGAAGAACGATATGCAATAAAATTCTATTCTAAACTTGGATAAAATCATACAGAAACAAATGGAATGCTTCAGACTGCTTCTCGACCATCTTGCATGAATCGAGCATCAGTTTTTGAGTGGCATAAGAGATTCAAGGAAGGCAGGGAGTCTGTAAGGGATGATCAGTGGTGTGGGAGGAGTAAGGAAGTCAATATACCAGAGTTGATTGGCCAAACGGTTAGCGTTACTATGTTGAGGTTTTAAGGGAGTTCAGGAAGAGATTCCTAGGGAAGAGGCTAGCACGCTTCAAATCGGGTCAGTGGCATTTCCACCAGGACAATGCACCAGTCTACAACTCCATCCTTGTCACAGACTATTTGACGAAGATGGGCATCAAGACAGTTCCTCAGCTTCCCTATAGTCCAGACCTTGCTCCCTGTGACTTTTGTTTATTCCCTAAGCTCAGAGGCTGTCGTTATGAGACAATTGAGGAGATGAAAGAGACTGTGACAAAGGTCATTGACACGTTCACACAAGAGGACTTCCCTGGGGCCTTCTAGAAGTTGTTGGAACGGTACATGTGCATTACAACCGGAGGAGATGACATTGAAGGGGACTAGAGTTTCATAAGTGCCCATACAAAAAAAAGTCAGGAAACTTATCTAATGATCCTCGTATATATATATGATTCGTTTGTTAATATATATATATATATATATAATTAAATATCACTGACTTTTTGCTGTGGCTTGTTTTACAGTTGATATGTCCATGTCTCCGTACGATTCAACGGTTTTGCTTATTTGTTTATTTGTTTAGGTTTTATGAAATATCAACCCTTGTAGGTTATTTAATTCCAAATCAATTTCATCCAAATAAATAGTTCTGTGGAAAGATGGATAAATCAAACACAAAAACGGTTTAATAATACTGATACTTCATTTTTTTAATCAAAGAATTTCTTCAGACTAAACATATTTTTTTAGCTTTCCTACATTTAAACAAAAGTGGAAAAGATAAGATAATTTAGAATATAAGGTATAAAAGGGGATGGAGAAGGGGTTACAAATAAGAGGAAGTTAAGAGGGAAAATAGAGAGGGAGAAAATACGGGTTTGGGTTTTGCTTAGATGTAGAAAAAATAAAAAATAAAAAAAATTTAGTCTAAATAAATTATTAGAATAAAGAATGAAATATGACAACTACTAAACCTTTGCAAATGTCTGATTTATCAATCTTTCCACTTACTTTTTATTATATATATATATACGCAATAGTTTTTCTCAAGAATTGAACACACCCGGTTGCTGATAACGTATATGTAAAAAGATATACTTGAAAAAATTCCTGTACAAACGCAGGTAATGACGATGCATCTTAGGTAAGACATCCGACCAACGTAATGTCTGCTGGTTTTCGATCCCAACTTTGAGCATCTCTCACTGAAGAGTTTTGATACCATAAAACAGTCTCTCGGGGGATGACTATATATATATATATATATATACAGATTAATTTTAATTCGAAAAAATGAACCAAAAAAATAAGAAGATTGACACAAAATAGTAAATTTACTCAATATAGCCGTCATTTTTCAATTATATCAACACACCTTCAAAAGGATTAGCATGCCTTCAAAATAAATTCTTCAGACATTTTATTCCATTCCTCCTCAATAGCTGTCTTAAGCGAACCAATACTTGGATGGAAAGTTGCATTTGTTTTGTTTTCTAAGCGTAACCAAGGGGGTTAAATGTTGGGCTTGATGGAGGCCATAAAGAAAGTTCAATTTTTTCGGAAATTTTTGGGGGCTCGTTTTCGGCGTTAAACAAAGTGTAGATTCTTTGTCGTTTGTTTTCTTGTTCATATATATTAGCCTGAATTTTTATGAAACAAGTGCTTGAATAATAGAGTTAATCATGAAAATTTAGAGTTATCGCGTTTTGTTTTTTTTTTTTTTTGTTTTTTGTTGTTTTTTCAAAAACCGGACAAATCAGACTAAAAAAAAGCTTTTTAAAAATTATTCCGTATTGTGCTTCTGCACCATATATGTATATATATATATATATATATATATATATATATATATACGTGTCATATATATATATATATATATATATATATATATATATATATATATATATGCGTGTCATGAATTTAATGCTATTAGAAAGCACTTTTACATTTGACATAATTATTAATGTATGGAAAAGTATCTTTCGACAGTAAATCAATGTATTTCTGAACACAGAATGTTTCAAATGATATGTAAATCACAGTTAGATATGTAACGAACATTTATCATATCTGCATCTGCCATTGTAAAGCGAGCAACTGCAATTATTCATGATTGAACTGATCTCTTTTAACGTACATCATATTGGAATATAGGTTCTTATGGAAATGTTTCAGTTTTGTTGAATTCTCCTGATTCCTAAAATACAGAATATAATGGCTGAATAAACGGAAGCCGTGTCTCTTCCAAATGTAGATGCAAAGATGAAAGATTTTTTTTGGATTCTTAGTCTAAAATGATTTTGGTTAGAACTTTTTACGCAGACACATTTAAAAATTTAAACAATAGAAATAACGTGTGTACTATATATAAGATATATACATTCTATACAGGTTAAACTAATAATAATCATTACCATCATGAAATAACGCTGACACCACGAATTTCCACCTTCTCTCTCTCTCTCTCTCTCTCTCTCTCTCTCTCTCTCTCCATCTATCCCAATCACCCATCGCTCTCAGCAGGTCTTCCAAACTACATCCAGTGTCCGAACAGAAATGAAATAAATAAGTTCTAGCTGGTCAATCCAAACTGGCACGTCCGTGTGTAGGAGTCCATAAAAACGTAACTTATGAGCTCTCCTTTGCTTCTACAGCATGACCCGAATATCTTGTTTTTTTTTTTACTAGGATGGTTTGTAAGATGGAAGGTTAGTAGCCATACAAAAGCTTGTGAGTGTTTTTTCTAGGATTTTTTTAAGCATCTTTACTTGGAGGGTTTTGTGCTGTTCCCATCTATCATGTTTTACTTGGATGGTTTGTGAGATGGGAGGTTAGTGGCCATACAAAAGCTACTTTGTTGTTATTGTTTCTTCGAGGATTTTTTAACACATCTTTTTGTGCAGTTCCCATCTCACATTTTTACTTAGAGGATTTTTTGCTGTTCCCATCTATCATATTTTACTTGATGGTTTGTGAGATGAGAGGTTTGTGGCCATACAAAAGCTAATTTGTTGTGAGTGTTTTTTCTAGGATTTTTTAAAAGCATTTTTGTGCTGTTCCCATCTAGCATTTTTACTTGGAGGGTTTTGTACTGTTTCCATCTATCATGTTTTACTTGATGGTTTGTGAGATGAGAAGTTAGTGGCCATACAAAAGCTACTCTGTTGTTATTGTTTCTTCGAGGGTTTTTTTTTAAAGCAAATGTTTTTGTGCTGTTCCCATCGAGCATTTTTATTTGGAGGGATTTGTGCTGTTCCCATCTATCATGTTTTACTTGGATGGTGTGTGAGATGGAGGTTAGTGGCCATACAAAAGCTACTTTGTTGTGAGTGTTTCTTCGAGGATATGTTTAAAGCAGCGCCACAGCTTGAGGGAAATCCCGTTCTATTTTATAGGCAACTCTTGATTTAATACAGAGTTTTCAAACTCTATAGCAATCTATCCTTATCGTCCATTACTCCTGACCGGTTCTATAGACTGCATCCAGGGTCCGCACAGAGCTGACGTTTATAAATCAGACTAAAAAAAAAGCTTTTTAAAAATTATTCCGTATTGTGCTTCTGCACCATATATGTATATATATATATATATATATATACGTGTCATATATATATATATATATATATAGGCGTGTCATGAATTTAATGCTATTAGAAAGCACTTTTACATTTAATGCTATTACATTTAAAGCACTTTTACATTTAATGCTATTAGAAAGCACTTTTACATTTGACATAATGCTTACTGCACTTTTACATTTGCAATAATGCTTACTGCACTGCTAACACTGGCTTATCAGGTGTAGGAGTCCATAAATGGACGTCGCTTACGAGATCTTCCTTACTTCTCTAAGAGTTCCCAGCATTATATTCGTCTAACTTAGATGTTTTGAAAGTGGCTGTACAATTACTCTTTTGCCGGAATATTACTCTCAGGATTTGTTCAAAACAGCACGTAGTATTTTTGTGAAGTTTGCATTTAACTTTTTCTCAATTCATTTCGTTTGAATCCATGTGGTGCAGCCATACAGTAGTAGTGACACAGTTACAGCTTAGAAGAAATTATGCTTTATTTCATCTGATAGATCAGATTTCCGTAAGGAAGGAATATACATGGAGAAAGAATGGCCATATGACTTGGTTACAAAAATAAACTCTCACACTTTATTCTCGAGAAGGCTCGTAGCTGGCGTGTGACGGAGACAGATAAAGACGAATACAGACTGCCACATTGACCCATAATTTCTTCTTTTCTTTACCATACCACGCTGTGTTGTCTTCACATCCTTAAGACTTCGCCTCTTCTCGACGAAACGTACTCAACTGGGGGCCGCCAGTGAATCCTAGGTATCTTGCCGGCCGTAAATCTCTATCTGACAACTGCTAGACTCAACTGACCGTCGCAACACTGCAAAATTGACCGTATCTCTCGTGGGCATTTGTATATATCATTTCAAAATGTGCACAAATTTCCGTTCAGCCACATAACTGCGTCGGCATTTTTACACAGGTGCATCCAATAATGATCCAGGCTTTCTCTCTGCCGATGTTGGAATTACTTTCCGTAAATGAGTTATTGCTACTGAGATACGTGAATAATTCTACTAATTTTAGAGGCCTGTGACTTAACGTATAGACGGCTGCTTCTTGTTGGAAACTCATGAACTCTGTTCCGTTTGCATTTACCTGAAGCCAAATACTTCCTTCTGCACCAGGGGTTCAGCTTGTTTGGCATATTTGCAAAAAACACAAGATCATCTGCACCGTCTGCATCTCTCATTGTTTCCTCGCCGGTTTCTTTTCTTTTAAATGTGAAACCATTTTCTTTTAATAGTTCTACTGATGTTCATAGTACCCAACTTAGGCAGATTATAAATAGATTTCGTGCAAGTTAGGCATGGACCGCTGTCCATAGGCTATCGATCATATGGAAATCAGACCTGACCGATAAAATGAAACGCAGTTTCTTCCAGGCAGCGGTCGTATCGATACTGCTCTATGGATGCACTACTTGGACGCTAACTAAACGGCTGGAGAAGAAGCTAGACGGCAATTACACAAGAATGTTACGAGCAATAATGAACAAGTCCTGGTGGCAACACCCTTCAAGGCGCCAACTATACGGCCACCTGCTTCCCATCACGAAAACTATGCAACTCAGACAAACCAGACATACAGGACACTGCTGGAGAAGCAGGGACGAGCTTATAAGTGATGTACTCCTATAGACCCCCACATATGGCCGGGCAAAAGCAGGACGACCAGCTCGAATATACATACAGCAGCTATGTGAGGATACGGGATGTAGCCCTGAAGACCGGCTGGAGGCGATGAACGATAGGGAGAAGTGGGGAGAGAGAGTCAGGGATATCTGTGCCTGTGGCACGACATGAGGATAATGATGATATCTCCTGGTAGGACACAAGTGACAATGTTGAAGAAGTCGGTGTCACCATCGGGTGAGGAAACCATTGCATTCGTGTTTTTGTCAAACATTATAGTAATAGAAGTTATTCCTTTAGGGAGAATATATGCAGGTAAAAATTGCACTATCTTTCATCCAATGGTTTGGTTAGTGGGTTACTTGTTTTGTTTTACGGCGTTTCAACTCTTTTCGGGTTATTTATCGCCAAATTAAGTTTCAAACAATTCAGTTTGGTATAAGTATAGATTTTTGTTTATACACAGTTAGATGTCAAACAATTTCAGTTAAATAATTGCCCAGTCAGCTGGGGCTGTAGAATACACTGACTGCACCTCAGCAGAGGGGTAAGACCCCCCCCTCCAACGAGTGTCCTGGATATGACACTAAACAATCTGATGGTGAGGTTCCAGCAGTGCTGGAGCTTTGGGGAATGCGGAGTACCCCTTCATTGCCATCGCTCCCAGGTCCACTCTGGCCCGGAGTAGTAGCACCTGATAGGGCCCTATCTATGGGTTAAATAGAACTAACAGCATACTTATGCTAAAATGAATTGAGTAAACTGAATACCTTCAAATAGAAACGTTTTTGACAATTAAACAGTACTTACACTTAAACTGCATGCTTATGCTTAACTGAATTATTTGAAATAGAACTGTTTTTCGACATTAAAACTGTATTTACACTTAACTGAATTATTACATATAACTGCTTGAATAGTTTGAAATGGAAATGTTTTTGACAATTAAACTGTGTACTTATGCTAAACTGAACTGTTTTCAATAGAACAGATTATTTACATCAAAATGGATTTGGGGTTAAATAACCTACAAAGGTTGATATGCCATAAAACCAAACAAACCAACAATCAATTAAATAATAAAATAGTTCTATTTCAAACTATCAGTTTAGCATAAGTACGTGGTTTCAATGTCAGAAACAGATCTATTTCAAACAACTCATTTTAGCAGAAGTACTCATTATAGTTCTATTTGACCCATAGATAAGACACTGCCAGATGCTACCACTCCGGACCAGAATAGACCTGGTAGCTATGGCAATGAACGGGAACTCTGCCTTCCCCAAAGCTCCAGCATTAGAGGAAACTCGCCTTCAGATTGTTTAGTGTCATAATCTAGAACACTCATTGGGGGAGTTTTACCCCACTGCAGAGAAGCAGTCGGTGTATTCTACAGCCCCAACTGTTGGGGCGACTTTCTTCTCAGTACTGAATCAACTTTTACAAATTTACGAAGAACAGTATTGCTTCGAGATTTATTCGAGATTTATTCGAGAATTACCTGGTCTTGTGTATCGTGGGTCAGCTCACATTTCATATCCAAAAGATTTCGTCATATGAAACTATATTTTCGGCAAAATAGGCTTGGACTAACATATTTTTTACTGATATATATTTATTCCTCAACTTTCTAGATGGCGAAGCCGGCTGAGGTTGCAGAATACACCAACTGCATCTCTGCAGAGGAGTAAGACTCCCCCAACTAGTGTCATGGATATGACAATAAACAATATAATGTGAGGTCTAGTTATGCAACAGCTTTAGGAAATTTGGAATACCCCTTTATTGCCATCGCTCCAAGGTCCACTCTAGGTGGGAGTGGTAGCACCTGATAGTGTCCTATTTATTGGTTAAATAGAAGGAAAGAGTGTACTAATGCCAAACTGAATTGTTTGAAATAGAACTGTTTTGGCATATAAACTATGCATGCGCTAAACTGAATTGTTTGAAATAGAACCGCTTTTACATTGACACTCCACATACGCTAAATTAAAGTGTTTGAAATAGAACTGTTTTTGACTTTTTAACTGTGTACTTTTGCTAAACTGAATTGTTTGAAATGGAAATGTTTTTACATTGAAACTGCATACTTATGCTAAAATTGTTTGAAAATGAGTCAAATAGAACTAATCTGCGTGCTTACGTTACTCTGAATTGTTTGAAATAGAACTGTTTTGACATTAACTGTGTGTAAACAAAGCTACTTATTCTAAACTAAATTGCGTGAAACAGAACTGTCTATATGTATAAAATGGATTTGGCATTAAATAACCTACAATGGTTGATATGCCATCAAGCCAAACCAGTCCAAACCAAATCAAACCAATTTTCTTGATTTCATGATTTTTTCAGTGATGTTACTGAAAACATCGCAGTACAGTCATATACACAAACTTAACGAGATATCTGTACGCAAGCCATCTATTGGCAAAAACGAAAACTATTGTTAGACTAATGACTATCAGGATTGGTTGGTTGTGTTGTATAGCCGATAAAAGCAACAATGCTGATATATAAAAATATAATCTGCTTCTTTTCTAATCGTTTTATAACGCAAAATGTACAGATGAGTAAAATGAAAGAGAGAGAGAGAGAGAGCCGATGACGGCTGAGCTGCACACACAGGGGCCGTGTTACAAATTTTCGGTGAAAATTCTCTTCCTACTATTTGTATTGAAATCTCCCTGGTGATATGATATCCCGGACGCCCGCGTATGGTTCTTGTGCTCACGTCTCCTCCAACATGCTGCTTACAAGTTGCACGTGGACACGCCTCCTGCTAGCAAACCACCCACTCAAATTCTTGGGGGTCACACGTCCAGCCCGCCGCCTAAACAATGCACGTGACCAAGCTTCCTTCTAGCATGTTACCCATGCAACTTACGCAGTATTTCCGCCGAGAGCATATGTGTGCTGTTTACTTTAGTTACCAGGTGCGTTTCTTGTTATTTTTATTCCCAATTTCAGCCTTTCGCTGTTGCATTGACAGATGTCAAAAGAGTCTTAAAGTAAAAATCCAGCATTTTATGCCAACAGCCTTCTGAAAAGATTACTAATCTTATGAATGTATAAGTAAATGAAAAAATCTGTCATATGATGGGGTGCATTATGTAAAACAATATTTGTGATAACATTATGGATGGTTACATGAAACGAGATTATTTGCTGTTTTTGCTGCTGAAAATTGCAGACATACCAGTTGGACTAGGTCTAGACCTAGCCTTGGATAACTGCAGGTTATTTCACAATTATTGAAACAAAGCAGTGGCTTCTTAGATCTTTTATGTTGACTTTCGTTACTTTGTATTTTCAGATTACTGGTCGGAAATATTAAAAAAAATTTATATATTTATCAAAATATAGCGAAATTATGCCTTGATCTATGGAAAAGATCTTTGGTGCTGAGGCATATTACGAAACTAAGTATTTCAGGATTGTTCACACAAGATATAGAAATTCAAGTTTGACACATTTCCCTTCAGGAGTTCTATGTTGATCGGGAACTTTGAAGGTTATGGCTTTTGAGAAGATCATAGGGCAACGGGTCCTTCACCATCTGGGTGTCTTATTACCTTAGAGGAATGTGCATGCGTTATCAACATCTCTGTAGGTCGTCTTCAATAGTTTCTTCCTTCAACAGAACGGTAGACAACAGAAGCATGTGTTTCAAAGCTCTATTGATATATTTGGTTTATGGTTGAGATTGCATATCCTAAAATTCTATACTTTTACACATGAATTAATGTAATTTCTATTGCTATATCTTTTGTGGTCCATAATTTAAGTCCACTTGCATTTCACATAGCACTAATACCCTTGGGAAAGGTATGGATCCAATTATTATCCCTCCAACTATGGGTAAATAGTAGGACAGACTTGGTTCTTCAGCCTTGGTGAGGCAACTAGTCTAGTAGAAGGAAAACTGAATTCAAACCTGTTAAACTTTGCTAAAAAAGTTACCTTGTGTCATATCCTGCCCGAGCAGAGGGGTTGGTTAATATGATAATTTAAGTCCAATAATTGTATTTCAGAAATTGTAAAACACTGTATTTACACACACTGTGTTTGTATCTCACGTCAGACACAACCACTAATATATGGCTAAAGTTTAGCTCCCAGAAAATGACATGATACGTGAGCATATATAGAGAGAGGTAGAGAGAGAGAGAGGGAGAGAGAGAGAGAGAGAGAAATTTTATTGTCTTTTTTAAGCTAGAAGTAAATTTTATGGCTATTTTTTTCGCCGATCACTTTTCACCGGCACTAAATCACTACCGTACTAAAACTATAACTCGTGCAGACTACACAGATTATCTAGCACTTCTTCTGCATCTGCTCAAGTGAAGTAAAACCAGCTTCATTTGTTTTAATCGAGATGGTGGTATCTATTAATTAAATAGCATACCTCTGAAATGAATAGTCCTGTACATATACCTCGGTAGCAATATCTCATCTGATAAAAGCGATTTAAACATAAGCATACGTAAAGCAGGGACTGCTGTTGGCAGTCTATCGACCATTTAGAAATCTGATCTCACTGGTAAGGTAAGGTGGCCTTACTAAAAGGATTTACTGCGGGGAAGATAAGTATTTTATCCCCTACTGATTTTCTGAGTTAGACACCTTACAAAAATAAGTAAGTAAAGTTGGCGACCATAGTCGAGGGTGACCCGAAGGCTTCCTTTTCAATAGCTACTACACCAAGGTGTAGGGGAGGGCGCTACTCCTTTTCCTGGATTGCTCCACTTTACCCTTGATACGTACCTTATAATCCTGAGTGTTAAGCAAGGAGGCATCAAGTACCACTTTTTGAGTCTTTGGTATGACTCGACCTGGGTCTATAATGTTCAGTGTTGGTTCGTTTCGAAAATGAGAGATAGAATATTAAAAAGTTTCTAGAAAATCACATGATAATAATTTTTGAACACTTATTTCTATTTTATTGAATTAAAAAAAAGTAGTAAACCCGGAGTTTTACCACTGTATTTTGATAGTGTAATACACAAGATACGTGGAGGTGCCCGTGGTGTTATGGTTATAGTCGTAGGAATTGGACACGATGATACGAGTTCAAATCCTGGACGAGACTGATTGCATTTCACATAGCACTAATACCCTTGGAAAAGGTATGAATCCAATTATTCTCCCTCCAGCTATGGGTAAATAGTAGAACAGACTGAGTTCTTCAGCCTTGGTGAGGCAACTAGTCTAGGAGAAGGAAAACTCTGAATTCAAACCTGTTAAACTCCGCTTAAAAATTGACCTTGTGTCATATCCTGCCCGAGCGGAGGGGTTGGGTAAATATGATAATACACAAGATACTTATTGTGGTTGGCAGTATTATCCTTCTGCAGAGGATGCAGTCAGCATATTGGTAGACTCTACCAAGAAGGCGGTGCCCTCGTGGTGTAATTAATGGTTAAAACGATGGACTGCGGAATCGTAGTACGCGAGTTCGTACTCCAGTCGCGCTATTACATTCACTTTCGGGCAAATACCCTTGGGAAAGGTATGAACCCCCTTATCCTCCCAGCTATGGGTTAAATAGTACCACTACTGTTCTTCAAGAATGGCTTTGGCATTGAATAACCTAAAAAGAGTTGATATGCCATTAAACAAAGAAACCAAACCAAACCAAACCATCTACCAAGAAAGCTTACCTATGACATGCTTTACTGAGTTATATTATACCAATAGCAAAGAATGCCTTCTGACATGACCTAAAGATGGAAAAAAATTTGATGCTTGGAGCTGTCAGATATCTTTGATAAATTGCAGTCTTTGATAGCTTGTCAGAGATTATTAACATGTTGGTCCTTAAATAGAATTTAAAAAAGAACAAACAAGATAACAGGAAGTTTCTTCTTGGATGGAGGCAAATGAAATTTTATCAAATGTGCTTAATTAATAAAGAAAGTTTTCTCATTTGATAAGATTGGAATTAATTTTGCATGAAATAAATTTTATTTCCCCCCATAGCAAAATATAACTCAGTGCTTGGTGAAGAAACTTTACAGATCCCAGGAAGGGTTTTGGGCCACTCCTCTTTGCATATCTTCTCTAGGTCTTTAAGTTTTGTAAGTTGTCGTTGAGCAACTCGAATCTTCAGTTCTCTCCACAGATTCTTAAAAGGATTAAGGACCAGAAACTAGGCCACTCCATGACTTCAACTGTCCTTCTTCTTGAGCCACTGCTTTGTGGCTTTATCCATTTGCATTGGGTCATTGTCACGCTGGAACACCCATCCACGACCCATCTTCAGTTTCCTGGCAGAGGCAAGGATGTTTTCAATGAAGATTTCTCTGTAGTTGGCCCCATCTATCTTTGCCTCGATCCGATTTAGTCGCCTTACCCCCACTTAACAGAGAAACAGCCCAAAAACATAATGTTTCCACTACCATGCTTATTGGTTGGGATGGTGTTCAAAGGGTCCGAGTCAGCTTTTTTTCCTCCAAATACACGAGAAGTCAATTGGATGGCAAAAAAGTTAATTGTCATGCTGGAACACCCATCCACGACCCATTTTCAGTTTCCTGGCAGAGGCAAGGATGTTTTCAATGAAGATTTCTCTGTAGTTGGCCCCATCTATCTTTGCCTCGATCCGATTTAGTCGCCTTACCCCCACTTAACAGAGAAACAGCCCAAAAACATAATGTTTCCACCACCATGCTTATTGGTTGGGATGGTGTTCAAAGGGTCCGAGTCAGCTTTTTTTCCTCCAAATACACGAGAAGTCAATTGGATGGCAAAAAAGTTAATTGTCATGCTGGAACATCCATCCCCGACTCATCTTCAGTGTCCTGACTGTGACAAGGAGGTTTTATATGAATATTCCTCTGTAGTTGGCCCCATCTATCTTTGCCTCGATCCGATGTAGTCGCCTTACCCCCACTTAACAGAGAAACAGCCCAAAAACATAATGTTTCCACTACCATGCTTATTGGTTGGGATGGTGTTCAAAGGGTCCGAGTCAGCTTTTTTTCCTCCAAATACACGAGAAGTCAATTGGATGGCAAAAAAGTTAATTGTCATGCTGGAACATCCATCCCCGACTCATCTTCAGTGTCCTGACTGTGACAAGGAGGTTTTATATGAAGATTCCTCTGTAGTTGGCCCCATCTATCTTTACCTCGATCCGATGTTGACGTCCTGCGCCCCTTAGCAGAGAAACAGCCCAATAACATAATAACATAATGTTTCCAACACGATGCTTATTGGTTGGGATGCTGTTCAAAAGGTTCAAGTTAGCTTTTTTTCCTCCAAATACGAGGAGTCAAATGGATGGTAAAAAAGTTCAATGTTAGTCTATATGACCACAGCAGTTTTTCCAAACCATTCCTCTAAATTATCCAGGTGATTATTTGTAAACTTCAGACGAGCCTGTACATGAGCCTTCGTGAGTGGGGGGCACCTTGCGGACACTACTTGATTTCCGTCCACTATTAGTGTGTTACTAATGATCATCTTCGTGACTCTGGTCCAGCTGCCTTGAGATCATCAACCAGCTCTTAGTGCGTAGTTCTGGGTTGTTCCACCACCTTTCTCATCGTCAGGTTTCCTCCACGTTGGGAGATCTTGCGTGGAACTCCAGACCGAAGGAGTTTGTCAATTGGTGTTCCTTCCATTTTATTTTAATCGCACCAACAGTTGATTCCTTCTAACCTATCTGCTTGCAAATTGTCTTTTAGCCCATTCCAGTGTTGTGCAGGTATACAATTTTGTCCTGGATGTCCTTACGCAATTCTTTCGTATTACCCATTCTGTAGATATTAGATTCTGATTCACTGAAGGATTCCATGAACTTGTCTTTTATACAGGTAACAAGTACTTTCTTAGGAGTAATAATTGGGTGATAAGTCGAGTTTTTTTGCTTTCTGGCTCCATAACCGGTCTGAGGGGTTTGAATCATTGCTGGTTGGTAGGGGTGAACTATTTATTTTTTCAATTAAATGCGAAAGTCAAAAAAGTAATATAATGTGATTTTCAAGAATTTTGTATATTCTCTCTCTCACTTTCAAGACAGGCCCACCTTGAAAATTATATTTTTGCAAGGTGGCAAACCCAGAAAACCAACAGGGAATGAAATATTTATTTTCTCCACCGTATATACCACGATAACCGATTAAGCGGAAACGGCATTAAAACGACTTATGTACTTTTCTCTGAGTCACGTGTTGTCAAATGAATATATACGCAAGATTAACTGTCCTGATTCTGTACTTTAGTAGCCACGAGGACAAACAGCAGTGAGCGCAGTCGTCTGGTTTGGTTTGGCTGGCTTTTTTTGCGTATCTCTCATTGTTGGTTATTTAATGCGAAATCGTCATTATACATATATATCAAATGTATATGATTTGGTTTTGTTAGCTTTTATGACGTATCTAGCATTATAGGTTATTGAATTCAAAAACCCCTTTATATATATATATATATATATATATATATATATATATATGTATATATATATATATCAAATATACATGATTATGTTTGGTAAGGTTTTATAACATCCACCAGTATAGGTTATTTAACGTCCAATACTCATGATAGTAAAGTTGGTGACCGTATTCAAGGGTAACCAGAAGGGTCCCTTTTCAATAGCAACTCCACCGAGGTGTAGGGAAGGGCGCTACTCCTTTCCCTGGATAACTCCACTTTACACTTGATACGTACCTTATATTGCTGAATGTTAAGGAAAGAGGTATGAAGTACCATTTTAAAAGTCTTTGGTATTACTTGACCTGGGATTGAACCCAGGTCTCCGGGACCATTGGCGAACACTCTACCCACAAGACAATGAGCCGATAATTCTCATTATACAAATTTTTAAATATATAGGATTTGGTTTGGTTGGGTTTTATGGCATATCAACCATTGTAGGTTATTTAATGCCAAATCCTCTTCATACATATATATTAAATATATATGATTTGGTTTGGTTAGGTTTTATGGCATATCAACCATTGTAAGTTATTTAATGCCAAATCCTCTTTATACATATATATTCACTATATATGATTTTGTTTGGTTGGATTCCTGGCATATCAACCATCGTAATTCGTTTAATGGCAAATCCTCTTTATACATACCTGTTAGATATATATGATCTAATTTCGATGGGTTTTATGGCATATCAACCATTTTAGGTTATTTAATGCCATCATTTGGTTTGGTTGGGTTTTATAGCATATCAACTTTTGAAGGTTATTTAATGCCAAATCCTTTTTATACATACATATTAAATATACATGATTTGTAAATACAAATCATTAAAGATAAACAGTTCCAAGGATTGCTATGTATCACTGACAATTTATTAAACCATCAGTCATTTTTACACACATTTAAATGTAAAAACAGCTCTATTTCTAACAATTCAATTTACCATGTGATTTATTTGCACTCTGTTTAATTGTCAAAAAGTTCTGTTTAACCCATAAATCGAACCCTATCAGGTGCTACTACTCTGAGCCAGAGTGGAGCTATGGCAATGAAGGGGTACTCCGTATTCCCAAAAGCTCCAGTAATGTCGTAGCCTCTCCATCAGTTGTTTAGTGTCAAATCCTGAAAGCTCGTTGGAGTGGCTTTACCCTCTGCAGAGATGCAATCAGTCTATGCTAGAGGCACAGCTGACTGGACCGTTATGTGTTGCATCGTTTTAATGTCGAAAAACTGTTCTATTTCAAATAATTCAGTTAAGCATTAGCACGCAGTTTATATGTAAGTACGGTTTAATTGTCAAAAACATTTCTATTTCAAGCCATCCAGTTTACTCAAACAATTCAGTTTAGCATAAGTATGCTATTTGTTCTATTTAACCCATGGAGGAGGGCCCTATCAGGTGCTACCACTCCGGGTCAGAGTGGACCTGGGAGCAGTGGCAATGAAGGGGTGCTCTGCATTCCCCAAAGCTCCAGCACTTCTGGAATCTCACCATCAGATTGTTTAGTGTCATATCCAGGACACACGTTAGGGTGGGTCTTACCCCTCTGCAAAGATGCAGTCAGTGTATTCTACAGCCCCACACCGAGTGGGCAATACCCAGAGTTAAATGTCAATCAGTTTTATTTCAGATAATTCAATTTATAATAAGAACACAGTTTAGACGTAAAAACCGTTCTATTTCGAGCAATTCAGTTCAGCACTAGTACGCAGTTCCAATGTCAAAACAGTTCTATTTTAATCAGTTTAGTTTAGCATAAATACGCAGTTTAAATACAAAAATCAATATAGTGAAAGAAGCACGGTTTAGTTCTATTTAACCCATAGATAGGACCCTTATCAGGTGCTACCACTCCAGGCCAGAGTGGACCTGGGAGCAACGGCAATGAAGGGGTACTCCACATTCCCCAATGCTACAGCATTGCTGGAACCTCACCATCAGACTGTTTAGTGTCATATATCATGACATTCGTTGGTGGGGTCTTACCCCTCTGCAGAGAAGCAGTCAGTGTATTTTACACCCCCAGCCGACTGGGCAAACTATGTTAGTGAGCGGACACCAAACCCATAAAGCAATTTGGCTCTACACCAACGGTTTCTTTGAAGGAGTGCCAAATTCTCGTTCTCTCTTTGGGTTCTTAGAAAGCAGGCAGGTCTTCAACTCCTTTTGAGATGAAAGATAATTTGCTCGTTACGTTAATCGACGCAAATATAGAAAATATCAGTTTTACCGCTATCCTTTATCATTTGTCCATCGATTGCCTGGTCAAAGAATGAGTGGCTTTTAACTGAGAGAAAGAAAGAAAGAGAGTAATCAGCTGATTGGTCTTTCTTGTAGCCGTCTTTTGATGCGAACTTGGCTCTTATTTTTGGAGATCCAAATTCTCCATCAACTTTGGCAGTCGACTAATCTCTGACTTCCATCAAACACAGATTATGCCGGTCGCTTACTCTCTGACAGTATAGGAACGTGGCCTTGCATATATAAGCAACCCATATAAACAAAAACCTCATTAACCATAATTATCTCCTCTTATTTTCTCTTTTTCGCGTCTGCGTAAACATCAAAGGATCTCTTTAAAGTCACCATTATCTCATTACTAATTTGACACCGACAAGTCATTTTTTTCTTAAGATCTTAAATATTACTATTTTGAACTTTCGATTCGAGGGATTCTTGATTACTAAAAATCTATAGATTAAATTTAACTAGACTGTCTGCGTAACTTCAAAGGGTCGGCTTTTGGCTGATTGTTTTTGATTTCTTGTCATTTATTTCATCTGTGTGTGGGCTGACCGGTAATTTCATTTAATTTACTTATTTATTTATTTATTTTATTTTGTTGGGGGGGGGGCTGCACTTTCGATCCTTCAGCTTGACTGTGGGAATTCTTATTAATTTCTTTATCTAAAACAAGTCTTAAACCAAACAGTGCCGTTTCATCTGACAAAATGTACCAGTAAAATAAAACAGGAATCCGTCCAAGCAATAACCCTATCAGTACTACTGTATATTTGCACCACTTGGAATGACACGAGGATATAGTATGTAGTTTTTAAAAAATCTTGAAAGCAGCACTCTGAAGAATGGCCCCTTAATTTGCACCCCACTAACCATCCAAGAAAAACTATCCCCGTCGGATGGGGCTGCAGAATACACCCACACGCAGAGGAGTAAGACGTACCCAACGAGTGTTTTTGATATGACAGTAAACAATCAGATGGTGAGGGTCAAGTAATGGTGGAGCTTTGGGGAATGAAGAGTACACCTTCATTTCCATCACTCCCAGGTCCACTCTGGCCCGGAGTGGTAGCACCTGATAGGGTCCTATCTATGGGTCAAATAGAACTAAAGTGTATGCTTAAGCTAAAGAGAATAGTTTGAAATAGAACTGTTTCACATTTACCAAAGTGAATGTTCAATTGAAGTGTTAGTTATACATAGCAATACTCAGAATAATTTAACTTTGTTGAGTAAACTGAATAGCTTGAAATAAAAATGTCTTTTGCCGAATAAACTGTACTTATGCTAAACTGAATTGTTTGAAATATTGGGTCAGTCAAAATAATCTGACACATTTGTAGGTTTAATAAAAGACAAATAAAGCAAAGAAACAAAAAAGTGTTTTTATTTTCGAAAAGTAAATATAATGCCATTCTGTTTCATAAGGTTTTGAAAATTAAATCAGTCAAATAGGATCCGTTATTGTCAACACACTGTCGAAGGCGTTCACGAAAGTTGTCTATAACTCGGTGGGTCATTTCATGTGGAATGGCAGTAATTTCTTGACGAATTGCATCTTTAAGTTGTTCAATAGATTGAGGGCGATTACTGTACACATTTGACTTGAGGTATCCTCAGAAAAAAAATCGCACGGATTTAAATCAGGTATGTCAGATCATTTTGCCTGGCCCTGTAGAATTATTTTTATGTATTAAAATAGATTTGGCATTAAATGACATACGATGGTTGATATGCCATAAAACTAAACCAAACCAAACCAAGAAAGACGAAAAAGAAATCGTGAACTCCTAGGTACGGACAAACCAAGGCTTACCAAGCAGCAAAAACTTGCAGTCATCAGCCCAGTTCGATGGCTAATTGGGATCGATAACGAGAGAGAGTTAAAGAAATGAAATAACGCAGATATTTTCAAAATACAAGGAAATTTTAATTTTTATATTTGAAATGCTGTTACATATTGACCTTCGACCCAGCCGTCAATCGAGAAACTGGTGCATCCGTTCGAAGATATCAAGATATAACCTCGACCGTGGACGGGTTGAATTCGGTGCAAATGCGATGCCCACAGGAAGCAGGTGGGTATCAAACAATTATATAACCCGGTGCCACAGACAGTTCGAGTCAGTTGGTTGGAGTTCGAGGCAGTGAGAACAAGCTCCCAGCAGAAGGCTTGGGCCCTCAGGACCCCCGGTTGAGCTGCCCAGCAGAACGAGAAAAAAGTGCTGCTAAAGACAGAGGAACTTGCGGTCAATATGTTGCAGTCTGTTCAGTCTCCAGCTCACCTCTCACACACAACCCTTTCGCAACCCTTTCGAATAAATTGTGAGAGGCATATTTTTCTAAAGAAGTATGTTTGTTCGTCATTATTGTTGATTATGTTTCTGCATATATATGTATACGTATAGTTGTATCCCGGCTATACAACTATGCTTTCTGTCCGAAATAGAGTGATATTTTTTATATATTGCTGATTTTCTCCAGCGTTTCAAATTAAGATTTTCTCCTTTATCATCAAACATTAGACTTGGTGTAAACAATTACTGAATATTAGAATCATTAAATTGTTTGTTTTAAACGAGTGTTACATTAACCAGCCCATTCGCCTAGTTAGTAGAGAATTTGTAATTGGCCTGGGAAACTAGGATTCAATCCCAGGTTGAGTCATGCCAAAGACTCAAAAAGTGGTACTTGATGCTGCCTTATTGAACATAAGGCAGCATCATAAGGAATGCATTAAGAGTGTTTTATAGCCATGACCAACTATACAAACACATGTATATATGCATGCAGAATCAGAACGACGACACAATAATAATATTGAAAGGGATGTGTGTGAGAGGGAGTTGGAGACCAAACAAAACTGCAAACATATTAATCTCCACTCTATTGGCCATAACCGAGTTTCTTTCCCGTTCTCCTGGGCAGCTCAACATGAGGCCTGGGGGCCCAGCATCTGGGACTTGTTCCTCAATCCAGCATCTGCTCTCCAAATCGTCTGATCCCCATCTCTCAATCGGGGGCCAGAGGGCTCCCTCTGTTGGGTGCTGGCTTTCTCTACCGCATCTTGTCACCAACTGACCTGGTCTCCAAACTAACTGACTTCCTGTCTTCACCAAATTATATAATAGTTCAACACCCACCTTCTTCTTGTGGGCGTCACAATTGCACTCATTCAACCCATCCACGGTCAAGGTTATAATTCTGATATTCCTCACCGGATGCACCTGTTATTTACACAGGTGCATTTCCTATTTTGACAGCCCGGCCAGGTCGTAGGTCAATATACAACAAAGAGTAAAGTGGAGCAATCTTAGGAGAAGAGTAGCGCCTTCCCTTACACTCCGGTGTAGTAGCAATTAAAAAGGAAGCCCTCAGGCTACCCTCGATTAAGATCGCCAGCTTTACTTTCCACTTTATTATTATAACAAGCCCATTCGCATAGTAAGTAGAGAGTTCACCAATGGCCTGGAAGACCAGGGTTCAATCCCAGTAGGAGTCATTCCAAAGACTCAAAAATGGTACTTGATGCCATCTAACTTAACAGTCAGCATTATAATGTAGAGATCAAGTTAAAGCGTAGCGCCCTTCCTTACACCTCGGTGTAGTAGCTTTTGAAAAGAAAACCTTCGGGTTGGTTTGACTACGGCCGCTAACTTTACAATTATAAACTATTATTACTATTATGAATTATTTCTGCTAGGGGTGAGTCTAAAGGTTTCTGGTAAGTATTTGTTTTGTTCGGTAGTATCAAGGTAATTCGTGCGCTCATATGTTGTGCATTTCTTCTTTTCTCCATATAATTAGCCATTATATTGTGGAAATACAACTGGGGCCAGGCACTCCGGCAGCATGATCGTTTCACCCCTCATTGCGTTTGCTGGTTTTTAGCAAATTGAATCAAAAATGCACGATTCTGAACTGTCCCACTAAGAAAAAACAAGTCGAAAACAAAATGTGGAATGAATTTTTAAAGAGGAAGTAGTTTCTTAATGAAATCCCTTGACTAAAAACTTCTCAGCCAATCTGTATGCCCATCTGGTCTCTCCTATTTCTCTTATATCAGTTCTGTCAGTATATCTCTGTTTCTGTGGTCCCAGCAATATGTCCTCTGGTCGTACACCCTCTGAGTCTGTCTCTTACCCCTTCTAGTAGCAAACTTACTCTGTTCTTCTGACTGTCCTCTCGTCGACCCACTGCATCTGTCTCTTTCCCCATTTAGTGACAGGCTCACTCAGTTCTTCTGACTGTCCTCTCGTTGAACTACTGCGTCTTTCTCTTACCCCATCTAGTGACAGACTCATTCTGTTCTTCTGACTGTCCTACTGTTGATGATCTGTGCCTGTCTCTAGTAGTAGATTCTCTTCCGACTGACCCTATTGTTTACACTTCCAGTCCCCTGGTCACCCAAAAAGCTAGACACAAATACATTGGCAGACGACTTGTCTCTAGGTGACCCTGAAAGATGTGATAATCAGATTTTTGAACGCGTTGATCCACTTTTATCTGGCACCTGCGTTTTATATTTGCAGAGCTGATCCCCATGCAAATATGACTCGGCCCAAAGATGGACACACAATCTCACACACACACACACACACACAGGCACATACACACCCATGGTCAACCCACAATCACAAACACGCATACACTCACATCCACATACATACAAACACACATTCTCACATAGAACTAAGCCTGTATATAGTGTGACATTTTTCTTTATTTTTGAAATGAGAATTCAATAAAAACGAAACATTTCCACAAGAACCTATATTATAATACGATAGATGTTAAAAGATATCAGTTCAATCATGCATCATTGCAGATGATCTCATTACAATGATAGATGCAGATGTGATAAATGTTCGTTTCATATCTACCTGAGATATACATATCATTGGAAGAATTCTAATAGTCTTCTCAATTGCCCAGTCGGCTGAGGCTGTAGAATTCAACGACTGCACCTCTGCAGAGGAGTAAAAAAAACCAATGAGTGTCCTGGATATGACACTAAGCAATCTGATGGTGAGGTTCCAGTGATGCTGGAGTTTTGGAGAATGCAGAGCACCCTTTCATTGCCATTGCTCCCAGGTCAATTCTAGCCCAGCGTAGTAGTACCTGATAGGGTTAAATAGAACTAACGGCATACTTATGCTAAACTGAATTGTTTGATTAAACTGAATAGCTTGAAATAGAAATGTTTTGGACTATTAAACTGTACTTATATTTATACTTCGATGATGCAGTCCAACATTATTTGCCACTCCTAGGTTCATTCCCAGATTGCGTCACACCAAAGACTATAAAATGGTACTTGATGCCTCCTTGCTTAAATCTCAGCAATATAAGGAACGTACCTAGGGTAAAGTGGAACAATCCAGGGAAAAGAGCAGCGACCTCCCCTACACCTTGGTGTTGTAGCTATTGAAAAGGGAGCCCTCTGGTCACCCTCGACTACAGTCGCCAAAAAAATATTTTTTGAATTATTTGAAATGGAACTGTTTTTTGACATTGAAATTGTACTTCTACTAAACTGATTTGTTTAATATAGAACTGTTTTGACATTTATCTGTGTGTAAACAAAATCAGTACTTATACTAAACTGAATTAGCTTAATTAGAACTGCTTAACTAAACTTAATTGCTTGAAATAGAAATGTTTTCACTATTAAACTGTACTTACATTTAAACTGCGTACTTATCTTAAACTGAATTGCTTGAAATAGAGCTATTTTCATCAACTGTACTTATTGACAGTTAAACCGTGTACTCATGCTAAACTGAATTGTTGAAATAGAACTGACTATTTGCATAAAAATGGATTTGGCGTTAAATAACCTTAAAAGGTTGATATGCCATAAAACCCAAACAACTAAACAACTAGTCTTCTTAAATACATCGATTTACTGTCGAAAGATACTTTTCCATGCTTTTAGGGGGTGTCCTCGTGGTGTAATGGTTAAAGCGAGGGACTGCGGAATCGTAGTACGCGAGTTCGTGCTCTAGTCGCGCTATTACGTTCACTTTCGGGTAAATACCCTTGGGAAAGGTATGAACCTCCTTATCCTCCCAGCTATGGGTTAAATAGTACCACTACTGTTCTTCTAGGAGAATGGCTTTGGCATTAAATAACCCACAAAGGTTGATATGTCATTAAATAAAGAAACCATTTTCCATGCTTTGATAATGATATTATATATAAATATGCTATTGATCACAGTAGATCAATTTCGTTCTGGCTGCAAGAAACTCGTTGATCAGGCAAACTCCGTAGGTTTAAAAACATAGATTAAGAGGCCTTGATCCAGGCTATAGAGGCAACTTCAGAGAAGAGCACTCGAAGGGTATCAGTCGAGCTCAGCACCCTCCATTCCAGTGTGGTTTGTCACTTTCATAGTCTCAAAAAAAGCTTCGATATTTATAGAATTGAGCATCGTTTTACCAAAACATTGCAAAACTTTTAACTTTCCCAAGTATTATATTGATAGATGTTTTTGATAATTATGACTTCTGGTGTTTTTTAAAGGTTTGTTTCAGCGACAACTATGTATCATATATCATTTGCAATTCATGCCAGAATATATAATCAAGCAGTTTCCAATTTATCTGATATGTAAATACATTCATTCAAGAATAAGATCTGATATTTATGTCAAGAGATCTATTATTACAGTTACGAACATATCTAGCTTACAAATTGTCTCATTTTGTATATAAAATGACGTTAGCTTTATAACGTTGTTCGCCACTGCATAGTTACCCACTCATACAATGATATTTTACACTGGCAAAATAGGTCCGTTTAGATAAGCTCACAATAATTGCTACATTTCACATGAACTTTCACTTTCTCTCCAAAAATATTCTAGCTCTAACGTATATTATTTTGTCTTGCAGTAAAAGATTTTGTAAGTTGTTTTTCAGGATTTGTTGTATATTGACCTCCGACCCGGTCAGGCTGTCAAAATAGGAAATGCACCAGTGTAAATAACAGGTGCATCCGGTCGAGGAATAGCAGAGTATATCCTTGACCGTGGATGGGTTGAACGAGTGAAATTTGTGACGCCCACAAGAAGAAGGTGGGCGTTGAACTATTATATAACTCAGTGCACAGGAAATTCAATCAGCTGGAGACAAGATGCAGTAGAGAAAGCCAGCACCCAGTAGAGGGAGCCCTCAGGCTCCCGATTAATCAGTTGGGTATCAGACGAGTTGGAGATAAGATGCGGTAGAGAAAACCAGCACCCAGAGAGACTGGGCCCCCGGTTGTACAGCCCTGGAGAACGGGAGAGAAACGCGGTTATGGCTAATAGAGTGGGGGGTCAATATGGTACATTTCTGTTCGGTCTCCAGCTCCCTCTCACACACAACCCTTTCAATATTATTATTGTGTCGTCGTTATGATTCTGCATGCATATATACATGTGTTTGTATAGTTGGTCATGGCTATACAACACTCTTGATGCATTCCTTATGATGCTGAGTGTTCAAAAAGGCAGCATCAATTACCACTTTTTTAAGTCTTTGGCATGACTCAACCTGGGATTGAATCCTAGTTTCCCAGGCCAATTACAAATTCTCTACTAACGAAGCGAATGGGCTGGTTAATGTAACACTCGTTTAATAAAAGAATAGAGTGAGGGTCAATATGTTGCAGTTCTGTTCGCTCTCTAACTCCCTCTCACACACAACCCTTTCATATAAAGTGAGAAGTATATGTTTCTAAAAGACTGCCTCGCTCGTCTTTATTGTGTCCCTGTTATGATTCTGCATGTATGTATATGTATATGCGTTGCATAGTTGGTCATGGTGATGACTATACAACACAATATTTTCACTCTATGTAAAAAAATTTTTTAAATATTCATTTTTAGATCGGAATTTTATTCAATCATTTACACTTCTGTCCACTACAAAGATCGATATAATATCTCTTTAAAGTGATTTCATTCCATTCTGTAACCGTTATATTGGAAATACATCCTTTTTTCGTATGGGCACTCTTATTGATAGTACACACATGAAACTCTAGTCCTCTTCGAAGTAATCTCCTCCGGCTGCAATGCACTTGTTGTACTGTTCCAAAACCTTCTGGAAGTCCTCTTCTATGAGCATGTCAATGACTTTCGTCACAGCCTTTTTCTTCTCCTCAATTGTCTCATAACGACAGCCTCTGAGCTTAGGGAATAACCAAAAGTCTCAGAGAACAAGATCTGGACTATAGTGAGAGTGAGGAACTGTCTTGATGCCCATCTTGGTCAAATAGTCTGTGACAAGGATGGAGTTGTGGACTGGTGCATTGTCCTGGTGGAAATGCCACTGACCCGATTTGAAGAGTGCTGGCCTCTTCCGACCGAATCTCTTCCTGAACTCCCCTAAAACCACTACATAGTAATCCTAACCCTAACCGTTTGCCAATCAACTCTGGTGTATTGACTTCCTTACTCCTCACACACCTCTCATCATCCCTCACAGACTCCCTGCCTTCCTTGAATCTCTTATGACACTCAAAAGTTGATGCTCGATTCATGCAAGATGGTCTGAAGCATTTCATACGTTTCTGTGACATTTTTTTTTAAGTTTAAAACAGAATTTTATTGCATATCGTTCTTCTAAAATGTCAGACTGCATTTCTGAAACTCACCAGCTTTAGAAGGGTGTATTCCAATTTCTGCTGTAGCAGTTCATTTAAAGCTGAAATCATGAAAATTGTTCAGTCATCTCATATGTTATATAGCAATAACATACTGAATTTTCAAGAGTCTACGACAATTTTAATTGCCTATACGAAAAAAGTCTGGAAACTTATCTTGTGCACCTCGTACATAAGATAAGATTTAAAATAATAAATCTAATGGGGGAAAAAGCCAATATGAAAAATTCTACCCAGTCTGTGAGGCTTACAATAAGCCGACTGTATCGCCAGCAGAGCCTTGTGCCAGACATTGACTATTTGAAGCTTTTTAGTATAACAGGATTTGGACCTATTCTTAATCTTGAAGTTTGGGGCGAAAATACTTTTTTAAATTTGGCTATTTTTTTTTAAATTTTCTATTTTTAAATTTTTTTCTATTTTTAAATTCGGTCTATTCTTTAAAATTTAGTCAATCAATTTTCATTAAAAAATATGGTGTTTTAAAGTTGACAGTTTCACGAAAATTTACAGAAAAAATTTTTGCGTGCAAATTTATCAACAAAATCTCATTAGAGTCTTTTAAACGGTTTTCGAACAAATCAATATGTTAATTTATAAAAAAAAATACCCCTCTGGTTTTCAGAAATCTTTTGATTTTTTTTTAAACTGGAAAGTTTTGTTATTATTTTTTTTAACCATTACAGTAAGATTTTACTTTTCATAACGAGATTTTAACGAAACAGCATTCAAAAAAGCCTTTTTTGGTAAAAGCACCCAGAGAGACTTTTTAGGTATATCTAGAAATATCATGAAAACGTCACGGTAGAACATACTATATATATATGTATATATATATATATATATATTCTTTTTAAATAAAAGTAGAAATAAAAAAACTACTTCTTTGGTGCCATTATAAATTTATTTCTGGTCGTTATGACCATCATCAGATGTTATAAGAAATAATATTGCTTCCCTTGGAGAAGCAATATAAAACACCCAAATATTTTTTCTTGTAACATCTGATGATTGAGATCATGACCAGAAATAAATTTATAATGACACTAAAGAAGTGAATCTTTATTTTCATTTTTATATAAACATATTTTTTTGGCTCTGCACCTTCAGTTTTAATGTATTTTTAATCCCAAATTAATTACACGTTGATAAACGTTGACGTTGAGGACTAAAATTGGAAAATTTTACTTCTTGAATTTTCTTCTTGGATTATATATATATATATATATATATGGGAAATCAACTTATTTCCATACTAAAAAAGTGTTTATTTTTATACGAAAAAGAGGCTATATTTACAAGTTTTTTATCCGCATTTTTGGATCTATTGACCAATCAGCGCGTCCACACTAGTTTTAAAATTTCTTTGACATTCTCAGAGAATATTTGATTTAAGGCAAGTGATCCAAACCTAAAATAATTGAAGTATTCTTTTCCCGCCTGGATTGTAAAAATAACATTTACTTCCAATTAGAATCAGAAGTAAATCATCAAACATTTTAATCTAATTTTGAGTCAATAAATAGCGACAAAATATACATTTTCTTCAGTGATCTGTATCTTCTAAACTTTCGGTTTATTTCTTTGGAGTAAAGATTTATCATTCTTTTCTTTCAAAGACGCTTGTAATTTAAATATCGTTAAATTATCTGAAATTGAACGACTATGTTAGTGTGTACATTCCCGGCTTTTTAGCGGGGCCGTCTGGCATTCGTGCCAGATGGGTAATCGAAATGAATGGAAGATTCGAGGCCGAAAGGCCCCCAACCTCGGCTTGGCCACGTTCGGGTGGACAATCTGCATCCTCTGTCCCCTTTGTATGGCACTAGACCTTGCTGCCTAGTTTAAACCATAACCCGGCATACGTGCCCGGATCCATATTTGGATTCGTGAAACTGCTTGCCTCATTAGACCTACATTGCACTTTGTGGGTCGATGAGTAGCACAGACCAGCAGGGTTCGAGTTTCGGCTCGTTCCCGACCTTCCCTTCCTCTTTATCCCCACTTTAATTGGCCTTCGGGCTTTTGATTTTGTGTCAAGTCCAGTCTGGTGGGAGGCAGTGACAAATAACACTATGTTAGTGTGTACATAGATCTATTACAACTGTTACAAAGCATATCGTTCTTACTGATTGTTTTATTCTGCATACAAACTGAGATTAGTATCATAACATTGTTCTCCCACTAGATAGTTACACACTCATACAGAGACCTTCTCATCACCATCATCATGTCGTGCCGCAGGCACAGACATACCTAACCCTCTCTCGCCACTTCTCCCAGTCGTTCATCACCTCTGGCAGGTCTTCAGGGCCACATCCCGTATCCTCACAAAGCTGCTGGATGTATGTTCGAGCTGGTCGTCCTGCTTTTGATCGGCCATATGTGGGCGTCCATATGAGTACATCCCTTATGAGCTCGTCCCTGCTTCTCCAGTAGTGACCTGCATTTCTGGTTCGTCTAGCTTGGATAGTTTTCGTGATGAGAGGCAGGTGGCCGTATAGTTGGTGCCTTGTGAGGTGTTGCCACCAGGACTTGTTCGATATTGCTCGCAACATTCTGGTGTAATTGCCGTCTAGCTTCTTCTCCAGCCGTTTAGTTAGCGTCCAAGTAGTGCATCCATACAGCAGAATCGATACGGCCGCTGCCTGGAAGAAACTGCGTTTCATTTTATCGGTCAGGTCT
>OY757941.1:15836962-16104462 GCA_963585895.1 Sepioteuthis lessoniana
ATTATAAGGTAGGGATCAAGGGTAAAGTGGAGCATTATAAGGTAGCGATCAAGAGTAAAGTGAAGCATTATAAGGTAGGGATCAAGGGTAAAGTGAAGCATTATAAGGTAGGGATCAAGGGTAAAGTGAAGCATTATAAGGTAGGGATCAAGGGTAAAGTGAAGTATTATAAGGTAGGGATCAAGGGTAAAGTGGAGCATTATAAGGTAGGGATCAAGGGTAAAGTGAAGCATTATAAGGTAGGGATCAAGGGTAAAGTGGAGCATTATAAGGTAGCGATCAAGGGTAAAGTGAAGCATTATAAGGTAGGGATCAAGGGTAAAGTGAAGCATTATAACGTAGGGATCAAGGGTAAAGTGGAGCATTATAAGGTAGGGATCAAGAGTAAAGTGAAGCATTATAAGGTAGGGATCAAGGGTAAAGTGAAGCATTATAAGGTAGGGATCAAGGGTAAAGTGGAGCATTATAAGGTAGGGATCAAGGGTAAAGTGAAGCATTATAAGGTAGGGATCAAGGGTAAAGTGAAGCATTATAAGGTAGGGATCAAGGGTAAAGTTGAGCATTATAAGGTAGGGATCAAGGGTAATGGGGAGCATTATAAGGTAGGGATCAAGGGTAAAGTGAAGCATTATAAGGTAGGGATCAAGGGTAAAGTGAAGCATTATAAGGTAGGGATCAAGGGTAAAGTGAAGCAATCCAGGGAAAGGAGTTGCGCCCTCCCTGACACCTCTGTGTGTAGTAGCTATCGAAAAGGGAGCCTTAGTGCCCCCCTCGACTAAAGGGAGACAACTTTACTTACTTACTTGGCCCCAAAGCTATCTTTCTTGAAGAACAGCAGTGGTATTAGTTGACTTTTTTTGGCGGGGTATAAGGGATTTCAATCTCTTTCCCAAGGGTATTAGTTTGAAATTAAACGTGCAGGGTGACCAAAAAAAAAACAAAACCCATAAACTTTTTTATTACTTCTACAAAAATAAATCGAAATAATTCTAACTTTGTACACTCGAACTTCTGGACATGTTGGTGAATAGTATGGTCCCAATTTTTCATGCACAGAATCTACTTCATATCCTGAAAAAAAGAAAAGCCTAGAATTAAATTTATGAATTCCAGTCAAAATTGTATGGGTTCTGTTTTTTTTGGGCTCACCCTGTACTAATGCGACTAGATGTCGAACTTGCTTGCTGTAATGTCACAGGTTCTGTTCCTTGTGAATCAATGTCACTTTTGTATAATTACTATTGTTTGCTTGTAAAATACCACACTGATAAAAGCTTAATAACGATAATTCATCTCAGAATTTAGATAATATATAAATCAATTTAATAACTAGATTGAAACACGACAGTATAATTATTCTATTGACAAGTATTGTCAGCCAGAAGTATTCGCTCAGTGAAAAACATGTAAGACTGTTATTAATGACCGCCATTATTATCTTTTGTAGTGAGTGAGACGGCAAATGGTTATTCTCTTGTTGAGAAATAAGGAAAAAAACACATTCACTTCAGTGTGCCTGTAACGCAGAGAAGACAAATATAAAACCCTGTTTATGGATGCTGGTGATAAATAAGATGTATTGCATTAATTCTTTCCAGGAAGGAAAATATCTGTTGGCACTGATATCAGATAATCAGGAAAGATATAATATTACAAAAAAATATTACTGGACACTTTTAAAAACTCATGCGTATTATGAAGACGGCAAATAATCAAAACAATATCTACCTATTATTCAACAGTTTCTCTTTTCATGGTATGTTTGTCGGATTTAGGTTCACGACCTCTTTGGCTTTATGCGGGGGAGTCTCTGTGGACTGTTCTGCGGCCTGGAACTAAGCTAGTTGGAATTCTAACCATGCTATTCCGTTCATATTTGAACTAATAAGTCCATTGCTTTCATATTTACCTTCGGGAAAAAATAGTGAAACCTCTAAAATGATAAAAATGGATTTGGCCTAAAAAAATATCAATCGATATATGTTCCCTTCCGGACTTATATTATCTGTAAAAATATTGAAACTTCTTATGATAACAGCTATTGGTTAAATAGTATCACGGCTGATCTTCAACAAGGATGTATTTTCCATTAAATAACACACGAAGGTTTATATGCTATAAAACAAAGAAAGTGAAACGAACACATTTTCCTCTGTCGATGGGGGATCAGAATGATCTGACTTTAATTCCGGCCAAAGGTTAATACTGCACACAAAATGTAGTCCTTGACTATTAAACAAGAGGAAAAATACAAAAGACTAGTATGTCCTTGTGTTAAACTAAATTGTTTGAAATAGAACTGTTTATAAGAGAAAAATGAATTTGAAAGTAAAAAACCTACAATGGTTGATATACCCTCGGAAAAAAATAGTGAAACCTCATATATGATGAAAATGGATTTGGCCTAAAAAACCTACAATTGTTGATATGCCATAAAACCAAACAAAAACATTAGTCTCCACATATCTATCTATCTATCTATCTATTTCAGTCTCCACCTATCTATCTATCTCATTCTGCTTCTATCTATCTATCTATCTGTCTATCTGTCCATTTTATATTCATTTTCGGACTATGTATTTCTAAGATCATCAGTCGGGCCACCAGTGAAGTTACGTATTTTCAGTGGGACATGTTTAATTCTACATCTAGCTTCGGTTAGTTCTTCCTATGTAGCGTGAACCGCAACTACACCTAATCGAGTAAATAAGAGAACTATTATGATGAGGAGGAAGAACGTCTTTACAGATAGATTTCAGAATGTCTGTAGAGTGAAAGACCACCCGTACATTGGCTGAAAAAAAAGCATCAAGTTGTTATCTGGAACTCCTTGAATGTTATCTGCGCAGAAAAAAAAATATTGAAACCTCTTATACCAACAGCGATGGGTTAAATAGTATTACTGCTGATCTTTACAAAGATGGCTTTTCCACTAAATAACCCACGAAGGTTGATATGGCATTAAACAAAGAAAGTGAAACAAAAACATTTTCCTCTGTCGATGGGACTCAGAATAACTTTACTGTATTCCCAGCCAAACGGTAATACCGCACACAAAATGGAGTATGATGAGTATGACTCCCCAAAGTATTTGAAAATGAGGTTTCTGTTAAGGAGATTTGGGAGGTATGGAGTATCCCTCTATTGAAATTACTCCCAGGTATACTCAGGGAGTTATGTAGTAATAACAGATTATTATTTATAACATTGTATAATGTAATAATATATTTTTTCTCAGATCAAATAGGACCACATTAATCATCATCACCATCATCTTCATCCGGTCGTTCCATCAGCACGGATATCCCTGACCCTTTGTCGCCACCACTCTCTATTATCGCTTCCGGTAGGTCTTCAGGGATACATCCTGTATCGGCACACAGCTGTCGTATGTAGGTTCTAGCTGGTTGTCCTGCCTTTGCTCGTCCATGTGAAGGGGTCCACCGGAGTACATCACTCATGAGTTCATGAAGAGGTCCACAGGAGTTGGTCACTTATCATATTTGTAACTTGAAAATATATTTAAAAACAGGCATGTGCAAGTCTAAATCGATTAGGGGTTAAAAATAAAGATTTGTATACCCTAGTCTATATCTCTCTATCTATCTATCTATCTATGTTTCAAACTATCTACCAATAACAGAACAGATTTACGGGATCTATTTTTCACACATGTGAATTAGGTCCTTAGCTGTTAAACTAGTGGAAAAATACAAAAGTCAAACACTGTGATGGACAGCTGTTAAACTCGGGGTAAACCTGAATCCATACCTCACATTAGATGATTTCAGTCAGGTGACCAAAACTATAATGAGTTAGGCAGTTAGTGAAAATGACCCGAATGGAGAAGGCGAATGATCCATCCCTGCTCTTATCCAAAATTCCTAGAATAGACCGAGCAGGTAATGAAGAGAAAAGTCGTCAATGAATATAAAGTCAATATTTTGGTCGTGTTCATCTTCAAGAAACAGGAACAAAGATGGCAACATTGAAGGAAACATCAAAGTGGCTTACTCGATAAGACGAATGACCTCAAGAAACGAAGTGAAGTGAAGAACAAACTCAAGTGACGTGAGCGGATAGGAGCTGGCCGATCGTCTCGTTATATATATATATATATATATGCAACATAGAGTCGAAGACCGGAGAGTAAAGGGCTATGCCGCATATCTATCTATCTGATCACATCTATCAGTCTATCTTATCCTGTTGTAATCTAACTATCTCAGGCTGATCATAAGAATGTATGTATGTAGCAACTGGGGTTATAGATTACGCTGTCTGCCTCTCAGCAGTGGGCCAGACCACTACCGTGCAAGTGTCCTGACTTTGACACTAAAACATCATATGGCGAGGTTCCGATCCTGGTGCTCTGGAGATTGTGAAAAAAACCTTTATTACCATTACTCCCAAGTCCACTCTGACAGGGTCACATCTATGAGTCAAATAGAAATATTTAATAATTTTCTATACTTGAAACTAATTAACTACAACCAAATGACTGATATTAAATTGAATTATTAGTATTATGTCCGGTAATAAAATATATAGCGGACATTGGCCTAAGGATTAGAGTGTTCACCAATGGCCCGGGAGACCTGGGTTCAATCCCAGGTCGAGTAATACCAAAGACTCAAAAAATGGTACTTCATGCCTCCTTGCTTAACACTCAGCATTATAAGGTACAGATCCAGGGTAAAGTGGAGCAATCCAGGGAAAGGAGTAGCGCCCTCCCCTACACCTTGGTGAAGTAGCTATCGAAAAGGGAGCCTTCGGGTCACCCTCGACTAACGTCACCAACTTTACTTTTTTTATTAATATTATATAGCAATAATTGTAACTTTTTTTAACTGTGAGCAAACCAATAATGTTGAAGATAATTACTATTGTTAAATAGCAATACTTGAAACCATTTAACTGTGTGCAAAAGAAAAAAGAATTCGTTAAAAGAATTACCGACACAATATTCATTTACAGTTCATATATATTTCGTATATATGTTCAAACAGGATTTGGTATTAAATAACCGACCAGGGTTGATATGCGATAAAACCCGACCAAACCAAATTCTATATATTCAATATATATGTATAAAGAGGATTTGCCATTAAATATGGTGGATATGACGTAAACCAGATCCAACCCACACACAATCTATCAACCTATCTATCTATCTCAGTATCCATTTGCCCAGTCGGCTGAGGCTGCAGAATACACCGACTACATCTATACAGAAGAGTAGACCCTCCCCAATGATTTTCCGCGATATGACACTAAACAATCTGATGGTGAGGCTCCAGGAATGCTTAAGCTTTGGGGAATGCAGTGTACCCTTTTATTGCAATCGTTCCCGGATCCACTCTGGCCCGGAGAGGTGGCACTTGATAGAAAAAAAATCCTCCTCAATTCATTGCCCAGTCGGCTGGGGCTGTAGAATACACCGACTGTATCTTTGCAGAGGTGTAAGAACTCACCATGTGTGTCCTGTATATGACTCTAAAAATTCTGATGGTGAGGTTCCAGTATTGCTGGAGCTTTGAAGAATGCGGAGTGCCCCTTCATTGCCATCGCTCCCAGGTCCACTCTAGCCCGGCCTGGAAGCACCTGATAAGGGACCTATCTATGGGTCAAAAAGAACTAAACTATGTCCTTATGTTAAACTGAATTGTTTGAAATGGAAGTGCTTATATGTAAAAATGTATTTAGCATTAAATGACCTACATTGGTTGATATGCCATAAATCCTAACCAAACCTTCAGTTTCCTCGTATCTATCTATCTATCTACTTCGGACCCCGTCTATCTATCTATCTATCTCAATCTGTTCATATCTATCTATCTATCTATCGATCTATCTATCTATTGATCGATACTTTGATGAGAGAGAATGAAGCCCCCAAAAAAAAACGCTTATGTAAGGAAAAATGTCACGAAAAACAGTACTGATGAAAGTAAAACGAAAACAAGCAAAAAGGGATGTGGAAGATTACATCATTATAAATTCTGACATAGACGGATTTTGTCGTCCTGCTGAGATTCGGCTATAATCTAGTCATTTATTTCTGATAAATTTGATTCTCGTTGAGGATCGCGGTGCTTGCCTTCAAGAAAATTTACCCGACTGCAGCAAATTATTACACTCAAAGAAACTCTTCAGTATCTTTTGCAATAAACGTGCTTCAAGGCAAAAGCAAAAATGGACACTTTAAATTCCTGATTACAAGAAATGATGTGGACACGTATTTGAGGAGGACCCACAAGAAGGATGAATCCAATCTAAATGACGTTTGGATCTGTTACTGTAAATATCCGCTTAAAGGTGATGATTGTATATAATAAGCAAAAACAGCATCAGTGAAGGACAAGAAACATTGGTAACTTGTTATGCCTATAACGATTGATTGCTTTTGTGGATTGTCAACCGGAAAGTTCGTGGACAACGGCCGGCTAGTTGGTAAACAATGCTAAAATACGACAGTGATTCAAAAGTTAGGCAGTTTTAATACGACAGTGATTCAAAAGTTAGGCAGTTTTGTAACGTGAGGCTCATTTAGGCAGCTCTGAATGTTTTTATAGAGATCGTGGTAATTAATGACATAAGATACTCTATCTGACCTTGCCCAATTGTCCAAGATCTTGCAGTTCGAGCAAAATTCCCTGAACCATTTGGTTACTCTACTATGATCAGTTTTTTAACAAGAGGAATATATAGGTAACTACGGATTTTTTTTTCACTAAGACCATTAAGGTGAATAACCTCACGTGATTTTGAGACGCTGAACGCGCTTTATAATCTCCGAGTGTCGCTCGACCTGTATAAAAATACACGTCTTGATTTAGGTATAGAGGTTGGGTTTATAAAGTAGGTTTATAAAGTATGTACTTTCATAAAGTATGTACTTTTCTGTGCAAAGTCCACTGTAAATTATCTAAATAAACATTTAGTGTTTCTCAATAAAACTAGTTGGTTGCTTGCTTCATTTTACGGCGTATTAACCCTTTTCGTGACATTTAACACCGAATTAAATTACAAACTATTCAGTTTAGCATAAGTACGCAGTTTAGTTTCTGCTCCTACATGGTCACCTATTTCAGAACTTCAGTGAAGACACAAATGTTATTTACGCGAGTAAATTTACACAAGATCAGAATATGACGTATCTCTAATAATAATACACTTATTTAACTCTCAAACTATTGCACTGCGATAGACACATAAAATATTACCCAAATATTTTTTTAAAAATGTTTGAGTTAGTCTCGCATTTTAAATAACATCTTAAATAAGTTTTTTAATAAATTTTTAAAGTTGTCCTTATCTGTTGTAAACACGATGTTTTATCGTTCGAACAGTTTTTTTTTTTCGTGGATTTGGCTGAACAATGAGAAAGAAAACAAATATCTGCGTAAAAAAAATTGTCTCTTATAAATATTTAACCAGAAAATTGAATGTTAATAATATTTTAATTCAGTCATTTATCAAATACGCAACTTATCAACTTCAAAACGATACAAGTACTTGAATGAAAGCAGAAGGTAGTACCCCTGGCATAATGGTTAATATGCTGGGCTGTGACACCTTAGGAAGCGAGTTCGAAATTCGGTCATTAGATTACGTTCACTTTTGGAAGAATACCCTTGAGGAAGCCATGAACTTTATTATACTCCCGGTTATGGATTAAATAGTTTCACTCCTGTCTTTCTAAAAGTATGAATATGGCATTAAATAACCCACAAAGATTGATATGACTTTAAACAAATAACCGCAAAGGAGAAAGTGTAAAAGAGACCAAGACAAAACCGGAAGAAGACGTGACGTAAAAGTCGGGAAAATTGTTAATATACTCAAATTAAAAATAATGCACGAAGGTTGATCAGAAAGTATTGAGACTGTAAGTCAACGAGTCTGAAGAAATAAATATACTTTGATTTTTTTTTTTTTTTTTGCTGATGAAGGGGTTCTAAACATTCAATTTTACATTGTGTATGTAATTACTTAACCCCTCCGTTGCCGGCAAGGTGTGACACAAGGTCATTTTTAAGTGAAGTACAACTGGTTTGATTTCAGAGTTTTCCGTCTCTGTAAGGTTAAATAACCTAATCGGCCCTACTTATCAATGACCGGTGGCAAAGAATATATGGATTCATGCCTTTTCGATGGGCATAAGTACAAAATTGGCCTTGTGAAAAAAATATAGCTTGGTTTCTTTCCACCCCGAGCTAATGCTTTGATTAAGCTTTCCTGTCTTCGGATATTCTTAGCAAGTAAATACTCAGACCCAACTTTTGTAAAAGGGGTAGGAACCTTCATTGAGGCTATATGTTAACCGTGGGTACCGACCCGTAATGGTTAAGGATGGAATCCAGAATGCTAGGCAGTTCTTTACACAGCAGCCGAAGCAGTCACGTGAACCGCAACATTTCACTTGGGCCCCTACTGGGCTTGACGTGTAGTCGGAGAGGCTCAAGCCGATTAATCGGCAGGTCATGCCAAGGCCGAATACTTCTATGATTATCCCGATCGTATTATTCTAACTGCTTTCGCCAGAAAGAAATACGCAAACTTTCTAAAAGGCGATGGCTGAGGGTCAGTTGTACTGATATCGGAATACTTGAAACCAGTTTACTGTGTGCAAACCAATTAGATTAAACTTTTTCTTTGAAATAAAGTTACCAACAAATTATTCGCTTGCAAACACAAACACACACACACACACACACACACACAGACACACATACACACACATATACACACACACATACGCACAAACATACACACACATATATATAGAACTACTAGTAAATTTAAAAACCACAAAACTCCCCATGATACACACTTACACACAAAAAAACCCGTTTGTGAAACCCAAAGCCACTCCAACACACACACACACACACACACACATACACACACACACACACACACATACACACATATATATAGAACTACTAGTAAATTTAAAACCACAAAACTCCCCATGATACACACTTACACACAAAAAAACCCGTTTGTGAAACCCAAAGCCACTCCAACACACACACACACACACACACACACAGACACACACATACACACATACACACACGCATACACACATATATATAGAACTACTAGTCAAATTAAAAACCACAAAACTCCCCATGATACACACTTACACACAAAAAAACCCGTTTGTGAAACCCAAAGCCACTCCAACACACACACACACACACACATACACACACACACACACACACACATACACACATATATATAGAACTACTAGTAAATTTAAAACCACAAAACTCCCCATGATACACACTTACACACAAAAAAACCCGTTTGTGAAACCCAAAGCCACTCCAACACACACACACACACACACACACACACATGACTATAAACATATCAAATATCAAAGACGGGTAAAGCAGACCAAAGTAAACACCCTCCAGGAAAGAGGAACAACGACCCCTATATAAACCTGTCTGACCAGACAATAGTATTTTATACTGAAAATAAAAGTGAGTTTAAGTCTCATTGGGTACCCCATTAAAAAGGTCTTGTGCCACACATGTTCTCTGATGAAAGCAACAAGCTGGAAATACACATATATATAACACGTAAGAGGATCATCAAATAAGTTTCCAGACTTTTTTTTATTGGCACTTTTATGAAACTCTAGTCCCCTTTGAAACTCTAGTCCCCTTTGCTGTAATGCACTTGTACCGTTCCAACAACTTCTGGAAGGCTCCATGGAAGTCCCCTTATGTGAGCGTACCAATAACCTTCGTCACAGCCTCTTTCATCTCCTCAATTGTCTCATAACGACAGCCTTAAGTTTTTCCTTGAGCTTAGGGAATAAGCAAAAGTCACAGGGAACAAGGTCTTGACTATAGGGTGGCTGAGGAACTGTCTTGATGCCCATGTTGGTCAAATAGTCTTTGACAAGGATGGAATTGTGGACTGGTGGACCTTCCTATTTTAAAATATATCCTTATTCTTTGTTTGGACCTACAACAACCATCTTCAAATATATATATATATATATATATATATATATATATATATATATATATATATATATATATATATATACTTTACAATGAATAGGTCCACGAGAGACTTTGTTTTTAGGTTCAGAAACACTATGGGAGAATCAATAACCAATAAACAAATTCTCTTGTGGACCGATATACTTTAAAGTATTTACTTAATTTACGTAATTCATATGAATATATATAGTAAGGCAGTGTAGACTCTTTAAACTTGGTATAGGAACTCGTCTAATGTAAGGAAAAGTCTAAATTCAAACCAACTAATCGCTCCTTAAAATTTTACCTTATGTCACATTCTACTTTTGCAATAAAGGGGATGGGCACACACACACACACACACACACACACACACATATAAGCCGGGAGTGTTGGCCTACTCCAGTAATCCGGCTACTTGGAGGCTTGTTCTTGTGGACGTTTTCAGTGTGCAGTCTCTGGTTTATGCTTCATGGGAGCAATCGGGTGGCCGCCCTACTCCTGGCCCCAATATGGTTGGCTGGAGGTACCTCGAGCGGACCAGGTTCACTAAAGAGTGTCGTTTCGATCGAGGAAACAACCAATACACAAACACACACACACACACACACACATATATATATATATATATATAATTCGGCATCAAAGACCCCACAATGGCATTGGGCCAAATAATAAAACCAAATCAAGAAATAAATTTGACCTCCTATTAAATCACTATTACTCAGATTGCTATCCTTCTCACCGTCTAATTGTCTCATAAATGTTTGAAAATCCAGTCTGCCATAATAATATACCAATATGTACTTATACTAAATATACCAATATGTACTTATACTAAATATACCAATATGTACTTATACTAAGTATACTAAACTTAATTAGAACTGTTTGACGAAACGGAATTAATGCTAAACTGAATTGTTTGAAACAGAATTGACTATTTGTATGAAATGGATTTGGCATTAAATTACCTAGAAAGGATGGTTTGGTTTGGTTTCTTTGGTTTCTTCTTATCAACTCTTTTTAGGTTATTTAATGCCAAAGCCATTCTCCGAGAAGAACCGTAGTGGTGCTATTTAACCCATAGCTAGGAGGATAAGGCGGTTCATACCTTTCCCAAGGGTATTTGCCCGAAAGTGAATGTAATAGCGCGACTGGAGTACGAACTCGCGTACTACGATTCCGCAGCCCATCGCTTTAACCATTACACCATGAGGACACCCCCAGAACAGTAGTGGTACTATTTAACCCATAGCTAGGAGGATAAGGGGGTTCATACCTTTCCCAAGGGTATTTGCCCGAAAGTGAATGTAATAGCGTGAGTGGAGTACGAACTCGCGTACTACGATTCCGCAGTCCATCGTTTTAACCATTACACCACGAGGACACCACCACCTAGAAAGGAGGATATGCTATAAAACCCAAACAGCCAACCAACAACCAATTTACCATCCTAATCAACACATTATTGCAGTCTTCTCCAGCTGGTGTCAGTAATATTAAATCTACCTTTCTTTTAAAATATATTCCGATAGAAATACAGCAATACTTCACCTCACATCGTTAATTCGTACCAAGAGAGGTGACTTAAAACAAAAAACGACATAGGACGAATTCACTTGTCTTCGAATTTACTTATCACTCGGCTAGATCATAAATAACCATTCCCAGTTCTGTATTTTTGTACAAATTTATTTTAATAATATTGTTGTATGGTCTTTTGCATGTTCATGCAGAAATATATATATATATGCTGGATACATACTGACGCAATAAATAAGGACGCAGGAATAAACGACGCAGGAAGGCTTCTTTACAAATATATTTTACCTCTCACTTTATTGCAAGGGTTCGAAAGGGTTGTTCAAGGGTTGCATGTGAGAGGGAGCTGGAGAACGAACATAAACTGTAATAATTTGACCCCACGGTTATGACCGTCACGTTGTGCCTTTCTCGTTCTTTAGTGCTGCCCACTGCTGGATGCTGGCTTTCTTTATTGCATCTTATCAGCATCTTCTCTGGACCCCAAACTCCATCGGGGTATCCGAGGGCCCCCTCGGTCGGGTGTGTCTTTCCCTACCACATCTGGTCTCTAGCTGTCTGGAATTCTACTGGCAACTGCCAACTGCTTCTTGGACTCGAACTCAACTGAGTTAAATAATAATTCAACGTCCACACGATCGCCCACTGGATCTTTGAAATCGAATGTTTAATCGTCATCAAGCGGAAATAACTGTCATGCAGTTCAGAGGTCACTCTCTTCCGGTGCATCAGTCTGTATTGGCACAGTGGGACCTTCACCTTGTCCCATATTGTAAGCCTTAATCCGCCCACGCGATCTCTTTCGATTACTGGCCATTGGAATGTGTCACTTCCTTCCGGTGCATCACCTTGGAATAGCATTTTTTGGGGGGCCGGGTCGAAAGTCAAAACATAACAATATAAGATCAATAATAATCTATTTTAAACTTGAAAAAAATAGTTTTTAATATAGAGCAAAAAAAAAGTAATGTAAATTTATGAATATATCTGTACATACTTGTAAATGTAAAGGTTTACAATTTGGCGATCTTTACAGTACATCACGGACACTTTTTTGTGAATGTGATTTGTTCTAAGACATTATAAAATAAAACGATTTTGTAAGATTAAATAGCAAATACAGTAACTAAAAATATTTTGCAAATTGTTGAAAATAAACTGATTTATGTTAATTTTTTCAATATTTACGTCCAATTTGTTTATTAGCTTTTATTGTGTAACGACATGGTTTTATGTAGTTTTAATGTTTTTCTTGTGATGTTACGACTTCAGTATTTGTGGCGGACAGACATAATGTTGAAAAAAACGACTTAAAATTGATTTTTATTTTTCCATATATTTTTGGACAAATGACTTATAATCGAGAACAACTTAACTCGAAACGACGTAACCTGAGGTATATCTGAATGAACATATTTTTATCCCCTGAGGGTAATTCTAAGATTGTGTTAATTGGGACGGTGCAAATGAAAGTACCTTTATGATATAATTTCAGATTGTCTGAAGTTTTATCATAAAGTTACTCTCAAAAGGGTCAAGTAATCCGACTTCCAAGTAAATTAAAATATAATGAGGAGCTTCTAACGAATCGAAATTTTTATATTACCTAATATTATCTTTAAAGGCACCGCAGGCGTCAAGCTATAAACTCGGCCTGATAGGCAGGGATTTTTTAGAAGGAAGGTTCTTTCCAACCAAACTATTATTGTTTTCTCACAAACCTAGTGACCTTAGTCGAGGATGACCAGATCCATTGACCCATTGAGTAGAGGGTTCGCCAATGGTCCGGGAGATCGCAGTTTAATCGCAGGTCGAGTCATACCAAAGACTCAAAAAACGGTACTTGATGCCGTCTTGCTTAACACTTAGCATTACAAGATACAGATCAAGGATAAAGTGGATCAATCCAGGGAATGGAGTAGCGCCTCCCTAACATCTCGGTGCGTTAGCGATCGAAAGGTAATCTTAAGGTCACCCTCGACTAAGGTCACCAACTTTTACAAACATAGCATGATTGTTCCAACATAGGTTGAGTATTTCCATAAAGAAGTAACAGTTTTGATATCATGCAGTAAAACTAGCTTCACAACATATCGAAAGACAGATTTCAAACAAAGGTGCTTCGACCAATGACAATCAACCCGGAATAAGTGTGTTGAATAACAAAGGAACAAATGGCAAAAAATTAACGACTAACCATATTATTAATTTCAGTAATGAAAAATGCAACGTCGGCGTCTATAGTTTTTAAACGACCCCGCATACAGGAAATTGAATTATGGGAAGGGACATGTGATGGATGAAAAACAGTAAAACCAATGAAGTACAGAAAAACGTTAAATGAAAAAAAAATAATTCAGAATTTTATTCTATTATCTTCTGCGTTCTTTTAGCCAACTTCCTAATTACATCCTGTGAGATATTTTTTTTAATCTTTTTAAAGAAATTTTTTGAAAAAAATAAATCAACTGCTCTTGGGAATTTTGGCAATCTTCCAGTGAATTAATTTTTTTAATCACCTTAAAATAATACACCGAAAATATTTTTATCCGTCTGTAATTAGAGAACTCAACGAAAGTAGAATGTTTAAATCGTTAAATTTTACATCTCAAGTTTCGTTCACACTAAAAACAAAAACTGTTTCATTCATGGAAATTTAGTTTTGAAATGAAAACAGACATGAAGAAAATATCGATAAAGATCTAAGGCCAAAACGATGTGTATGTGTGTGTGTGTGTGTGTGTGTGTGTGTGTGTTATAATCATCTTTTATGAGAATATTGTTTTATTCAAATATATCTATATTCAAAGACTAAAAGATAGATTAATAGAGAGAGAGAGAGAAAGAGAGGAAGAGGGAAATGGAGAATGAGAGAAAGAGAGACAGATAGACAGAAAGAGACCGTTATAAAAATATTTTACATAATATAAAAAATTATCAGTTATATAAAAAATTATATTATATAAGAAAAAAAAATTCCCAACACATATATATATATATATATATACACGTTTCAACTATCATTTACGAGTCTATTCTTTGTTCAAAAATCTCCTTTTCTTTCTCTCTCTCTCTCTCTCTCTCTATATATATATATATATATCATATTTACCCAACCCCTCCGCTCGGGCTGGATATGACACAAGGTCAATTTTTTAAGCGGAGTTTAACAGGTTTGAATTCAGAGGTTTTCTTCTCCTAGACTAGTTGCCTCATCAAGGCTGAAGAACCTAGTCTGCCCTACTATTTACCCATAGCTGGAGGGAGAATAATTGGATTCATACCTTTCCCAAGGGTATTAGTGCGATGTGAAATGCAATCAGTCTCGTCCAGGATCTGAACTCGTGTCGCCGTGTCCAATTCCTGCGACGATAACCATTACACCACGGATACCTCCAAAAGTCTGGAACCTTATTGTGTACTTCTATATATATATATATATATATATATAGAAGTACACAATAAGGTTCCAGACTTTTTTCGTATGGGCACTTTTATTGATAGTACACACATGAAACTCTAGACCCATTGGAAGTAATCTCCTCCGGCTGCAATGCACTTGTTGTACCGTTCCAACAACTTCTGGAAGGCTCCATGGAAGTACTCTTGTGTGAGCGTGTAAATGACCTTCGTCACAGCCTCTTTAATCTCCTCAATTGTCTCATAACGACAGCCTCTAAGTTTTTTTTTCCTTGAGCTTAGAGAATAAGCAAAAGTCACAGGGAGCAAGGTCTGGACTTAAGGGAGGCTGAGGAACTGTCTTGATGCCCATCTTGGTCAAATAGTCTTTGACAAGGATAGTGTTGTGGACTGGTGCATTGTCCTGGTGGAAATGCCACTGACCCGATTTGAAGAGTGCTGGCCTCTTCCGACGGAATCTCTTCCAGAACTCCCTTAAAACCTCAACATAGTATTCCTTGTTGACTGTCTGTCCAGTGGGAACCCAGTGCATGTTGATCTTGCCAGTCCTGTCAAAAGAGGATCATCAAAAGTTTGTTGGTGAATTTGCTCTGTCTGACCTTCTTGGGTGTGGGAGAGCCAGCATGCTTCTACTGGGAGCTCTGTCTCTTGGTCTCTGGGTCATAGCAGTAGATCCAGCTTTGATCACAGGTCACCAGAGCATCAAACACTGCAGGATCTGAATTGATCAGCTCGACCATCTCCCGGCTGTCATGACAACGTCTTTCTTTTTTATCTTCTCTGAGCACCCTTGGGACAAACTTTGCGCAAATCTTCCGCATCTTCAGTTTCTCACGAATAATTATGTGTACGGTTCCCAGTGACATCAAACTGTGCACGTATAGACACACAACGGTCCTTATTCATGAAATACTTTATTTGGCCAATCAAACGTGGTGTTCTGACTTCCTTACTCCTCCCACACCTCTCATCATTCCTCACAGACTCCCTGCTTTCCTTGAATCTATTATGCTACTCAAAAACTGATGCTCGAATCATGCAAGATGGTCGAAAAGCAGTCTGAAACATTCCATACGTTTCTGTAGCATTTTTTAAATGTTTAAAACAGAATTTTAATGCATATCGTTCTTCTTCACACCCAGATTGCATTTTTGAAATTCACCAGCTGTGACAATCAGGGTGTATTCCGATTTCTGCAGTAGCAGTTGATTTGAACCTGAAATCATAATAATTGGTCAGTCATCTCATAAGATGTATCGCAATAACATACTGAATTTTCAAGAGTCTACGACAATTTTAAATGTCTACACACAAAATGGCTGGAAACTTATTGAAGGAATTAGTATATATATATATATATATATATATATATATATATATATATATATATATATATACACGTATATATTTGTTTTAATCATCTTTTACGAGTCTATTCTTTCGTTCAAATATGTATATATATGTAAAGACACAAAAAGAAATAGAGGGAGACAGAGAAAGAGAGAGAGAGAGAGAGAAAGAGAGAGGAGGGAGAGTGTGAGAAAGTGAGACAGACAAATAAAGAGAGAATTATAAAGTCCTAAGATAAAATGAATACATGTAAAAAAAAAAAGCCAGCACATCAACAAATATAAACATATATATACTGAAGATTTATAAAAACCCAGAAAATCCAGGTCACCCCATCTCTCTAATCGAAATTTCATGGGGGTGTCCTCGTGGTGTAATGGTTAAAGTGATGGACAGCGGAATCGTAGTACGCGAGTTCGTACTCCAATCACGCTATTACATTCACTTTCGGGCAAATACCCTTGAGAGAGGGTCCGAGATATCTATGCTGGCGGCACGACATGATGATGAATAATAGAAATATTATGATAATGTGTGACATATAATTGTAAACTTGAGGATATATCATCATCATCATCATATCGCGCTGGTAGCACGGATATCCCTGACCCTCTCTCGCCACTCCTCCCTATCGTTCATCGCCCTAGGTAGGTCTTCAGGACAACAGCCTGTATCCTCACATAGCTGCTGAATGTACGTTCGAGCTGGTCGTCCTGCTTTTGCGCGGCCATGTGTGGGGATCCATAAGAGTACATCTCTTATGAGTTCATCTCTGCTTCTCCAGCAGTGTCCTGCATGTCTGGTTCGTCTAACTTGAATAGTTTTCGTGATAGGGGGCAGGTGGCCGTACAGTTGGTGTCTTGTGGGGTGCTGCTGCCAGGACTTCTTCAGGATTGCACGCAGCATTCTTGTGTAATTGCCATCCAGTTTCTTCTCCAGCCGTTTTGTTAGCGTCCATGTAGTGCATCCATATAGCAGTATCGATGTGACCGCTGCCTGGAAGAAGCGGTTAGGTCTGATTTCCATATAATCGATAGCCTATTGATAGCTGTCCATGCTTTCGTTAGCCTCGTTTCGATGTCCTTTTCGGTTGATTCGACGCTGCTTCCTAGGTACGTGAATTTGTCAACTAGTTTAAGTGGGGTTCCTTCTAGAGTGGAGATGTCCCCCGTTTGGTTATAGCACATATATTCCGTTTTGTGTGCATTAACATAGAGGCCTATGCTTGCTGCTGCTCGTTCCAAACTGTTGTATTTGTTTATGATTTTAGATAATAGTCTTAACAGTAACTGGTATAATTTTTATTTTTACTTTGATCAATTATCTTCAATACTATCAATGTTGTATGGTCTTTAATGGATTCATCAACGAGATAATCAAATATGATTTACGAAATTCAATAAGCGAAACGAAACACATTTCTTTATAAAAATATATCTCTCTCATTTTATTCTCGAAAAGGGGCATACAGTTTGTTGTAAGTTTGAGCGATGGATGGAGAGACATATACTCGGAGGGAGAACTTCTTCTTGCCCCATATCTTCTTCCTGGAGCCTGGGGGTGCTAACGCTTGCACTCTCTTGCCAGCTGTAACGTCAGAGACGACACTAACGCCTCTGATCGGCTGTGTATCGATTCTGACTGGATTGACAGTCTAAATCTGTCCGCGTGGTTCTCATATCACGTGGTGTCCTTCCGGTTACACACCTGTTCGACCAGCCTACCCCGATGCACTGCCATCCCCCTGTTTATTAATCACAACGTGACAGCTTGTCAAAGCACACGGGGTCACCAGGAACGAATCCAAAACCCATGTCAATAGTCATTATATAACATTAAAACGACAATTTTCTTAGGTTTTTTGATAAAATAGTATTAATATACAATATAATATTTTATAATATAATTTCATATTTGTAAAGAGGTTTTTAATTCCCATGTAAGTTGTTTATTGTATATAATTTTCTTTCCCTAAATCAATTTATTCCTTTATTCTATATTTTTTACTTATCTCCTTCATTTGGGTTTAAATGTTTTTTTCCATTACAGTAGAAAGGCCAAAAAAGTGAAAGATTGATACGTCTTGATACAGGAATTGAATGTCATTTGTCAACCACACAGGAAAAAACATATGGCCTGGTCTTTACTTAATAAAAAAAATAAAAAATAAAAAAAAGCAAATGAAATTTGGGTTAGGGAGGTAGGGTGACCTGGATTTTGTGGGTTTTCTAAAACTTCATAAGACATTTCTCATTATTTCTTTGTCTGAAGATGCAGATCTAACATTTTTGAAAAATATAGGATCTGCTGAAATAAATATTATTGCAAAAAATATGAGTCACTTTTAAAGGTTTTTCTTTTATATGGAATTATTTGCTCAGTGATTTATTTTATTATTATTTTACATTGAGCTCTCTTTTGAATTTTGAACTACTGGGATATTGTAGAAAGAAAATTCGAAAAAAGAATCATTCCCACCGTAGCGTTGTATAACACACTCACGGACACTGGCTTTGCGTTGAATGTATATATATATGTATATCTCTATAGTCATCCACAGACAGATCTGTTTCGTTCTATCAGAACTCATCAGTGAGGCTAGACATATTAGCTTCCCGTAGCCGGGATTGAAACCTGGTGGACTCAAACGCCAAGCCAAGCCTCTAACCCTTCAGCGACGAGGAGCTGCAAAGTAAATTTTAAACATGTGGACAATAATAAGTGATTAAAAAAAAATCACTTACTATTGTCCACATAAATCCGTTCAACGGCTGCCAAGACCTCAATTCAGATGTATGAAGAGACTTGCACTATTATATATATATATATATATATATATATATATAATATTAAAATGAAGTAACCTCAACTAAGGTAATCCTTTAGGAATTGATTTCAACAATCTCTCAAGACTGTTTCTACTGAGGAAGAACATAATTTGATATATATTGTCATCCACAGACTGTTTCGTAGTATCAACAGCTCTTCAGACACGCAAGATACTTCAAGCTGGGATCAAAATCCAGTTGACTTTACGTCTTATCCCAGAGCTATCGTTATTTTCACTAAAAGCGATGCATTTTTTTACATATATATATATATATTTTTTTTTTTTTTACATATATGCTATCGGCTACCGGAGAGCTCACTTGATGTGCAAAGCTTTGCATTTACGCATATATGGCAGCTGGCAAATATCCCCATAGGGAGGGTATATGTATATTATCAACCAGAGACTGTTTCGTTGTAACGCAACTCTTCAGACACGCAGTATGCTTCAAGCTGGGATCAAAATCCAGTCGACTTAACGTCAGTCAAATATCTTATCCCAGAGCTATCGTTATTTTCAGTAAAAGCCATGAATTTTTTTTACATATATATGTATTTTTACATATATGCTATCGGTTACCGCAGTGCTCACTTTATGTGTAGAGCTTTGCATTTACGCATATATGGCAGCTGGCAAATATCCCCATAGGGAGGGTATATGTATATTATCAACCAGAGACTGTTTCGTTGTAACGCAACTCTTCAGACACGCAGTATACTTCAAGCTGGGATCAAAATCCAGTCGACTTAACGTCAGTCAAATATCTTATCCCAGAGCTATCGTTATTTTCAGTAAAAGCCATGAATTTTTTTTACATATATATGTATTTTTACATATATGCTATCGGTTACCGCAGTGCTCACTTTATGTGTAGAGCTTTGCATTTACGCATATACGGCAGCTGGCAAATATCCCCATCGGGAGGGGATATGTATATTGTCGACCAGAGACTGTTTCGTTGTATCACAATTCTTCAGTCTTTCTAGACTCACGGGATGCTTCAAGCTGTGATCGAAGCCCCGCTGACTTTACGTCAGTCAGAAATCTTACCAGAGAGCCATCGTTATTTTCAGTGTAAGTGAAAGAATTTTCATTTCAGCGTAGGTGACAGCCAGTTCATATCCCCACTCAAGTGCTTGACCCATAGAGGGACATATATAATGTTATCTACAGACAGACAGTTTCGTTTAATCAGTTTAATCAGTTTCGTTTTATCCAGTGTGGCTAGACTCACGAGATGCTTCAAGCTGTAATCGAAACCCGGCTGACTTTAAGTCAGTCGGATACCTTACTATAGAGCCATCGTCATTCTCAGGAAAATGTTCGTATGATCTTAACAAGACCACTCTCTCTCTTTCTCTCTCTCTCTCTCTCTCTCTCTCTCTCTCTCTCTCTCTCTCTCTCCTTATATATATATATATATAGAGAGAGAGTGGTGGAAATAAGTATAATATATCCCATCAAATTAATAATTTTCTTATTACTGCACAAATTCCTCTGGAAATTTGTGTGTAGTACCAACATCCAATGGGTATTAGTATACATACTCGATTTTATAACAACTTTCCACCAAAAAATATTATTATAAGACTGTTTTGACAATTTGTATTTGTAAAATTGTACAAAATCCAATATTTACATTCATTCCCTTTCATTTGTACTACTTCAACACACTTTATTGAATTGAATCAATAAGTTTTCTGAGAGTTTCAGATGGAATCTAATTCAAATACTGTTTAATGCAAAATTCAAAAGTTTCTCTATCTTGAAATTGACGTATGAAATTCCCCACAAATTTTTTATTGGATTTAAATCTGGACAATTAATAGGCCAGTCCAAAACGTCAATACTTTATGTTTGAAACCAGTTTCTTCGTGAGCTTTGAAGTGTGTAAGGCTACGTTGTCCTGTTGAAAAATGGCATTATTGATGTCTAGACGATGCATTAATGAGATGACTTTTTTCCAACACATTGATATATCGAGCAGAGTTTTGTTTTCCTTCCATCACAACTAAACCAGCCTTTCCTGACACAGAAAAAGCTCCCCAAACCATAATAGATCCTCCCCCAAATAGCCTGTTTGAAAGCAGCTCCTTCTCCTTTCATAAATCATGCCAATTACACTGAAAGCCGTCGGGCCCATCCAAATTAAACTTTTTTAATTCAGAAAACACCAGGGTTTCTCATTTCTCTTTTGTCCATGTTACTTTTTTCTTTAGCCAATCCACGCGCATCTTCGTGTGTTAAGCAGTTAACGTAGGAGTTGTCTTCTTGTTTGGATATCCGAGATTTAGCGATTTTTGGAGAAGTTGACGAAGTCTTCGGGGAGTGATAGGTAAATTCCGAGATTTGGGCTGATCTCTTGAGTATGATTGTCCCCTAGAAGCTTCTTGAAAAAGTCTATGACAGCATTTGTAATTTTAGTTGGACGACCCGGACGTTTTCTGGTGCTGTACGATTCAGGGTCCTTTAGATAATTTCTCACAACTGTTTGGGACCTCGACACTTCTCTTGCAATGAAACTTATAGATTTTCCTTCCAGTTTATGGATAGAAATTTGCACTTTTTAATTTTCATTACGGGGGGGTTAGTTCTTTGGTATTTTACAGTGACCGTGTTCAATTATGAAATATTTAAATAGGTCTCACGTGGCGTAAAATAATGATAAGAGTATTTTTCTAATCTGTGCATGGACTTAGTCTTCCTTTGTCTTTCTGAAGTAAACCAGATATACAATTTTTCAAAGCTGTCTCATAATTATTTCCACCCTCTAAAACAAAGTTTTATTAATAACATTTTTTTAGTGGAAAATTGTAATAAAATCGAATATTTATACTAATACCAATCGGATCTAGGTACCACGCACAAATTGTTAGAGGGATTTGTGTAATAATAATAAAAATTAACACTTTAATGGAGTGTCTTTTACTTATTTCCACAGGTCCGGGAGGCAGCACCCCTAAAAACAGCAGCTATCTGCCTACCTACAACCCATCACGAAAACTATCAAAATTAGACGAACCAGACATGCAGGAGACTGCGGGAAAAGCAATGTACAATAGGGAGGAGTGGCGAGAGAGGGTAAGTGATATCCGTGGTCATAGCGCAATATGACACATATATATATATATATATATAATTAACTTAAATTTCGAGTCGGAAATCTTCTACTAAAGATCTTATCGGATCATCAGGAAGTCTAACTATATATAAATATATATAAATAGTCATATATATCTATAGTCATCCACAGACAGATCTGTTTCGTTCTATCAGAACTCATCAGTGTGGCTAGACAGTATCTCCCCGTAGCTGGGATCGAAACCCGGTTGACTCAAACGCCAATCCAAGCCTCTAACCCTCAGCCACAAGGAGCCAGTAGCAGTGAAGTAAATTTTAAACGGTTATGAATCACCATTGTTTACTTACATACGTTTAACGGCTACCGAGACCTCAATACATATATGAAGAGACTTACAATAAACGCTAATGGCAACACGATTACTTCAATCGCTAGAGAACTCAACCCTACGGGGATAGGGAGTATATATCTCTATAGTATATATATATATATACTACAGATATATACTCACCTACCCACGTAGGGTCGAGTTCTCTAGCGAAGAAGTAATCGTGTTGCCATCAGCGCCTTTGCAAGTCTCTTCGTATTTGAATTGAGATCTCGGCGGCCGTTGAACGGATGCATGTAAACAATAGTAATTGTGATTCATAACCGTTTAAAATGTACTTCGTAGCTAATATCTCCTCGTAGCTAAATGGTTAGAAGCTTTGGCTTGGCGTTTGAGTCAACCGGGTTTCGATCCCAGCTACGGGGAGATACTGTCTAGCCACACTGATGAGTTCTGATAGAACGAAACAGATCTGTCTGTGGATGACTATATATATATATATATATATATGTAACAATTATAAACCGATCATTTGTTTGCAAACAGTTAAATGATTTCAAGTATTGCAATCTAACACTTATTATTCTAATTAGTATTAATCATTTGTTTGTAGAATGCTAAATTTTATCAATAACTCCCCTAGTTAGATACAATGTATTTCCACATAGCTGAGCTAAAGCCTCATATTTTCTGTTTTTGTGATCCGGGAGGCCTGGGTTCAATCCCAGGTCGAGTCATACCTAAGACTCAAAAAATGATACTTGATGCCTCCTTGCTCAGAATTTTAAGATACGGATCAAGAGTAAAGTGGAACAATCTAGGGAAAGGAGTTGTGCCCTCCCCTACAACTTGGTGTAGTAGCAATCTAAAAGGGTGCCTTCGGGTCACCCTAGAGTATGGTCGCCAACTTTACTTTACTTACATATTATATTCACAGATACACTTAATATTACAAAAATTCAAGTAAAAACTTTATTATCATTGTAATATATTGGCCGAGGGATTTCGTTTTATGCTTTTGGGTTTAGTTAGGCTGAGAACCTTTCGGCTCAGTTGCATGGGTTACTTAGGTGCAACATTAACGCAGGTATTCACGCATCTGAGCAGAGCGGACGTGTCACTCAGAGATGTCACATTGGCCCAGAAGGGAAACGGGACTACAGAGTGCGGGTGACGTCACGCACCGGAAGCGCGCGGAGGATTTTGGGGATTTTTAAAAAGTCAGTTTGTTGAGTTGAGTTCTGCCTCGGGAGAAGACGGTTGGCTTTCTCTTGCTCGCCGAAGCCAGCCCAGTGGCCTTGTAGCGGGTGCAACACGTGTTGGGGAGGGGGCAGATGGAAAAGCCAGAATAGAAAGAATATGTATCTCTCTCCTTATGTCGAAGAACCTTTAAACTCAAAGGTAATAAAAAGTTTCGTACCTGAACTGAGAAGTCGTAAGTGTTTTTCGTGTTTCGAGATTCCTATGTTCTATGTATATATGTTATGAACATTCCATGTACGTTTCACACATAGCCGTATCTGGATATGGTACATTATCTAATAGCCTCTGTTTAGGAATAGGCTTATCATAGACAACCTTGATCGAAGTTAAACATTAACACTTCAAAATCCTATCTCGTGAAATGAACGAATGATTACATGTTTATAAGATGGAGAATGGTGTAAAAGGTCACCTAAAATGCAAAAATGGATGATAAATATATAAGATTAGCTTTGCTTGACAACATAGTTTAAAAAATCTATCTATCGGTATATCAATCGTTATGCCTTCATATATATATATATATATATATATATATATATATATATAATTTTTCGGATGACGGTTACTCTCTCGAGTACAAGGCTAGGTCTAAACAACATTGGAGATGCCCTTGGTGTAATGGTTATCGTCAAAGAAAATGGACACGGCGATACAGGTTCATATCCTGGACGAGACTGATTGCATTTCACATAGCACTAATACCCTTGGGAAAGGTATGAATCCAATTATTCTCCCTCCAGCTATGGGTAAATAGTAGGGCAGACTGAGTTTTTCAGTCTTGATGAGGCAACTAGGAGAAGGAAAACTCAGAATTCAAACCTGTTAAACTCCGCTTAAACATTGACCGTGTGTTATATCCTGCCCGAGCGGAGGAGTTGGTAAATATGGCTAGGTCTAAACAACATCCTTCCTTTTTAGACGCTATAGTTATTGCGTAATGTTGCCCTACCTTGCGGAAGCAGAGAAGACAATGCGACATTCTTTGTCTTTTGTGGTAAATGGAGGGAAATCGTGGGGTATGAGTTTTTTTTAACCCTCACTCCCCGATTTAAAACTGCTTTTTAAACGATTCCGTTGTATTTGTTGAAAAGCGCAGGACGAAAGGGTCCTTTCAATTTTTGTTTTTATTTTAATGAATTAATAAATATGTATTCCTTGGTCTTCTTACTAATATTTACACGTGCCAGAAATATATATATATATATATATAGTCTTTTTAACTTTTTTTTTGTGTTTTTGATTTATATCAAATAGCCATAAGAGGATGGAAATAAATTTATAATCCTAATGTGACCGGTTTTGTTTTTTCTTAAAGAAATGTAATGTCAGTTACATTGAGCTCTTTACCAGGAAAATTTAAATGTTAACTGTTGAAAGTTTTTTTTTTGTCTGATGGAATTACTCCCAACTCCGGTTTAACTGGACCGAATAATACTCATATATATATATATATATATATATATATATATATATATATATATATATATATATATATATATATATATATTATCGTTCTAATATCTTATCACTCTATCAAATTTTCCTTTTTTTTTCTTTTTTTTTTTTCATCATACAACGTGAGGAAGCACGTGCGATACCCTAGCATCATCAGCCGCCATCCAGGGTGATAACACAGTTATCACCCTGTGATATATATATATATATATATATATATATATATATATATATATTATCGTTCTAATATGTTATCACTCTATCATATATGAATTGTTAATTATGTATATATATATATATATATATGTGTGTGTGTGTGTGTGTGTGTGTGTGTGTGTGTGTGTGTGTGTGTGTGTTTGTGTGTGTGTGTGTGTGTGTGTTTGTATGTATTTAGTTGGGCATTTAAGCATGTTTAATTAAATAATAAAGACACATAGCGTCTATAGATATATTTTGCAATGTTAACGAATTTGAAAAAAAAAAAACTTTTAGAAATTTAAAAAAAACAACCTTTACATTTACAAACAACCCCTGATGATGGTCTATGACGGGTCCAAAAGCTGAAATTGTTCAGTATATTCATCAACCAACTCTAACCGAAAACCAAGACACTGATCAGAAAACTGGAAAGGATCCTAATAAAATTGTATAGACAAACTGTTTCGTTATTATTTAATCAAACATAAATGAATATATGTATATATATCAGAATTTTAATGTTTTCAATCTAATAACGCATACAGCAGTTTGTTTGTATGTTTGTTGTTTGTTTTTTTGTTTTTTTGTTACGCCATAGGATTTATAAGTCAGTTTAGGAGACTGCACAATAAAAGCTGTATCGACAAACGTGCGAATTTTTTTTACGCTAATTAAAACTACTTTTATTTTGACAATCATTTTTTAAAAGAATTCTAAACTCGCTTTTCCTATGAATTAACCATTAATCGATGTGGTGGGTATCCGAGGGTGTATCTATTTTTCCGTTTCACTACTATCTTCTTTCTGATAAAAACTATGTATTGTTTTCAGGTTTGTTTGTTTTATTCCCCTCTTTTATACATTTTTACATCTGTTACAAAAGTAATTAACCAACTATAAAAAACATAAAACATAATGAAATAAACGAATATAATTTTACTTAGATTTTATTTGTTTTCCGTCCCACCACCGGACAAGTACGGCACAAGGCCTTTATTAAGGTGGGTACGGACGCAGGGCCACAGCCCACATGCGTCCGGCAAATGCCAAAAATACCTTCAGCTCCGTCAGCATTCCCCAAATGGGGACGCCTCAGGCGCCAGGCAATAAACAACAAAAACAATACATATAGAAAATATAGTTAGAGAAATTGATTTGTAACGTTTGTATTGCTTTAAATGTTTAGAGAAAGAGGGGGCTAACTTTTAGCGTAAATTTTGAATTTTTTACGCATTATTTTTCCTTTATATATAATCCCTTCTTTCTTTAAATATTTAAAACAACAGAATGTCACAAATCCGTTTCTCAAACCATAAGACACCATCTACTTTACAAAAAAAAAACCCATCACATGACATGACGCAAGTTGAAATTGACAGCCAGTATTACTCTTGCCATGTAGGCTGGGGCCGTAGACTACACCGACTGCACCTCTGCAGAGGGATAAGTACCACCCCCCACCAACGAGTGTCCTGAAATGACACTAAACAATCTGATGGTGAGGTCCCAGTAATGCTGGGGCTTTGGGGAATACGGAGCACCCCTTCATTGCCATTGCTCCCAGGTCCATTCTGGCGCGACATGGTAGCACCTGATAGGGGCCTATCAATGGGTTAAACAGAACTAACGGCATACTCATACAAAACTGAATTGTTTGATTAAATTGAATAGCTTGAAAAAGAAATGTTTTTCATAATTAAACCATACTTACATGTAAACTGCGTGCCTATGTTAAACTGATTTATTTGAAATAGAACTGTTTTTTGAAATTGAAACTCTTTTTACACTCAACTGAATTGTTTAACATAGAACTGTTTTAACATTTAACTGTGTGTAAACAAAATCTGTACTTATACTAAACTGAATTAGCTGAATGGGAACTGCTTGACTAAACTGAATAGCTAGAAATAGAAATCTTTCTCACATTTAAAATGTATTTACATTTAAACTGCGTACTTATGCTAAACTGAATTGTTTGAAATTGAACTGTTTTTGACATTGAAACTGTACTTACACTAAACTGAATTGCTATTTATAACTGCTTGAATAAACTGAATAGTTAGAAATAGAAATGTTTTTGACAATTAAACTGTGTACTCATGCTAAACTGAATTGTTTTAAATAGAACTGATTATTTACATAAAAATGGATTTGGCGTTAAATAACCTACAAAAGTTGATATGCCATAAAACCCAACCAACCAACCAACCGGTAATACTCCGTTTTTCACATAGCATCATCTACAAGCCCTGACGAAGACTTCCCATTGACTCAAAAATTTATGTACCATGATTATTCCTCATCCAAAATAATTTTGATAAAGTATTTTTGTACTTAAACAAAAGATTGAAGTCGAAACGCGTTGGCAAATAAACAAACCATCAAACATATATTTTCTTCTCACATATATATTTATAGTCTTAGCAGCTGCCAAGACTACGTAAATCTTCGAAAGTAGATTGATAGATAATTAAAGAAAAAAGATTTAGACTAATAAAGGAAATAAGCAGACGCTATCCTGTAGACGGACGCAGACTATGTTAATTATAAAACGCTTCTTGCAAATGCACCAACCCAAGCTAAATCTTTGCTGCATAGCCTGAAGTAGGTAGCGACAGACGCTGGCTTCCATATGGACGCAAACAAAACGACCTACATATGTTTTAATCGAGGAGCCATCTCCAGTCCTCTGAAATTAGTAGACAAGCTCACGTACGTCTCATTTACTGAGAGTCATGTCTATGCGTCAAGCAAAGGCGTGGATTGCTATCGATTGGCTCTCGATCCAATGGATGTCCGATGTATTCAATAAAATGAGATGAAATGAACTTCCTTCCAAGTCAGTACTACTGTATGGATGCACATTATGGATGCTGAGAAAACACATAGAGAAAAAGCTAGACGGGAACTGCACAAAAAATGCAACGACTTATACTGAGTAATTTCTGGTTGCAACACTCGGTGTAACAACAGCTGTACGGCCACTTAACTCTCATCTCTAAAACCATCCAAGCAAGATGAATAAGACACGTTGGACACAGTTAGAAAAGCAAGGATGAACTCGTTATTGACGATCTCCTATGGGCCCCTACACGTGGATGTGCCAGATTTGGTTGACCAGTAGGAACTTACCTACAACACCTCTGTATGGACACAATGCAATTTGGAAAACATATCGATAGTGATAAATTGTGATTATATATATATATATATATATATATATATGATTTGTCGTGAGTAAAAGTTGCCCCGTGTGTCAGGGCTGAAAAATACCCTGACTGCTTCTCTGCAGAGGATTAAGACTCCCCTAACAATCTGATGGTGAGGTTCCAGTAATGCTGGAGCTTTGAATCAGAACTGTTTTGACATAGAAACTAAGTACTTATACTCAACAGAATTGTTTCAAAATAGAGCCGTTTTTTTTTACATTTAACCTGTGTACGTATGCTAAACTGAATTGTTTGGAGTAGAACTGTTTTTGACATTTAAAGTGTGTGTGAATAAAATACATACTTATATTAAACTGAATTGATTGGAAAAGAACTGTTTTAGGTATAAAAATAGGTTTGGCATTAATAACCTACAATGGTTGATGTGCCATAAAACCAAACCAAACCAAACCAAACGTAAGAAAAGCTATTATTATGTACCAGTTCCTGCCTCTAAGCTATTTTTCGAATCTATACAACTAATTCAATTTCAAAGTCAGGCACTGACTATCGCAGAGGCCGAAATTCGTAACTAAAAAACTCGGCAGAAAAAAATTAAAAGCAGTTTCAAACAATAACAGTAATAATAACATGCAGACTAGATTTGAAAAAAAAATGCCCCGTAAAAGGAAGGATAGAAATCTCCCTATCTTTATACAAAAAGTGCGTGAACTCTTCAGCAGTACAAAGGCAGTAGGAAATAGAAAATGAAATAAAGGAACAATATACTTACACAATAGAGCCTCTCTCTCTCTCTCTCTCTCTCTCTCTCTCGCTTGCTCGCTTGCTCTCTCTCTCTCTCTCAAATATGTATATATATATGTTTCTCTTACAATATACTTACACAATGGAGCCTCTTTCTCTCTCTCTCTCTCTCTCAAATATATATATATATATATAAGAGAGAGAGAGGGAAAAGAGAGAGGGGGAAGAGAGAGAGAGAGAGAGAGAGAGAGAGGTAACTTCAAAATCAATATTTCTTTTTATTGCTCTTGAAAAATCTGTTTATTTTTATTCTCGGTATTCTGAGACGATATTTTAGTTTCATACAATTCAGCTTGTTTTGTTTCTTTCGCCCCCCCCCCCCTTTTTTGTCCTTTTTAATTCTCTTTTTTTCCTTTACCACAGCTGAAGTTCTTTATTTAATCACCCCTTTTGATAATTTTCACTCACTAACCTTCAAATCAGAATATCGATAAAATCCTACCAAATCTGCATACATACATACATACATACATATTAAATTATTATTTAAAAAAGATATTATTAATTATACACAAATTATACACTTCAAATTTATGAGTGTATTTGGTATACCACTAAATTACATCCGATGGTAAGGCTACAGTTCTGGAGTGTGGATTATGGTTATATATTGACCTATGACCCGGCCGGGCGGTCAAAATAGGAAATGCACTTTTGTAAATAACAGGTGCATCTGGTCGATCAGGATATTATAACCTTGACCGTGGATGGGTTGAATGAGTGAATTTGTGACGCCCACAAGAAGGTGGGCGATGAACTATTATATAACTTGGTGAAGACAGGAAGTCAGTTAGTTTTCGAGATCAGACCAGTTAGTGACAAGAAGTGGTAGAGAAAGCCAGCACCCAGCAGAGAGGGCCCCCAGGCCCCCGGTTGAGCAGCCCTGGAGAACGGGAAAGAAACGCGGTTATGGCCAATAGAGTGAGGGTCAATATGTTACAGTTCCGTTCGGTCTCCAACTCCCTCTAACACAAAAACCTTTCAGATAAAGTGAGAGGTATATTTTTCTAAGAGAACTGTATCGCTCGTTCTTATTGTGTCGTTGTGTTCTGCATGCAGATGTATATGTATATGTAGAGGTTGCGTTCATTTTATTTCGAACGCAACTTCTACAATTTTTAACAAAATCGCACTTACACCAGTAAAGAAGAGGGAATATATACAAACGATCCAAAACAAAGCTGTAACTGCATCTGATCGGATATGGCATTCGTACAGATTAAACACCATCCAATAAAATCTGGTAGTATTGTGAGATACTGCTGGGTCGCCCTGGGTTAGTGGTAATGATGCTTCGGCCCCGAAACCATGCCTAAACCCAGGGCCATCATCTGATGAAGACTTTACTGGAAGCAAGACTGCTTCTTTGGGAGCAGTTTTTGTATATAATTGTTTTTTTATTATTTTTTATTTTTTTGTATTATGTGTTTGTATGGTTGGTCATTTTCATGGCTATACAACAAAAGTATTAAATTTATTGGATTGTTCAAAAAAAAATCTGCAGAAAAAAATGACGGATCAATTTGACCCAGAGATAGGACTCTAACAGGTTCTCCCATTCTAGGCCAAAGAGAACCTGAGATTAATATAAATAAAGACTACCTTACACGACCCAGATCTTCGCAATCAGATGTAGTTTAGTAACATAACTAGTACACTAATGTGGTAGTATTATTCGGTTTGGTAATATTGGTTTATTATGTCTCATTGAAAGGTAGTACACGTGGACAGAACATGATTGGATGACAGCTCATGTCAAAATAGTGATTTATTTTGAAGTACGTTGTCAACAGGATGTTTAAAATAAACGATTTGAATGTGATGTCGGCTGTCTTGGATAAGATGATATTATACTGAAATTTAATGACACGTGTTCTTACCTCATTAGTTGACTAGATAAAAAAGATGATATAAAATTAGGATGGTTTAGGTGATCTTTGGGGTCAGATCTTGGTCGAGCAAGAACAAAAGTGAAACCGGTGTTGTGATCGTTCGTCTTACACGGATGAGACTATTTGCATTTCTGAGTAACAACTAATATTGTTAATACTTAAAATATTCGGACAGTTGGCCTCATCTTTATTGTTTTACTCCAAGCGTTTCGGGCGATATGTCGTTCGGTCTTCTGCAGGTGTTTCATATGGAACTTCGTAGTCCACAATGATTTTTTGTATCGCAGGGATAAGTAAAGTTGTTGATGAACTTAGTCCAGGATGACCAGAAGGCTCCCTTTTCAATAGCTTCCACACCAGAGTGTTGGGGAAGGCGCTATTCCATTCCCTTGATTGCCCCACTTTACCCTTGATCCTTACCTAATACTGCTGAGATTTAAGCAAGGTGGCAACAAGTACCATTTTTAAAAAACTTTGGTATGACTTTACCTGAGATTGAAACCCGGTCTCCAGATCCTTTGGTGAACTCTCTACACATTAGACTAAGACTGTTCCAATTCTGTTGATCATAATCGGGCACAAGTGTTTTATTATAGTAAAAATTATTTGTTATTCCTATCTGTAGTTGGTATTGAACCGGAAAACTCTTGATGATTTTATTCAGGACCACTTTCAAACCAAACGCCTCATCCACTACACCAAGCGTCTTTGCCAGATGATTCAGACTGGATCTTTAGAACTTATAAGTTTAATGTCTCCATCTCCATATCAGATGTTCTTTGTACCAGAGTTCATATTGCAAAGGGGTAAGAAAATAGAATTCTTTTGACATTTAACTGTTTGTAAACAAAAAAAAAACATACTTATACCGGGTATTTCCTTGTGGTGTAATGATTTAAGGGTTAGACTTCGGAATCGTAATAAGCGAGTTCATTTTCTTAAAAAATACCCTTGGAAAACGTTGGAACCCCTTATCCTCTCAGTTATGGGTTAAATAGTATCACAACTGTTCTTCAAGAAAGATGGCTTTGGCATTAAATAACCTACAATGGTTGATATGACATTAAACAAAAAAAAAAATATACTAAACTAAATTCTTTGAAACAGAACTGTTTATTTGTATTAAAGTGGATTCGGCATGTAAATAACCTACAATGGTTGATATGACATTAAACAAAAAAAAAACTATACTAAACTAAATTCTTTGAAACAGAACTGTTTATTTGTATTAAAGTGGATTCGGCATGTAAATAACCTACAATGGTTGATATGACATTAAACAAAAAAAAACTATACTAAACTAAATTCTTTGAAACAGAACTGTTTATTTGTATTAAAGTGGATTCGGCATGTAAATAACCTCCAATGGTTGATATGACATTAAACAAAAAAAAACTATACTAAACTAAATTCTTTGAAACAGAACTGTTTATTTGTATTAAAGTGGATTCGGCATGTAAATAACCTCCAATGGTTGAGGTGCCATAAAACCAAATCAAACTATAAGAGAAATTTAGATAAGCAACAACTCATATCTTTCACTTTCTCTCTCTCGGGATCTTTGACGGCTACGTGAAAGTTGCCGACCATGATTAATTTTCATATCTAAAGAAACAACTGAGTCGTTTTATATTTGCAAAATACCACACTTATCTATATTGATCTGTTATATACCCCAAAAGAGGAAAAACCCCAATATTTGATTATAAAATATAACTGTCTTTATTCTTCTTGGAGTCAAATGTTCTGTGGTTAGTTGATTGTTCGGATTTTATGGCATGTCAATCTTTGTTGGTTATTTAATGCCAAATTCATTTTTATACAAATAGTAAAGTTAAGTTGGCGACCGTAGTCAAGGGTGACCAAAAGGCTCCCTTTTCAATAGCTACTACACCGAGGTGTAGGGGAGGGCGCTACTCATTTCCCTGGGTTGGTCTACTTTACCCTTGATACGTACTTTATATTGCTGAGTCTTAAGCAAAGAGGTATCAAGTAACATTTTAAAGTCTTTGGTATGACGTGATCTGCAGAGACGCAGGCCATATTCTGTAATGTATGAAAGAGAGACGGACGAAGGGAAACAAAGACAGACTTGTATGTTGACCCATAACTTATTCTCTTAACCATACCACGTTGTAATATTTTCAAGGCTCCACTTGGCATTTTTTCTGCTTCTTGGTCTTGGGTGGTCAATAGCAAGCCGCTATGGACCGTTGCCCCCACCGGGCGCTCTCATTGACTGTAAGCTGTCACTCTCTCCACAGTCTCAGTTGGAGACAGTGGTGGGAGTGACAACTTAAGTTTAAGCTTAGTTTAAGTGACTTCAATTGACCCGGACACTTCTGCAGGCATCAGCATATATCATTTTAAATGGCCCACGACTTATGATCAACCACGAGGCTGCTTCTGCTTATTTAGTCAGATGCGATCACTTAAGGGAAATCTCTGATTGACGGCTCGGTCAAGGATCAATATCCAGCTGATGTTAAACAGTTTTTTGTTTCGTTTTATTCATTTATCTATTTAATTATATTGCTTTTTTTTTTGGTGGCGCTGGTGGTGGGATCCTAAACCTTCTATTAAACACAGAGTTAGGATATTCTTAGACTGGCTGACAAAACAATCAAATATCGAAAAATCCTTGCCGACGAGACCATCCATTTACGATTGGTAAAAGAAATTTGAATAAATTAAGGATATTCCTATAAATAGTCCTGAGAGATCACTTTCCCCAATCAATTATGGCACTGAGTTTATCTCCTGCAGAGAGTAAGATAAAACCCACCCTACATCATCTGATGGCGAGGCTCTAATTCTATAGCTTCTTCGTCTTTATTTCAAATACTCACAGGTCCACTCTAACCCAGAGTGAAAATACCTTCACGTCGTGATCTCCGGTTCAAATTGCTATGTTTTTTTAAGCATATCAGCCCTTATAGGTTACTTTAACCAAAATCCTATTCATACATATAACTTAAATATATATGATTTTTAACATTAAGGGTTATCGGACTATTGTCTTCATCTTTATTGTTATTTCCACAACATTTCGGCCGATAGGTCCTCCGGCCTTCTTTAGGTGTTTATCGACCTCGGGAATCTTCACGGAACTTCGAACTACGTCCTTTATTTAACCCACGGGGGTCGCCTGTTCTGAATCCGTTAGCCATAACCGGGTACAAGTGTTAAATATTCCTGTATTGTTACTCGCCTGCACTCAGGATTAGACCTGCAACCTCCAGATGATTGTCTCTTAAGGAAACCAACGCCTATTGCCGTTACGCTATGTGTCCTGCCGGACAATTCAGCGAGAATTTTTGGGACTTATAAACTTAATGTTCCCACTTGACTAGAATTATAACTATTATGTATGATTCTTTTACCTGTGCTCATATTCAGATTTTTTTTCGAAGTTCCTTGAAGGTTCCCGAGTTCAGCAAACACCTGAAGAAGGCCGGACGACATATCGGCCGAAACGTTGTAGAAATAACAATAAAGATGAAGACAATATTCCTAAAACCCTTAATGATAAAAATTATCAAGCTTCGTCTCAGAAATTTAGAAACTAAATGAATATGATTTGTAAACAGATTTTGTTGAAAACATTTTTTAACAAGCTTATGTTCATTTTTGCCACACAGTTAGATGGTTTCAAGTATTTCTATCTAACATAAATAATTCTGTTTATTATTCATCATTTTTTGTCACATTTAAATGGATATACATATACGGTTAGTAAGTTTGTAAGTAATTTCATTGTTAAATGTGATAGAACCAATTTGTTTACAAATCATGTTTTTAAATTTTTTCTACACAGTTAAATGGTTTTAAGTATTGTTATCTAAGACTTTTAATTTCATTCAATATTAATAATTTATTTGCAGACAGTGAAATATTTACTATTTAACACTAATTATTCAATTCAACACGACTCATTTATTTGCACGCAGTCAAATAGTTTCAAGTATTGTTACATATTGAACCTCGACTGAGCCGTCAATCAAGAGATGCACCTGTGTAAATAAGGATGTCAGAATATCACCTTGACCTGTGGACGTGGTTGAATTCGATGCAAATATGCGTACGCCTAGAGGAAGCAGGTGGATGTAAAACAATTATATAACCAGGTGCCACAGATGGCGTGGGACAGTTGGAGTTCTAGTTGCAGTTGGGGTCAAGATGCTAGCGTGAGAGCAGCTTGCAGACTGAGGGCTTGCGGCCCTCATGACCCACGGTTGAGCAGCCCAGCCAAGATGAGAAAGAAGTGCTGCTATAGTCGAAGAAGAACCATGGGTCAATATGTAGCAGTCTGTCCATGTCCCCAACTCACCTCTCACACACAACCAACATCAATCCTTTCGGCTGGTTGGTTTGTTGGGTTTTATGGCATATCAACATTTTTAGGTTATTTAACGCCAAATCCATTTTTATGTAACTAATCAGTTCTATTTAAAACAATTCAGTTTAGCATGAGTACACAGCTTGTCAAAAACATTTCTATTTCAAACAATTCAGTTTATTCAAGCCGTTATAAAACAATTCAGTTTAGTATAAGTACAGATTCAATGTAAAAAAAAAACAGTTCTATTTCAAATAATTCAGTTTAGCATAGGAAACAATTAGTTTGGCATAAATATGCAGGCAGCATTAATCATTCCATTTATTTTCCTCATTTGTTTGCACACAGTTAAATTATCACAAGAGTCAATGTAACAATAAGAATTTAACATAAGTCATTCGTTTGCACACATTTGAATAGATATGTATGATATGTTAGAGATTAATAATTCCAAAAAGTGACCGAGCTTTTAAGTTTACCGACAGTTAAGTGGTTTCAAGTATTGTAGTTTTTTTTATTATTTCTTCAAGATTAAGGCTGGCAACTACGCGGTCTGTGTCGCTATCCGTACTCTCTATACTATACGTCCTTTGTAGAGGTTTTGTTGGTTGTTGAGAATTGGATGGTTTGGTTGTTATAGACGACTTTGTTGGAGAGGGTATTTTGAATGTACTTCCTGGTCTTTCCTTATTTACTTTGGTGTTCATTTGTATTTTCGTAGTTTGGCTAATGGGGAATTTGTGATTTTTGTTTCAGTTGTTCAGTCTATCTTTAATGCTTTTTGGTGGACGTATTGGTGATTTATGTAACGGCTGTTTTGATGGAGATTTTGCACTTTTAGGAGTTGTTCGTGTTGGAGTGATAGATCCTACGTGTGTTTTTGTTTGAACTACAACATTGGATCTCTCCCCATTTGCAACTTGTTGCTGAGCTGGTGCTTGGTAAAATCCATCTGAATGTAGTTTTTTTCAGGTGGTCCTGAAACTTTGGTCAATCGTTGGTATCCAGCTTGAGCAATTTCTCCACAAGTGTTCTATATTTGGTGTCCTCAGTGGTTCAATCCAACCCCCGTGTAGCTGCCTTTTCCCATATAGCAGCCAACAATTCTCCAGGGTTCCAGAAAGGAAACATTCCTCTTGTGTTTGCCCTCAATTATTTCTTTTTCTTTTTGGAAAACAGTACAAGTTCTTGCGTAAGCTGGATGATCTTGTCGGCAGTTTGAACATCGAATTTCTTTTAAGCAATCTTCCTCTGCATGGTCTGGGTCCTTTTTACCGCATTTGGAACATGTCTGTCGTCCTCTACAGGCTTCCCTGTGGTGTCCAAATTTCTGACATTTGAAACAACTCAGGGAAGCTGGGACATACTGTTCAACTATCTCGAGACAATAGCCGATCTTCACCTCTTTTGGAGTTTGGGGCCTCTTAAATGTTAGGATGTAAGTGTTGGTTTGGATTCGTTCTTTACCTTTTCTAACGGAGATTCTCTTTATATTTGTAACTCCCTGTTTTCCCAGGGTTGATGCTCTCTCGTCTTCTGTAGCCAATGCAAATCCTCTACTCCTGATAACTCCCTTGGAAGTGTTGAGATTCTCATGCAGAGAGGCTCTACATTTGATCGTATGAAAGGTTTTTATTTTTAATAATTTTTCTGCCTGTCTCCGGTTGTCTACCTCAACACGCAAGTTACCATTCCTTGTTTTCTTAACAGTTTTCGGACAAGCTCTTGTATATATTACATTTTCTATTAGGAAAGGTGAGAATTTGGCTAGGCATGCCTCCTCCGAAGATTCAATAACAATGAATCTGGGAAAGTCTGCTGATTCATTCTCCGAGTCTGATTCTGAGAGGTTCCGTTTAGTTTTTTTGTTTGAAGACGCCATATATACTGTATATTTTTCACTGGCCCTGCGCTCCTCCAACCACCACGGAGTCCAACTTGTGTTTGGAATGAATCAAGGGGGTAACCCATTCGCCTTGGTTGAGACTGGGCATACGTGACCAGTATACTCGAGTTAAGGGTAGGCTTCCGAGCCGTTGCCAATTTCTCAGAGCTGGTCAAATTCCTATTCTCAACACAATTGACCCTCAACCACCGCCTTCTAGCAACTAACAGATAAGGGTTAGGAACTTGCTGCAAGTGCAGATTTAAAAGTACGGTTGGGATAAAATATATAGATGCTAGGGCTTGACATGACCAGCCGATTGATCGGATCGGGTCCAATCCGACCGCCCGTCAGACCAAGTAAGGGCCAAAGGTGTGTGTGCAAGCCATTGACCACTCTGTCGTCGTATCAATGACCAGGGATCCGTCCTAGCGCCTTACGAGTCGCCACCCACGTCCAACAGGTGGCCTCATTGGGAGGGGGGTATTACCCCTCTGCAGAGGTGCAGTCGGCGTATTCTACAGCCCCAGCCGACAGGGCGACAACCCTTTCGGGAATAAAGTGTGAGAGGTATATTTTTATAAAGAAGTGTGTTCGTTTCGTTTATTGAAGTCGTCATTATGTTTCTGCTTATATCTGCATATATATGAGTATACAACAGTATTGCTATGTATTACTAACATTTTAGTTAAACACAAGTCATTTGTTCTTAAACAGTTAATTGATCAAACAGTTCTATTTTTAACTACTCAATTTAGCACAAGCTATTTGTTTGCTCACAGTTTAAATGCCAAACAGTTCTATTTAACTCCCACATTGGGCTCTATAAGGTGCTACCACTACGGGCTAGAGTGGACCGGGGAGCAAGGGCAAAGAAGGGGTACTTCGCATTCCCCAAAGCTCCTGCATTACTGGAACCTCAGTACACCATAGCCAGATAGGGTCATGTGTGAAATGGACATATAATGTTCATATATATAAGCATAGAACATAAGAATCTCGAAACACGAAAAACACTTACGAATTCTCAGTTCAGGTACGAAACTTTTTATTACCTTTGAGTTTAAAGGTTCTTCGACATTAGGGGAAAGAGGCACAATCTTTCTATTGGCCTTTTCATCTGCCGCCCCCATCTCGTGCAACACCTGCCCAAGGCCTCCGCGAGCAAGCGAAAGTTAACCCTTCTCGTTCGGTGTCTAGTTTCAACTCTACTAACTTTTTCGGGCATTTCCGGTGCTTGACGTCATTCACACTTGCTAGCCCCGTTTCCCACCTTAGTCTATTGTGACATCTCTGAGTGATATGACCGTTTCGTCCGCGCGCGCGTGCGCGTACACGTGAACACCTGCGTTAATGTTACACCTAAGTAAACCATGCACTGAGCCGAAAGGTTCTCAGCCTAACTAAACCCAAAGGCATAAAACAAAACCCCTCGGCCATTATATTACATCAGTATCAGGTTGTTTAGTATCATATCCAGGACACTCATTGGGGTACTCTTACTGCCCTGCAGAGTGAGCAGTCGGTGTATTCTTCAGCCCCAGCCCATTGAGCGATAAAATTCTCTAATGAAGATTGGTAATTATTTTTACTTGAAATATTCAGATTATTGACTTCATTTTTATTCTTATTCTCGTGAAATAACAAAAATTATACTGTAAAGCAGTCAGTCAGGGAGAAATTAAAAAGTCGGGTTTTGTCGGATCATCGACTGAAAGAAAAGGAAAACTATCTAAACGTGTGATACGCAGCTGAAATAACTGACTAGGAAGAAACACTGGAAGATAAGACGTCTAAAATCGCGACACACATGTTTGGCTACGGTGACATGTTGAGTATAGAGATGAATACGATTTGGGAACTATTAATCAAAAAGGCTCCATAAAAAATTGCGATATGAGCTATGGTACAAAAAAACATCTGATATGGATATGGTGGCGCCGACTGGGCCCCAGGACACTTCTTGGGGGATAGGTCTTAGCACTCTGCAGACATGAGATTAATGTATTCGATAGCACCAGCCGACTGGGTTGTTGTTATGTTAAAAAAAAACTCAGTATTAAGAAACAACTACAAAAACGTAAAAATTAACGTACATTGAACGAAATTCTAAAATCACTTTGTCCAATGAGCTGTAGTTGTAGAATACACCGACTACATTTCTGCAGATGAGTTAAGACCTTGCCCAACGAGGATTCGTGGCTCAGTCGGCTGGTACTGTAGAATACAGTGACTGCATTTCTGCAAATGGGTAAGACTTTGCCCAACGAGTGTTCTGTGGCACAGTCGGCTGGGGCTGTAGAATACACTGACTGCATCTCTGCAAATGGGTAACACCTTACCCAACGAGTGTTCTGTGGCACAGTCGGCTGGGACTTTAGAATACACCGACTGCATCTCTTCAGTAGGGTAAGACCTTCCCCCAAAAAGTATCCTGTGGTCAAGTTGGCTGGGGCTGTAGAATTTATTGATTGCATCTCTGCAGAGGAGTAAACCCCCGTGACTAGTGTCCTGGTAATTACACTAAAAATATGATGGTGAGGCTCCAGTAATACTGCAGCTTTTGGGAATGCTGAGAAACCTTTATTTCCATCGCTCCCAGGTCCACTCAGACCCGGAGCGGTAGCACCTGATAAGTTCCTATCTTTTGGTCAAATAGAACTAAACTATGAACTTTTGCTCAAATTAATAATTTGAAATAGAACTGTTTATATCTAAAAAAAAGAAACATGGATTTTACATTAAATAACTTACAATGATTGATCTGCGATTAAACCAAACCAAACCAAACCAAACTAATCAATAATCTTTTGGAAGTTTGACTGTTTTTTTTGGGGGGGGATTATTTACACATCCCCAAAAATAGATTGTTTAATTGAAAGATTTTGGGAAAATTTTTGCTTTGTCTGGATTGTAATACCGAACAAAGAAATAAGGGTCGGGTAGTTGAAGTAATTTTTCTCCTTTGAGAAATGGTGGATCTGTTGATATAGAGATGTTCTCATACAATAAACAATAATCAGGAGGAATCCATGTTGCTACAATTCGTTTGTAATCGTATAAAATTCAAATTTCTAAACTTGAAAATTAAGGAGAAAATAATTGTTTGTTTTGCAAAAAAAATTATTTTCATTTAATTTAATTTCAAAAAACAAGTTTGTTAATTGATTTATTTTTATAACATATCAAATTGTCTAATATTTTGCCAGTCCACTGAGGCTGTAGAATACTCGAACCGTTTCTCTGCAGAGAGGCAAGAACCAGCATACTTATGCCAAAGTGACTTGTTTGAAGTGTGACTGTTTTTGTATGCTAAACTGAATTGTTTGAAATAGAATTATTTTCGACATTGAAACTGTACTAACGCTAAACTGAATTGTGTGAACTAAACTGACTTAGTGGAAATAGGACTATTTGACTAAACTGAATAGGTTGCCAGAGAAATGTTTTTGACATTAACACTGCGTACTTATTCTAAACTGAATTGTTTGAAATAGAACTGTATATTTTTTATAAAAATGGATTTGGCATTAAATAACGTACAAAGATTGATACGTAATAAAACCCAAACAAACAAACAAACATCTAATGTTATGTTACTTGGATGGCTTGAGAAAATGGAAGTAGGTGGCTGTACAGCAGCTGTTTTGTTGGATATTGCTTCCCGGATTTGTTTGAAATTATGGGTTTCTGCAAATTAATACTCGTAGAACATTTCCGTTCAAACGTTCTCGATTTTAAGATGCAAATTTCTCAATCAAATGAGATTCAGTTTCTTTCCTCATGTTTCCCCTCTTAGGTATGTCAACGTCTTCTTCTTTGCAATTTATTTATTTATTTCCTAGAAGTATTGTACTATATTGACCCACGACCGAGCCGTCAATTAAGAGATGAACCGGTGTAAATAAGCGGAAGAACAGCAGAAGCAAGTGTACGTGAGACAATAATATAACAAGGTGCCTGAGGCGGTTCGAGTTATTTGGAGATAAGATACCGAATTTAGAACCAGCGGCAGACAGAGGGCTTTGGGCCCTCAGTGACCCACGGTTGAGCAACCCCAGCCAAGATGAGGAAGAAGTTCTGCTATGGCCAGAAGAATTGAGTCAAAATAACAGTCCGTCCTTGTCTCCACTCACCTCTCACACACAAGAAACATCACCCTTTCGAAAATAAAATGTGAGAGATTTATTAAGAAGTGTATTCGTTCGTTCATTGAAGTTCGTCATTATTCTTGATTATGTTCCGCGTATATTTGTCTATGTATGTGGCTATACAATAGTATATTAATCTTTTACTCCTTGAGAGTTTTTCGCATCAATGGTAGCTGATGGTCTTTCACTGGAGTCTGAGAGACAGCAAGTCGCCTCAAGTCTCTTGTTGCCCAGTCGGCTGGGGCTGTAGAATACACCTACTGCTTCTCTGCAGAGGGGTAAGACCCCCCTCAACGAGTGTCCTGATATATGACACTAAACAAACTGATGGTGAGGTTCCAGCAATGCTGGAGAATTGGGGAATGCGGAGTACCCCTTCATTGCCATCACTCCCAGGTCCACTCTGGCCCCGAGTGGTAGCACCTGATAAGGGTCCTATGTATGGGTTAAATAGAACTAATCCGTGTTTCTTTCACTTTACTGATTTTTGCATTTAAACTGCGTATTTATGCTAAACTGAATTGTGTAAAATAGAACTGTTTTGACATTGGAACTGCGTACTAGTGCTGAACTGAATTGCTTGAAATGGAACTGTTTTGACGTCTGAACTCTGTACTTATGCTGAACTGAATTATTTCAAATAAAACTCTGTGTATTGCACAGTCGGGTGGGGCTGTAGAATACACTGACTGCACCTCTGCAGAGGGGTAAGACCTCCCCTAATGAGTGTCCTGGATATGACTCTAAACAATTGGATGGTGAGGTTCCAGCAGTGCTATGGCTTTGGGGAATGCAGAGTACCCCTTCATTGCCATTGCTCCCAGGTCCACTCTGGCCCGGAGTGGTAGCACCTGATAGGGCCCTATCTATGGGTTAAATAGAACTAACAGCATATTTATGCTAAACTGAATTGTTTGACTAAACTGAATAGCTTGAAATAGAAATGTTTTTCACAATTAAACCGTTCTTACATTTGAACTGCGTGCTTATGGTTTACTGAATTATTTGAAATAGAACTGTTTTTCGACATTAAAACTGTATTTACACTTAACATATAACTGCTTGAATAGTTTGAAATAGAAATGTTTTGACAATTTAACTGTACTTTAGATAAACTGAATTGTTTTAAATAGAACAGATTATTTACATAAAAGTGGATTTGGCGTTAAATAACCTACAAAGGTTGATATGCCAAAAAACTTAATAAACCAAACCAAACCAAACCAAATTAAGTCTCTTGGATTCTTCTCGGTATTCTGCCGGTCTCATTAGTGTGGTAGTTTGTATTGTTTCAGCCTCTTATTTCCAAGGCCTCCAGTCCCTTTAATAATCCTTCGGTGACTGTACCACGAGCACCGATTATAATAGGAAACTTTCATGTTCCATAGATTTTTCAACCACCTAGAATTGTCAATGTACTTATCCTTCTTTTCTCTTTCTTTCAATTTACTACATGGTCAGCCGGGACAGCAAAGCCAAGAATTCTGCAAGTTCTCTTTTTTTGTTGATGATTATTATAGGGTTTGGTCGTTTGGCCGATATTAATTGATCCGTTTGTATCTCAAAATCCCCGTAGAGTTTGTGTCTCATTCTCCAGGACAACTACTGGGTTGTGCATGTACCATTTGTTCATATATTCAATTTTCAATTTCTTGCATAATTCCCAGTGGATCACCTTGCCCACCCAGTCGAATCTAGTCTTTCAGTGCTAATTTGCTGTATTCAATTATTATGTGATTGATTGTTTCGTCTCTGTTTTGTTACGTCTTACTTCTTCTTGTTTGGATATGGTTGGTCCTTATGGCGTTGTTTTGTGCTGATATTAGGAGATATTCAGTTTCTATTTTGAAGTTTTCTTTTCTGAGCCATGTCCTTGTTTTTCCGTGGGAGATGTCGCTTGTTAGTCACTTAAACGTCCATAGAGTTGTTTTTCCTCCCCTACTATCCATATTTACCAAACCCTCCTCAGAGGCAGGATATGACACAAGGTCAATTTTTCAGCGGGGTTTAACGGGTTTGAATTCAGAGTTTTCCTTCTTCTAGACTAGTTGCTTCACCAAGGCTGAAGATATCAGTCTGTCCTACTATTTACCAATAGCTGGAGGGAGAATAATTGGATTCATACCTTTCCCAAGGGTATTAGTGCTATGTGAAATGCAATTAGCCTGCTCCAGGATTTGAACTCATGTCGCCGTGTCCATTCCTACGACGATAACCATAATACCACGGGCACCTCCGGGCAAGATATGACACAATGTCAATTTTTAAGCGGAGTTTAACAGGTTTGAATTCAGAGTTTTCCTTCTCTTAGACTAGCTGCTTCACCAAGGCTGAAGAACCTAGTCTGCCCTACTATTTACCTATAGCTGGAGGGAGAATAGTTGGATTCATACCTTTCCCAAGGGTATTAGTGCTATGGGAAATGCTATCAGTCACGCCCAGGATTTGAACTCGTGTCATCGGGTCTATTTCCTACGACGATAACTATTCTACCACGGATACCTTCGGGTAGGATATAACACAAGGTCAACTTTTCAGCAGAGTTTAACAAGTTTCAATTCAAAGTTTTCCTTCTCCTAGACTAGTTGCCTCACCAAGGCTGAAGAACCTAGTCTGCCCTACTATTTACCCAAACTGGAGGGAGAATAATTGCATTTATACCTTTTCCAAGGGTATTAGTGCTATGTGAAATGCAATCAGTCACGCCCAGGATTTGAACTCGTGTCACATTTCATACGACGATATCTATTACACCACGGGTACCTTCCCTACTATCGTTAGAGTCTTTCACTGGAGTCTGAGATACAGCAAGTCTCCAAGACTAATCAGATTATTCAAGCCGATCCTAAAAATAATGTGGTCTATCTGGTTTTAATTCTCCAACTTATTTCCAATTCCTCCAGTTTTTTTTTTCTACAAACTTTTGGAGAAATTTTCTAGCTCACCACCATCAATGTGTATCACTGTAACATATTGACTTTCGACCCAGCTGTCAATCTAGAAACAGTTGCATCCGGTCGAAGATATCAAGATATAACCTTGACCGTGGACGGGTTGAATTAGGTACAATTGCGACGCCTACGGGAAGCAGGTGGATGTCAAACAATTATATAACCCGGTGCCACAGACACTTCGGGTTAGTTGGCGTCAGTTGCAGTTGAAGTTCGAGATGTAGTTCGAGGCAGTGAGAACCAGCTCCCAGCAGAGGGCTTGGGCCCTCAGAACCCCCGGTTGAGCAGCCCAACAGAATGAGAAAAAGCAGTGCTGCTAAAGTCAGAGGAACTGGGGGTCAATATGTTGCAGTCTGTTCAGTCTCCAGCTCACCTCTCACATACAACCCTTTCGCAACCCTTTCGAATAAAGTGTGAGAGATATATTTTTCTAAAGAAGTGTGTTCGTCATGATTGTTGATCATGTTTCCGCATGTATATATATACGTATAGTTGTATCAAAGCTATACGACATCACCATCACAGATTTATCCGTTCTCAGGCAAGGTCCAAGTAATTGTCTATCTTTTCATTTTCTTTTATTTTCACTCGGTTGCTTGCCGGAACAGCAACCTCCATAAAATGGCACTTTTTCCTTGTTTCTTGTTCTTCTGGCCGGAATTAGGGGATCTATTTACATCAGAAAATCCCAGATAATTTCATATGTCTCATTCTTGAAGACAGATTCTGGTTTATGCATGTGCCATTTAGTCTTATGACCAAATTTTAATGCCTTGCACAATTTCCATTGAAGCATCTTCTTCATTTAGTCTTCGTTTGTGCCTTTACCATCATAGAAAGAATCGACAAAAACACGTAATTCTCGACACTTCTCCCTATCGTTCATCGCTTCTGGCGGGTTCTCAGGGCTACATCCCTTATCCTCACAGAGCTGCTGTATGTAGGTTCGAGCTGGTCGTCCTGTTTTTTTTTTTCGACTATATAACAGGGTCGATAAGAGAACATCACTTATGACTTCGTCTCTGCTTCTCCAGCAATGTCCTGCATGTCTGGTTTGTCTAATTTTGATAGTTTTCGTAAAGGGAGGTAGGTACTATTTACCAACCCCTCCGCTCGGGCAGGATATGACACAAGGTCAATTTTTAAGCGGAGTTTAACAGGTTTTGAATTCAGAGTTTTCCTTCTCCTAGACTAGTTGCCTCACCAAGGCTGAAGAACCTAGTCCGTCCTACTATTTACCCATAGCTGGAGGGAGAATAAGGGGGTTCATACCTTTCCCAAGGGTATTTGCCCGAAAGTGAACGTAATAGCGCGACTGGAGTACGAACTCGCGTACTACGATTCCGCAGTTCATCGCTTTAACCATTACACCACGAGGACACTCAACGTAAAGGGAGGTAGGTTGCCGTACAGTTGGGGCGTTGTGGGGCGTTGCCTCCTGGAATGGACAAAAACGTCAGCAAACACAGACTCCAAATGGACTTAACTTCAAACTGAATTGTGCTGCTTTGAATAGAGAACGGACAGATTTTGGAGTATCAGAGGAACAACTAGATAAATAAATCAGACACAATTTCGTCAATTTTGTGTATCAGAGTTTGCAGTTGTAATTTTTTTCTAATAAATTCTGCAACAATTTTTGGCTGTCATCATCAACCTCTCATTAAGGTTCCTTGTGTAGCCTCAAGATCCTTGATTTGAAAGCGATTCTATCTACTCTTCTTCCTTATTTCCGTTTTTGTTTTCTTTCTTTCTGTCTTACGTCTATCAACGTCAACTTTAGGATGGAAGTCTTTAAGCATGGTCATCAATTTCCTGCCTGCTTTAATAGATAGTCCCAGTTCTTTTCTTTGTTTTTTTCTTTATTTGTTTTGTTTTGTTTGTTTTATTTATTTGCAGGATGAGCACCAGATATCTTATTATTGATGCTTTTCTATGAAAGGTTTCTTTCTGCACATTATAAAGTTCCTGCTTTTGAGATATTGTTTCCAAAATCTTTTGTTCTTCAAAAATATTTTCATCGTTTCTTTTTATTTCAAAGTTTTCTTCTTTTTAGGTTTTGTTTTTAATTAAGAAATTAGACGTTCTTTTGTATTCTATTTCATACTCTCCATTTATTTTCGTTCTTTTTCGTTCTTTTTCGGTCTTTTACGTTCTTATTCGTTCTTTTTCGTTCTTTTTCGGTCTTTTACGTTCTTATTCGTTCTTTTTCGTTTTTTTTTTTTTTTGTCTTTTATGTTCTTATTCGTTCTTTTTCGTTTTTTGTTTTTTTTTTGTCTTTTACGTTCTTATTCGCTCTTTTTTGTTCTTCCCCGTTCTTTCTTATATCGGTTTTGCTTCAAGCTCTTAATCCATCTCTGACTTTGTGCATCTGCGTTATTTAAATTACGCTTCAATGTATTTGCGAAAAATTCTGAATACATTAACTAATGTTCCAAATTCAGTTTAATATTGGCAAATAATTACCTGGCATCCACAAAGAAATTAGGGAGTGATCACTCCTTTAAACTAGATAGGACTACGCTCTTATTAACACACACACACACACACACACACACACACAGAGTCACGCTATAACGTTCACTTTTGGACGAATGCTCTTGAGAAAGGCCTGCACCCATTTATACCCACTAGCAATGTCTTGAATACTATCACAACTGTTTTTCTACAAGGATTTGGCATTTACTAACCCATGAGGTTTGATATATATATATATATATATATATATAGTATCAATCATTTGTTTGCACTCAGTTTAAATCTTAACCAGTTCTGCAATGTCTTAAATATTATCACAACTGTTTTTATCCAAGGATGGCTTTGGCATTTACTAAACCACGAGGTTTGATATGCCACTAAAAAACACAAATATTCAAAACATTCACACTCATTAAGAAAAACTATACAATCACATACAACACCTTAATAAAAGTTTATAAAGTTTATATTATAAAGACGAAAATGATTATGACTTTTGTTTATGAAAATTATAATTAATTATGAGATTCGTTTGGTTTGGTTCATATATATATATATATATATATATATAATTTGTAAACATAAGTCAACAAAGTTAAATGGTTCCAAATATTGCTATGTTTCACTAACAATTCATTTGGACACCAGTCATTTATTTACACCCAGTTAAATGATAAAACAGCCCTATTTCTAACAATTATATTTAGTATCAATCATTTTTTTTTTCGCTCTGTTTAAATCCAAACCAGTTCTGATTGACCCATAGATAGTACCCTATTAATACTACCTCTCCGAGCCAGAGTTGACCTGGGATTGATGGCAATGAAGGGGTACTCTGAATTTCCTAAATCATCAGTATTACTGGAGTCTCACCATCAGATGCAGTCGGTGTATTATACAGCCCCAGCAGAGTGGACTTAGTTTTTTGAAACCATATAACTGTGAAGATATGATAATTTTTCAAGCGTGAGTCAAAAATTTAGCAATATTTGGTAACATAAGGGTTACTTCAGCAGTTCTGGATGTTTTCGTCGAAGTCATAAAGATGCTGTACCGCACTAGAATATAAGATAAGATAAAAAAAAAAGCTCATTCTGCCCTACTACTACCCATAGCTAGAAGGAGAATTTTTAGATTCATATCTTTACCAAGGTTTTATTTTCATGTGAAATGCAAATGCAGCCTCGTTCAGGATTTGAACTCGGGTTGTCCTGTTCAGAGCCTAAGACGATATCCGTTACAGTAGAAATCCGTCTTTTTCTAGAAAGTATTGCATTGAAGTGGGATAAATGGATAATAGATATTGCATTTTGGATATGGACCGTTATCATCTGGCCCAGTGGGTTGGGGCTGTAGAATATACCGACTGCATCTCTGCACAGGGTAATATTTCCCCAATGAATGTCCTGATATGACACTAAAGAATTTGATGATAAAGATTCAGATGTTGGAACTTTGAGGAATGCAGAATATCTCTTTAAAGTCATCGCTCCTTGGTCTTTAGACGAGACAGTATATAAACTTACACAAATATATTTTGCGTTAGGATATGCAGTGACTTGTTAGAATAAAACTTTATTGACAAACACTATTGATAAACAGTATTGATAAAAACAGTACTGGTAAAACAGTTTGGATAAAACAGTATTGGGTTTACAAAAGGCTACTTAGATAAATAAATTGTTGGTTGGTTGATTGGATTTTATGGCATATCAATCTTTGTAGGTTATTTAAGGCCAAATCTATTTTTATGTAAATAATCAGTTCTATTTCAACCTATTCAGTTTAGCATAAGTACATAGTTTAATTGTCAAAAGCATTTCTATTTCACTCTACTCAGTTTATTCAAAGAGTTCTAATTCAGTTTAGCGTAAGTACAGATTTTGTTTACACTTAGTTAAATGTCAAAACTGTTCTATATAAAACAAATCAGTTTTGTGTAAGTACAGTTTCAATGTCAAAAACAGTTCTATTTCAAATAATTCGGTAAAGCAAAAGCATGTAGTTTAAATTTAAGTTCAGTTTCAGATTAGCATAAGGACGCAGTTTAAATGTAAGAACGGTTTAATAGACAAAAACATTTCTATTTCAAATAAATCAGTTTAGAATAAGCACGCAGTATAAATGTAAGTACAGTTTAATTGTCAAAAACATTTCTATTTCAATCTTTTCAGTGTAGACAAACAATTCAGTTTAGCATAAGTATGCCATTAGTTCTATTTAACCCATAGATAGGGCCCTATCAGGTGCTACCACTCCGGGCCAGAGTGGATCTGGGAGCAATGGCAATTACGAGGTACTCCGGATTCCATCAAACCTCCAGTATTACTGGAGCCTCACCATCAGATTGTTTAGTGTCATATCCAGGACACTCATTGGGAAGGTCTTACCCCTCTGAAAAGGTGCAGTCAGTGTATTCTACAGCCCCAGCCAACTGGGAAATAAGTAGATTGAGATGTTAAGAGAAAATATTGTAGATGTAAGTAGACATTGGGAAACTGTAGGTGTCAATTGTTTTTTTTTTTTTTTTTTTTTTTTTTTTGACGTTACGAATCCAGTCCTAGCTGATACGTCTAGCTTAGCCTGGGAATTCTCACCGATATCCAATCCCTTGGCTCAGCTTGTTAATCTAAGATAACTGCTACCATTCGCCACGTTGTGTATTTTGATCCGCATGGCAGTGTTTTAGCTACCACAGATCGTTATCCCTATAGGAGTCGATCTAACTTTGGCTGGAATCTCTGCCGAAATAAAATCGCAGCGCGGAGAGAAATTGTCCCTGTCACAGTTCACAAAAATACACAAGAAGAAAGAAAACAACACTTTCAATTTTTTGTAGGATACAATTTTCTCTAAGCTATTGTTTTTATCTAACTATATACGTATTTAAAGAAGTGTGTAGAATAAAAAACGAAGGAAAAAGGTCTTAAGAAACTTATTCGTTCGTTCGGGAATGTGACAGATCAAGAGAAGCTGTAAGGGAGGCAAATATCATTTCTTGGTTATCTTAACAAAAATATTTGTACGTCTCAGCTTTTGCTTCAAACTCCCACTTCTGGAGTAATCTTGACTTCGCCTGAAATTCTAGGACTATTCTCGGATGGGTCCTGCACTGACCCCTACTCTGTCTCTCTTGATCTCTCTTCTCTCGTCTTCCTTGATCTGATCTGTCGACTCTATGGGCGCTGCGCCCTGCTTATATAAATTGGGGGTGGAGTTTCAGCAACCTGTGAGCACGCCCATGTATAATGATGAGTAAATTGCCAAGCTAACCAACTTTCTGCATATATAGTCGACGTTTTGTTTAAAGAGATATTATAATTTAGATTCAGTAAGCCCTGCTGATTCTTTCCAGACAGTCAGCACTTGAAATGAAATGAATCCACTTATATTGTCTTCAATCTCTAGCTTGAACTTTTTTTTATCTTTCTAGACCACACAGATTTCATTACTGTTTTCATCGCAAGATCCACTCAACGAATCTCAGGACGTCGGTCAAAAGTTTAAAAAATAAATAAATAAAATAGGATTGGAAATGAAGTGATGAGCAGAAGAGAGAGAAATATATATATATGAATTTTCTTTACTTATTCACTTAGAATCGTCAATTAATCAATCAGTCTGGGATCGGGTGGAGTTCTCTCAGTCACATTTGGACTCTTGCAAGAAATATACTTAAAGATGGAATTTTGAGTTGTTTCTATGCATAAATGTATTAGTGTAGTTGGCTGGGGCTGTGGAATACACCAACTTCATCACTGTAGAGGGATTAGACACTTTCAACGAGTGTCCAAGATATGATACAAAACAATCTGATGGTGAGGCTCGAGTAATGCAGGAGCTTTGGAAAATGTGAAGTACCTCTTTATTGCCATCACTCTCAAGTCCACGTTGGTCCGGAGTGGTAGCAGCTTATAGTCCTATGTCAGGGTCAAATAAAACTAAAATGTGATCTGAATTGTTTGAAAGATATTTAGCTCTTTGTTTTGTTGGTAGGTATTCTACTGCCGCTTCTAAGTGGTCATTGACGAAGTTCTTATATTCGTCTTTGTTTGAAATTGCTTAACTGTGTGTAAACAAAAAAACTGTACTTAGCTAAGCTCAGTTAATTAAAATAGAAGTGTTTTTGACATTTCAATTGTGTACTTATGCTAAACTGAATTGATTGAAATAGAACGGTTTATATGAATAAAAATTGATTTGGAAATATATAACCAACAATAGTGGATATGCTATAAAAACAAAACAAACCAAATCATATATATTTAATCGAAATATGCACAAACCAACGTTGCTTGATGATTGCACGGACTGGCGCATTATTGCTGACGTAGACAGGGAACTCACTTTTCCAACGGAAATAATATCAACTCGCCAGCGTCCAGATCTCGTCATTTGGTCAGTTAATTCAAAAAAGTTATCATTGCTGAATTAACGATCCCTGCGCGCATCAGCTGAAATTGGAAAAGTACGAACACCTTCGTGAACTGTCTATTAAGAATGGCTAGTAAACTAACATATTTCCTCTTGAGATTAGATGTCAAGGTTTTATTTCGAACGCAACCTCTACATTCTTAACCAAACTTGGACTTAAAGCTGCAAAGAAGAGGGGATATATAAAAAGATCCAAAACAAGACTTTAACTGCATCTCAACGGATATGGCATTCGTACTGATCAAACACCATCAAATAAAGTCTGGTAGTATTGTGATATACTGCTGGGGCACCCTGAGTTATTGGTAATAGTGCTTCGGCCCCGAAACCATGCATTAACCCAAGGTCATTATCCGATGAAGACTTTACTAGAAGCAAAACTGCTTTTTTGCGGCAGTTCTTGTAAATGATTTTTGTATAAAGAGGATTTGTCATGAAATAACCTACAATGATTGATATGTTATGAAAGCCACCTAAACCAAATCTTATACATTTAATCTATATGTGTAATGAGTATTTGGCATTAAAAAACCAACAATGGGTGATATGCTATAAAACCAAAACATACCAAACCGGACCGTTACTATCTTTTTTAGATACTGGTATCTATTCTCCCCAATTCCATTCTTAATTCATTAGACAATAATCTGTGTGCCTGTCTTTTTAGGATAATATTGGAAAATATTAGTGTTGCTAATATATTCTTACAAAAATCTTCAAATCAAGAACAGTAAATTTGCTTAATCTCTTACTGCCTCGACGACCATTATCCATAATAAAATGATAAAAAATGATGGCGTCAAAATGGCTGACTTTGGTAACACTAAATTTGAACAATCCATGCAAGCATTCGACTAATGAATGAAATTTAGTTTATTAATGATAACGTGCTGTTGTTATTGTCACTCATGGTGTCATCTGTGTCTACTTTTATTGTCGCCATTAATGTGAAAGGCATTCAAATTCTAGCATCGTGTGTTCAGTATTAAAGTACGACTAAAATTCAGTAACATTAATATCTAATTGCGTCTTTGTTTTCTCTATCATGCAGCCAAAACATCATATATATATCCTACATACCTTATATATATATATATAGTCATCCACAGACAGATCTGTTTCGTTCTATCAGAACTCATCAGTGTGGCTAGAGTAGCTACCCATAGCTGGGATCGAAAACCGGTTTGACTCAAACGCCAAGTTGAAGCCTCTAACCATTCAGCCACTAGCAGCTATTAGCTGCGAAGTAAATTTTAAACGGTTATGAATCACAAATACTATTGTTTACATACATCCGTTCAACGGCTGCCGAGACCTCAATTCAAATACGAAGAGGTTTGCAATGAACGCTAATGGCAACACGATTACTTCTTCCCCAGAGAACTCAACCCTATGGGGGTAGGGAAGTATATATTTCTATAGTCATCCACAGACACATCTGTTTCGTTCTATCAGAACTCATCAGTGTGGCTAGACAGTAGCTACCCATAGCTGGGATCGAAACCCGGTTTGACTCAAACACCAAGTCGAAGCCTCTAACCATTCAGCCACTAGCAGCTATTAGCTGCGAAGTAAATTTTAAACGGTTATGAATCACAAATACTATTGTTTACGTACATCCGTTCAACGGCTGCCGAGACCTCAATTCAAATACGAAGAGGTTTGCAATGAACGTTAATGGCAACACGATTCACTTCTTCCCCAGAGAACTCAACCCTATGGGGGTAGGGAAGTATATATTTCTATAGTCATCCACAGACAGATCTGTTTCGTTCTATCAGAACTCATCAGTGTGGCTAGACAGTAGCTACCCATATCTTTGATCGAAACCCGGTTTGACTCAAACGCCAAATAGAAGCCTCAAACCATTTAGCCACGAGCAGCTATTAGCTGCGAAATAAATTTTAAACAAATGGCAACACGATTACTTCTTCGCCAGAGAACTCAACTCTACGGGGGTAGGGGAGTATATATATATATATATATATGTCTGTGTCTCTGTGTGTGTACGCGCGTGCCTGTCTGTGTGTGCGTATTGACATGAACTTTCTTCATCACCAAGACAGATGATCAAAGTTCATATCACAACGTTTAATAAAAAATGACATTTGGAATTTATTAATATATATATATATATATAGGCATTATTCGGTCCAGTTAAACCCGAGTTGGGAGTAATTCCATCAGGCCAAAAAAATCATTTAACAGTGAACATTTAAATTTTCCTGGTAAAGAACTCAATGTAACTGACATTACATAGTAATAATTTCTTTAAAAAAAAACAAAAACGGTCACATTAGGATTATAAATTTATTTCCATCCTGTATGGGTTTTGATATAAATCAAAAACACCAAAAAAAAAAGGACTTCTTCAGATCTTATGGATAAAACAATTCAGAATAGGTTTGTATTCTGAATTATCTTATACTATCAGACTTCGTAGTAAGCGAGTTCGAACTCCAGTCGGGCTATTACGATCACTTTCGAACAAATACCTTCAAGAAAGGTATGAACCCCCTTTTTCTTCTCAGCTATTAGTTAAATAGAACCTTTACTGTTCTTCTAGAAGGTTGGCATTAAATAACATACGAAGGCTGATATGCCATTAAAGAAAGAAACCAAACCACACCGTAATAACAGGAAAATCCTCATGGCGCAATGGCTGACCTGCTAGTTTGTGATATCGTTATAAGCGATTTTGGACGTCAGTGTCACTATTTCGTTCACTTTCAGATTAATACCCCTGAGAAAGGCATGAACTCAATTACCCATCAACAGTGGAATACATGATAACACTATTTTCCATTAACGAGGATAGCTTCGGCAATAAGTAATCTATGAGGGTTGATATGCCATTAAAAAAAGAAAATAAACAACCCAGTAACTTTCCATAATCATTTTACTTAGTCTCAAGCGCCTTCGACCATTCTCTGGCAAAAAATCATAATTTAAATCGGATCTTTTCCTTTTGAATATTGCCCTTGTGTTGGACTTTGCTCATGACATAGATATATTGGCTTTTTCAATTGCAAAATGAATACAAAATGTTTATCTCCTTAAAATAGGGTTTAGGTTGATTTTGGTTTAATGGCACATCAACCATTGTTGGTTATATAATGCCAAATCCATATTTATACATATAAGCAATTCTATTTCAAAAAATTCAGTTTAGCAAAGAACACTGTATAAGTTGTCTACATTTCTGAGGCGAAGCTTGAATATTATAACATTTAGGGATTTCGGACTATTGTCTTCATCTTCATTGTTATTCCCGAGGTCGACAAACACTTGAAGAAGGTAGGAGGACATATCGACCGAAACATTGTAGGAATAACAATAAGGATGAAGATAATAGCCCGAAAATCCTTAATGCTAGAAAACACTGTATAAATGTCAAGAACAGTTTTATTTCAAACAGTTCAAAACAATTCTATTTTAAAAAATCAGTTTAGCAAAGAACACTGTATAAGCTGTCTACATTTCTGAGAACAAACTTAAATATTTTTATCATTGAGTATTTTCGGACTAATGTCTTCATCTTTATTGTTATTCTCGAGTTCGACAATCACTTGAAGAAGGTAGGAGGACATATCGGCCGAAACGTTGTATAAATAACAATAGGGATGAAGGTAATAGCCCGAAAATCCTTAACGCTAGAAAACACTGTATAAATGTCAAGAACAGTTTTATTTCAAACAGTTCAAAACAATTCTATTTTAAAAAATCAGTTTAGCAAAGAACACTGTATAAGCTGTCTACATTTCTGAGAACAAACTTAAATATTTTTATCATTGTGTATTTTCGGACTAATGTCTTCATCTTTATTGTTATTCTCGAGTTCGACAATCACTTGAAGAAGGTAGGAGGACATATCGGCCGAAACGTTGTATAAATAACAATAGGGATGAAGGTAATAGCCCGAAAATCCTTAACGCTAGAAAACACTGTATAATTGTCAAAAACAGTTTTATTTCAAACAGTTCAGTTTAGCCGAAGTACAGTTTTCTCTTTACACATTTGAACGCAACTGCATTTCTATTTCAAACAATTCACTTCAGCAAAGTACACGGTATATTTCTACTTAACTCATAGATCTGACTATCAAATATTATCAATCCAGGCCAAAGTGGAACTGGGACTGATGGCAATGAAGTGGCACTCCGCATTTTCCAAAGCTCCAGCATTACTAGAGCCTCACTATGAGATTTTTTAGTGTCATATCCGAGACGCTCGTTGGGTAAGTTTTACCCCTCTGCAGGGATACAGTCGGTATATTCTACAGCTCCAGCCGACTGGGCCATTGAAATGTGGGTTTTCGGTTGTGTTTCTTTTTTTCTTTTTTTAATGGCATATCAACCTTCAGGTGTTATTTAGTTCCAAAGCCATCTTTGTAGAAAAACAGTACTGTTATCATGTATCCTATCGCTTGGGAGATAATGGAGTCCATTTTTTCCGAAAGGTATTAGTTTGAAAATGAACGTAATAGCATGACCGAACTAGAGACTCGCTTACTATGATATCGCAGTAATACTATTTAACCAATACCTGGAGGGATAAGATGGCATATACATTTCTCAACAGTATTAGAATATTGGTGAAGAGGCGTGTATTTTGTAAATTTGATGACCGTAATTTTTTATCCATCTGCAGCAAAAATCCCACGGGTGGAAGAAACATGAGTCGAATTCCTCCTGTTTTAATATAAAATCGGCTCACATATATGGCAAATAAAAGAGAATCGACATTTAAAGAAATTAATGTTGCCCCGAAGAACTATACTTCTGATTTCAATCTGGAAATAAAATAAGCAAAATTAGATTTATTCAAATGGAAGAAAATTAAACTGTTGTTTTTAACCCCATGAAAAGAAAAGAGATTTTAACATACTTCCTCTAGTTGATTCTTTGTTATGTGCCAAAAATTGACAATCTATCTATCTATCTATCTATGTCAGTGCTATCATTATCTAACCATCTATCTCTCTATCTATCTTAGTTTGTTCCCTGTCTATCAATGAGTAAATCAATCTATTACAGTTTCATCATTATCTATCTATCTATCTATCCCAGTTTATTCACAATCTATCTATATATCTTACTTATCTATCTCAGTTTGATCATGGAGGTGCCCGTGGTGTAATGGTTATCGTCACAGGATATGGACACGGCGATACGAGTTCAATTCCTGGACGAGACTGATTGCATTTCACATAGCACTAATACCCTTGGGAAAGGTATGTATCCAATTATTCTCCCTCCAGCTATGGTTAAATAGTAGGGCAGACTGAGTTCTTCAGTCTTGATGAGGCAACTAGGAGAAGGAAAACTCAGAATTCAAACCTGTTAAACTCCGCTTAAACATTGACCGTGTGTTATATCCTGCCCGAGCGGAGGAGTTGGTAAATATGGCTAGGTCTAAACAACATCCTGCCTCTCTGCTCTCCAACCGCCAACTGCCCTCTCTGTTCTCCAACCGCCAACTGCCCTCTCTGCTCTCCAACCGCCAACTGCCTCTCTGCTCTCCAACCGCCAACTGCCCTCTCTGCTCTCCAACCGCCAACTGCCCTCTCTGTTCTCCAACCGCCAACTGCCTCTCTGCTCTCCAACCGCCAACTGCCCTCTCTGCTCTCCAGCCGCCAACTGCCCTCTCTGTTCTCCAACCGCCAACTGCCCTCTCTGCTCTCCAACCGCCAACTGCCCTCTCTGCTCTCCAGCCGCCAACTGCCCTCTCTGCTCTCCAACCGCCAACTGCCCTCCCTGTTCTCCAACCGCCAACTGCCCTCTCTGCTCTCGGACCGCCAACTGCCCTCTCTGTTCTCCAACCGCCAACTGCCCTCTCTGCTCTCCAACCGCCAACTGCCCTCTCTGCTCTCCAACCGCCAACTGCCCTCTCTGCTCTCCAACCGCCAACTGCCCTCTCTGTTCTCCAACCGCCAACTGCCCTCTCTGCTCTCGGACCGCCAACTGCCCTCTCTGTTCTCCAACCGCCAACTGCCCTCTCTGCCCTCCAGCCGCCAACTGCCCTCTCTGCTCTCCAACCGCCAACTGCCCTCTCTGCTCTCCAGCCGCCAACTGCCCTCTCTGTTCTCCAACCGCCAACTGCCCTCTCTGTTCTCCAACCGCCAACTGCCCTCTCTGCTCTCCAGCCGCCAACTGCCTCTCTGCTCTCCAGCCGCCAACTGCCCTCTGCTGGGTCGCGTCGTCAACTGCCATTCGCGTTCCCTTCCCACTTCCGGATACGGCGAGATTTCATGTCCAAGAATCCTTTGGCTGGTTTCGCGCCAAAACAGACTCGTCTGCTTTGGCGGCCTACCCACATAGTGCTACAATGTCATGGATCGATTTCTCCGAAAGCTACTTTGGTTCTTCGTAATTATCTTCACCATTTTGGGTCCTATGCGGTAATGTGGTTGGGCATTGTAAATCCTGGCCGCTATGGATGTAAAGGTTATACCTCCGTAGTTCTTAGCTATTCCGAGGTCACCCTTCTTAGGGAAAAGGGAGGATGCATCCATTTATCCATCTGTTTATTGTCTTTTGTTTATATACGGCATTACTGTTTCGGAGCAGTATGTCGTTGAATTCGTTGGTCTTCCATACATCTGGGAGCATTTCATCAAACTCTGCTGCTTTTCTATTTAATTTTTTTTTAGTACTGGGTCGAGCTCGTCTGGCGTAAACTGTCCTAGTTTAATGTCTAATTGTTTACTTCTCGTGATTGGTTCATGTGTAACTTTCGGAGGGTTTCTGGGTAAATTCTCGAAATGTTGTTTCCATAGTTGTATTGGTTCTTCGTAGCTGGTAGCTTTCAGTGTAGCTTTCGTCGTACTCTTCTTTCTACTCACTTTATTTACCTAGATTGTTTATCTTCAACCGAGTCTCTAATCTTATTGACCTGATTTTGTGTGTATTCTGTTTGTTCTTTTAGGTATATGTTAGCTACGCGGATCATTAAATAAGTTTCCAGACTTTTTTCGTATGAGCACTTTTATTGGTAGTATACACATGAAACTCTAGTCCCCTTCGAAGTATTCACCTCTATCTATATTGCACTTGTTGTACCGTTCCAACAACTTCTTCAAGGCCCCATTGAACTCCTCTTGTGTGAGCGTGTCAATGAACTACGTCACGGCGTCTTTCATATTCTCAATTTTCTCATAACGACAGCTTAGGGAATAACCAAAAGTCACAGGGAGCAAGGTCTGGACTATTGGGAGGCTGAGGAATTGTCTTGATGCCCACCTTGGTCAAATAGTCTGTGACAAGGATGGAGTTGTGAACTAGTGCATTGTCCTGGTGGAAATGCCACTCACCCGGTTTGGAGAGTGCTGGCCCCTTCCGACGGAACCTCCTTCTGAACGCCCTTAAAACCTCAAAATAGTAACGCTAAGCCTTACCGTTTGGCCCATCTACTCTAGTGTATTGACTTCCTTACTCTTCCCACACCTTTCATCATCCCTCACAATGTGTGCTCGATTCATGCAAGATGCTCCAAAAGCAGTCTGAAGCATTCCATACGTTTTGTGGCATTTTTTCCAAGTTTAAAACAGAATTTTATTGCATATCGTTCTTCTAAAGTTTACTCATGTCCAGTTTGCATTTTTGAAGTTCACCAGCAGTGACAATCAAGGTGTATTCCAATCCCTGCTGTAGCTGTTCATTTAAACCTTAAATCATAAAAAAAAGGTCAGTCATCTCATAAGATATAAAGCAATTTTTTTTCATCATACAACGTGTGAAAGCACGGGCTACCGAAAGTTTGTTATAAAAATTGGTCAGTCATCTCCTAAGATGTATAGCAATAACATACTGAATTCTTAAGAGTCTACAACAATTTAAGAATCCTGTACAAAAAAAGTCTGAAAACTCATTGAATGCACCACGAATGTTAGCAAATTCATTTTGAGCTTTCTTACGTTTCACGACATTGATATTGGTTGGGTTCCTCCTATTGCATTGGGAAGCCATTTTTTTACTGCTAATACTCCTATATGTAGCTTTAGCTGTTTTTTTTTTAAGTATGTATGCATTCTGCTGCCGCTTCTAAATGGGCATTGACGAAATTCTCATATTCGTCATTCATAGGTGTTTCTGATATATTTTGCTGTGCACCGAATTTGCTTCTTAGTATTAATATATATTTATCTCTTGTATACCTGTTGTTTCGATATTGTTGAATGGATGCACAGCTTCGACGCTAACTAAACGACTGGAGAAGAAGCTAGACAGCGATTACACAAGAATGTTGCGAGCGATATTGAATAAGTCCCGGCGGCAATACCTCACAAAGCACCAACTATATGGCCACCTGCCTCCCATCACGAAAACTATCCAAGTTAGACGAACCAGACACGCAGGACACTGCTGGAGAAGCAGAGACGAGCTCATAAGTGATCTACGCTTATGCTCCCCACATATGACCGAACAAAAGCAGGACGACCAGCTAGAACATACATAGAGCAGCTATGTGAGGAAGACCTGCCAGAAGCGATGAACGATGGGGAAAAGTGGCTAGAGAACGTCAGGGATATCCGTGCTATCGGCACGACATGATGATGATGATGATCCCTGTTGTTAAGCAGGTGCCCGCCATAGTGTACAGTGGTTGTTTTCGAGCCACATTCGTTCGTAGGCTTAGGCGTATCTTTGCCGTGACAATTCGATGATCGGAGGACACAACCTCGAAAGAGGAATATGCCTCCCAATTCAATGTGCCGTTATTCTATTTCTTATTTATTAAGAATTGGTCTATCTGTGCTTAATCATCATCATCATCATCATCATCAACTTCACCAATTCACGATACTTGCACAGATTTCCCTCCCTCTCTTTCTCTCTCTGTCTCTCTGTCTCCATTCATCCATATGATCCATCTCTCCTGGCAGGTCTTCCTGATTCGGCCCATTGGCATAAGAGAGTGATCGCCAATGGTGCGGGGTACATAGCAAAGACACTAAAAATGGGACTTGATGCGTCCTTGCTTAACACTCAGTATTAAGTTACAGATCAAGAGTAACTGGAATAATCAAGGGAAAGAAGTTACGCATCCCTTACACCTCGGTGTAGTAACTACGATCGGTCAACTTGTTTAAACATATTCAGCTATAATTACGGTAAAGTTTAAATTTTTCTTTATTGAATTTGTATGGCAATTTCCGTTTAAGATATATGTCTACTATTTCGTAAGTTTCAGCTCGGCAAATAACCAAAACTGTCATCGAATAAATTATTAGCATTTCTTTAGACCAGATAGATTTGATAAATTTGTATCACATGATGGTATCATCTTGAATATTCGAACGTAACACACTTCTTCAAAAATAACAGGTAACTCTTAGAACATTATTCTTGCAGTCCGACGGAGGCGAAGACATCGTAAGGTTCGATGATAGACCTCTAAATCATTTCATCATTAGTTTTATCTTATTTCAATCAAACTTATCAGGTGACCTGACTTTAACTTAGTTTAGTTTTCGTTTCCTGTCCTGAAACACTTATTATCAATGATAAGCACACTTCCACTAAAAGATCTCTTACCAATCGACAATTTTACCAAATTAAACAGTAAAATAATTAATGTCTTCCAAATAAAATAATTAAAACAATTAATTATCGCCCTAATTATTTTCGAATAGGAAAGACAATGTTTTAATTATTTTATCAATCATCAAATCATTGGGGATTGGGGAACTAAGCATAGCGGTTTTCCTTTCAGGGAGATGTAGTCGGAACTTCCGAGAATCTCGTTACAGATTGATCATGTGACATTTCGAGAAGCGAGTTCTGTCAGTTTTTAATTGTAAAAACCCGCCGGAAAGGGCCTTCCTTTTGACTCCGCTTTACAACCAACTCATGCGTGCAAATTGTCCTGTGCGGAACATTTCCTTCCACCACTAAAATCGTAAGCTTTTTACCATTGCAATCGGCCTGTTGGTGTCGAGCAACAGCGTATGTACTTAGGGCACCTCTGGTGGTGTAACGGTTAGCAAGCTGGACTAGCAAACCAACACGAGTGAGTTCGAGTCTCATTGGGCGCCCCATTCATTCGGCCTTGTGCCACATCGAAGCAAAGAGCTTTGTAAATTACGATATGTTATGTGCAGGGGACCTCTGGTGGTGTAACGGTTAGCAAGCTAGACTAGCAAACCTACACGAGTGAGTTCGAGTCTCATTGGGTGCCCCATTCATTCGGCCTTGTGCCACATTGAAGCAAAGAGTTTTGTAAATTACGATATGTTATGTGCAGGGGACCTCTGGTGGTGTAACGGTTAGCAAGCTGGACTAGCAAACCTACACGAGTGAGTTCGAGTCTCATTGGGCGCCCCATTCATTCGGCCTTGTGCCACATTGAAGCAAAGAGTTTTGTAAATTACTAAAAGCGCATGTACTTTCTTTACAATTTTCGACAGGATGTCAAGCTTCTTAATTACGTGTACCATGCATGTCGTGTTTCTTAATTATGTATACTATGTACCTATATAAAATGTATATCGTTGTTCTCTAAAGGGGCTTTTTTTTCTTACCGAAATAATCTGATTAGTTTAATCCCTAGATAGACTAATGGATTAAAGGAATAGGATGGTGGTAATCTCAATGAATACCGCACACATCCATAAAATCCTATAATATTTATAAACTATTGAGTAAAGTTTAAAGCTTTCTTAAGAGATTGAGAGTTAAAAGTTTAAGTCAAACTGAATAAATAAACTCTTTGACTCTGTATCGATACTACAGCAGGGCTGCACCTCATGGACACTAACAAACGCTTGATGGGAACTACACAAAAATGCAGGTTACTATTTTTGACAAATCCTGGAAGGAATATCTTACAGAACAGTAGATTTTCGACCATATACCCCTAATCTCACAAACCATCAAAGAAAGATGAACAAAACACAGCTAGTGAAGTAAGGATGAAGTCATAAGCGACGTTATCCAATGGACTCCTACTCATGGGCATACCAGTTTTGGCCGACCAGCAAAAACTAACTTTCATCACTTCTGTACGGACACTGGATACCGTCCGAATGACATGCCAAAAGTGATGAATATCATGATGCAGATGACAAGAGTTGTCTAATACTTTGTTCCATCTTTAACAAGTGTGTAAGATAACTCACATAACTGGATTTGTAAATCTAAAATCAAATCAAAGGCATGAACCCTCTTATCCCTCCCAGCTATAGGTTAAATAGTATCACTACTGTCTTTTACAAGGCTGGCCTTGGTATTAAATAAACATTGAAGTTTGATATACCATTAAACAAAGAAATCAAATCAAAGGCATGAACCTTCTTATCCCTCCCAGCTATAGGTTAAATAGTATCACTACTGTCTGCTACAAGGCGGACTTTGGTATTAAATAAACCAAGAAGTTTGATATACCATTAAACAAAGAAATCAAATCAAAGGCATGAACCCTCTTATCCCTCTTAGCTATAGGTTAAATAGTATCACTACTGTTCTGCTACAACGCTGGCTTTGGAATTAAATATCCCATGAAGGTTATTATACCATTAAACAAAGAAGGCTTTCTTCTTTCCAAATCAGAACAAACAAATCGTAGCGTTTTCTCGCAAGAAATAAATCTCGATCTCTTTCCTAGACGAGAAAGGGTAGTACATACGGCGTTGTTGTTAACGTTTCGGAATACCTCGGTCATGCGACATCCGCCTCGCCAACTAACAAGAACTAAAACATTACAATACTTGTGACTCACTAGAATATTAAAAATCACCATTTCTACAATTTATACCGCGAGGCTATTCAATAAATATGGCCGGTGAATGGGAGCGCAGTTGCTGTTTGGTGGGGTGCTGCTTTAACAGGATAAAAAAAAATCACCACGCAGAGTTTCACGTTTACGATCTAATACCTTTACGTTATAATGGCAAAAATAGCAGACCATAACGATAACTTCATCAGTACAATTTCGTTATGTAATTTTCAACAACAGTGTTGTGTCTGCATTCGCAACCACTCCAGTTATTAGAGGAAAACGCCCCGTTATTTATGTACATATTTAGTTTGGTTGATTGCTTGCTTGGATTTTATAGCATAATAACCTTTGTGGGTTATTTAAAGCCTAATCGATTTTTATACACATGATCAGTTCTTATTCAAACAATTAAGTTTGGCAAAAGTACACAGTTTGTCAAAAGCATTTCTATTTCAAGATATTCAGTTTCCTCAAACAGTTTTATTTTAAACAAATCAGTTCTATTTTGAGCAATTCCTTTTTGCATAAGTACGTAGTTTAAATGTCAAAACAGTTCTATTTCAAGTAATTCGGTTTAGCTTGATGGTAATTGTAAGAGTACACTATCTGACTATGGGACGTGAGTTCAAATCCTTACAAAACTAAATTATAAAATATAATTAACGAAAAATGATTCATATCAAAAATTATTTCCTTAATTATATAAGACGTGACGTTAACGCTTAAAGTGCTGTATTTCAGCCTAGCTTTTGCATTACCTTTGAGACAAATGCCCTTGGGAAAGGTATGAACCCCCTTATCTCCAAACGATGGGTTAAATAGTATCATTGTTGTTTTTTCAACGGTTTCTAGATGACTTAGAGGAAGCAGTTATGGTTGGCCACTTAGTAAAATACAACATTTATACAACATACATACACACACACACACATATATATATATATATATATATATATATATATATACGAGTTACATACGATTAGTTTCCAGACTTTTTTCGTATGGGCACTTTTATTGATAATGCACCCATGAAGCTCTAGTCCCTTTCAAAGTAATCTCCTCCGACTGCAATGCACTTGTTGTACCGTTCCAACGACTTCTGGAAGCCCCATTGGAAGTCCTCTTGTATGAGTGAGTCAATGACCTTCGTCACAGCCTCTTTCATCTATTCAATTGTCTCATAACGACAACCTCTGAGCTTAGGGAATAACCAAAAGTCACAGGGTACAAGGTCTGGTGGTTGTTTTGTAACAGCAGGCGCAATCAGTACCTTAATTTGATGTATCTGCCAAAAAACGTGGAACACATAACTGACCAGGGATGAGATTATGTTGATAATCAGATTTTGTTTTTTCCATCATTAGGCTAAAGACGTTTTGATATACTAACAGGTTTTTCGATGTTTTTTGATAATTATAGCAACATAAGCCGATTGATTAACTTTAACGGCATATCAAGCCGTTCAGGGCTATTTTATGCTTATTGAATCACGTTTATGTTAAGTACATACTTAGATCTTTTATGTATTTATTTCTTGAGAGATTTTTTTGCATACAGACTTGTCGAATATGAATAATTTTTAAACAGATCTATCCGTCCCATAGATGCAACCCTAACTTGTACTAACTCTCCGGATCAAAGTGGACCTGGGAGTAATTTAGTTTCATGCTCAGGATACAGTTGTTTTAGAAATGTTTTGTTGATTCTTTCTCCTTTTTCCAATTCGCATAGCATCCATTTTCTTTTAAACGAAGTTTTGTAATATTTTGGTTTGCTTAGCTTGGCTTTTATGGCATATTAACCCTTGTAGGTTATTTCATGCCAAATCCTTTTTATAGATATATATTAGATATATATGATTTAGTTTGGTTGCGTTTTATGACTTATCAACAATTGTAGGTTATTTAATGTCAAATCCTTTTTATACATATATATTAAATATATATGATTTGGTTTCGTTGCGTTTTATGACATATCAACAATTATATGTTATTTAATGCTAAATCCTTTTTATACATACCATCATCATCACGTTGCGCCATCGGCACGGATATCCCTGACCCTTTCTCGCCACCAGTCTTTATGGCCCATCTCTACCGGCAGGTCTTCAAGGCTACGTCCTCCTTCGGCACACCGCTGTTGTATATAGGTTCTGGCTGATCGTCATGCCTTTGTTCGTTGATGTTAAGGTTCCACGGGACTACGTCCCTTAGTTCGTCCTTACTTCTCCTGCTGTGTCCTCCATGTCTGGTTCGTCTAACTTGCATAGTTTTCGTCATGTCGTGTCGCTAGCACGGATATCCCTGACACTTTCTCGCCACTAGGTGGCCGTACAGCTGCTGCTCTGTGGGGTGCTGGCTCCAGTATTTTTCAGTATTGCTCGCAGCATTCTTGTGTAGTTACCGTCAAGCTTTTTTTCTCTATACGTTTAGTTAGCGTCCATGTAGTGCACCCATACAGCAGTATCTACACGACCACTGCTTGGAAAAGATTGCGTTTCATTTTATCGGTCAGGTCTGACTTCCATATGACCGATAGTCTATCGCAAGCTGTCCATGATTTTGCTAGTTGCGTGTTGATGTCTGTCTCGGTTGATGAGACACTGCTTCGTAGGTAGGTGAACTTGTCTACAATTTTCAGCGGGCAACCGTTTAGCGTGGAGATGTCGCCTCTAAATATATATGATTTGTTTTGGTTGCGTTTTATGTCTTATCAACAATTGTAGGTCAATTAACGCCAAATCCTCTTAATGCCCCCCCTATATATACATTGGTTTGATTTGGTTTAAGGCCTATCAACCACTGTAGGTTATTTAATACCAAATCCTTTTTATACAAATATTAATTGAGTAATTTTTAATGTTGTTTTGTAGATAACATTTTGAAATAAGCCTGAGTTAACGTTTTTGCATACAGTTAAATGGTATCACTTAATTTTAAACAATTCAGTTTAGCATAAGTTAATAGGTTTTGTTTGCACACAGTTAAATGTAAAACAGTCTTATTTCAAACAATTTGATTTAGCATAAGTACAATTTAAATGTTAACTGCTCTATTTCAAACAATTTAATTCAGCATGTCAACGAAGTAAAATGGTTCTGAAAATTTTTATGCATCACAAACAATTAAATAAACTTTTGTCAAATATAAAAACAATTTTATTTTAACTATTTAAAAAAAACTCAGTTTCGTATAAGTTTTTGTTTACACACAGTGAATTTAGAAAAAAGTTCAGTTTAGCATAAATCATCATCATCATCATCATCCGCTACCTGGAAGAAAGTGCGTTTTATTTTATCGGCCAGGTCTGATTTCCATATGATCGATAGCTGTCCATGCCTTCGTTAGCACGCATGTCGATGTCTTTTTCGGTTCATGAGACACTGCTTCTTAGGTAGGTGAATTTGTCAACCAGTTTCAGATAGGTTCCGTCTAACCGACGCCTACTTCGCCGATGACATAGCGATACTGGCGAAAACACCCAACCAGGCCGAAACACTACTGCATAGTTAGGAACAAGCCGCCGCAGGCATTGGCCTCCATGTCCATGCACACAAAACTGAATATATTTGCTATAATCAAACAGGTGACATTTCAACACTTTAGCATAAATACACTGTTAAAATTTCAAATAGTTTTATGTAACCAATAGATAAGAACACTATCTCCGGGCCGGAGTAGACCTGGAAGTGATAGCAATAAAGGGGTACTCTGTATTAACTAAGCTCCAGCATTACTGAAGCCTCACTATCAGATTGTTAAGTGTGATATCCATGACACTCGTTGGGGGAGGGTCATACCTGTCTGCAGAAAGGTAGTCTGTGTGTTCAGCACCCGTAGCCGTCTAGACCACAAAACTTTGTAATTATTAGATCTGCTTTTCTGGGCCATTCTGTGGCTGTTATATAGATCTTATTGAGTCAATCTTCAGTTCAGTTAGTAAACAAACTTCTGTGTTAAGACGTATGAACGAACATATTTTATCGAGTTCTTTTTTAATCGTAAAATGTTCAGTATACTAAACATTATATATATATATATATATATTGCATACTTAGGCAGCAAGTCGTTATCTAAACACGTTCGGTTATAAAAAACACTTAATACAATGAGCTAATTACATATTTTCCTCGAAGACAATATTCCCCAAAGAACTAACATGAAACAAGCCCAAGTTACTAATAACTTCCCTTATATGCTAATCGATCTACAAATAAAACTACATCTCCATGATGTCCATAAAAATAACGATATCAACAACAATAATACGAACTGAAGCCGAAACACTACTGCATAGTTTTGAACGAGCCGCCGCAGGCATTGGCCTCCGTGTCAATTCACACAAAACTGAATATATGTGCTATAATCAAATAGGTGACATTTCCACACTAAACGGAACCTCTCTGAAATTGATAGCCAAATTCACCTACCTAGGAAACAGCGTCTCATCAACCGAAAAATACATCGACACACGGCTAACGAAGGCATAGACAGCTATCGATAGGCTTTCGATCATATGGAAATCAGACCTGACCGCTAAAATGAAACGCAGTTTCTTCCAGGCAGCGGTCGTGTCGATACTGCTATATGGATGCACTACTTGGACGCTAACTAAATGGCTTGAGAAGAAGCTAGACGGCAATTACACAAGAATGTTGAGAGCAATATTGAACAAGTCCTGGAGGCAACACCCCACAAGGCGCTAACTATACGGCCACCTGCCTCCCATCACGAAAACTATCCAAGTCAGATGAACAAGACATGCAGGACATTGCTGGAGAAACAAGGACGAGTTCATAAGTGATGTATTCCTATGGACACACACATATGGCCAAGCAAAAGCAGGACGACTAACTCGAAAATACATACAGCAGCTATGTGAGCATACGGTCCTGAAGACCTGCCAGAGGCCCTATTTACCCAACCCCTCCGCTCGGGCAGGATATGACACAAGGTCAATTTTTAAAGCGGAGTTTAACAGGTTTGAATTCAGAGTTTTCCTTCTCCTAGACTAGTTGCCTCACCAAGGCTGAAGAACCTAGTCTGCCCTACTATTTACCCATAGCTGGAGGGAGTAAGGGGGTTCATACCTTTCCCAATGGTATTTGCCCGAAAGTGAACGTAATAGCGCGACTGGAGTACGAACTCGCGTACTACGATTCCGCAGTCCATGGCTTTAACCATTACCCCACGAGGACACCAGAGGCGATGAACGATAGGGATAAGTGGCGAGAGAGGGTCAGGGATATCCATGCTAGCGGCACGACATAATGATGATGATGATGAATAAATTTATATTACAAGAATCCAATGTGTAAAAACTTTAAATTAGCGAGTAATAACCAACATTATACACAGACACATTAAACCCATCAAACATGAAAAACAAATAAAACATATTATCTACCACATTAGATTTAAAATGTCAAACATCATTATTAGAAATAACTCAAACTCCCCCAAAACTTACCTAAATCAAACGAATCTAGTGTATAAATTTACGTGTCTATTTCTAAACGATCTCTCGGAAAATAACATAACAGATAATACCTACACTGGTCATACAATAACCACACTCTCTCGTCGCTTTACTTACTACCTCTCTGACATAAATGCTATAAAATGGATGTAATGAGAAAGCATAAGAAAACACAGACAAACTCAAATCCCCGGATATAAGAAAGATCCTAATTAACTATACAAAAATCATATGTAAAATAACAATAAAAATGTTTGCAAATCCTTGAAGCCATAAAGATGAAAATAAAAATAAAAACTACAATAAATGAAATAGCATTTTCAATTACTAACCACCCATCCTAACAGAATGAGCCATAAAAAAGTCCAAATGAGTATAGATAAAACTCTCTGCAACAAACAACTTGGCATAAACCTCACAGATGACGAGTGAAATGGTTGAAAATGCTTGGTCTTCATTCGAAGATTTTGAAAAGGAAACAATCCGTGGTCTTTAATCGAACATGATTATGTTGCGCATTGGCCCTCGACCGAGCCGTCAATCAAGAGATGCACCATTGTAAATAAGTGGAAGAAACAGGTGCATCCGGTCAATGATATCGGAAAATCACCTTGACCTGTGAAAGTGGTTGAATTCGGTGCAGATGCGTACGCCCACAGGAAGCAGGTGGAAGTCAAACAATTATATAACCAGGTGCCATAGACGCCTTGAGTCAGTTAGTTGCAGTTCGAGTTCAGTTTGAGTTGCAGTTGCAGTTGGAGATAGAATGCCTGCGGAGTGAGAACCAGCTCAAGTGACCTGTTTGAGCAGCCCAGCAGAAAGAAAAAGAAGTGCTGCTCTGGTCAGTGGAACTTGGGGTCAATAAGTGGCAGTCTCTCTCCGTCTCCAACTCACCTCTCACACATAACCAAGATCAACCCTTTCGCAACCCTTTCGAGAATAAAGTGTGAGAGGTATATTTCTATTAAGAAGTGTTTTCATTCATTGAGTGAAGTCGTCATTATGTTTCTGCTTGCATCTGCATGTATATGAGTATACAACATATATATATATATATATATATATATATATATATACAAGCTGCATACGGTACGTTTCCAGACTTTTTTCGTATGGGCACTTTTATTGATAATACACTCATAAAACTCTAGTCACCTTCGAAGTAATCTCCTCCGACTGCAATGCACTTGTTGTACCGTTCCAACAACTTCTGCAAGGCCTCTTTCATCTCAATTGTCTCATAACGACAGCCTCTGAGGTTAGGGAATAACCAAAAGTCACAGGGAGCAATGTCTAGACTATAGGGAGGCTGAGGAACTGTATTGATGCCTATCATGGTCAAATAGTTTGTGACAAGGATGGAGTTGTGGACTGGTGCATTGTCCTGGTGGAAATGCCACTGACCCGATTTGAAGAGTGCTGGACTCTTCCGACGGAATCTTTTCCTCAACTCACTTAAAACCTCAATATAGTAGCCCTAACCCTAACCCTTTGGCCAATCAACTCTGGTGTATTGACTTCCTTACTCCTCCCACACCTCTTATCATCCCTCACAGACTCCCTGCCTTCCTTGAATCTCTTATGCCACTCAAAAACTGTTGCTCGATTCATGCAAGATGCTCCAAAAGCAGTCTAAAGCATTCCATACGTTTCTAAGGCATCATTTTTTCCAAGTTTAAAACTGAATTTTTTTGCATCTCGTTCTTCTAAAGTGTCAGATTGCATTTTTGACATTCACCAGCTGTGACAATCAGGCTTTAGTAGAGTGTATTCCAATTGCTAATGTACCTGTTGATTTGAATCTAAAATCATAAAAATTGGTCAGTTATCTCATGAGATGTATATCAATAAGATACTGAATTTTCCAGAGTGTACGACAATTTTAAATGGCTGTCGTTATGAGACAATAGAGGAGATGAAAGAGGCTGTGACGAAGGTCATTGACACGCTCACACAAGAGGACTTCCATGGGGCCTTGAAGAGGTTGTTGGAACGGTACAACAAGTGCATTGCAGCCGGAGGAGATTACTTCGAAGGGGACTAGTGTTTTATGCATGTACTATCAATAAAAGTGCCCATACGAAAAAAGTCTGGAAACCTATCGTATGCACCTCGTATATATATATATATATATATATATATGTGTGTGTGTGTGTGTGTGTGTGTGTGTGTGTTGTGGACCAGTAAAGGATCCTGAAGAACGACACGAACCCAATTTTACATGGAACAAAGTATATGGACGAAAGTATGATACAACATAGATAAAAAGGTGTTGAACGTCAGTCTGACTGCAAAAGTGTTAGGCTAGGGAGAACTCACCACCGAGATTAATATTCTTTCGGTATTAATCACAACAGCAAGAGTTCATTACAGTCTGCCGGTTGGGTACCATAACAATATATATATATATATATATATATAGACATGTTTGATTTTATTAAAAAACTTAATCCAAAAAATGTTCTCCCAAATGACCCTAACAAAAAATTAAGATTTATCATTTACAACAACAAATTAAAAACCTCCAACCTAGTTATTTCCAATAACTCTTCCTCCTCCGCTGAACTTTTTGATCGGACAAACGTCGTATATATGTTCAAATCTTCCTTGGGAAATGTGCCTTCAACGAAAATATTATGAACGTTGTTCTTACCACTACGACACTTTCAAGATGTCTTACTATACACCTTAATCGTTCTAGCTCCATAGCTTTACATCTTAAAACCCAAATTTCGGAAAATTCAACTTGAAAACACCACTATAATAGCAAACGAAATTACGATTACAAATCCTATTAGCCCTAAATATAAAAGCAAAAAATATAGAATCAATAGAATTAAGGGTTTTCTGACTATTGTCTTCATCTTTATTGTTATTGCCACAGCATTTCGGCCGATATGTCCTTCTTCAGGTGTTTATCAAACTCGAGAACCTACACAGAACTTAGAACTACGTTTCAAAGTTCCATGTAGGTTCCTGGGTTCAACAAAAAACCTGAAGAAGGCCGAAGGACATATCGGCCAAAATGCTGTGGAAATAACAATAAAAATGAAGACGATAATTATTAAACTTAACATGAAAAGGAAATAAATCAAGTTAAATTACTGTGATTATAACTGACGAAATTTGAAAATAAAATAAATAGCTAAAAAAACGGAAATTAAAAAAAACGAGGAAATAACTCCTTAATCTCTTCCCCCCTCCTTCCACCCCACGTGTTTACTCTGTGTTATTTATCCATTGGATCTGAAGAAGTCCTGTTATATTTTTCTTCGTGTTTTTGGTTTACACCAGAAACTGAAAAACAGGATGGAAATAAATTTATAATCCTAAATTAATCGGTCTTTGGTATTTTTCTTAAAGAAATATTGCTCTGTAAAAAATTACATTGAGCTCTCCACCAGGAAAATTTAAATGTTCAGCTGCTGAATGATTTTCTTGTCCAACTCTGGTTTAACTGGACCGAATAATACTATATATATATATATATATATATCAACACTTCGCAACGTGCACACACACACACACACACACACACACACACACGTATATATATATATATATATATCAACACACACATATATATATATATATCAACGTGTACACACACACACACACACACACACACACACATATATATATCAACACATATAAATATATATCAACACACACATACTTATATATATATATATATATATCAACCTGCACACACACACACATATATATATACATCAACACATATATATATATATATCAACACACACACACACACATATATGTATATATATATATATATATCAAGATGCACACACACACACACACACACACACACACATATATATATATATATATATATCAACACCTATATATATCAACGCGCACATATATATATATATATATATATATATATATATATATATATCAACACCTCGCAACGTGCAGAATGCGATACAAGGTCAATTTTTGAGCGGAATTTAACAGGGTGGAATGCAGCGTTTTCATTCTTCTGGGTCGGTTTGCCCGAATATTTACCTCTAGTTGCCCGAATGTTTATCTCTAACTGGAGAGGGAATAATTGGATTAATATTTTTTTCAAGTATATTAACGCTGTGTAAAAGTTTAAATAACTTTATATTGGATATGAATACGATTCGTCGAGTCCATTTCTTATAACAATAACCATTATAACATCTTTTTATATCATTCTGAATATTTATGAATATTTAAATATTTAAATTGCAATCAAATTAGGGATGTTCTAAAGCCTCTTTTTTGTCAATTCTTTGTATTATCCATTTTCTTCGGTCGCATTTTAATCCACAAATAAAATCTTACTTTTGTGTTTTCGTATTTATTTATATGTGTGTGTGCCTGTGTGTGCGTGCATAAAAACATGCACATATATATCTATGTTAATAGCGGTCTCTCTGTCTGTGTATAGTTTTAAACCTTTGTTCTCTGAAAGGCAAACTCACTTCACTTTCAGGCAATGTCTCACCATTAGAATTCAATTATGTAATTCCTGCTAAGTAATATGATTTTGACCTCTCACCTCTCTGACCAACCTCGAGGCGAAAAACTGATATCTTGCGAGGAATCAGCTATTCTCTACATATACGCACACTAGTGCCATGTTTCTTTTATTTAAGAGTCTTAGAATTAATACCTGCTGCATCAACTTAGAATTGTTAAACCAGTACTTTATAAACTTTCGTGTTTCTGGGGTTGAGAAAGTTATTCTTGCCTTGATGGCGTCGTTGTTCCTATGTGGGTTAAACCAGAAAATCCACCGAATACTTATCACATACGAGGTTCATACGATAAATTTTCTTGACTTTTTTCCTATAGGCACTTTTATTGATAGTACACACATGAAACTCTAGTCTCCTTCGAAGTAATCTCCTCCGGCTGCAATGCACTTGTTGTACCGTTCCAACAACTTCCTCAAGACCCCATGAAAGTCCTCTTGTGTGAGCGTGTCAATGACCTTCGTCACAGCCTCTTTCATCACCTCAGTTGTCTCATAACGACAGCCTCTGAGCTTAGAGAATAACTAAACTTCACAGGGAGCAAGGTCTGGACTATAGGGAGGCTGAGGAACTGTCTTGATACCCCTCTTGGTCAAATAGTCTGTGAAAAGGATAGAGTTGTGGACTGGTGTATTGTCCTAGTGGAAATGCAACTGATCCGAATTGAAGAGTGCTGGCCTCTTCCAACGGAATCTCTTCCTGAACTCCCTTAAAACATCAACATAGTAACCCTAACCCTACCCTTAACCCTTTGGCCAGTTAACTGGTGTATTGACTTTTTTACTCCTCCCACACCTCTCATCATCCCTCACTGACTCCCTTCCTTCCTTGAATCTCTTATACCACTCAAAAACTAATGCTCGATTCATGCAAGATGCTCCAAAAGCAGTCTGAAGTATTCCATACGTTCCTGTGGCATCATTTCTTCCAAGTTTATAACCGAATTTTATTGCACATCGTTGTCAGATTGCATTTTTATAGTCCACCAGCTGCGACAATCAGGCTTTAGTGGGGTGTATTCCAATTGCTGTTGTAGCAGTTCATTTGAACCTAAAATCATGAAAACTGGTCAGTCATCTCATAAGATGTATAGCAATAACATACTGAATCTTCAAGAGTCTACGACAATTTTAAATGCCCATAAAAAATTTGAATGCACCATGTACGTGCACTCAGATTGCAAATCATTATACAAATATTTTAGAATCTTTATTGAACATTATTTTGGTTGTAATTTTTCGGACTGTTGTCCTCATCTTTATTGTAATAAGATAAATCATTACGTTTCAGCTGCTGTATCCTCCGACTTTTCTCGGGTGTCCTTTGTTTATTGATCTGCTGACCAAGCAAAGTGTTCAAAAACTATGAAGATCATATGCAAATGATGACGTCAATGTTTCAACTAACTAAAATATAAATGAGGACAAAAGTCTGAAAAATCACAAGCATAATAATACCCATAAATCCTCATCTCAAAAATTTAAACAGACTTTGTCAAATAGTTTCCCTGCATAAAGAATACAAGTTGTGATTATTATTTAGTTCACGCAAGTTTCCAAGGAAAGGTGTTGTATAGCCATGACCAACTATTCATACACATATGCATGCAGAAACATATTCAACACAATAAAGACGAGCGGACACAGTTCTTTAGAAAAATATACCTCTCACTTTATTGAAAGGGTTGTGTGAGAGAGGGAGTTGGAGAATAAACAGAACTGCAACATACTGACCCCCACTCTTATGGCTATAACAGTATTTCTTTCCCGTTCTCCTGGGCTGCTCAACCGGGGGCCTGGGTGCCCAGCCTCTGCTGGCACATGGTTCTCATTTCAGCATCTTCTCTCCAACTGATCTGAACTTCCTGCCGCCGGGGTTATATAACAATTTGACGTCCACCTAATTCCTGCGAGCGTCACAATTCGCATTCAATTCAACCTCTCAACAGTCAAGGTCGCCCCTGATCTCCTGATATATTCGACCGGATGCACCTGTTATTTACACCAGTGCATTTCTTCTTTTAACAGCTTGGCTGGGGTCAATATGCTACAAAGGTTCCTGCTGTCCTTTGTAGTGTCGTGGTAGTTGGTGCGCTGATATGTTGAGTATTGCTTTTTCCGTGTGAGACTTGAAAGCTGCCCAGATGAACAAGCAAAATAGTTGTCAAACTGAGGAACTTACACCATACGAGTTTGAACTGGGTCATAATGTCGTGGAAGAAACCAAAATATATTTATTGTGTGAAAGATAAAGGTGCATCTGTGTTATATAGTCCTCTACAGCATCACAACGACACCATAATTACGACGCAGTGACAAAGACAGGCACAATGATAAAGACACACGCATGATTATGTTAAAGACGCCGGAATAAACGACGCAGCAAGGAAGACGCAGGAAGATTTCTTTAACAATATTATTTACCTCTCACTTTATTGCAAGGGTTCGAAAGGGTTGTTCAAGGTTTGCATGTGAGAGGGAGCTGGAGACCGAACATAAACTTCATATTTTGACCCCACTGTTATGACCGTCACGTTGTGTCTTTCTTGTTCTCCTGATTCTGGGGTCTACTCCATCGGGGGTTTCCGAGGGCCCCCTCGGTCGGGTGTGGCTTTCCCTACCACATCTGGTCTCTAGCTGTCTGGAATTCTACTAGCAACTGCTTTAGTTCGTCGAACTCAACTGAGTTAAATAATAACTCAACGCCCATACGATCGCCCACTGCATCTTTGAAATCGAATGTTTAATCGTCATCAAGCGGAAATAACTGTCATGCAGTTCACAGGTCACTCTCTTCCGGTGCATCTCTGTAGTGGCACCGTGGGACCTTCACTTTGTCCCATATTATAAGCCTTAGTCCGCCCACGGGATCTCTTTCGATTACTGGTCATTGGAATGTGTCACTTCCTTCCGGTGCATCATCTTGGAATAGTATTTTGGGGCCGGGTCGAAGGTCAAAATATAACATCTGTACAAACATTTTAAAATATTTATCGAATATTATTTTGGTTGTGGTTTTTCGGATTGTTGTCTTTATTGTGATAAGATGAAACATAACGTTTCAGCTGCTGTATCCTCCGACTTTCCTCAGGTGTTTTCAAATGAAGACAACGGTCCGAAAATTCACAACCAAAATAATTTTCATCAATCCTGATCTCAAAAATCGAAACAAACTTTTCAAGCATGAAGAGTAAAAGTGATCTCGTTGGTAGTGTCGTGGTAGCTCGTGAGCTGACACGTTGAACATTGCTTTTTCTCTGTGTGACTTGAAAGCTGCCAATATGAACGAGCGACATAGTTGTCTAACTTGGGAACTTACACCATACGAATTTGAACTGGGTTATAATGCCGCGGAAAAAAACAAAAAAAAAATTTATTGTGCGGATGGTAAAGGTGCATTTGATCTCAGCACATTAGCCAGATTGTTGAAGAAGAAGCCTAAATTCCGACTCTCTACTTATCGAATTTGTGAAAATAGCTCTCGGGGAATCTTAAGTGAGCTCGGCATCAGACAGTGCTTGATGATTCGTCACTCAGCAACCTCAGCAAAAATTGCCTACTTGTGTCTCACGTTATCAAAACTTTGCAAAACATTTGACTTCTCTTTCATATGTTCACACAAGGTCACTTTATAAGGTGTAATGGTGAGCAAGTTAGATTAGCTGACTATTTTTAGTGCATTAGATTCTCACTGGGTATCTCATACTTCTGGCCTTGAGCCAAAACTATGTTAAGCTTGGTTAATAACTCGTAATATCCCCCTTTATAACCTTTAGAAAGCGATGGATTGCGGAATCGTAGAAAGCGAGTTCGAACTCCAGTCGCGCTATTACGTTCACTTTCGGGCAAATACCCTTGGGAAAGGTATGAACCCCCTTATCCTCCCAGCTATGGGTTAAATAGTACCACTACTGTTATTCTTGGAGAATGGCTTTGGTATTAAATAACCTACAAAGGTTGATATGCCATTAAACGAAGAAACTAAACATTCACTTTCGGGCAAATACCTTTTGGAAAGGTATTTGGAACGGAAGGACCCCCTTATCTTCCCAGCTATGTGTTAAATAGTACCACTACTGTTCTTCTAGGAGAATAGCTTTGGCATCAAATAACCTACTAAGGTTGATATGCCATTAAACAGAGAAACAAAAACAAACTTTGTGATTCCAAAATGGATCCTATACAAAATAATCAGTTGACTGTTTCATGTTCATTGATCCATGTTCATGATTCATTCATCGATGGGTGACAAAAAATGTGTGTGTCAACTTACGTTACTAATTAATGTCACTGTAGATGTTTCTTTCAGATAAAAATGCAGTTAAAAGTTTATAATATTTCAAATTCTGAGGGTAATTAGTTGAACTTCTTGGATTCTTCAATATTTTAGAGGTTAAGGAATTGTGTTCCTTGTCCATTTATATTTTTCGTCTTGTTATTTCTGAAGTTTTGTTGGACCTTTAAATGTAGACTAAACCTAGACGTGCAATTGATCATCCTTAGAACTTGAAATATTATAAACCATCGACTTCATTTTCGGGCACTCCTATGAAAAACAAATAACTATTTGGTTTAAGAAACTATTTTTAGTTAATTACAGTTATTTATTTGCACAAATTTATTCAATTTTTGTTTTTGTTTGGTTTGGTTTGGTGGCACATCAACCATTATTTAATGCCAAATTTGAGGAGGTTATTCAACGCCAAATTTAAGAAGGCTCCCGTGGTGTAGGAAATGAACACGGCGACACGAGTTCAAATCCTGGACCAGGCTAATTGCATTTCACATCGCACTAATACCCTTGGGAAAGGTATGAATCCAATTATTCTCCCTCCAGCTACGGGTAAAAAGTAGGACAGTCTTGGTTCTTCAGCCTTGGTGAGGCAACTAGTCTAGGAGAAGGAAAACTCTGCATTCAAACCTGTTAAATCGAGGAGGTGTCTGTTCTGGCAACCGGCGGCTTCGTGTCGCTCTGTCAATGCGTCTGTGGAAAAATCTGTAGCAAACAGGACGTTTGTTTTCAGGTAGACTAGGGACCCTTCCCTCAATCAAATCCCAAAGTACCTTCTTCAATGAGCAACATATTACTTGCTCGGGAGGAAACCAGTTCAATCCGACCAGGGTGAAAACCGATACAAGTACAAGTAGTAAGTTTTAATGCCAAATCCATTTTTATACATAAAGCAGTTCTATTTCAAACAATTCCGTTTTACAAGTACGCAGGTCAAATGTCAAAATATGTAGTTTTCCGTTAAAAAAAGGTTGGCGACTTTAGTTGAGGGTGACCCGAAGGTTCCCTTTTTCAATAGCTACTACTACACCGAAATGTAGAGGAAGGCGCTACTCCATTCCCAGGATTGCTCCACTTTACCCTTGATACGTACCTTATAATACTGAGTGTTAAGCAAGACAGCATCAATTACGATTTTTTGAGTCTTTGGTATGACTCGACCTGGGATTGAACCCCGTTCTCCCGGACCACGGTCATGTGGCACCAAGAATTCTTTTCAGCGTAAAAATTATATGGTTTCAAGTAATTATCACTATTCAATAAAAGCCATTTGTTTACATATATGTTTTCAATTAAATTACCTTAAACGTTAGTAAAAAATACATCTTCGTTCAACTATACTTACCATAATGAATTGCTACCCGAGGTTTAGTGCCAAGTTGGCTGGGACTATAAAATGCACCGACCACTTCTCACCAACCCCTTCCCCAACAAATATCAAGGATATGACACAAAACAATCTGACGTTGAGGTCCCATTAATGATGGAACTTTGGGGAATGTTAAGTATCCCTTCATTGCCATCGCTCCCAGGTCGACTCTGGCCAGGAGTAGTATCACCTGAGAGTGTCCTATCTATGGGTCAAATAGAACTGATTTGGGTAATTATGCAAAACTCAGTTGTTTGAAATAGAACTATTTTTAACATTAAAACTGTACTTCCGCTAAACTGATTGGCTCAAGATAGAACTGTTTTTGACATTGAAACTGTATTAACGTTAAAGTGAATTGTTTGAAATAGATCTGTTTTAACATTTAACTGTGTGTAAAAAAACTATATTTACATTAAACTGAATTGTTTGAAATAGAACTGTTTTGGCATATAGACTGTAAGTAAAGTTGGCGACCGTAGTCGAGGGTGACCTGAAGGATCCCTATGGATAGCTAATACACCAAGGTGTAGGGGAGGGCGCTACTCCATTCTCTTGATTGTTCTACATTACACTTGACCCCTACCTTGTAATACTGAGTGTTAAGAAAGGCGCCATCAAGCACCATTTTTTGAGTCTTTGGTATTACTCGACCCTGGGATTGAACCCAGGTCTCCTGGGCCATTGGTGAAACTTATGCAAAACTTAATTGTTTGAAATAGAACTGTTTTACATTGAAACTGCCCTTACGCTAAACTGAATTGTTTGAAATAAATCTGTTTTTGACATTGAAACTGTATACTTATGCTAAACTGAATTGTTTGAAATAGAACAATTCTGACATTTAACTGTGTGTAAAAACACTTTACTTATGCTAAACTGAATTGTTTGAAACAAAATTCAACGTTAAATGACCCGAAAAGGGTTGATACGCCCTAAAACAAAACAACCAATCAACCAACCAACCAACTCGATGATTAGTGGGAGGATGAAGATCGAACTGCTTTAATATTAACTAAGAAGCATAATGCTGTGGACCAGCAAAGGGTCTGCAAGAAAGACACGAACTCGGGTTTACATGGAACAAAGTATATTTACGATAGGCCGAGTGGGTAGAGTGTTCGCCAATGGTCCGGGAAACCTAGGTTCAATCCCAGATCGCGTCATACCAAAGACTCAAAAAATGGTACTTGGTACTTCCTTGCTTAACACTCAGCAATATAAGTTACGTATCAAGGGTAAAGTGGAGCAATCCAGGGAAAAGAAGTAGCGCCCTCCCTTACACCTTGGTGTAGTAGCTATTGAAAAGAGAGACTTCTGGTCGCCCTCGACAATGGTCGCCAGCTTATAATACAACATAGATAAAAATGTGTTGAACGTCAGTCTGACTGCCAAAGTGTTAAGATGGGGAGAACTTCAAACCGAGATGAATAGACTCCCGATATTAACTGCAACAGGAAGAGTTCATTACAGTCCGCAGGTTGGGTACCATAACACATAAAACACCAAACTCAGCAGAAATGGAAAGAAAAAAACAAAAATTCTTAAGTTTGTTTAATTTTCACTGAGTCTTAGGTAGCAATGACTTCTATATTGCTTTGTTCAATGACATATAATCCTCAGAACTCACTTACAACGATGTAGCAGTTGAGAATGGTAACCACAACGCCAAACAAATAGAATATGCAGCACCGTATTGTTTAGAATGCTCTGCAGGATGAGAAAACATAGTTCATCTTATCAAATTTGGTCACTTCTCTATACTACAGTCTTCATTTGAGACTGAAATTGTAAATTGGCAGTTTAGTGATATTAATCAGTCAAGTGCCGTTTTGTATAGACAATAAGATAGTCGTCAGGAGAGTGGCAGTCGAAGCACGCTTGCCGACTGTGTTGCTTCTGCACGGTTCGGTCCGCTTGTCTTCGGTTCACCAATCAAGGCAACCAGACATGCGTGCTGGGAAAGCCTAGCGTTCGTGTCGGGTGGCTAAGACCGACAACTCCCTTGGCTTCATGGTGCCGTCCCTGGCGACTTTCATCTGCTTCGGCAGGACAAAGTTTATGTTGTATATCCATAATACAACTACACGTGTACATTTACAAATATACACTTACATTAACCGGTGAAGAACGACTTCAATGAACGACGAATACACTTCTTTATAAAAATATAAATCTCTCACACTTTATTTTCGAAAGGGTGATGTTTATTGTGTGTGAGAAATGAGTGGACAAGGACGGACTGCTGTATTGACCCAAGTTCTTCCTCTCGACCATAGCAGCACTTCTTTCGCATCTTGGCTTGGGTTGCTCAACTGTGGGTCACTGAGGGCCCAAATCCATCGATCTGCAGCTGGTTCTCACTTCAGCATCCTGTCTCCAACTGACTCAAACCGTCTGGGCACCTGGTTATATTATTTTCTTACACCCACCTGCTTCCGCTGTTCTTCCGCTTATTTACACTGGTGCATCTCTTGATTGATGGCTCGGTCGAGGGTCTATATGTAATATTTATCGCTTGGTGCCTGAGGCCTGTAAGTCGGCAAATGCCGACGGGGCCAAAAGTTTTTACACTCGAGTCTCAGTGCATGCCCGAACCCTGCATTAAAACGGCCTTATGCCATTTATCAACATGGTGAGACGTTGATTAAATTCATCGAAGCAGGCTTGCGTACCGACGAGTGCTTAGCTACTACACGACAGGCAGAAAAGAATCAGTACCAAAAAAAAATTCACAAAGAATTCCATTGTTTAAAGGATTCCTTTGTTTGTTGGAAGAAGAGACCGGTTTTTAAAAAAATGCCGATTCAAAGAAATTGGATAATGAAGAATATGGTTTTCACTTTCCAGTTTTAGAACGAAAAATTGATCTTTTTGAGTCTCACGACGATAGTGTGTTTTTAAAAACAAACAATAATCTGGTTCTACAAACAATGTAGAGTACAAAATTTGAATTTTCAGATGTCAAAATAGAAATTATAAAAACATCTATTTGTCTTACTGAGATATTCACATTTAATTAGATATTACTCATGAGGTTCTTTAAAGGGGAAATTTTTCATGATTGCTTAGTTAGGACAAACACTCTAAAAATAGAGATTATTTACTCAGGAACATAGCTTCAAATTAACAATACTGAAATGTAATCTTATTACATAGCATTATTGCTTAGTTAAGACTAACAAGCAGGAAATGTAAAATTATTACATCACATTATTGCTTAGTTAGAACTAACAAGCTGGAAATGTAAAATTATTACATCACATTATTGCTTAGTTAGAACTAACAAGCTGGAAATATAAAATTATTATATCACATTATTGCTTAGTTAGAACTAACAAGCTGGAAATGTAAAATTTTTACATTAGATTATTGCTTAGTTAAGGCAAACAATCTGAAAATCCACTTTAAATAGTAGTTCTCTAAAACTAGTTGACAAGTTCACCTACTTCAGAAGCAGCGTCTCATCTACAGAAAATGGCATCAATATGTGACTCGGGAAGTCATGGACTGTTATCGATCGATTATAGATCATATGGAAGTCAAACCTAAAATAAAACGCATTTGTGTCAATACTACTATGTGGATGCACCACAAGGACAATAACTTAACGTATTGAAAAAAAGCTATACGATAATTGCACAAGAGTGCTACGAGCTATATTGAAAAAATCCAGGAAGCAATATCCCAAGAAACAGCAGCTGTACGGCTGCCTACTCCCCATCTCTAAAACCATCATAAGACGAACAAGACATGCAGGACACGGCTGAAAATGTAAAGACGAACTCATAATAAACCCCATCATACGGACGTGAAAGTGTTGGACAACCGACTAGGACCTCTTTACAACAGCTCTTTTCGGACACAGGTCGTAGTTTAGATGTTTTATATTGACCTTCGACCCGGCCAACATGCCATTCTAAAGTGATGCACCGGAAGGAAGTGACACATTCCGATGGCAGTTATGGGACGAAATCGCGTAGGCAGGCTTGGCTGACAAAATGGGACAAGGTAAAATCCCATGGTACACTCATAGACTGATGAACCGGAAGAGAGTGACCTCTGAACTGCATGACAGTTATTTCCGCTTGATGACGATCAAACATGCCAGTCCAAAGACGCCGGAAGTGGCATATTCCGGCCTGGCTAGCCATGAGAATAGATATTGAGTGGGCGATTGAACTATTATATAACTCGGTGAGGACAGGAAGTCAGTGAGTTGGAGTTCAGACGAGTTGGAGAGATGTGGTAGGGAAAGCCACCACACGGCAGAAGGGGCCTTTGGGACCCCCGATTGAGTTGGAGATCAGGTGAGTTGGTGACAAGATGTGGTAGAGAAAGCCAGCAGAAAGCTGAGCCCCCGGGCCTCCGGATTGACATCAGGAGAACGAAAAAGACACATCGCTGATGGCCATAAGAGTGGGGGTCAATATGTTACAGTTCTGTTCGGTCTCCAACTCCCTCTCTTTACAATAAAGTGAGAGGTATATTTTTTAAAAGAAGTCTTCGCTCGTCTTATTCATTACGCCAATATGTATTCTGCATGTATATGTAGATGTATATGTATATGACAATACAACATAGAGAACTTGCCGGGGGCGATAAATAATAGAGATGAACGGCTAGAGAGAGTCAGAGAAATCCATGCCTGCAGCACGACATGATGATGATGATGATGATGATGATGATGATGATTCTTTAGTTAGGATTAATCATTTGGATAAAAAAACAAAAATATCTAAATTGATAAGTATCATAAGTGAGAATCCCTTAAATTAAAAAAGCCTGGTCAGATTTAGAATATGCTGACTGTATCCCCTACAGAGGGGTACCCATCCCTCAAAAAATGGGTGCTCTAGCTATCATATTAAACTGCTTCTGATAATAAACTTCCACTTATGGTGTTCTGGGGAATACTGGCGATACTCTACGCAAGTGAAACGTGGGTTACTATGAAAAAGTAAGTGCAGACAGTGGGCACAGCACACTAGTAGTATTTTTTAATCCATTGCTTAGGGGGTTAATGGGGCTTATGTCTTTCAAAACGGGTTAGTCGAAAACTGAACGGAATAGAAAGGTTCATATCGTGAATATCGTCGCCTGAGCACATCCGATATGATATAATTTGGGAGAGGAGTAGATATGATCACGGATTAACGAAAATAGAAGTTGCTCTAAGCCGGACACGTCACAAGGTTAAAAGACAATAGGTGGACGCTTGTAGTGATCAAGTTGTATCCGAGAGACGGGACGAGGACTCGAAAGACCTCTACAATAATGGGAAGACGACATTTTTTAAATCGATTCGAGCCAGCATGGGAACTCATTGCAGCCAGCAATGTAGGAACATCAGAAGCCATGGCCAATTAAAGGAAATAAAGGAATTTATTATTAGGGGAGTCCCCGTGGTGCAATGGTTAATGTACTGAACTGCGGCCTCGAAGTAAGCGGTTCGAATTCCAGTCACGCTACAACGTTTTGTGATGTTGGGTGGCATGATGTGGCCCTCACTTGAAACCACACCAAAGACCATGACCGTAGCCGGAAACTTTGTTTTCATCACCCTGGGCACTTTCCTGTTATTCGTGGCAATTCAGATTTCCATTTTGAGGGTGCTGGTAATGGTCCTTTTGTCATAAATTGGATCGGTAGAGAGCATGAGTTGTACAGCGGTGCATTCCGATCTCGCTCGTTGAACATTGTGTCCCTTTCACACATGATAGAAGGCTCCTATCGCTCTGGGGATTTGTACACAACTGGCCAACTAGTAGATGGTCTGCAACAAAAAAAGAAAACCGGTTTTCATTAAATGGAAATGGAATCATGTCTTTTCTAGGGCGACAATTTTATTGTTCCACCCTGTATATATATATATATTGAAAAAAGAATCCGATATAGATTTATATTATCAGGCGAAAGTAAAGGGGGTTAAAACAATAAATATTAGAAAAATTAGGAAACCAGGAAATGTGTGTTCCTGTAAATTAACTAATCCTAATTTGAACATTGTCTTCAGACGCTGAAGACGGATTTTTTATATATAATTCAATCAGAAGAAAACACAAACCTGGTTAAATTGTCATTATAAACTTTTTCGGCGAAGAATGTCATTATAGTCTTCGTTTCATTTGAGGTTGAAAAACAGCAAATATGGATTACAGTCTATATATATATATATATATATATATATATGGATGAAAAATTTGAACATAGTCTTCGGACGCGGACTGGATATATATATATTTCAAGAAAAAAGCAATATTCGGTCACATTAAGATAATAAATTTATTTCCATCCGGTTAAGAGCATTAATGTGAATCAAAGAATTTAAAATATTGAAATAATAAAATTTGCTCTGTGAATTTATTTACATTGAGCTCTTTACCAGGAATATTTAAATATTCAAAATTTAAATAATGTATTTGTCCTGACGGAATTGTTCCCTGCCCCGGATTTACTGGATTGAAGAATACCTTATATATATATATATATATATATAAGAGTGTTTGAGTGTGTGTGTGTGTGTGTGTGTGTGTGTGTGTGTGTGTGTGTGTGTGTGTGTGTGTGTGTGTGTGTGTCTTCTTTTTCCTGTTGAGTATAGTACTTTGCAGTGTATGCGTAAAACAAAAATGATTTTCAAAAAATGGAAAAGTCTGTTTTATTATTAATCAATTTTCACTGACGTCGTAGAGCTTTTCCGTAAGATCTACATTTGTCAGTGTTTTTTCTTGGGTGTCCCATTCATATGTCCTTGTGCCACTATCAGTATTTTCTTTTTTCTTAAATCTTAGTCACATGCTTTCCCATTTATTTAGAAATGTATAAATAATGTTAAAAATTCTTTAAATGTTCTTTTATACTGTATTACATGTTTATATATATATATATGTGTATGTGTGTGTATAATAATAGTGTACTTCTTAAAAAAAACATCTTTTAAGAATGGATGCTGATAACGGAAAATCGATCATCTTGTAAAAAGTAAAACATATGCCGTAGGAAAAATCGAACACTCCTTGAAAGGAACACTTTGGAAACACGACTCGGCCTCGATCCAATGTTTGAACATATTAACAACATCTGCTGTAGAAACTGTTCGTTCTCAGCATATGAGATCGAATGAAAACAAACAATCACCGATTCCCGGGTGGGCTCACGAGGTCGACATGAAACACCAGAAAAAAAAAAGCCGAAGAACGCTTGGCCGAAATTTAGTGAATATAACATTAAAGACGAAAAAAATAGTCCCTATACACTAAAGGATTAAACCATAAACTTATTTTGCATAAGCCCCTCTACAGCAAACTACAGACAACTCAATAGCTAAATGAGAGTACATAGAGGCAATACCCAGGCAGTTATCTTACTTATCAAGAATGCAACAGGGCTTGCAAGGAAAAACTAGCGCCGAGGTGACACATGCTCTCACGAGTGTATTTTTATAAAACTGAGATTGCATTTTTCTATAAAAATTGTGGTAGTCAGAATACTATTACTCTTTATACAAACAGATAATTTGCATCTGGTCGTTTTCAGAGATTAAAAAAAGACTATGCAACGATAATTAAATTTTATTGTAATCAATATTATGAGGCATTTATATATATACGTTGGCTTGCGGAACTCTAAATAAAAACAGTTTTTCTTGAAAGAAATTTCATAAAATGAAAGCCGTTCGCTATTTGGAAAGGGTTTCTAAGCCAGTATGTAAATTTGGATCATTCCTGCTGAAATCCAGAAAAAATACTGTTAACTTAGACAATATATATATATATATATATATATATATATATATATATATATATATATATATATATATAATTAACTTAAATCGCGAGTCGGAATTTTCCAACTAAAGTTTTACCTTAACGGATCATCAGGGAAACTCATACCGACCAATGATAAAGGAGAAAACGCCGTTTTTTATATTCACCAAAAACCTACCTAGCTTAAAATTTACATAACAAAAGAAAAAATAAAATGAACAAAAAAACCTTACTTTTATTAAAAAAGAAAAACAAAAAAACTCAGGTATAAATACTCAGAAACCTATCTCTAATTATAAAGCAGCCACATCCGTTTGTGTTTACAACTATTTAAAAGGTCGGAGGTTTTAAATAGTTGTAAACACAAAAGGGGGTGGTTGCTTTATAATTAGAGATAGGTTTTTGAGTATTTATACCTGAGGGTTTTTTTTTAAATAAAAGTAAGGTTTTTTGTTCATTTTCTTTGTTTCTTTTGTTATATAAATTTTAAGCTAGGTAGGTTTTTGGTGAATATAAAAAAAACGGCGTTTTCTCCTTTATCATTGGTCGGTATGAGACTCCCTGATGATCCGTTAAGGTGAAACTTTAGTAGGAAAATTCCGACCCGCGATTTAAGTTAATTTTGTAATTGGCTCTACTCGTGTTGAGCAATCTTGTAATTGTAGCATTACAACGTTGACGGTGGGTTTTATTTTTCTTTTGACCAACTGACTGCATATCCCTTGATTTTTTTCAACTGGTGTGACGGGGTTGGCCTTTTCTCTTTTTTTGTCCTATGATAATTTTTCTTTTTCGCTCGGCCGGTGATTCGAGATATTTTTATCTCTTGTTCCTGGCGTTTTTTTTTTCTTTTTTTCTGATAACCGTGAATACTGGTAGATAGTAGATTAGTAAATATATATATATATATATATATATATATATCAGTAATATCCAGTCAGCGTCCGAAAACAGTGGGTGTGGATTATTCGTGTATAGAATATATGATGAATATCATATAAATCTATGTGACTGCTCTATGTATGGCTATTGTAAAATATCTTTTTCCTTTCAGGTTTATATAACAAAACTCACATACAGAGCGGATACAGTGCAGTTAGACGAAAACTCAAACCTGGTTTAACTGTCACTATGAATTTATTTCGCCGGAGAATATTATTATACTCTCCGTCTCCTCAGATGACTATATATGTTTGACTTGAGGTTGCAAAACAGCAAAAATTAACTAGTCATGGTAATTGCTCACACCATAACTAGTTATTTGGCTTCACTTGTGTGTGATATAGGTTAATGCCTCAATTGTAGAATCTCGGCTCTGTAATCTGTGGTCGCCCGTTCGATCTCCAGTGGTGGAGATCACGGTATACACTGATGAGATCTAAAAAAGTCGAAACAGCGGTTCAGTGTTGCCGTATGTCATGCGTAAGTGTTCACCGGATTTTTTGTTCATGGTAATTCAATTCATAATATAATTCCACTACTTAAAAAAGAAATTGTAGATCATCTAATGAACTCTATTTAATCATATCACTAACAAAAATACGTACTTTTCACCGGAAGCAAACGTTTAAGGTTTCATGTAATGAAATATACGAAGGTCCTTCAATAAAAAAGATGAAAGGATTTGGCTATAAGTTTTGATGCAATAAAACATACGAGGGACATTCATTAAGTGAGGTGAAATATTGCGTATGGATTTGGCAGTAAGAAGCACTGTCTTCAGTTGCAGCTTTTTCTAGGAAATCAAATAGGAGACGTTGTTTCATATCCCAGAAGACGGCTGAGTTTTCCCTCACACGGGGGCTGGGGTACGAATCTTCAGTGAAACCTATTCTGTCTTTCTGCTTTATTTTCTACTTTTGTGTTACTAGTAAAGGGCCACCTCAAGGCGTCAACTCATTTTAGTTTCTTCACGCTTCTCTACTTTCGCGAGTCTCGAGCGGAGCTATTTCAAGGCATTAAATCATCTTAATTTTTCCTCACTTCTCTACATTCACAAATTTCGTACATTTCAGGCTTTTCTTTACCTTTCTACCCTGGGCAGTCTGGCGCAATACCAGATTCCAAAGCGATGTGAGGTCTAGTAGTTGCCTTTAGCCGGTCTTTTCTCGTTTCTGCTCGTCTCTGCTGGTTATTTAATATTCCGACATCCAACGCTAATTCTCGTTGTCACACCACCAGTCTGCCACTGACGCAATGCATGTGGGCACACCCCCTTCCATCAAGCCACCCACGCAATTTACGCGGCACTTCCGCTTGGGAATGACCTGCGGCAGGTATATTTTAGGATATAGGTGCAGTTTCTGATATGCCACCCACGCAACTTATGCGGCATTTCCGTCAAGGTATCTGCGTCCTGTTCGCTTTCGGAAACAGGTGCATTTCAAGATATACCGACCACGCAATTTACGCAGCACTTCCTTGGCAGAAAATCTGTGGTAGGTTTACTTTCGGAAATTGGTGCACTTCCTGTTATACCATCCACGCAACCTTTGTGGCATTTCCACTGGGATATCTGCACCCCGTTTGCTTTAGGAAACCGATGCATTTATCACTATGCTACACCCTCAATTCACACGGTATGTGAAAGTAGGGTTTCCAAGCAAGTATGTAAATTTGGATCATTCCTGCTAAAATTCTGAAAAATACTGTAAACTTAGACAATATATATATATAAAATTTACTTAAATCGCAAGTCGGAATTCTCCTACTAAAGTTTCACCTTAACGGATCATCAGGGAGTCTCATACCGACCAATAATAAAGGAGAAAACGCCGTCTTTTATATTCACCAAAAACCTACCTAGCTTAAAATTTACATAACAAAAGAAACAAAGAAAATGAACAAAAAACCTTACTTTTATTTTAAAAAAAAACAAAAAAATCTCAGGAATAAATACTCAGAAACCTATCTCTAATTATAAAGCAACCACCCCCTTTTGTGTTTACAACTATTTGAAAGGTCGGAGGTTTTAAGTTGGTCTTCTTGTCAATATCCAACGCAATGGACCCTCGTATTATATTAGAGAGACTAAAGAAACTAATTAAGAAAATATATCAAATGATTGCACAAATTTCTCTTTTATTCCAATCGACTTCGATATAAAATTATATTTAGAATTACTTCTTATAGGACTGAGAATAAAACAATTATATCAGAAAATAATTATTCATTAAAATTAGTAGAGATAAAGCCCCATAGGTAAACATCTATTTCTCAGTGAGGGCTGAATACCCGTGGCGTATACTGCATCATGTTCATATTTACCAACCCCTCCGCTCGGGTAGGATATGACACAAAGTCATTTTTTAAGCGGAGTTTAACAGGTTTTGAATTCAGAGTTTCCCTTCTAGTTTTTAATTTATTCCCTAGACTAGTTGCCTAACCAAGGCTGAAGAACCTAGTCTGCCCTACTATTTACCCATAGCTGGAGGGAGAATATTTTGGATTCATACCTTTCCCAATGGTATTAGTGCTATGTGAAATGCAATCAGTCAGGTCCAGGATTTGAACTCGTGTTTGAACTCGACGATAACCATTGCACCACGGGCACCTCCAAAATACTGCATCATGTTGGACAGTGATAATAAGCAAGTTCAAACTGCAGCCGCGAAATTATGCTCACCTTTGGGCTAATACCCTTAGGAAAGATATAAAAACCCTTATTCCTATATCTATGAGTTAAATAGTACCACCCCTATTTTCTCCCAAGATAGCTTTACCTACAAAAGATAACAGGCTATTAAAAAAGACATCAAATCATTTTCTCGTCATATACAGGGTGTCTCGCTATACATGCGTTCGATGTTACTGCTTATACCTCAGCTAACAATTATGTTGTCTTCTTTTTTGTTTCAGAATTGAAAATAGTGTACAATAACGACAATTAATCTTCGAGGTGGAGGTGCCCGTGGTGTAATGGTTATAGTCGTAGGAAATGGACACGGCGACTCGAGTTCAAATCCTGGACGAGAATGATTGCATTTCACATAGCACTAATACCCTTTGGAAATGTATAAATCCAATTATACGCCCTCCAGCTATGGGTAAATAGTTGGACAGACTAGGTTCTTCAGCCTAGTCTAGGAGAAGGAAAAATCTGAATTCAAACCTGTTAAACACCGCTTAAAAATTGACCTTGTGTCATATCCTGCCCGAGCGGAGGGGTTGGTAAATAGGATTAATCCTCGATCACAATGCCTTGGATAAGAGAAGAAAATAATTAGCGTCATTAATTGTTGTAGACCACTAAAGGGTCCGGAAGAATAACACAACTCGAGTTTGCGTGGAACAAAGTATATTAACGAAGTATAATACAACATAGATACAAAGTGTTAGAAGTCAGTCCGACTGCCAAGTGTTCGCTTTATTTCTATGTTATTACATAGAAGGCACAAGGCCTTAAAGTTTTGGGGCAGGGGAAGGGAGCAGTCATTCTGTTCTATATGTTCTAAGGGGACCTGGCTAGCCACATTCGCCGACCCATTACAATACAATATATAGCCATTCATCCATCGCCATATGCGCAGCAATCACCAAAATACCACATTTGCTCTATGAAGAAATCCTACTTAAAATCCCGAGATTAATGAATGATTTTATTTACAAGTATGATTTATTTACAATGAATATGATAGGAATGGGAGAAAAACCCCGAAATATATACAAAAACAAAGGAAAAATCCTCCGTTTGGTTGCCCTCCCATCCCCCCGTCTATAGAATTGGAGGCCTACTGTTTTCCGAGGCGAAAGAACCGGAAACAAGCCGGACCTGCCCTAGGTGGGACAGGAATCCTAATCTATAGGGGTAAAAGAAATAAAGGGTCGGGCCCGGTATGGGTCGATAGAAGCAGGTAATATGATTTTTTTTTACATATGGATGTTCAAGATCTTCAATAAAAGGCGGACTGGGAAGCGGGTTCAGGTACAAAAATAATGGGGATGGGCAAGATCTTGAGAACTAAGCAACTAGATGACAGGGACAATGACTCAAAACATACTGCTAACTAGGTTTCAGGAGGGAAGAAACGTCCAACTTACCAGGGGTGGGGTCCCTAAGGACCCGTACCGTAGACGCCATGAGCTGGAAGAGGAGGGAAGGATGACTCCAACGTTTCCCCCTTTCTTACGACCAGGCTCGCTGCATTCACCCACCTTTTGCTGAATGTTATGCGATCTAAGCGTTTTCGATCGCATCTGATTTTGACCCTAAGCAAATGCCTAAAGTACAAAACCAGATCACGATGAGAAAAGTTTGCATCGTCATACAATCCCTTGTTTCGCGTCGACCAGATCACCATTCGAGCTACATCTTGGATCGCGAGAAACACCACACGCTTCTCACCTTGAAACGGAGGAAGAACGTTGTCCACGACGTAACCAACGTCGAGCAGCACGAGCTGTTTGGGCTCGATGCGAGCCGTCCACTCGCCGACGTGATCCCAAAGCGGACGAACTCGCTCGCAGTAGTAGAAGGCGTGCTCAGCCGTTTCTTCCAAGCCACTGGCGCAGCGAGGGGAATCAAGGCATGTCTGCCAGACCTGCTTTGTAGTTCAAGTCGAGAAGGGGTAACGCATTCCGTACAAGTCGGCAGGTGAGCGAGAACTCGGAGTTGTTCAAGAAGTTCGATCCTGGCGCCCAATTCCAGTGAGAGTGGATCTCCTCCGCCGTCCAGCCTCGCCGCTCGCTAAGAGGATCAGCAGCGGAGCCCACCACTAACTCCCGATATAGCTCCTTCCGAGGCCGTGAAAGAACCCAAGAAGGTTACGAAGGGCCTTTTGGCACTCGCGGACAAACAGTGCTTCGCCCAAAGGCCTACGTTGACCTTCGGCCTTTGGGTCTGACTTGAGGCGAGGAAAAGTCCGACTCGCCTTTCGTCTCAACACTGAGTCCCCTGTCAAGGACCGGCCCAGGTATGCAAGTCTTTCAGCGAGCCAGTGGCTCTCCAGATCAGGCACACCCAGACCCCCGTTGCGCGTACGTTGGATACAGACCTGTCTGCGGACCATCGGCCTTGCACCTCCCCAGAGCAATCTGGAGAGGGATTGTTTTAGGGCCAGCCGACGTGCCTCAGGCAGAAGAAGTACAGCCAATCGGTAAAGGATCAAGGGGGAAGACGTACGTAGCGCACGCCTCCGCCCTGCCCTTTAAGAACAACTTCCTTGAAAGCCAGATTCCCACCTGAGCATTCACCTTGGCTTGTACTTCCGACCAATTTCGCTCCAGTTGGAGACCGGGCCCGAACCACACCCCGAGGATGTGGATGGGTCCGTCACTCCAGCAGAAGGGCCCTGGAAGAGTATTGCTACCCCTCCAAGCACCGAGCCGCAAACCTTCGCTTTTGTCAAAATTGACCTTAGCCCCTGCAATCCGTTCGTACTCGATAACCGCCTCTTTCACAGCCTTTATATCCAGACGGTTGGACACACAGACTGTGATGTCATCAGCGAACGCGGAAACCCTTGCCGTAAGAGCATCAGCAAAAGGGACACCGCGCAGGGACGGACTTGTCCCATCATCCCTAAGCCTGCGCAGGAGGGGTTCCAACGCGAGGACATAGAGAAGAGGAGACAGGGGGGACCCTGCCGGACCGAACGCTCGATCGCGATCGTCCCCGAACGCCTTCCGTTCACCTGCACCACTGCCTGAGGGTTGTGGTACATCATGCTTATCCATCTGCGGAACTCCGGTTTGAATCCGGCAGTCTCCAAAACAGTCCCCAAAAACCGATGGTCAACCCTATCAAAGGCCTTGGACTGATCTAAACTAATCAGTGCGGCTTCCGTGTCGTCTTCTATACCCTTTAGGACCTCGCGAATCAAGTGCAGATTGTCCTGGATCGATCTTCCCTTCACAGCAAACGTCTGTTCGGGGCCGATCAGATCGCTAATGACAAGCTGTAAACGATTCGCTAAGACCCGGGCCAAAATCTTTAACTCTGTGTTAAGCAGAGTTATGGGCCTGTAATCGTCTAAACCCTCCCAGACATGCCTGCCACCTTTCTTCAGCAATGTGATCACACCCTTGGTAACGCTACCAGGGATGGCTCCCTGGGCGAACCAATGGTTGAACATATCCGTCAGAATAGGGACAAACATGTGCGACATCCTCAAGTACACTTCGTACGGCAAACCATCTAGTCCCGGCGACTTGTTCAGACCGACCTGCTTCAACGCGTCACGGACTTCGAAGTCAGAAACCCCACCCTCGAAACTAGCCGCTTCAGTGGGGGAAGTCGGCAAGATAGCTGCGAAACTCCCGGAGCGGGAGATCAGTGCAGCGGGCAAAGCGATCCCGAAAGTGCGCCCGGAAGGCGTCACGTATCTCACGACTCGATCGCACCAGTCACCCGTCCGCGGTCTTGACAGACGCTATGTACCGATCGGGGAACCTTCGCACTTCTTCTTCACGCGCAGTCGCGTTCGATTTCACAGCTTCGTTGGGAACTCTTCTTAGCCTAGATCTAACTACGTGTCCCTTGTAGCGCTCGCTACTCTCACGCTCAAGGTCCCTTCTAGCTAGTTCTACACGTAGGGAGTCCCCCCAGCCACCGCCCGGGAAAGTCTATCGTCTACAGATTTCGCTTCCTTGGTCCTGTCTAAGTTGAGCTGTCGACCGTACTTGGTAGCGAAATCTCTAATCCTATATTTAAGAGATCCCCACCACCTATTCCCGGTAACAGCCCCCACTAACGCCCGCTGAATTAGGAATTCTAGCCGATCCCGGAAGTCCCGTATCTCCAGTAAGGAGGTATTAAACTTCCAGTAGCCGGCCAGACTAGGCCTATTTGCTAACCGTAGACTGACTTTATGGTCAGTCCACGCTATCAAGTGGAACGTGGGACAACTAACAAAGTCAATGTCAGCTCGTCTCACTAACACTCTGTCCAAGTAGGAACCTACTTTGGCAGAGGGCGAACTATCTAGCCACGTCCACATCTCCCGCCCTGGGTGATCCAGACGAAACCTGTCGACGAGGTCATGACGAGTCATGAGGCCGGCAAGGCTGCTTTCACACCTTCCCGCACGCCTAGCTCCCCGCCCGACCTTATCTATCTTGGGATCAAGGATCGCATTCCAATCACCCATTAAGACTAGCCGTTTCGTCACACCCAGGAACGGCGCCAACCGATGAAAATAGGAAACCCTCTCCGCAGCGATATTTGACGCATAAACCGCAACCAGACGGAACTTGAAATTTTTCACGGCAACATCGGCCACAACCAGTCGGCCCCCGTCACCTGCAAAAACAACGTCAACATCAGCATTAAGGCTGCGTCCAACTAGCAAAGAAACCCCAACGCTGGTACTGCTGCCGTATGCTGAGAAAACGTTAAAATCGCTTTCCAGCACACGACAGTCTGCACCGCAAGTGAAGTGGGTTTCCTGCACCGCAGCAACATCTATTCGAGGGTTTTCAGTTCACCAAGCAAGCGTGTACACTTGCCCAGATCCCTTAATCCCCTCACATTCAAAGTAGCAAGCTTTAGAGTCATCAATCCCACTTACCTTACTCACTGGCGACTATGGGCCGGAAATCCTTCGGGGTGAGGATGCCGACGGCCTGACGCAGGGAACCGGTGCCGAGCTCAGTACTCACTCGGTCGTCCCTGCTAATTCCTCCGACATCCATGGGGTACCTCAATTTTCGGGACCTATAAAATGACGGGTGAACTAAAATCGGGACCCTGCCCGAACAAAAGGGAAGCATTTTTTTAAGCATGGTATTTTTAACATCGGCCAGCATTACGTCCGTCCGGCTGGCCTCGTCAATGAAGTGCCACAGTTCTTTAGTCCGGTTGCCAGCCGAACGGACGAATGTGGTCAACATTGGTGCGTCCTTGAACAGATACAGGTTAGTTATGTCCTTTTCATCTATCTTTTTAAGTGAACGTAATGGTTTCAATGTTTGTTTTAATAGACGATCTAGGTGTGGATTTTCGAATGTGTCCTCACAAAAGTAAAATGCATTTATAGCACGCCGGGCTTCCGTAGAAGCCGAGCGTGCTCTTGCTTTATGTATTGTTGATGATGTTGATGCTGTTGATGTTGACGGTGTTTGTGGAGAGGGTGAAAGTCTGGTCGCCGAATGTGACCTTGTAAGTATTTTGGGGGTTGTAATTGGTGAAAGAGAGGGGGGTAGAGGTATTTCATTTGGGGTGCCTGGGGTAGTTTTTGCTTTTTGTGGGGGAGGAATCAATTGTGCTGGTCGTTGATTTGGGACTGCTATTGTTTTGTCCCCCTTAGGTTGAGGTATGGGGGGTGTTTTTTGTGCTGTTTTTTTGGGGTGTTTTTCCCCCCCTCTTTAGTTGGTGAATCTTCACTATCCCTTCTTCTTTTGAGATTTATTGACATATCCATTGGTTCTATTGTTGTCAATTATTGTTCTGTTGCAGTTGTTGATGCTGATGATGATTGTTTCGTACTAATGGTCGATGTAGAAGTAGTAGCAGTAGAGATATTAGTAACGCTTGTTGGATCAGTTGATGAATTTACTTTGTTTTCCATTATTGATGGCTTTTTCATGGGAGTTTTTTTCCCCTTTTTTTTTTGGTTACCTGAGTCCATCCTTCGTCGTCTTTTTTATTGAGGTTGTCTTTGTGGTTTTCGCTTGTTTCAATTGGTGCTGTTATTGTGATGACAGGTGAAGGAGTAGTAACATTAGTGGTAGTAGTCGTTGTTGTTGTTGTGGTGGTCATTTTCTGAGGGCAGTTTTTGGAGAAGTGGCCGATCTTATTGCACGACCAACAGAGAGGTTTTCTGCCCTCGACTATCACCGTCATCGTTTTGTCTCTGTATTTAATTTTATGGGGAATGTTATTGAACCCTCCCCTATCGAGGCACATGACGAAGACGTAGTCACCGTAGGCGGTTCCTCGGGTTGATGTCACCTGTGTGACTTGTTCCACGCCGCCATATATACTTAGATAGGCGGCGAAGACGTCACCACTTAGTTGCATTGATACATTGCATACGGTGACCCGTATTCGTCTCTTGCCTCGATATTCTGGTTGTAGCCGAAAGAAGCGTGTTGTAATATTACCACCGGCTAGTTTTTTCGTTGCTTCCTCTGAGGGAGGCAGAACATCCCAGGTAGCAAAGCTTCGACGGCAAAAGTACTTCCCTGGGATGTTTGCCGTTTTTAACAGGTCCTCAAAGGTCTCCTTTTTTATTCCTGCTTGTCTCTTGGTCTTTATGTCCGTAACTACGAAGGACAGGGTCTTAGGCTCGACCGCCTCCATGAGTTCTGGTATTGGGAGAATTTCTCCATCTTTGAAATATTGTTTGTACTTTTCGACCCTGTCTCTTGCGTAGTCACAAGGGGATTTTTTATTCACACAATGTGAAGACCAAGAGACTGCTGTTTCCTTTGGTTTTGGGGCCGGTGGTATCGTGCTTGTGGAAGAAGACAAATCAAAAGCTTCTTCCGGCATTGGGGAGGGTCGTGTTTCGAATATGTCCATCTGTGAATGGATATTGTCCAGCGGAGAATGGATATTGTTTGGCTCCCCCATAGTTGTGAAACAGCCAGGGGGAGATGAACGCGAATGATATATAAAAATTCAAGTGAAACAATAAAATTAATACAGAGACTGATGAATGATTTGATAAAAATGGCGGTCGTTTTTCTTTTTAGAATAAAACAATAAATCGAGTCGCGGTTTGACCCACCTCACAAACAAACAACAATAGTTTGAGGGGGGTCACGAAGCTTTAACAATAATAACAAATATGCAATAACAAATAAATTTTAACAAGTTTAACAATAATAACTCACTTTAGACAAAAATCCAACGAGGGGTTGTATTTTCTCGACTGTCGAGTGATCGCCGGGAATAAGTTCAGAGCCCGGTATTAATAGTCACGGAAGAATTCATTACCAACTTCTCAACACCATGGTCGGACCCCAACTTCTCAACACCATGGTCGGACCCCAACTTCTCAACACCATGGTTGGATCTCAACTGAATCTTTATCAAAATCTTCCAAATTCTAAGACCATATCTTCTAGGCATGACGTCATCTCCACCCCAGCCTCATTTCCAGTTTGGATGTTTATTATGACAATCATGATTGTCATATACCCTTGCGTGCGAGCGTAAACTGCACCAATTGACTACACACCTGAACTCTTAACCCGAATAGTTCAAAGCCCAACCAAATTGAATGATAAAATATAATTAACGAAAAATGATTAATTTAAAAAAATCCTTCCTTAATTTTATAACAATAAAACAATATTAATGGGTTGCGTTTATTTGGAGACACTCTGTATAACACATTGAAGGTTTTTAAATGCGGTAATGTCATTAGCGGTTTTGAGTTAGATCGAACTACGATATCCTTGATAAGACGCTAATTGATATTAATTAATGATTATTTTATAATCCTAAAAAATATAATGTAAATAACTTTGGGAACTCTGATGTCGATGGTGACGTAATTTCGACAACACACGGACACATAATCTCATTTATAATAAGATATAAAGTGTCTTTTAGTCGGCTACCTTTTGTAACGTTACTTTCAATTTTGATATCTCGCAAGTAATTGTCGCCTTAAGCTACAAAGGAATAATCTCGCATTAACTGAGAAAGAAACAATTCTTCATCTCACGAACGAGAAGTATGATTTCTATGGCAGAATGATGAATATTTCAATTTCAAATTTCCGTTCAGAATTACAAGGTTTGGCAAAAGATGCTCAAACCATAGCAGTATCAATTTTCTATCAGGAACAGAATCATTTTGAAGTAGCATAAAATGAGCACAAAAAGTTTCCATCTTTTTTTTTATCAGTCTTAAAATAGCTTCAACAGAAAATATTCGATGTCTACCGGTCTAGGACATGGTATTTAATGGTCATGTCTGAAAAATGTATTTTTTAAGACTGATTAATTTGTAAGTGTTACACCAATTACATATTCAACAGTCTTAAAAAAAAGTTTCAATAGAATATATATGAGAATTAATTTTAATTTATTACGGACTTTTTGTCCTCATCTTGGTAGTTTTTTTTGTGTTGTTTCTTCTTTCACTACGTTTCGGCCAAGTTTCACCTCTGGCCTTCTTCAGGTGATTTTACTGCGACCACGGGTAAAATCACCTGAAGAAGGCCAGAGGTGAAATTTGGCCGAAACGTAGTGAAAGAAGAAACAACACAAAAAAAAAACCTACCAAGATGAGGACAAAATGTCCGTAATAAATTAAAATTAATTCTCAGATTAAGAAGCCTCATCTCAAAATGATTCCAATTAAAGACAAGTGAGAAAATAGATGTTGTGTTCCAGTCCCAGCCAATATAGTAATTGATAATGTCTGAAGAAAAAGTAAGATATTAGCAAGAATTAGCTTCCATTAATTATTTTTACGGTATGTAAACCTTTCTTGACTGAGGGTGTGGGGGTTCAAGAAAATATTTTTCAGATCTCTAATGATAATAATCATCTGCAATGAATTATGGCCTCAAGTCCCTATTCTATCACTGATAATTTGCCCGCATTTATATTGTTTCAAATATTCCTACTGTGGCATGATGGTGGGCATTCGTTCTGTTGATGTGGGTGAGTGCCAGTCAGAGGATTCCTTTGTCTGTTTTGGCACGAAACCCACACAAAAGGTTAACGTATAAGATTTCCTACGAGACCGGAAGAAGACGAGGAAAGGCAAGGTCCCAGAGCTGTCAACAGATAGAAGTTAGCGACAGTCAGGGAAAGGCGACGGTCAGAGAGAGGCGGCTGCTGAAACAAGGAATTGGGACTTGTGGACCCAGAAGCCAGGTCAGCCAGCGCGAGAGGATGAGTCAGCGTTCCTAGTAGCTGTGTGGGAATTTCGTTCGGGCACATGCTCATGATAGCCACAGAATGCCGGAAAAGTGCTAAAACGTCTGCCTTCTTACGCACAGGGCTAACCAAGTCCGTGCTGGTTTGTTCTTCTTTCTTTCACTCTTGGTTATGTATATTATATCTGCTGTATACTTGTAAAACATGTGAAATGCCCCCGGCCGGAGACGAGAGGAATTACTAGACGAACGAATGGCCATGAGCTGATATAAGAAGTTGAGATAGTGGGGACCGGCTGTGTTGAGTATATTATCACACTATCAAATACTATTTGTCCAAATATATATGCTTTGAAGTAGTCCAGATTCTTACTAATAATTTGTTGACAGTTATATGGTTTCGGTTTTGTGGGGGTGCCCGTGGTGTAATGGTTAACGTCGTAGGAAATAGATACGGTGACACGAGTTCAAATCCTGGACGAGACTGATTGCATTTCCCATAGCACAAATACCCTTGGGAAAGGTATGAATCTAATTATTCTCCCTCCAGCTATTGGTAAATAGTAGTACAAACTGGGTTCTTCAGCCTTGACAAAGCAACTAGTCTAGGAGAAGGAAAAATTTGAATTAAAAACTTGTTAACTTAAAAATTGACCTTGTGTCATATCTGGCACGAGTTGAGGGTTGATAAATATTGCTTTATGGTTTCAGTTTGGTTGCTGTTGCACCGTGTAAACTTAATGGACAATTTGATGCCGAAGTTAGTCACTTTGTGCAAGAAATCATATAATTTAAGCACATAATAAAAATAATCATTTGTATACAATAATCATTAGCCAAGACTGATACAAACACTAAATAAAATGTCAGTTTCCTTCCCATCTATTCCCACGTGTTTTCCATTGGTCGAATCACCTTTAAACCTTTTATTTATTTCAGTACCAAATCATGTGATTTGAACCAAGGATAACTAAATTTCTCGATTCATGATCGAAATTTTGCGTGAAATATGCTAACCTTAATCTTTTTTCGAATCCTTAACAATATCAGTACGGTTGTATTACATATGGATTATATAGCAGAGTGAAAAAATACCGTTAACAATACATTTTGTAGTGATTAGAAAAATGAAATCAAGATAAATAAAATAAAATAAATTCAAAAAGTGCAGAAATTCCCAAAAGCCTCAGACAAGAAGTGGGAGCCCGTAAAAAGTAACGTCACCGAGAAAAAAATCTGACTTAAGCCTCCACCATAGCAGTGAAGGGACTTTAACGCGGCCACTAGCAGCAAACACATGGCCTATGTTTTATAGCCTGATACCATGTCTACTGCTAGCCCGCCGAAACAAACATAAAAAAAACACTCACTAGACAAGACCACAGCGAATTTGGACTTATCAACCATCGGTGACGACTTGTATATTTTGGCACCTTGTCTAGGAGACGCGATCATTTCCATTGGTTTCAGGATAAATGTAAATGCAAATGTACAATGAACTAAAAAATATCTAGATAAACTGACACGCGCTTAAAAATCAATCAATAAAATAATTCAGGCTTACTTGACTAAACGTGAATTTCAAGAGTCAAACTTATACTGAACACTACCATGCATGCATTATTTTGTCGCCTAACTTTGTACATTATTACATAACTTTATACCGGACATTGGCCTAGCGGTTAGAGTGTTCGCCAATGGCCCGGGAGACCTGGGTTCAATCCCAGGTCGAGTCATACCAAAGACTCAAAAAATGGTACTTGATGCCTCCTTGCTTAACACTCAGCATTATAAGGTACGGATCAAGGGTAAAGTGGAGCAATCCAGGGAAAGGAGTCGCGCCCTCCCCTACACCTTGGTGTAGTAAGCTATCGAAAAGGGAGCCTTCGGGTTACCCTCGACTATGGTCGCCTACTTTACTACATAACTTTATATTCTTTGGTTTGGTAATTTGGCTAAATCGCATAACAAACCATTTTGCTTATTTAATACCAAATCATGTATATATATATATGTTTTAAGTTGAATAGATCCGCAAGTGAATTTGTTTTTAGGCTATATATTCTTTTATTTCCTACACGTTAAAATCTTGACCTGTGGTTTGGTTTATTTGTTTAATTATAATAAGGAATTTTTTGGTGGGGGGTAGTTAGGCTGAGAACCTTTCGGTTCAGTACATGGGTTACTTAGGTGCAGCATTAACACAGGTGTTCACGCACGCGCGGGCAGAGCGGACGTGTCACTCAGAGATGTCACAATAGCCTGAGATGGGAAACAGGGCTACATAGTGCGAATGACGTCACGCACCGGAAGCACGTGGAGGATTTTGGGAGATTTTGAAAAAGTCAGCGTTGAGTTGAGAACTGGACACCGAACGAGACGGTTGACTTTCGCTTGCTTGCGGAGGCCTTGGGCAGGTGTCGTACGAGATGGGGGGTGGGCAGATGAAAAGGCTAGAATAGAAAGATTGTGCCTCTCTCTCCTTATGTCGAAAAACCTTTAAATTCAAAGGTAATAAAAAGTTTCGTACCTGAACTGAGAAGTCGTAAGTGTTTTTCGTGTTTCGAGATTCCTATGCTCTATGTATATATATATATATATATATATATATGAAAATCCCATGTCCATTTCGCATATCCATATCGGGCTATGGTACATAATGGCATATCAGCCTTGGGTTATTTAATGCCAAAGCCATCCTTCTACAAGACCAGCAGTGGTACTATTTAACTAACAGCTGGGAGTATAACGGGTTTCATATCTTTCCCAAGGTTATTTGTCTGAAAGTGAACGTAATAGCGTAACAAGGGCTCGAACTCGCTTGCTGCTATTCTGCAGTCCATTGGTTAAACCATTTTACCACAAGGACACCACCCATGATTTATTTTTTTCTTTTTACGTCTGACGTTAAAATCGTCATCAGAAAATTAATGGCTGATTTGAGCGTTCCCTTTGGCTTTTATAGTGGCAACTGTTTTGATAAGACTGTGATTCTTTTTAATTCCCTTATTTGTATCAGTGCATGTCCAGTTGGAGTTAATGGTCAGTGACAGACTTTGGCCACAGAAGATTTTTTTAAATATTTACAAGAGTGCTTTCTGTAAATTTTTGTGTATGCGTCAGTGTTCATATCCATGTATATGTGTGAACTTTGGGCGTTGTTTTTCCCTCTGTTACTCTTATCTCCCTGAATATTCTATGATGGTTGATATACCCTAAAATCCAACCAAGTACTAAATGTCCTCCCTGAATTACTTTATATGTGTATGTGCCTCTGTGTTTCTGTGTATGTTTAGTCAGGTTCTGTTTAATGTAGGTTTAAATCTTAAATTAAGTTTTCTTCTTTTATTTGGAGTAACGTGTTGTCGTCCGTTTGGTATTTTGCGATTATTTTAAACATTCCATTACTGCATTCGCAAAGGTTTTTTGAAGCATAAAGTTTTCCATTTTCTGGTATATATATATATATATATATATAATCTGTGAGCGAATAGTTTGTAGAAATTTTTAAGCGATTTAGACATCAATTCTTTGCACACAAACAGTTTTAATTATTGCTAACACAAATAATTCTATTTAAAACCAATGAATTAGTTTCACACAGTTAAATGGTTTTAGGTATTACTATCTCAGCACAATTGACCTTAAGCCACTGCTTTTAGGCACTTTTAAGAAAAGATGAGGTTGTGCACTTATTTGTCACAAAAGCAATATGGTCGGAACAATTGTATAGATGCTAAGGATTTTATGACCCACTGAGTGATCGGATCAGGCCTCTCCAACCGCCTGTCTAGATCAGTAAGAACCAAAATGGAGTGTTGCAAGTCCCGTGTCAACCTCAGTTGCCGGATCATGAGCTCATGCGTTATGAGTCGCCACCCACGGCTAACAGGTGGTCTCATCGAGGGAGGACGTTTTCTACAGCCCCACCTGTCAGAAGGGTTATATACTTTGTTCTCTCTCTCTCTCTCTCTCTCTCTTTCTTTCTCTCTCTCTCTCTTTCTTTCTCTCTCTCTCTCTCTTTCTCACACACACACACACACTATATATATATATATATATATATATTGTGGGAACACTGTCTATTTTTATGAAACTAGAAATGTAACATACTCATATGCGTGCAGAAACATAGTCAACACAATAAAGACGAGCGAACAGAAAAACATACCTCTCACACTTTATTCGAAATGGTACGAAAGGGTTACGAAAGGTTTATGCGTGAGGTGAGTTGGAGACTGAACAAAACTGTAACATACTGACCCCCAGCTCTTCTGGCTATATCAGCACTTCATTCTCATCCTGCGGGACTGCTCAACTGGGGGCTCTGGTTCTCACTCCTTCGAACTGCAACAACTGACTCCAAACTCTAATCTCCAACTATCTTGAGCTTCCTGTGGCACCGAGTTATATAATTGTTTGATGTCCACCTGCTTCAGTGGGCGTCGCATCTGCACTCAATTCAAACCGTCCACAGTCAAGGTTATCCCCTGATATCTTCGACCGGATGCACCTGTTATTTACCCAGGTCGGAGGTCAATATACTACAGAAAAGCTACTTCAGATTTCTTACTTGATTTCTGTGTAAGTTAGGTCCTTACAAATGTGATAGGTATGTAACAAATATAAAATCTGGCTGAATCTTAGAACTTTTCGAAAGACTCTCCTACTTGGTCTTACTTTCAAAACGAATATTTTTACGAAATGTCAATAATTTTCTGCAGAGATATCAATGAAGTATTTCGTGAAGGTCATATCAATGTAGCAGTCGAACAAAATCAATTTCTTTTCACTATTGAATTCTGAATCAATTCAATAAAATTGAAAAACTTAACATTAAAACATTAAGAATTGATATCAGATTAGCATGCCTCGAAACTTACAAAAAAAAAAAAAAATTAAGAAAAAAAAACTTAAATTTTACAGTGGAAAAACTCTACAAAATTGTGTGTGATTCTAAACCTTTTATCAAAAGAAAAACAAAAAAAACCCACTTTACTACGATTAAACCCAAAGCGGGTGGGGGGCTTCATATCTTTCCTCAGGCTAAAAGTGAACCTAAGGGAAATCTTAGAATGACGTCACAAGTTAACTTGTTGATTAATTGATTGATTTTAATGGTATGTCAAACCATCATGGGTTATTTTATGTCTAGAAGTTAGAGGATCACATTCATTCACACTTTTGCCCAGTCAGCTAGGGCTGTAGAATACGCCGACTGTACCTTTGCTGAAGGGATAAGACCCCACCCCAACGAATGTCCTGTATATGACATTAAACAATCTGATGGTCAGGTTCTAGTAATGCTGTTGTTTTGGGAAACGCGGTGTACCTCTATCTGACAATAGCTCCTAGGCCCAGTCTGGCCTGGAGTGGTAGCACCGGATAGGGTCCTATCTATGGGTCGAATAGAACTAAACTGCATACTTATGCTAAACTGAATTGTTTGAAATAGAACTGTTTTGACATTTAAACTCGGTACTAATGCAAAACTGAACAGTTTGATATAGAACTATTTTTAACATTGAAATTGTACTTAAGCCAAACTGAATTGTTTGAAATAAAACTGTTTTACTAAACTGTATAGCAATAAATAGAAATGATTTTGACCATTAAACTTAGTACATCTGCTAAACGGAATTGTTTGAAATAGGTCTGTTTATTTGGCATAAAAATAAATTTGGCATTACATAACCTACAAAGGTTGATATGTCACAAGACCCAAACAAACAAAAAATTATTTACATTTATTGTTCTTGTGTAATTGTTTCTTAAGAGGAGGGTTTTTTTCTGTTTTTTGTTTTTTGCCATCGATGACGAATAACTTTTAAACAGAACTATTTGACCCATATATAGGACTCGAAAAGGTTCAACCGATCTGGTGTCAGAATAGACCGAGGTGTAATACCAATTACGAGCTAATCTACACTCCCCAGATCTCCAGAACTGAATCTTAACCCTCAAATGCGGTTTAGTTATTGTCTTAACCTTATAAAAGTTCCCTGAATGTGAAATAACCAAAACGGAGGTTGAAAAGAAATGGATATCTTTATAACATTAGCAAAATAGAATACTTGCCGGTGGCGTGGAGAAGGTAAATCACTATAAGTGGTGTACTACTAAATGAGCATATTATCCCACCTCACAATAGTGCCCAACGTATTTGTGAGGATTGGGATATATCCATATGTGTTCATAGGTACAATATATCATCATCATCATCATATTGCGCTGGTAGCACGGGTATCCCTGACCCTCTCTCGCCACTCCTCCCTATCGTTCATCGCCCTAGGTAGTTTTCGTGAATAGTTTTCGTGATAGCGGGTAGGTGGCCGTACAGTTGGTGTCTTGTTTAAGATTGCACGTAGCATTCTTGTGTAATTGCCGTCTAGCTTCTTCTCCAGCCGTTTTGTTAGCGTCCATGTAGTGCAGCCATATAGCAGTATCAATGTGACCGCTGCCTCGAAGAAACTGCGTTTCATTTTATCGGTTAGGTCTGATTTCCAAATAATCGATAACCTATTTATAGCTGTCCATGCTTTCGCCAACCTCGTTTCGATGTCCTTTTCGGTTGATTCGACGCTGCTTTCTAGGTAAGTGGATTTGTCTACTAGTTTAAGAGGGGTTCCTTCTAGAGTGGAGATGTCCCCCGTTTGGTTATAGCACATATATTCCGTTTTGTGTGCATTAACATAGAGGCCTATGTTTGCTGCTGCCCGTTCCAAACTATGCAATAGTGTTTCGGCTTGGTCAGGTGTATTTGCCAGTATCGCTATATCATCGGCGTAGTCGGCGTCGGTAATTGTTGTTGCGGGGTACCTTCTGCTTCTTTTCTTCGTCAGTTCGAAGCCATACTCTTTGATTTTGTCAATCGATGTTCTAAGTACGTAGTCTACACAAATGATAAAGAGGTACGGAGCCAGCGTGTCCCCTTGTAGTACTCCTGCTACAATGTCGAAGTATTCTGTGTCTCCATCTGGTGATCATACTTTTACTTTAGTGTTTCTCACCACCATCTTGTAGAGCCACCAGCACGAATATCCCTGACGCTCTCTCGCCACTGCTCCCTATCGTTTATCGCTTCTGGCAGGTCCTCTGGACTACATCCAGTATCCTCACAGAGCTGCTGTATGTAGGTTCGAGCTGATTGCCCTGCTTTTGCTCGGCCATGTAAGGGGGTGGGTCCATAGGAGAAAATCACTTATGAGCTCGTCCCTACTTCTCCAGCTGTGTCCTGCATGTCTGGTTCGTCTAACTTTAGTAGTTTTCGTGATGGTAGGCAGGTGGCCGTACAGCTGGTGCTTTGTGAGGTGTTGCCTCCAGGACTTGTTAAAAATTGCTCGCAGCATTCTTGTGTAGTTGCCGTCAAGCTTTTTCCTCGCTATATTCTGTAACCTAACCAAAGATTACTGAATATAAATAATGAAAACAGTGGCTAGAAATGAAATGGAAATCTTTATAACATTAACCAAATAACATACTTGCCAATGGCGTGGAGAAGGTAAACCACTGCTTGGGAAGTACCTCTAAATCAGCATAGTATCCCATCTCACAATAGAGTCTAATGCATTTATGAGGATCGGGATATATCTATTTGTGTTCATAGGTATGGTATATAACACTTTCTTAAAGATGTTTATCTATCTATCTATCCATCTATCTATCTATCTTAATCATTTGATATTTATCTCACTATCTACTGTAACCTAACCAAAGGTTACTGAATGAGAAATCATGAAAACGGAGGTTAGAAATGAAATGGAAATCTTTATATACAGTGGTGTGGAGAAGGTAAACCACTGCTCGTGATGTACTACTAAATGATCATATTATCCCACCTCACAATAGAGTCCAACGTATTTGTGAGGATTTGGATATATCCATTTATGTTCATAGTTACGGTATATATCCCTATCTTAAACATGTCTTATCTATCTATCTAAATCCTTTGATATCTATCTCACTATCTCAAACATTTCCTTATCTATCTATCTATCTATCTATCTATCCTATTTACCAATCCCTCCGCTCGGGCAGGATATGACACAAGGTCAATTTTTAAGCGGAGTTTAACAGGTTTGAACTCAGAGTTTTCCTTCTCCTAGACTAGTTGCCTAACCAAGGCTGAAGAACCTAGTCTGTCCTACTATTTACCCATAGCTAGAGGGAGAATAATTGGATTCATACCTTTTCCCAAGGGTATAAGTGCAATGTGAAATGCAATCAGTCTCGTCCAGGATTTGAACTCGTGTCGCCGCGTTCATTTCCTAAGACGATAACTATTACACCACGGGCACCTCCACAATCTATCTATCTATCTATCTATCTATCTATCACAATCATGTAATATCTATCACACTATCTATTGAGAAAAACCAAAATGGAGGTCGAGAATGAAATGGAAATCCTTATGACATTAAAAAATACGATACCTGCCAGTGGCGTGAAGAAGGTTAATCATTACTAGTAGTGACTACTTAGTCAGCATATTAACCCCCTTCCCAATAGTGTCCAATGTATTCATGTGGATTGGGATATATCCATTTATATTCATAGGTACGGTATGTAGCAGGTATTTACCTGGGTGTAAGAATATTTCTTCGAGCCGTGTGAAGTAACTGGGCGTGTATATTTTGCTTTGTTTTGGTTTCGATTTTTTTTTTGTTTTTTGTTTTTGGTGGGGGGGGATTTAAAGTTGTTGAAGATGAATAAAAAAGAGAAGCAATTTTGTTTTTTATAGCTTTGGTAGAAATGTGTCTGGCATCTAGATCAATGAAAAAACGTCAGAATTGGAACATCAAAACGTGGCAGCTTATCACCTACCGTGATGTGACGGATAACATGTTTTACTTGAGGGCACAGATTTCTTTACATAAGATTTGCAGAAATTATGCTTGATTCCAAAAACAAACAAAAAATAGATAAATAAAAATAAAAATAAAAAAAAGATAAGAAAACAAAATAGCTGGTGTATGCAAAACTTTCTTGAGCTTCTCTTTTCGATAACTATATAGCGAATGCACGCGAGAATAAATACTTATTCAATTATTATTTGATAAATAAATGAATAATTATCTATACCGATCGAATCTGTAAATTAACGACAACAAACTGATTGATCCATTGATTGATTTTAACTGCATGTCAATCCGTATAAGGTTACTTTATTACATAAGATTATATTTCTTTGTTTAACAGCTCATCAAACTTCGGGGGTGTCCTTGTGGTGTAATGGTTAAAGCGATGGACTGCGGAATCGTAGTACGCGAGTTCGCTATTGCGTTCACTTTCGGGCAAATACCCTAACCCTAACCCTACCTTGGGATAGGTATGAACCCCCTTATCCTCCCAGCTATGGGTTAAATAGTACCACTACTGTTCTTCTAGGAGAATGGCTTTGGCATTAAATAACCTAAAAAGAGTTGATATGCTATTAAACAAAGAAACCAAACCAAACCAATCATCAAACTTCGTAGGCTATGTAAAGTTACAGCCATTCTTCTAAAATAACTGAAGGGATACTATGTAACTCAAAACTAGGGGTTTTATATCTTTCCCAAAGTTGTTAATCCTATCGTGAACATAACTGGTTGACTGGAGTTCGAACGGGCTTTCTATGTTGTCACAGGCTAGCACATTAGCAACTTCTCTACAATGAAACCTCCCACACCACCTACAGGTTTGGGAATCGCGTTCATTATTCGTTCATATTTATATTTTTTGTATGCTTTAAGTCTTCAAAGCTTACCCTGCTTTGGTGTGTACTTTAGCAAGAGTTTTTCTAACATCTCAAGCCAAAGATTTTGGAGAGAAACTTTTTTCAGTCACTTTTTTCCCCATTTTACATGGAATCACTATAGTAAATGAAAATTTTGTTAATTTGGTTTTAGAAAAAAAAAATTATCACAACTTTCTTCGTAAAACGATGACCTGCAGCTATTTGAGTATAGCTTTTTAGATGAATCATGTTATTTCATCAATCATTCGTTTACGGATAGCCCACTAAAAAGCGTTTCGCTTATTAAATACTCTGAATTATTTAAACAGTTTTGCAGTCATATATATTCTTAGATTGATTCTTACAAAATATTGTCTTTTGAAAAGCAGAAACAAATATATGAATGATATTTATTTAATGAAAAAAAAAAAAGATGCGACTGTCTTTAAAACAAATTGTTAAAAAAAACAACTTTTACCTTACATTGTGTCTAAAAACCTAAATATCGAATTTCGTAGCTTTAAAACAGTTTTCCAGTTTTGGAGGTGCCCGTGGTGTAGTCGTTATCGTCGTAGAAAATGGACACGGCGACACGAGTTCAAATCCTGGCCGAGACTGATTGCATTTCACATAGCACTAATACCCTTGGGGAAGGTATGAATCCAATTATTCTCCCTCTAGCTATGGGTAAATAGTTGGACAGACTAGGTTCTTCAGCCTTGGTTAGGCAACTAGTCTAGGAGAAGGAAAACTCTGAATTCAAACCTGCTAAACTCCGCTTAAAAATTGACCTTGTGTTATAACCTTCCCGAGCAGAGGGGTTGGTAAATAGGGTAAAACAGTTTTCCAGCTGATCTATCCAAAGAGTCTTTTAGAATCATATGCAGGGAAATTCTGAAAAATTGATGTCATTTCGTGATCAAATGATGTAACAAAATCGTTCATCGCCTCTGGCAGGTCTTCTGGGCTACATACCGTATCCTCACATAGCTGCTGAATGTATGTTCGAGCTGTTCGTCCTGCTTTTGCCTGGCCACATGTGGGGGTCCATTGGAGTACATCACTTATGAGCTCGTCCCTGCTTCTCCAGCAGTGTCCTGCATGTCTGGTTCGTCTAACTTAGATAGTTTTCATGATGGGAGGCAAGTGGCCGTATAATTGGCGTCTTGTGGGGTGTTGCCGCCAGGACTTGTTCAATATTGCTCGCAGCATTGTTGTGTAATTGCCGTCTAGCTTCTTCTCCAGCCGTTTAGTTAGCGTCCAAGGTATCCGAAAAACACTCGAAATTGGTTCGGGTACGAAACTTTTTATTACCTTTTTGAGTTTTAGGTTTTTCAACATGAGGAGACAGAGACACAATTTCTTTCTATGCTGACTTTTCCATCTGAACCCCAGCACGTGCGGCACCCCCGCCGCAAACTTCTGGTCTCGCTTCGGCGAGCTCCGAAAATCGAATTTCTTCGTGAAAGCCCAAATCTCAACTTCAACTCACTCAACCAAAGCGCGGCGCCCGTAACGCACAAAGTCGTCTGGCCTCGCCCAGGTCTGAATCTCAACTAACTGGGTTTTTTTTCAAATCCCCAAAATCCTCAGCGCTTCCGGGCATGACGTCATTCACGTTCCCGGTCCTATTTTCTATCTGGGGTTTTAATTGTGACATCTCTGATTGTCACATCCGCCCTGAGCGCGCGTGAACACTTGCGCTCAGTGTGTGCACCTAACTAACCCATGCACTAAGCGAAAGGTTCTCAGCCTAACTAAACCGAAAGGCAAGATATTTAAAACGAAATCCCTCAGCAATTATATTACATCCGTTTAGTTTTCTAGTGAATGGTATTTCTGTACCTGAAAAAAAAAACAGCATAAATATTAAATATAGAATATTTATTTTTACACATTCTTTCAAAATCAGAGATCATTTGAGATGTCCAGGGTTTTTCTGAAATATTGATATCATTTAGTTTTCAAAAAGTGACCAATTCTCTTACAAGCTTTTCCGTCATGTGCAGAAACGATTCAAAGTTTTAATACTTTAAACTTCTTTTCGTGTCGATCAAGTGACATTTAATAAATATACCTGTATATGTCTTTTTTTTCCACGGTTTAATTTTTATTTTAATGTACTGTGGTGATATCTCCCCCCCCCCATTTGGGTATTGTGGATTTTACAAGCACATCAATATACTGACTGTGGTGAGCACTGGGTATTAAACACTTGCCCTAAGTCTACATGGATGCCCTTGACTGAGCTTGAACCAAAGCCTACTATGATCCTGACATGGCCGGTAAAAAAAAGCAGGTATCTTTACCATGTGAGCCATGCCATCTGTCCCCAAATGTATATCTTTCTTTTTTTTTTTTTTTTGTATTTTGTTTTCTGGTTTTCTCTTTTGGGTAAAGTCTGTTCCACATCAAATAGAAACCAATGCCTTACATAAATAGATGCCTAGACATTTGATGCACAGTAGTTAAGTATATATCAAGTTGTGGCAAGAAAATATTATATACATATATTTATAAAAAGAATTAAAGTTTTAGGGAAGGAGTAGAGGAGTAAGGGAAGGAATCATTTCATCTATTTATTTTATTTTTAAAAATGAGATGGGGTAATTTTTAGATGATTTTTTTTTGATTCCTTGTATCATTTTCAGTCTTCAGTAGACGCTCAGCACAAGAAGCTTTCGGTGCTGTTGTTTTTTAAAAAAAGTTAGAAAAGCATTGTTCAAGTAAAATAATTCATTGAAATACTAGGAAAAGCAATGTAAAAATAAACTAAAACTGATGTCAGATAGAGAAAAGAGAAACGATAATCAGCTAAGATAAAAAAAAGAGTAATTATGATATTTATAAAAAAATGTACTAAGAAAACATTTGATAAGAAATATTAATAATAATAATAGTTTCAATATTAAACAATTCTTAAGAAAAAAAAAGTTTCGTATTTCTTTACCCGAAAAGAAAGAAAATCGTGAAATAATAGATATAGACAAATGAATTATTTCTACATATGTTGTTGAAATCCGAAATTATTTTTGATGTACAGAGTGTTTCTGAAAAAATGATCTCTTACCCAGTCGGCTGGGGCTGTAGAATACACTGACTGCACCTCTGCAGAGGGGTAAGACCCCCCCCCCCGCTAATGAGTGTTCTGTATATGACACTAAACAATCTGATGGTGAGCTTCCAGCAGTGCTGGAGCTTTGGGGAATGCGGAGTACCCCTTCATTGCCATCGCTCGCAAGTCCACTCTGTCCCGGAGTGGTAGCACCTGATAGGGCCCTATCTATGGGTTAAATAGAACTAACAGCATACTTATGCTAAAAGAAATCGTTTGAGTAAACTGAATAGCTTGAAATAGAATTGATTTTGACAATTAAACCGTACTTATATTTAAACTGCGTGCTTATGCTTAACTGAATTATTTGAAATGGAACTGTTTTTCGACATTAAAACTGTATTTACATTTAACTGAATTGTTACATATAACTGCTTGAATTGTTTGAAATGGAAATGTTTCTGACAATTAAACTGTGTACTTATTCTAAACTGAATTGTTTAAAATAGAACAGATTATTTACATAAAAATGGATTTGGCGTTAAATAACCTACAAAGGTTGATATGCCATGAAACCCAACAAACTAAGCTAAAAAACGATCTCGTTTCATTATTTAATAAACTGACTAATTCGTTCATATTTTTATCGTTCAGTGTTTTCAGACTATTGTCTTCATCGTTATTTCAATATTCACAACGTTTCGGCCGATATTGCTATATAATTGCAGAAGGATTTTTTTTTATATTATCATTTTTCGTTGGTTATATCTTATCATTCGGGTTAGTTAGGAGCACACATTGAGTGCAGGTGTTCATGCTCGCGCGGGGAGGATGTGACAATCACAGATATCATAATAAAACCCCCGGATAGGAAATGGGACTGGGGATGTGAATGACATCATACCCGGAAGCGATGGGATGGGATTGTTGGGTATTTTGAAAAAAGCAGTTAGTGGAGATTTAAACCTAGACGAGTCCAGTTGGGTCTAGGGGGTGCGCCGCGCGTTGTCGGGTCAGATGGAACAGTCAGCATAGTAAAAATTGTGTGTCTCTCTCTCTCTCCTCGTGTTGAAAACGTAAGAGTCAAGAAGGTAATAAAAGTTTCGTACCAAAAACAGGAGAGTCGTCAGTGTTTCAAGTGTTTTTCGGATTCCTATGCATGGGAACGGTTTACGTATATTCGTACATTTTGTATATTCGTATCATGGCTATATTACAGTATGTGTCCTCTGGCCTTCTTCAGGTCTCCCTGACTGAACTCAGGAGCCTACACTGAACTTTGAACCACTTCTTTATTTAATCTCAAAAATTCACTCAGAACTATCTTGCAGGACAGATAACTTAACGATTATCGGCGTTGGTTCCCTAAGCTTCCAAGAGACAATATTCTGGAGGTTGCAGGTTCAATCCTGACTGCAAGCGAGCAAAAATACAGGAATATGTAACTCTTGTTGTTTCATATTGACCCTCGGCCGAGCTGTCAATTAAGAGATTCACCTGTGTAAATAACAGGTGCATCCGGTCGAAGATATCAGGGTATAACTTTGACTTTGGACAGGTTGAATTGGATGCAGATGTGACGCCCACAAGAAGCAGGTGGATGTCAAACAATTATATAACCCGGTGCGACAAACAGGTTCAGTTAGTTGGAGATAAGATGCTGTTCCCAGCAGAGGGTTATGGGCCCTCAGGACCACCGGTTGAGCATCCCAGCAGAATGAGAAAGAAGTGCTGCTAAAGACAGAGGAACTTGGGAGGCAATATGTTGCAGTCTGTTCAGTCTCCAACTCACCTCTCACACACAGCCCTTTCGCAACCCTTACGAATAAAGTGAGAGGTATATTTTTCTAGAGAAGTGTGTTCGTTCGTCATTATTACTGATTATGTTTCCGCATATATATGTATATGTATAGTTGTATATGTATCACAGCTATGCAACATTGTGCCAGGTTATAATTGAATTAAAAAAAATCATCAAGCATCGTCTCAGAAATTCAGATAACTAATCTCGTTCATATGATCTCAAAATTTAACTTCCCCAGTCGTCTGGAGCTATAGAATACACCGACTGCACCTTTGCGGAGTGTTAAAGACCCCCCCCAAGAGTTTCCTGGATATGACACCTAACAATCTGATGGTGAGGCTCAATTAATGCTGAAGCTTTGTGGAATACGGAGCATCCTTTCAGTGCCATTGCTCCCAAGTTCACTTTGATCTGGAGTGGTATCACCTGATAGAGCCCTATGTATGGGTCAAATAGAACTAAACTTTGTACTTATGCTGAACTGAATTACTTGAAATAGAACTGTTTTGATATTTAAACAGCGTCCCTATGCTAAACTGAATTGTTTAAAATGAAAGTGTTTTTGACATTGAAACTGTGCTTACGCTAAACTGAATTGTTTAAAATAAAACTATTTTGATATTTAACCACGAGTAAACAAGATCTATACTTATATTACACTGAATTGTTTGAATTAGAATTGTTTGATTAAACTGATTAGCTTGAAATAGAAACACTTTTCACAATTAAACTGTGTACTCATGTTAAACTGAACTGTTTGAAATAGAACTGATTATTTGTTTAAAAATGGATTTCGCATTAAATAACCAACAAAAGTTGACATGCCATAAAATACAAACAACCAACAAACTAATCAAACTTTCATGGCAAGTTTAAAAACGACTCTGTGTAAAATGTTCAAACTCTTTTTGTTTTCCAGTGAGTGTCATTTCTCTGTGGGAAAAGCAAAAAAAAAAGTTCCTAAAAGATCAAAGATTAAGAAATCTATTAGGAATCACCTTTACAAAATAAACACAATGTCAGATTCTACACACCCCAATGAATTATAATAGGGCAAAAACTAAAGGCCACTTGCGGCTCCTGGTACAAATTCGCACGGGTGCTGCTTCAGAAAATTGTTCGATATTAATTTTTCTGTCTTGTTTTGTCTTCTAGGAATAATAGGTCGACCACTGACATTGTGTTCAAGGGTTGTTGATAAAAGTATCATATATCTTTAACGAATATAAATGAATCTATATTTTTTTTTCAGTATACTCTGGCAGAAAATAGGGGCTGCTGCAGTTACATATGCAAAATTTCTCTTAATATATATATATATATATATATATATGTGTGTGTGTGTGTGTGTGTGTGTGTGTGTGTGTGTGTGTGTGTGTGTGTGTGTGTGTGTGTGTATAAGCAGTATTTTTTCTTTTAAAATATCTGGGAAAAACACGGCGACTTCCTAAATTCATCCCATCCAAAAGCCAAACATCACATATGAAGACCATAACAAATTCATGATAAAATAGGCGGCCGCGAAGTATCTTTTCTTTTTTTAATCAGATAGATAGATAGATAGATAGATAGATAGATATGAGCAGACTGAGATAGATAGATAGATAGATAGATATGAATAGACTGAGATAGATAGATAGATAGATAGATAGATAGATAGATAGATAGATATGAGCAGACTGAGATAGATAGATAGATAGATAGATAGATAGATAGATATGAATAGACTGAGATAGATAGATAGATAGATAGATAGATAGATAGATAGATATGAGCAGACTGAGATAGATAGATAGATAGATAGATAGATAGATAGATAGATATGAGCAGACTGAGATAGATAGATAGATAGATAGATAGATAGATAGATCGTTAATAAACTTGGAAAAGGTATGCGTCCAATGATTCTACCAACAGTTATTCGTTCACTGCAAACCAGACTGGTCATTTTAACCTTGGTATGCCAACCGGTCTAGGAGAAGAAAAACTTTGATTTTAATCCTGTTAAACTTGTGCCTCATCTTATTCGTGCAGAGGGGTTGGTAGGTCTATATATATATATATATATATATATATATATATATATATATATATATATATATATATATATATATATATACAATATCTCCGTATTTCTATCTCTATAGATGGTCATGTGTGTGTTGGTTAAATCTTCAATTCTTTGGATTCAATCTGATTATTTATCTATATGGGATGGTTAAATGGTGCCTATATGTGTTACATTGATTTCTTTGCGGAGTACACCGATCAGAAGTAAAGTAACTTTCAAGAACACCAAAGGTTTTGTTTTGTTTTATTTTTTGTTTTTCTTGTTTATTTGCTTTTCTTTTCTTTTTTTATCGCTTTTTTGCACATCGGTAAATATTAGTGACTGGTTGAGTCGTGTTAAGTGAATATCTGGGGGAATGAAAAAAACAACAAATAAACAAAAACAAAAGTAAGCAAAAAATTAATATCTGACGCTTGTATATGTTTGAGCGTAATTTATATATATATATATATATATATATAGAGAGAGAGAGAGAGAGAGAGAGGGGGGGAAGGTAGACGGTCAGACAGAAATGTAATATAAGGGAAAGAAAGGCTGGAGTAAAGATAGTGTGTGTGTATGTGTGTGTGTGAGAGAGAGAGAGAGAGAGAGAGAGGTTTTGTGAGTGAGAGAGAGGAACTTTAAGTTTGAGAGAAAGAAACAGAGATAAAAAGAGAGTGTGTGAGAGAGAAAGAGAGAGAATGTACATTAGAGAACGAGAGAGAGAGAGAGAGAGAGAGAGAAAGAAAAGATAAAGACGGACAGCAGGTGGGTGTGCATCAGAAAAATGTGTGGATGAGAGTAAAAGAGTTTGTGTTTCTCTGTGTGTGTGTATGTGTGTGTGATAGAGGAAGAGAGAGAGAGAGAAAAAAAAGAGAGAGAGAGAGAGAGAGAGAGAGAGAGAAAGGTTGTGTTTGAGTGAGACAAAGTGTGTGAGATAGGGAAAGAGAGATGGGGAGAAAGAGAAAGGATAAAAAGAGAAAAATAGTTTTATGTTTGCTGGTACATCAATTTTTACTTTGTGCATCTTTTACAAAGAAATGTTCGTGAACGACAAAGCAACATGTTTTTTTTTTTTTTCATGCAACTCTAAAAAATGGTAAAATTGAATGGTTGGTTGAGTCAAGATTAGTGCATTTCTGGTGAAATAAAAGAAGAAAGAAAAAAAAACAAGAAAGAAAAAGATCCTCGTCAAAGAATTCACAGGAAGGAATTGCGTAACTTCCACCGGTAAAATATTTTCATTATGCGTCTCTACTCACATTAAAAAAAATGAATACACTTTCTTATTCTGTTCTAATAACCTTCTGCATCGAGTCAAAGTTTGTTTGTATTTGAGCGCATTAGGATGTAATTCTATGAAAGCTGGAAGTTAGTCTCTGAAAAAAACTCGAAAAAAAGCTGAGGCAAATCTTTCTGGAAGAGACATCTAAGTTATAACCAAACTACTAACCATCTTTACAGGCAGTTATATGCACCTATATATACGTATGTAAACACCAGTTCATGCCTTCGTTCATCAACTAGTTTACGTATATGAAACATACATAGCAAAAAGAGACTAATCATTAAATAATCATAAAACAGCAAGATTTAGAATATTTACAGAGACATCTACGTGAACTTATATATATGCATGTAAACACCTGTTCATGCCTTCTTTCATCAACTAGTTTACGTATATCACACATACTTGGCAAAAAAGCTCATATCTAAGTATTCATAAAGCAGCAAGATTTAGAATATTTACAGAGACATCTACGTGAACTTATATATATGCATGTAAACACCTGTTCATGCCTTCTTTCATCAACTAGTTTACGTATATCACACATACTTGGCAAAAAAAGCTCATATCTAAGTATTCATAAAGCAGCAAGATTTAGAATATTTACAGAGATAGCTATATGAATTTATATATAGGTATGTAAACACCAGTTCATGCCTTCTTTCATCAACTAATTTACGTATATCATACATACATAGCAAAAAAAGCTCATCTTTAAGTATTCATAAAACAGCAAGATTTAGAATATTTACACAGACAGCTATATGAACTTATATATACGCATGCAAACACCAGTTCATGCCTTCTTTCGTCAACAAGTTTACGTATATCACACATACATAAGAAAAATACTCATCTTTAAGTAATCATAAAACAGCAAGCTACATCAACTTATATATACGCATGCAAACGCCAATTCATGCCTGCCAATCTCGACTTGGTTCTGTATATCACACAAGCATCTAAAAAATTAGCTCATATTTAAGTAAACATGAAATAACGAAAGATTTAGAACGTTTATCAGAACAGGTACAGGGCGTCTCAAAAAACAGGTCGCTGGACAGCGGAATCGTGGCCAGCGAGTTCGAATTCCAGTCGCGCTATTACGTTCACTTTCGGACAAATACTCTTGGGAAAGGTTTGAACCCCATTATCCTCCGAGCTATGGGTTAAATAGCATACCTGCTGTTCTTCTCGAAGGGTGGCTTTGGCATTAGATCACCCACGAAGGTTGATATGCCATCAAACAAAGAAACCAAACCAAATCAATAAATATACGACCCATTTGACTGCTAATAACTCTCCTAATCGTAATGTTGTGTTCTTTGTTCTTATGGGCATACCTCAGGGCACGTGCATATGAGAATCAGTCTCGTACACTCGGAGGATTTGAAAGAAGCTATTCGCGTGGAAGTTGCCCAAATCGACAGAGCAATGCTGGAGAGAGTGGAGGCCAATTTCCAAGAACGTCTTCAGAAATGCATCAGTGAAAATGGAGTCCACATGAAGAATATTGTTTTTTTTTTCAAACTTAAAGTTGTCAAACGCTAATTCAATGTAAAAACAATAAACAGTTTGTTTAAAACCGAAGTTAATGTTTTTGTGAAATTTTCAGAATTAGCTGTCCTTTTTGCCCCACCCTATATATGTAATAAAAATTTATTTCTCGGGAAAGGTACGAATCCAACAACCATACCTCCAGCTATGTGTAAATAGTAGGGCAGCCTGACTCTTTAATTTTGGGATACCAAATGTTTTAGGAGAAGGGAAACTCTGAATTCAAATCTGATTTTATATATATATATATATATATATATGTGTGTGTGTGTGTGTGTGTGTGTGTGTGTGTGTGTGTGTGTGTGTGTGCTTAGTTTGGAAGAAGCTCTTCATTTAAGCATGTTTGATTAAATGATAAAGACACATTTTATCTTTATAATCTTATTTAGATCCTTTCAAGTTTCCTGACTAATGTTTTGGTTTCAGGTTGAAGTTGGTAGATTAATTTACCGAAATTGTTCCGAGCGCTTTCAGACCTTTCATTGGCCATCATCAGGGGTTGCTTGTATGTGTAAGGAGTGTTTTTTTCTTAAGATTTCAGGTTTTTTATAACATTCCAAAAATTACATAAACGCACATTTCAATTAAACTAAGATGCCGATGACATCGAAGGAATTTAAAACTGAACGCTATCAACGGAAATGAAATATAACAAAGAAATATAGAAAATTAAAAGAAACAAAAAACTAAAAGCATTTCAAAACATTATGGTTATTTTCAAAATTGATTCTATTAAATCTAGGATTTTTGTTTTCATATGTAGGACTTCAAGGATTTGTAGTTGCAGCTTATGAATTTCGTGTGCTATCATAGTGGTGTTTTCAACTAGAATTTTTCGAAATTTGGATTTGGGAATGGAGAGTGTTTTTTTAAGATGAAAGGTGATGGAACCAAAACCATTAAGATGCATAGTAAGACGTCTTGAAAAACTCATACCGGTAAGACCTACATTCGCATTCTTTTCGTTAGACACACACACACACACACACACACACACACACACACACACATATATATATATATATATTTATTTATAAGATTAGAATTAACTCAGAAAATTGTAAAACCAACACAAGTACAGAGAAAATATCACACTACTGTGACAACTGCAAATAATAATAATGATAATATTTATTATTACTATTAGAAGAAGAAGAAGAAGAAGAAGAAGAAGAAGAAGAAGAAGAAGAAGAAGAAGAAGGGCCTTAGTGTCACTCAGACTCTAGTGGAAAACTTGCAAAAAGTATAATAATAATAATAATAATAAGACCAGACCTTATAATAATCACCAAAAAAAAAGAGAATTTGCAAAATTGTCGACTTTGCTATCCCGGCTGTCCACAGAATGAAAGTGAAAGAATGTGAAAAGAAGGATAAGTACCTCAACCTTGCTAGAGAATTGAAGAAACTATGGTACATGAAAGTGTCGATTGTACCAATTGTGATTGGTGCTTTTGGCACAGTGACTGGAGGATTATTGAAGGGCCTGGAGGATTTGGAAATTGGCGGACGAGTGGAGACCATCCAAACGACAGCAATATTGAAGACGGCCAGTATACCGAGAAGGGTCCTGGAGACTTGAGGGGACTTGCTGTCACTCAAACTCCAGTCAAAAACCATCAGCTAACGTTGATGTGAAAAACTCTAAAAGGGTAAATAATAATAATAATAATAATAATAATAATAATAATAATAATAATAATAATAATAATAATAAGAAGAAGAAGAAGAAGAAGAAGAAGAAGAGTCTTGGAGATCTGAGGAGCCTTGGTGTCAGACTCCAGTGGAAAACTTGCAAAATGTATAATAATAATAATAATAATATAAACTTCATCGGCAAAGTTATGAAGAACTTGTAAGTGGAATTAACAGCATGATGACTAACCCTTGCCGAGGTTAAAATTCAAATAGGTATCTTACAGGGAGATCCACTAGCACTATGATTATTTTTGTAGCAATGATGCCACTAAATTATCTACTAAGGAAATGCAAAGGCGGTTACAAATTCACCAAATCCCAAAATCACGCTAAAAGTCAAACCACCTCATGTATATAGATGATAGAAATATATTTGCCAAAAAAGAAAAAGAAATTAAAAAAAAACGATAAAAGATATTAGAATATACCGTCAGGATATATTAATGGAATTTCGAATTGAAAAGTGGGCCACGCTCTTAATGATCAAGGAAAACGGTTTAATCAGATTTTAACATGTCAACGCGTCTAGGGTTATTTTATGAGAAGAGATAAGAGAATCGTATTTATTGCATATTCGTATTTACATTTTTGTGTCACTGTTTTTTTTTTAATAGTTTGCACTCAATTCGGTCAAATTGGATTGATTTTTAAAAGATTTATTTTATCCATCGATAATGGCTCTGGCAAAGTAGAGGTACTCAGCACAACTCAGATTTCCACAACTGAAGCCTTAAAATCAAAAGCAGTTTTTCGTCACACTTAGAACACCGTCTTTTCTTTTCCTTTCTTTTTCTTTTTTAAGTGGGCGGTAGTCTTATCGCTTGACAGGGATAAAATTGACGTATAACTTACCCAACCGACAGGTCAGACAACGAATTTAAGAATGTAATTCTAGTTCTCACATGGATGTAAAAGTGTTGAAACAACTGAAGAGACGATACAGTTTGGTTTGGTTTTATGGCATATCAACCATTGTTGGTTATTTAATGCCAAATTCTGTTCATGCATATGTATCAAACATATATAATTTTGTTAGGTTAGGTTCTATGGCATATCAACTAATATAGGTTATTTAATGCCAAATTCTCTTTTTACATATATATAAAATATATGATTTTGTTTTGTTGTATTTCATGGCATATCAACCAATATAAATTGTTTAATGCCAAATCCTCTTCATACATATATATCAAATATATACGAGGATCATTAAATAAGTTTTCAGGCTGCAATGCACTTATTGTACCGTTACAACAACTTCTGGAAGGCCCCATGAAAGTCCTCTTGTGTGAGCGTATCAATGACCTTCGTCACAGTCTCTTTCATTTCTGCAATTGTCTCATAACGACAGCCTCTGAGCTTAGGGAATAACCAAGAGTCACAGGGAGCAAGGTCCCGACTATAGGGAGGGTGAGGAACTGTCTTGATGCCCATCTTAGTCAAATACACTGTGACAAGGATGGAGTTGTGGACTTGTGCATTGTCCTGCTGGAAATGCCACTGACCCGGTTTGAAGAATGCTGGCCTCTTCCGACGGAATCTCTTCCTGGACTCCCTTAAAACCTCAACAAAGTAACTGCAACCCTAAACCTTTGGCCAATGAACTGTGGCTACTTTACTCCTCCTACACATATCATCATCCCTCAGAGACTCCCTGGTTTCCGTGAATCTCTTATGCCACTCAATAACTCATGCTCGATTCATGCAAGATGCTCCAAAATCAGTCTGAAGCATTCCATACGTTTCTCTGGCATCATCTTTTCCAAGTTTAAAACAGAATTTTATTGCATTTTGTTCTTCTAAAGTGTCCTCATGTCCAGATTGCATTTTTGAAATTCACGAGCAGTGGCAATCAGGCTTTAGTAGGGTGTATTCCAATTCCTGCTTTGAACATGAAATTTAAAAATTGGTCAGTCATCTCATAAGATGAATAGCAATAACATTCTGCATTTTCAAGAGTCTACGACAATTCTAAATGCCTGTACAAAGACAGTCTGGAAACCTATTGAAGGCACCGCGTATGATTCGGTTTGGTTAGGCTCCATGAATGAGTATCCTCCTATACATATATATTAAATATGCATAAATTCCTTTGGTTGGCTTTTATGGCATATCAAACAATGTTGGTTATTTAATGCCAAATCCTCTTTATACTTATGTATTACACATATATTATTTGGCTGTGTTTTATGGCATATCAACGATTGTATATTGTTAAATGCCAAATCCTCTATATACATATATATTAAATATAAAGGATTTGGTTTGGCTGTGTTTTATGGCATATCAACGATTATAGATTATTAAATGCCAAGTCCCCTTTTTACATATATATTAAATATATAGGATTTGGTTTGGCTGTGTTTTATTGCATATCAACGACTATATATTATTAAATGCCAAATCCTCTTGATACATATATATTAAATATATAGGATTTATTTTGGTTGGATTTTATGGCATATCATCCATTGTAGGCTGGTTAATGCCAAATTCTTTTTTTTACTTATATATTAAATATGATTAGTATTATTAAATGACTCTGGGCTCATTTTTTTCACACAGTTAAATGGTTTCACTTGTTTATATCTAATACTAATACACAGTTAAATGTGAAACAGATCTATTTCAAACAATTCAGTTTAGCATAAGTTCACAGTTTCTTGTTTACACACAGATTGTCATTTGTTTAAATACAGTTTTTTTTTTGTTTACACACAATCAAATTTAAAAACAGTTGTTTCAAACAATTCAGTTTAGCGGCTCAACAAAGGTAAACTTCTCCAAGTATTGCTATATATTACTAACAATTTAATTGAACATTAGTCGTTTGTTCATTCAAAACATTTCTATTTCAAGCAATTCAGTTTAACATAGTTCAAACGTTAAACAGTTCTATTTGATCCATCGATAGGACCCTATCAGGTGCTTCCACTCCGGATCTGGGAACAGTGACAATGAAGGAGTACCATGCGTTCCTCAAAGATCCAGCATTACTGTAGCTGCACTATCGGATTGTTTAAAGTCGTTTCAGGGCACTCGTTGTGGGAGTTTTACCCCTCTGCAGAGATGTTGTTGGTACATTCTGCAGCCCCAGCTGACTGGACCAAAGAGACAATTCGCAGAGTTTATTGAATTGAAGGAGGAATATTTGAAAATGTATGCATGTTTCGTGTCTTGAGATTCTTACCATCTTGATCGAGACGAGGACTTTCTAGTTATCACTGCAATTAATACTTTTAAGAACAATGTTTCTCCCTTGGAGACACTTCCTTTTATTTTTGACTCTAGCTAAGTGCTGCCGTCTCGAGGGAGGGGGGTTAGTACTCATTTCTAATTACTGCAATTAGTTCTACTAATTGCAACCAAATGATATCTGCGTAACACGCTGAACAGAAACTTTCTTACTAATCCAAATCTTCAAGTAGCTATATAGTTGCAATACTCTAATTTTAGTAACGACCGAATCAGTTCCTGACCACCGACAATACCTTAATGCACTACTCACTGAGTAGAAGACGAAAAGATGCAAAAACAAGTTTTAGACCCACAGAAACAATTGGCCAACCGTAGTCGACCGCAGCCCAAATGCTCCCCATTCAATAGCTTCTATACAGATGTGTAACGGAGGAGGCTACTATTTTTCCTGGATTTCTTTTCTTGCCCTTGATCTGTACCAAAATATACTGAGTGTTAAGAAAGGACGCATCAAGTACCATTTTTTGGTCATTGGTATGATATGTCCAGGGTCTCAACCCTGGTTTCCTGGACCATTGACGAATACGCTACTCACTAGGCTAATGGACCGGTTATATATATATATATATATATATATATTTGAACCTTATAAAAAAAGGGAAAGATACACCCATCTACATTCACACTTCTTCAAACCACCCACCCTCAATCATCAGATAAACACCAAAATCAGTTAACCGGAGACTACCCGATAGTTCTTCCAACATCGATATTTTCAACAAAAACAAATACATACGACAACGCACTAAAAACGGGGGTTATAAACAAACACTAGAATTCACACTTCCAAAAAGCAAACAAAAACACAAAAATAGAAACATAACTTAGTTTAACCCACCTTACAGCAAATGTGTAACATTAAACATCGGTAGGGATTTCCTAAATTTAATAAGCAAGCACTTCCCCATTCATACCCACCAAGCTAAATTTTTCAACGAAAACAACATAAAGGTCAGTTACAGTTGTACAAATAAGATAGTCTCAAATGTAAAAAAAGGCCGCAACAAAAAGATTGAAACCGCTCACAGCAACATACACCCAACAAACAATGCAACTGTAGGGATAAAAACTTTGCCCCCTACAAGGAAAATACCCACAGAAAAACTTAGCGTCCAGAACCACTGTAAAAAAACAACAAATCAGTCAATCGGTATAGAGGTGCAACGGGGGATACCATAAAAGAAAGGATGTATTATCACAAACTTTCCTTCACCAACAGAAATTACTCAACTAACACTTCTTTATCCACATACATCTGGCACCTAAAAAACAAACATCTCACCCGCCATCATCTGGGAAATGTGAAAGCTACCATCCGCCAAAGCCAAGACATAAAAATGACTTCTTTGCCTCCACAAGAAACTAGAAATTATCATTCACCCATCACAAAACACCCAGCTAAAAAAAAGTCAGAAAGTATATCCAAATGCAGACATGAGAGCAAAAAATACTGTCACATTTCGACGCATACTCATAACCCATCCACCATACCTATACTACTAATAATCCCCAAAACCCCTCCACAAATAACCCCACAACACACCGACGCACCGTACGTACCACATTCCTCCATCAAATAACAAGCTCAACGCACCGTATGTGCCATCTTCATCCATTAAATCTTTATATCCATCTCCATGCACCCCCACAACCTGTGTAATATAATAGCCGAGGGATTTCGTTTTATGCCTTTGGGTGTATTTACGCAGAGCACCTTTCGACTCAGCACATAGGTTAGTTAGGTGCAACTGTTAACGCGCGCGAGGGGAGGATGTGTCGTTCATAGATGTCAAAATAAAAATCCGATAGAAAGGTTGACCAGTGGATGTGAATGACGTCATGCACCGGAAGCGCGCACGCGGTGGATTTAGGGATTTTTAAAAAGTCAGTCGAGTTGAGACCTGCCTCGGAAGAAGACGGTTGACTTTCGCTTGCTCGCGGAGGCCTTGGGCAGGTGTGGCACGGGATGTGGGCAGATGAAAAAGACAGAAGAATGTGTATCTCTCTCCTTACCTTTAAACTCAAAGGTAACAAAAGTTTCGTACCTGAACTGAGAAGTCGTTACGTGTTTTTCGAGATTCCCATGTTCTATCTTTATGGACATTCGATTTATGTTTCACACAAAGCCATGTCATGGCTATGATACACCTGCTGATATTATGTTAGCTATGTTTTTATGATTGTTAGAAATACATCTCCACACAGTATGTCTAATATATCTCTTAAGCATACACCATTATAGATTACAATAAAATATATGTTATATAACATTAACACAACAGACAGCTAAGACAAATTCTTACTGTAATCTAACACAACTCCCCACAAATCATCCTTACGCCCCAGACATATCACGCCCACACGTCAGATTAAAACTTGTTTTTTATTTATAAAGTAATGATAATAATCTACTTCTTAGTTAAAATCATCACCGCACACACTTACACACGCACGCATAAACAAAAGCAACATAGCTTTTTTGCAAACAATTATTGCAACGTCTTAACACAATATATTCACTATTTTCCTTACGTACATAGAATCACGGATTACAATGAGGTATGCGCAATATATCTCTAACACGAACTAATATAAATTATTATTGCAATCTAACACAAATCATATTCCAGCATAAAATACTAATATTGTATAACACTCCACAGTATCAGAATTATTTTTTTTTATGTTGTTTCTTCTTTCACTACGTTTCGGCCAAATTTCACCACTGGCCTTCTTCAGGTGATTTACCGCGATCTCGGATAGGAATGCTGAGTCTTGTAACCGTATCCCCAGAAATTACTGTCTTCCATAAAGGCAAATAACCTGTCGCGGTCAATCACCATAAGGCCAGAGGTGAAATTTGGCCGAAACGTTGTGAAAGAAGAAACAACATAAAAAAAAACAAGATGAGGACAAAAGTCCGCAATAAATAAAATAAAAAAAATTATCAGATTAAGAAGCTTCATCTCAAAATGATTCCTATTAAAGATAATTACTCTATAACCAGCTATTTGGTCCAGTGGGTAGAGTGTTCGGCAATGATCCGGGAGACCTGGGTTCAATCCCAGGTCGCGTCATACCAAAGACTTTCTTAACACTCAGCCATATAAGGTACGTATCGAGGGTAAAATGGAGCAATCCAGGGAAAGGAGTAGCGCCCTTCCCTATACCTCGGTGTAGTAGCTATTGAAAAGGGAGCCTTCTGGTCACCCTCGACTAAAGGGAGACAACTTGACTTACTTATATGACAATATTACACGCTTTATCACCTCGACATTATAACGTTCTTATCTACCATACTCTCTCTCGTCCATAATGCTTATAAATCAAAATTTTATTTTCTTCGTTATGCAATGAAGATAATTTCTTCCTGAATTAAAATAATCACTACACACATACACATAATCACACACGAATGGGAAATAAAATGAAATAAAATAAATAAATAAGTAAAATGAAATAAATAATACTCTATAGTATATTAAAATTCAACATGTCTCACCTCCTCGAGATTATCACGTTCTAATCGTTTAAAAAAATCAAAATTTATTTTCTTCTGAATGCAATGATGATGATAATTTGTTCCTGAGTTAAAATCACCCTTACACACACACACACACACACACACATACGCACACACATACACACATAGAGACGAATATAAAAAATGTTGATGTTTTCGTCAGAGAACATGTCTGGCACTAGGTCTAGTTTATGGGGTATTCAATGAGACTTGAACTTACTTTATGTTTGTAGTTTGAATGGTTTTTAATTCTTTATGTTCTTTTTAAATGAATGTTACTCCTTTTTCTCAGAGTGTGTTTCTCTTCGCCTACTTTATCCCTTATTTACTTTTTATATTTGATACGTTGTGTGTGTTGGAGTGGTTTCCAATTTCACTTATATATATGTTTCCATTTCTGTGTGTGTTTTTTATGTTTCAAATCTATCTATAACATTCTTCTCCTTTATTTGAAGTAGCATGTAGTCGTTGGTTTGATATAGTGGCATTATTTCAAATTTACCTATGGACCCCCACATATGGCCGGGCAAAAGCAAGAAGACCAGCACGAACATACATTCACCAGTTATGTGAGGATACAGGATGTAGCCCTGAAGACCTACCAGAGGCGATGAACCATAGGGAAAAGTGGCGATAGAGGGTCAGGGATATCTGTGCTAATGGCACGACAAGATGATGATATTAATATAGAATTTTCGAAGCATTTAATTTTCTGTTTTCTTCTATTTTGTTATTACTCATATGTAGTGATGTCCTTGTATTAAGGGCCTCTGTTGATCCTATGTATATTTCTTTGCATTTGTCACATTTAATTATGTAGACTACATTTTTTTGAGTTGCATCTTAAGTTTTTATTTATTTTGAATTTGGTTTCCAGGTTTTTTAAGGTATAGGATTTTCCTTGCAGAATTATATCAGATATTTTACATCGTTTATTATTGAATTTGGTAACTCTTTGTGTTGCGTTTTATCCGAATGTAGATGAGGTAAGTATTCTTTTAAGATTTTGGGGTTGTCTATGGCTTTTAATGATTTTTGTTGTGTTAAGTATTTCTTTGATTTTGTCCTTGTTTTTAAGTTCTATATTTTTCATTATTCCTGTGAATAGTTCTGGATTATTTTTGTTGTAGGTTGCGACACATGTTAGAGGTTTCTCGTTGTTGTGTTTTTTCGGATTCATTAATTCTCTTTGTGGTATTTTTTAAGCTATTTCGAATACCTTTATCTATTAGGGCTGTAGGGTATATATATATATATATATATATATATATATATATATATATATATATATATATATATATCCCGTTGAAGTATAAAAATGTCTAACAGATTACTCACACACCCTGATGAAGACAAAAAAAAAACGAAATGTTTAATATTAGCAAATAATTCTATGACTAGAATTATCGTCTGAAGACAGTATATGTTTTTTCTTCACTCTCCATATATATATATATATATATAAACAGTAATGAAGAAATGCAAAGTCACCAGAACATTACGTAAACACGAAACTCAGACTCTGATTGCATTTCACAAAGCTGGAGTAACATTGGGAAAAGTATGCATACAATGATCCTCACTCCAGCTATAAATAATTAGTAGGCCAGGCTGTGTTCTTTAGCATTGGTTAGGCAACCAGTCTAGGAGAAGGAAAACTCTGAATTAAACCCAGTTAAAGTCCACTCGAAAAAACTGACCTTTTGTCTCATACGGCCTGTACTGGGAGATTTTGTTGAATGCATACATTTGGGCGCCTCTAGTGGTGTCATTGTTAGCAAGCTAGACAGTCAAAACTAGATGAGCGACTTCTGGTCTTTATTCATACGGCTCTGTGCCACATTTAAGCAAGACGCTTAGTAAATTACAACTCACAGCTATGGGTATATTGCACGGGGTCCATACGGTAACATCAGTTTTTAAAACGGGGTCTGTCAATTTTTACTTTCAGGAAGTCTTTTCAGAACATGTTCTTTCTCTCAACTTGTTGGGCGAACATACTTACAACTATCTTGATATATAGATATACGAGGTGCATACGATAAGTTTCCAGACTTTTTTCGTATAGGCATTTTAATGATAATACACACATGAAACTCTTGTCCCTTTCCAAGTAATCTCCTCCAGCTGCAATGCACTTGTTGTACCGTTACAAACACTTCTGGAAGGCCCCATCGAAGTCCTCTGGTGTGAGCGTGTCAATGACCTTCGTCACAGCCTCTTTTATCTCCTCAATTGTCTCATAACGACATCCTATGAGCTTAAGGAATAACCAAGAGTCACAGGGAGCAAGGTCTGGACTATAGGGAAGCTGAGGAACTGTCTTGATGCTCATCTTGATCAAATAGTCTGTGACAAGGATGGAGTTGTGGACTGGTGTATTGTCCTGGTGGAAATACCACTGATCCGATTTGAAGAGTACTGGCCTCTTCCGATGGAGTGTCTTCCTGAACTCCCTTAAAACCTCCACATAGTAACCCTAAACCTTTGGCCAATCAACTGTGGTATATTGACTTCCTTACTCCTCCCACACCTCTCATCATCCCTCACAGACTCCCTGGCTTCCTTGAATCTCTTGTGCCACTCAATAACTCATGCTCGATTCATGCAAGATGATCAAAAAGCAGTCTGAAGTATTCCATACGTTTCTGTGGCCTTTTTTCCAAGTTTAAAACAGAATTTTATTGCATATCGTTCTTCTAAAGTGTCAGAGTGCATTTTTGCAATTCACCAGCAGTGACATTCAGGCTTTAGTAGGGTGTATTCTAATTACTGCTGTAGCTGTTCATTTGAAGTTGAAATCATAAAAATTGGTCAGTCATCTCATAATATGTATAGCAATAACATACTGAATTTTCAAGAGTATATGACAATTCTAAATGCCCATACGAAAAAAAGTCTGGAAACTTATCATATGCACCTCGTATATATATATATATATATATATATATATATATATATATATATATTTGTTTAAGAAACCAGAAATTTATAAATAGTATTCATTTCCCTAATAGATCTATTTTGCTTATTCAAGTTCGTCAAATGGAAGTTTGGTTATAACTTTTTCTTTTTTTCAGTTAAATGCTGGCGATATATTTCACATTATATCGTGTTGGGAAGTATTTTACTAAAAACTAACGCCTACGGAATTTTTCTTTTTAATTTACGGTTTTTGTCGTTATTAATTTTATTTATTTCATAATAGTAACTCGATTTCAAGTTTATGAGTATTATTTGAAAGCTATTTAGTGTTTTTATAATTTTATTGTCATTTTAAAATGCATGAAAGATTTTATTATGTGTAAAACCATTGTTCCATTAAATGTAAAAGACGTATTGTAAATTTAAGCTGTAGTTGAACCATGAAAAAGAAGGTAAAAGATATTAAAACTTGTGGAATTTATTCCCGTGTTTGTAAATTAAAGATTGATTAAGAATTGAATACACTGAGAATTTCATGTTAGGTGATGAAAAAGTTTAAAAAAAAACGGAAGGAGATAAAATGAATTACCGAAAAAGTTAAAATAAAAAGGAGGGAGATAAAATGAATTACCGAAAAAGTTTTTAAAAAAGAGAGAGATAAAAAGAATTATCCCCCCCCACCAAATGAAATTGGTCCTCCCCGCGTCTGCATGAAATAAGTTAAAACTTAATTAATACAGGGAGGGGATGCTGTTTTGTTTTGTTTCTGGTTTTGTTTGTTTGTTTTTTTTATTTTTCAGTTATACCTCGGAAGCTATTAGAAGCAGTATGGTGGACGTAAAGGCGGATGAACCCAACGACGGGTTAATGGCATGCCACACCGGGTGCTGGGGGGAAGATATCCACAGGATCAAATAGTTCGATCGGGAAACTACTGCTACTCATCTATTAGGGTTGCTTCTGTCGTTGTGTATATGTGTGTGTATGTATGTGTGTGCGTTGGAGTTGTTTGGGATTTCACTAACAACTATTTTTCCTCTGTGTGTGTGTGAAGTTGCGTCAAATAGTACGATCGGAAAATTACGGCTACTCATCTTGAAGAGTGGCTTTTATAGATGAGAATAAAAACAGCCATCGAAAGATTACCATGACTCATACTCAAACCACTTGTCAAAACCGCATCGCTCTTCACGCAGGTAAAAAAAAAGGGCGCGTCTTGCTGAGGCTGGAGCCCGTGCGCCAATGTTCAAAAAATAAGCTAAATCAATCAGGGGGGGGTCCTCGCGGTATAATGGTTAAAAGCGATGGATTACGGAATGGTAGTAAGCAAGTTCATACTCCAATCGCGCTATTACGTTCGCTTTCGGGCAAATACCTGGGGAAAGGTATGAACCCTCTTCTCATCAGAGCTATGAGTTAAATAGTACCACAACTATTTTTCTAAGAGAATGGCTTTGGCATTAAATAACCTACAAAGGTTAATATGCCATTAAACAAATAAACCAACTAACTTAAACAATTGCTAAAATGTAAAAGCACAATACAAATAGCGACATTCAACGTTAGGACTTTAAATAGAATTGGTCAATTACCGGAGCTGACAGCTTCTGCGATAGATGATAACATAGACAAAATATCCATACAAGAACACAGATACCTTCATAGCGAAGATATAAAATACCACGTTACCGCTTCTCTCGGCATCTGCCAGGTAAAAAACTCTGTCAATGCTGCGATAGGAGGTGTAGGTATGCTTATAGGACCAGGGATCCTAAAATCATTACATAGCACCGAGAAAATACAACCAAGGGTGATGGCAGCTACGTTTGATGGCAACCCCAGCACAACAATCATCCCCTGCTAAAGCCCTACCCATGTTCGGGAAGAAACTGATCTCATTGGCTTCTTTAACGAGCTATCCTCCCTTCTTCGTTACATCCCGAAACGCAACGTTATCGTCATGACATAAAGATGTGAATGCCTAAATACACGTAGGTAAAAATGTAAACAACAAATTCAGCTTACAAAACTTGTCAAAACGACATGGTACTATTTACCAACCCCTCCGCTCGGGCAGGATATGACACAAGGTCAATTTTTAAGCGGAGTTTAACAGGTTTGAATTCAGAGTTTTCCTTCTCCTAGACTAGTTGCCTCAACAAGGCTGAAGAACCTAGTCCGTCCTACTATTTACCCATAGCTGGAGGGAGAATAAGGGGGTTCATACCTTTCCCAAGGGTATTTGCCCGAAAGTGAACATAATAGCGCGACTGGAGTACGAACTCGCGTACTACGATTCCGCAGTTCATCGCTTTAACCATTACACCACGAGGACACCATGTCAAAACGACATGGTGAACATCTAACAGATTTCACGCTAGAAAATAGATTAACATGCCTCTATACTAAATTTAAAAAAAGAATGGAAAAACAACGGACCTTCACATACACAAATAATGCTGAGCACAGGTAGACTACATCCTCATTAATAAGAAAGTGGAGGTGCCCGTGGTGTAATTGTTATCGTCGTTGAAAATGGACACGGCGACACGAGTTCAAATCCTGGACGAAACTGATTGCATTTCACATAGCACTAATACCCTTGGGAAAGGTATGAATCCAATTATTCTCCCTCCAGCTATGGGTAAATAGTAGGACAGACTAGGTTCTTCAGCCTTGGTTAGGCAACTAGTCTAGGAGAAGGAAAACTCTGAATTCAAACCTGTTTAACTCCGCTTAAAAATTGACCTTGTGTCATATCCTGCCCGAGCGGAGGGGTTGGTAAATATGAATAAGAAATGGAATAAAAGCACATTGAATTGCGAGGCATATTCCGTTTTCAATGGTGTGTCCCCCGATCACCGAATATTCACGGCAAAGATACGACAGAGCCTACTAAGGAATGCCGCCCGAACAACCACAACCGTACACTATGACAGGTAACTGCTTAACAACAGGAATATTAGAGATAAATATATGTTAATACTAAGAAATAAATTCGATGCACTTACGAAGATATCAGAAACACCCCTCCTGCGAATAATATGAGAACTTCGTCAATGCCCACTTAGAAGTGGAAACAGAATGAATACAAACTGAACAAAGAGATAAACTTAGAATCCCAAGAGAGACAGCAGATAAAAAAAAAGCGGGCAGACATAAAAACCGCCTCCCTGCGAAATAGAAGGAACCTAACCAATATCGATACACTGAAACTTTTATGAAAGCATAAAATGAATTATCTAACGTATACCTAAAAGAACAAACAGAATACATACAAAATCAGATCAATAAGATAATAGACTTGGTTGAAGATAGACCATATAGGATAGCATGGCAGACGATAAACGAAGTGAGCAGAAGAGAGAGCAAAGCGAAAGCTAAACTGAAAGCTGCCAGCCAAACAGAACGAAGACATCTGTGGAAAGAACATTTCGAGAACATGCTCCGAAAACTCCCGAAAGTTACCGAAGAACCAATCACATAAATTTTAGTAATCAACTAGACATCAAACTAGGACAGTTTACACAACAACTCGAGGGAATTCGATGACATACTGCTCCAACACTGTAATGCCTTATATAACCAAAACTCAACAGACAGTTGGAAAAAAGGATGTGTAACATAATGGCCGACGGATTTCGTTTTATATATCTTGCCTTTCGGTTTAGTTAGGCTGAGAACCTTTCGGCTTGGCACAGGGGTTAGTTAGGTGCAAACCCTAGCGCAGGTATTAACGCGCGCGCTGGAAGGATGTTTCGTTCACAGATGTTAAAATAAAAATCCCAGATAGAAAATTGTGACTTGGGGATGTGAATGACGTCATGCACCGGAAGCGCGCGCAGAGGATTTTGGGGGATTTGAAAAAAGTCAGTTGAGTTGAGAACTAGACTCCGAACGAGAAGGGTCCACTTTCGGTGCTTACAGAAGCCAGACGAATTTGCGGGCTACGGGCGCCGCACGAGATGGGGGGAGGGGGGCAGATGGAAAAGCCAGAAAAGAAAGAATGTGTATCTCTCTCCTTATGTCGAAAAACCTTTTAACTCAAAGGTAATAAAAAAAAGTTTCGTATCTGAACTAATAAGTGTTATTATGTTTCGGGATTCCTATGTTCTATGTATATATGTTATGAACATTCTATTTACGTTTCCCATATTCATGTAGGGGTATGTTACAGATGCATCCTCCCTTTCCATAAAAAGTGTGACCTTCGAATAGCCAAGAACTACCGAGGTAGAACCCTTACATCCATAGCGGCCAAGATCTACAATGCTCTACTACGCAACACCATAGAACCAAAAATTGAGAAAATACTTAGGAAGAACCAAAATAGCTTTCGGAGAAATGGATCCGTGACATCACAAATTTTGACTATCCGTCGAATTCTAGATTGTGTACATATAAAAAACCTTGAGGAAACATTATTATTCTACGACTTCATACAAAGAAGGAAGATGGATTGGCAAAAAAATTATCTTTGATAATATGCAATCAGTTAGAAAAAACTCGAATATATAGTTTTGAATAATTTTTCATCAACCGATACTATAAATGTTACGGAAATCAACCAACTGTCTTGTTGATTACAACAGTAAAAAGAGAATTCTTTACCAATATTTGTTTGAGATTTTCATTTTAAAACGAAACTTGGTTTCTACGAATATCAGGAAACACAAGAAAAATAAACAATATAAAAAATACGTTTGTTACTTACGTATCATTTTTTAAATGAACTTGCTTGTTTAAATTAAAACAAAATATTTTTTCTATACATAAATAATTATGAATAAAATTTATGATCATAACTTTTTGAATATTTGAATTTCGATTTTTCGACTTATGAAAAACCGAAGAAAGATTTATACGTTTTCACTATACGAGTTTAATGATCTTCTGATTTTTTTTTTTTTTTTCGTAAGTCAAAATATTCTTTCGAATTCAAATTTCCTTCCAATTCATTAAGCAGACGATAATTTGAAACGTTATTTTTTTTTTTTTAAATTTGAAACGATGGAGATTGGAATTTTCAAACCGAACACACAGACACAGTATTTCATCACTTTTACAACGGTGACTCAAGCGTTCATTTCCCTTTACAAAATATCTAAAATAAAACTAAAAAAACGCCTGCCACAAAAATAAACAAATAAAACAAATATTTGTCTGAGAAGGAATTACAATATCAATAGATAAAATTATTTTTAATATTGTGGTCTGATGGATTTTGCGGTTCTATTGGTTCACAGAGTGAAAAAGAGAAAGCCAAAAAATAGACAATACTTAGACCTTGCCAGAGCACTAAAAATATGGAACATGCTGGTGCTGTTGATAGTACCAGTAGTTAGTACACTTGGAACGATCCAAAATCATTGGAAAAGGGATTGGAACAGTCGGATATATGAGGAAGAATCGAGTATATCCAAAATATAGCTTTATTGAGATCGGTCAGAATACTGAGAAGAGTCCTGGAGACCTGAGGAGACGTGCAGTCAGCCAGACTCCAGTAAAAGACCATTAGCTAACCCTAGAGTGGAAAACATAAAAAGAGTAGAATAATAATAATCATAATAATAGAAGAATAATATGGAAGCACAGCTGCCCAATCCGTGCCTCCAGTTGAGTACCCCGCGACCGAAAAGATGAAGTGCTAAATAGGGCCTTGAAGATAATACACCATGGCATGATCCAGAGAGAATATAGAATAGAGAATATATCAGTCTGTATTCGTCTCCCTTTGCCCTTCTCTCTCTCTCAAACATTTACGCCAGCTATGAGATCTTTCGAGAAAAAAGAGAGTTATATTTTTTAATTGTGATAATTCCATTGTTCATGGCTCTATAACAAAAGCTTAAAATCAGGAAATGGTATATGCACAAACCAAAATCTCTCCTAGAAAATAATGATTAGGTTTGATTTGGTTCGATTGTGGGGCACAGCAACCAATGTTGTATATTAAATGCCAAATCCTATTTTTACATGCATATTGAATGTATGATTTGTAAATACATGATCAAACAGTTCTATTTCTAATAATTCAGGTCGAGTCATACCAAAGACTTATAAGAAATGGTACTTGAATTGCTTTACACTCAGTATTATAAGGCACGTATCAAGAGTAAAGTCGAGTAATCCCGGGAAAGGAGTAGCACCCTCCCCTACACCTCTGTGTAATAGCTATTGAAATGGAGCTTTCGGGTCACCCTCGACTACAGTCTTATATATATATATATATATATATATATATATATATATATATATATATATATATATACGCGCGAGCGGTGTGTGTGTGTGTGTGTGTGTGTGTGTGTGTGTGTGTGTGTGTGTGTGTGTGATGCATATGTATCTACACTTAAACGTACGTTATGATAGAATTCTTATTGTCCGAATATCTGCTGCTTTTATTTCCTTTTTTATTGTATTTCTTTTAATCATATCAACAGATTTTCCGTTGGCAGAACTAAGTTTAGGATTATTTTAAACCAATTTATTCAAAATTAAATCTAAGAAGATTTTACATTTTAGGGATACATGAAACATCTTTTTATATCAGAAAGAAAATTCCCCCAAGGTCTCAATAAATTGCGCGAAATTTGCTTCTCTAAAATATCCTGCTGCCATAAAGAAAGCCAGAAAAAATATTTAAATCTCTACAAATCCCAATTGCACATCAGATAAAAATATTTTTAAAAATACATAATTCAGTAGATTTTCATCCTCATAATTTTATTTTTCGTTACGACTCAATAAAAATGTTAGTCTAATCATAAATTTAATACGCCATTTGGGCAGATTTATCATTTGCCAAGATAGTTTAGTACAAACGTCAAAAGATATAGGAGAGAATGGTTTCTTATTTTAAAAAAACAAGAACTAGGTTCAGTCTACGCAGATAATCTTGTGCTTTATGGAAATAAACTAGCTCAAGCCGAATCCCTGTTGCTTTGGCAGTTTTTTTTAACAAGAAATTGCCATGTCCATATCCTGTGGCAAACGTCTGAAATTAGCAGACCAGTTCACATATCTCGGTAGCAATATCTCATTTACTGAAGGCGATCTCGGATTAAGCACAGTGAAGCCATAGACTGCAATTGACAGGTTGTCGATCATTAGGGAAAGATCTCTCCGGTAAAATAAAACGGGACTTATTCCAAATTGTTGTCAAGTCAGGACCACTGCACCATCTGGATTTCTATGAAACGCTTAAAGAAAAATCTAGATGGTTACTACATCAGAATACAAGTTGTTGTCTCTCTTTTTAAATCCCGGAAGCAGCACCCCAATAATAGCAGCTGTTCGGCCACTTGCCTTCCATCTCACAAACTATCCAAGACGAACAAAACATGCTGGTGAAGTTAGAACTCATATATGAAGTTTTATAGACACCCACACAAGAATACACCAGTTGTGGCTGATATACAATGACTTCAGCACTGTACGGACACTGGATGCAGTCTTGTGCAGCTCTCCGTGCATTTGCCGGCTATCGCAGGCGTGTATTTGCGCGAAACTTCCACAAAGCCACAAGGAATGCTGACTCATCTTCTCGCGTTGGTCAACCCGGCTTCTGTTGGTCAACAGGTCCTAGCAGGTGCCTTTCTGACTTCTGTTGACTGGTCTCCACTCTGTCCGACTCTCATCTCCTGAATGACCTGTTCTGTTGACTGGTCTCTTCTGCCGACTGTTCTCTTCTGCCGACTGTCTCTAGGACCTTCCTTTCCTCATCTTCTTCCAGTCTCGTGGGAGATCTCGCGCACAAGCCCTTTGTGTGGGTTTCGCACAAAAACAGACGAAGGGATTCTCTGACGGGCACCCACACCCACACCCACATTAAATTTAATGACGTGTAAAATTGTCGAGGGCTATTTTATGCCTAGTCATGTTCATGTTTTAATTTTGGTGTAGTCATTTCCTAATTGGCCTAGTGAGTAGAGTGTTCGACGATGGCCCGGAAGACCAAAGACACAAAAATGGTACTTGATACCTACTTGCTTAACACTCAGTATTGTAAGGTACGTATCAAGGGTAAAGGAGTAGCGCCTTCTTCTGCACCTTGGTGTAGCAGTTATTGAAAACGAAGCGTTCAGGTCACCCTTTTTTTATTTATTAAGAGATTTATGTTTGGCTTCGTTTTGTTTGGTTTTTGCACAAGACACCCCCACATACTAAAAAGCAGTATCAACACTGAACTGCATCAACCTAGTCACCGGGGGTCGTAGAATACACCGACAGCATTTTTGCTGAGAGGTAAGCCCCCCCCTACCAAAAATAATTTTCAGCCTTCATCACAGAAATCTATTGCTCAGTCGACTGGGGCAGTTGAATACATCGGCTGCTTCTCTGTGGAGGGGTAAGCTCCCTCCAACGAATATCCTGGTCATGACAATAAACACTCTGGAGCATTGGGGGACGCAGAGAAATTATTTATTGCTATCGCTCCCCGGTCAACTTTGCCCCAAGTGGTTGCACCTAATATGGTCCTATCAATAGATCAAATAGAACGGTTTGACTTTTATACCGAGTGCAAACTAATGACTTATGTTAAATTGAATTGTTAGAAATAGAACTGTTTGATCATTTAACTTTATTCAAACAAATGACTGATGTTTAATTGAATTGTTAGTGATGCATAGCAGTACTTGGACTTACGCTAAATTGAACTGTTAGAAATAGAACTGTTTGTTCATTTAACTGCGTATCTTCAAAATATGTTTACTAGTCATATATTCAAAGTATATAAAAAAGGGATTTGGCATTAAATAACTAACAATGGTTGAAATGCCATAAAACTAAAGCAAACTAAATTGTATCCGATGGTGAGGCTTCAATTCTGGAGATCTTGAGAGTATTGTGCATCTTTTTAATGCCCTAATATCAGGATCATCTCAGAACTTAGAGTGGTAGTACCTATACGTGCACTGTCTGTTATTCAAATCGATTTACATTTTCTTTTTTAAGTAGAAGAATTATATTGTAAATAGTCGTGGTAATTCAATTTACAATATAATAATCGATGATTCGATCTCCTATGAGGGAGATCACGGTATTAACTGCTGACGAGACCTAATAAGGTCCAAACAGGTGTCTAGTTGTTCCCTATGTCGCACGTAGGGTTTGACGGATTTTCTGGTGATGGCAATTCATTTTACAATCAAATAGATTTGTTTAAAAAAATTGTTTGTATTCAATAGGACAGTGTGCAGAAAAATAATCTCATGAAACGGCTATACAAAAAAAATTTACAGTGAATATATAATCAACACGATTTCCAAATTTCTACGCATGAAATAACCCTACACGGTTCGACGTGCCGTTAAGATAATTCAGTCAGATGCTCTACAGTCAAAGGTATTTTTCACTCTAATTATTAATATTAGAATTATTTATGCACAACCTAAAATGTTTTCCTTTTTTTTGCGTCTTTTTTAAATCTAACTTCCCTTTACCACACAACCGATTTTTATTCTTTCATTTCAATTCTACAAGAATGGATATTTTTCAAACTAATATTGACAGTCCGACGTGGTAAATGGAATTCGGAAAGCTAATCGAAAACTGCACGCTTCTTGCCACTGGCGCATTTGCCGCTAAATTATTCATAGTCTGCAATCTGCAAAGATCTATTACTTAATGGCTAACTATATTGTTTGATTTCCTGTTTTTGCGCTCGCATGTGCGTGTGTGTGTGCGTGCGTGCGTGAGTGAGTGCGTGCGTGTGTGTGTGTGTGTGTGTGTGTGTGTGTGTGGATGGATGGCACAAAATACAGTACGTAAAGCAGACGCGTGGTGTGATGACCTAGTGATAACACTAAAGATGTCAGTTGCAGAGTGAAGTGGGTGAAGGGAAGTGAAATTGTCATCGGCAAACACCTGCAGCAGACAGAATATTTGGAGTCCAAAAACTGGATTTTTATTCACCTCCCGTGTGTCAACCTCATTAAAACAAGTTTCATGTATCTCGTTTTTTAATATATTCCTCAAATGAGACTTCGATTTTTTTTTTTTTTTTGTGAGTAATTGAAATGTATCTCACCGTTTCTTAAAAAGAGGTTAATACTGAAGTTTTTTGAAAAGTTAGAGTTCAAATATCAACTATGGATACCGGGAGTTTATAAAGAAATCCTTTTTAAAAAAGAAGTCTTGTGTGTGTGTGTGTGTGTGTGTGTGTGTGTGTGTGTGTGTGTGTGTGTGTGTGTGTGTGTGTTTAAGTAAGTAACTGAAATGTACTCCGCCCATTATTCAAAATGTGGTTGACATCGAGATTTTGCGAAAAGATTGAATCAAAAAAATCAGCTATTGATAATTAGAGCTTATATTAGTTAATTTCAAAAGTTATTAAAAAAAAACGCGAATCTTTTTTTCTTTTTTTTTTTTTTTACTTTTCTTTCCGTGTATATTTGTTTTTTGTTTGTTTGTTTTATTGTTGATTGATATGTATCTTTTTCATTCTTCAAAAAGAGGTTAATATCGAGATTTTGTTAAAAGATTGAGTTTTAAAAAAATGATAATATTTGGGGCCTATTCTAGTTTTAAAAAAATGATTAAAAACATCTTTCTTTTTCTTTTCTTTTTTTGTTTTTTATTTTTCTTTGTGTGTGTGTGTGTGTGTGTGTGTGTGTGTGTGTGTGTGTGTGTGTGTGTGTGTGTGTTTACTAATTGAAATGCACCTTTTCTGTTCTTAAAAAGAGGTTAGTGTCGAGATTTAGGGAAAAGAGATTGGTTTCTTTGTTTAACGGCATATCAATCTTTGTGTGTTATTTAATGCCAAAGCTATTCTCATAGAAAAACAGTAGTGGTACTATTTAACCATAGATGGGAGGATAAGGGGGTTCGTACCTAAGGGAAAAGGGACTGTTCAAGAAATCAACTCACAATATTTGGACCTTATATAAGATAAATAAAGAGTGCATTATAAAACGTCATTTTTTGGTTTTTTGTTTGTTTGTTTGTTTACGTGTGTGTGTGTGTGTGTGTGTGTGTGTGTGTGTGTGTGTGTGTGTGTGTGTGTGGTCTATTTTTGTGAGAATTCAAATGTTTCTCATCTATATCCAAAAGAAAATATTCGAAAAATCAACTATTAATATTAAGAGCTTATATTAGTTAAAAAGAAATAATTAAAAAAAAAAAACTCTTTCTTTTGTGTGTATGTCTGGGGTGGGGTTTATTTTTGTAAGAAATTTAAATGCATCTTGTCCATATCCAAAAGATAATATTTAAAAAAATCAACTATTAAGAGCTTATGTTAGTTCAAAAAAAGAAATTACTAAAATAAACCCTCTTTCTTTTTCTTTTCCTTTTTCTTTTGCATTTTTTACGTACGTACGTGTATGTGTTTGGTTTGGTTTGGTTGGTTTTATGGCATATCAACCTTTGTAGGTTATTTAACGCCAAATCCATTTTAATGTAAATAATCAGTTCTATTGAAAGTAGTTCAGTTTAGCATAAGAACATAGTTTAATTCTCAAAAACATTTCCATTTCAAACTATTCAAGCAGTTATATGTAATAATTCATCTAAGTGTAAATACAGTTTTAATGTCGAAAAACAGTTCTATTTCAAATAATTCAGTTAAGCATAAGCACGCAGTTTAAGTGTAAGTACGGTTTAATTGTCAAAAACGTTTCTATTTCAAGCTATTCAGTTTACTCAATTCATTTTAGCATAAATATGCTGTTAGTTCTATTTAACCCATAAATAGGGCCCTATCAGGTGCTACCACTCTGGGCCAGAGTAGACCTGGGAGCGATGGCAATGAAGAGGTACTCCGCATTCCCCAAAGCTCCAGCACTGCTGGAACCTCACCATCAGATTGTTTAGTGTCATATCCAGGACACTCGTTGTGTGGGGGTCTTACTCCTCTGCAGAGGTGCATTCAGTGTATTCTACAGCTTATTGAAGCCACCATGTATCAGCTACGTGCAGATAGATAGATAGATAGATAGATAGATAGATAGATAGATAGATAGATAGATAGATAGATAAAAATGAATTCTGAACAAAAACTAATATATACCAACACCTCTTGGCTGACTTCTAGGGCTGCAGAATACACCGATTGAATATCTGCAGAGGGGTAAGTCTCCCCCAACGAGTGTCCTAGATATGAAACTAAACAATCTGATGGTGAGGTTCTTGTAAATGTGGAGTATCTCTTTATTGCCACCGCTCCCAGGTACACTCTGGCCCGGAGTGATAGCTCCAGGTAGGATCCTATCTATGGGGCAAATATAACTAAACTGTGTATTTATGCTAAACTGAACTGCATGAAATAGGACTGTTTTGACTTTTAAACTGCGTACTTATACTAAACTGAATTGTCTGAAACAGAACTGTTTTTGTATACAAAACAGAATTGTTTAAAATAGAACAGTTTTAGAATTGTATTTACGCTAAACTGAATTGTTTGAATTAGAATTTTTTGACTAAACTGAATATCTTGAAATAGAAATGTTTTTGACAATTAATCAGTGTACTTATGCTAAACTAAATTGCTTGAAATTGTACTGTTTATTTGTATAAAAATGGATTTGGCATTAAATAACATACAAAAGTGGATATGCCGTAAAACCCAAACAACCAACTAGCCAAGCATCAGTAGATGTGAAGAGAAATGGTCTCGACCAGCCAATTTGTTTTCCGAAGACATGCAACAAGATTTTGAGCCTCCACAACCTAAACAAGTTACGAGGCCAAGGAAAAATTGTGAAAAAGAACATAGTCATATATTTTGGGGTATCTCGGGTGGTGTAATGGTTAGCAAGCTAGACTAGCAACCTTTCACAAGTGAGTTCAAGTTTCACTGGTTGCCCATTTATGCGGTCTTGTGCCACATTTAAGCAAACAGTTTTGTAAATCACTACTAAAAAGGTTAATATACCATAAAACCTAAATAAACAAAAATACAGACAATACAAAAACATGAAATGAATTTCGATAATTTAGTCAGAGACATTAAACATTTTTCCCTCTTTCTGGGGTCTTCACACCACTTTAACCCAGTTGTATTTTACTAAAGTTTGAATTACTACAAATCTCCTCACGTCTCCCTGTCTCGTCTGAGTATTCTGGCCGATCTCAACAATGCTGTCCCATTTTTCTACTGATTTCCAATTCCTCCCGTCTTTTCTCCTAGTGCTCCAGCTACAACTGGTATCACCGTCACGCTCATGTTATTCAGCTCTTTTTAGCTCTCTGGCAAGTTCTAAGTATTTATCTTTTCGCTGTCGTTTATTTTACCATTTTTTTTTGTTTTTTTGTTAATCAGCGCTATATCTGGTCTTCTAGACGGGATGAGGGGATCTGTTTGTATCTAAAAATCCGATGGTATTTTATGCATCGCATTCGCTAGAACGGATTCTGATTAGTGCATATACCATTTGGTTGTATGATCAAATTTTAATTTCTTGCACAGTTCTTAATGGATATTCCTCCTCACAAAGTCGTGTCTAGTTTTATACTCACTTTGTTTAAGTTTGTTTCATTTACTTAATCGTCTTCCCCTTGTCACCAAACAAACAACACTTGCTATTTTGTGGCGTATTTATCGATTTTTGCTTTTAAATTATTTGTCCTTATGGCGCTATTTTGTGCTGCTACTAGAAGAGATTCATTTTCTCTTTTAAGGTTTTCCTTTCGTTGCCATTTCCGGTTCTTACCATGTGAGGTTTCGCCACTTGGTCAACGGAAATGTCTACAGAGTTGTTTTTCTTCCTATTTCTTTTTCTTAAAGTTTGTTATTATTCTAGTTTTCCTCATAGTTTTCCTCAGGGCTGTTACTGGCTGTAGTAATTAATTTGTTTTTGTTTTTTAATATAGTGTTCGTATGGATGTATCCACGCTATCTTCAACGTCATTGAGTTCTTTTCCTGCTTCTCTTCCTAACACAGACAGCCTATGTAGTAATTTTCGAAGCTCTTTGCTTCGATGTAGCACAAGGCCAAATGAATGGGGCACCCAATGAGACTCGAACTCACTCGTGTAGGTTTGTTAGTCTAGCTTGCTAACCAATACACCACCAGAGGTGCCCAGACAGCCTATGTATGCCATCTGTAGAATGTACAACCATTGTACATCGTAGTAAACTTTAGAGTCTACAGGTCTATTTATCTGAGCTCTTCTCTTGTTCGTTTTCAGGATGGTCCCGAATATCTTATCAGGGAGACTGTCCTGGTGTTTATCCGTTTGATGAGATTTTTGCAGGAAAATTTGATTTCAAGAAGTTTTCTCGTTCTTCGGCGGAACTTTCATTTTTTTTTTTTTTTTTAATGTCCGCTTGCTTGAAAATGTCCTCTTTTAATTTATCTAAGCCCGTGCAATTTTCCTATTTTTGAGGTGTTCTGATTTGTTCTTGATTTAGAAGTTTTTTTTCCTTCCGATATTGGTCTTTGTCTACTTTTTATTATAGGCATGACAATTTTTCCATGCCACATTCTATTTTTCTATCCTGACTGAATATTCTTATTGTTTGTGTTCGATCTCCAATTCTATTTCATTTTGTGCCAACAGCTTTGATGTCGTCCATGTACATAAAGTGATTCATCTTCTCTTGCAATTTAGTACATTTTTCGCCCCAAGAGAATTTCCTAAGAATGTTATTGACTGGCAACATTGCAATTACAAATAGTTAGGGAGAAAGCGCATCTCCCTGGAAGATTCCTAACGGGATATTCACCTCGGCTGAAGTTTTGTTCTCTGGATGTCAATTCCACTTCCCAGTTTTTCGTGGGTTGCGTGATGAATTTTATAACTTTGTCTGACATCTCGTACATTTTCCAAACAATTTACTATTAAAATTTGCAAGACCATAGCATATCAATCAATGCCATAGCTACATTTTTCCGCCTCGCTGTGCTCTCCTTAAATATGTACTGATCAATGTATTGTAAGTCACCCTTTCTTCTAGTTCGCATACATTATCATTTTCTCTTCATGGGACACAGTCCGTGACATACAAGCGAAAATAAATCTTGTACTTAAGCTTCGTGGTGAGGATTTTCCACATAAGTGGACATATTATCAGTCTATACTTGCAAGAGATATTTACTTTTGGCGTGGGGGGGTCTATCTGGATCAGGATGTGTTTCCGTTGAGAAATCGATACCGGTAAACTTGCTTCTTTTATGCTTCTACTCCGTTGAAGAGCCAGTCTGTCATGAATGGACGTGAATTTACTATTGATTAATACAAGCTCTTGTCGTTTGGACGAGATTATGCGATGCGTTTGTCTCTCAAAATCACAAGAATTTGTGTGTCTCATTCTCCAGGACAGATTCTGGTTTGTGCATATAAAATTTGTTCGTATGGTCAAATTTTAAATTTGAGTACATTATTATTATTATTATTATTATTATTATTATTTACTACTTTAAAGTTTTACACATCAGTATTAGCTGATGGTTTTTCACTGGAGTTCGACTGACAGCAAGTCTCCTCAAGTTTCCAGGACTCTTCTCAGTATTCTAGCCGTTCTCAGTAATGCTGTCATTTGGATAGTCTCTACCCGTCCACTAACTTCCAAGTCTTCCAGGCCTTTTAATAATCCTTTACTTATTGTGCCAAAAGCACCAATCACAATTGGCACAATCGTTACTTTCATGTTCCACAGCTTTTACAATTCTCTTGCAAGGTCGAGGTACTTATCCTTCTTTGCACATTCCTTCAAATTTATTCTGAGGCCTGCCAGGACAGCAAAGTCGACAATTTATTATTATTATTAGTAGTAGTAGTATTATTATTAGTAGTATTATTATTATTTCCTCTTTGAGAGTTTTTCACATCAGTTTAAGCTGATGGTCTTTCACTGGAGTCTTTCACTCCATGAATCTTCTTAGTATTCTTGCCGTTCTCAATTATGCTGTAGTTTGGATGGTCCCCACCCGTCCTCCGATTTTCAAGTCTCCCAGTCCCTTTAATAATCCTTTGTTGACTGTGCCAAAAGCACTAATCACGATTGGTATAATTGTCACCAGCATGTTCCATAGTTTTTTCAATTTCCTAATAAGGTCAAGGTACTTATTTTCTTTTCACTTTCCTTCAGTTTTATTCTGTGGTCAGCCGGGACAGCAAAGTCCACAATTTTACAAGTTATCTTCATTTGTTGTTGATTATTATAAGGTCTGGTCTTCTGGCCGAGATTTGGTGATCGTTTGTATGTCAAAGTCCCATAGGAGTTTATGTGTGTCATTCTCTAGGACAGATGCTCGTTTGTGCATATACCATTTGTTCGTATGGTCAAATTTCAATTTCTTGCACATATCTCAGTGGATCACGTTGCCCACCCAGTCGTGTCTCGTCTAATACTCCTTCTGTGCTAATTTGCTGCATTCGCTTATTATGTGATTGATAGTTTCGTCTCTCTCACCACATAACCAATATTTGCTCTTTTGTGGCGTCTTAACTTTTCTCTTTTTGATATGATTGCTTCTTATAGCGTTGTTATGTGCTGCTATTAGAAGAGATTCTGTTTCTCTCTTAAGGTTTCCTTTTCTTAGCTTGGTCCAGGTTTTCTGGTGTGAGATGTTTGTTCGTCGTTTAAAACAACCATAGAGTTGTTTTTTCCCCACTTTTGTTTCCTAGTTACTGTCATTCTGTTGGCCATCGTGTTGTCAGTATCCTTTCTGATGGCTGTAATCAGTCCTCCTTCGAGTCGTTGTATCAATGCGTCATATTTTTATTATCATTATTATTATTATTATTTGAGACTTTTTTCACATCAGCATTAGCTTATAGTCTTTGACTGGAGTCTGAACCACAACACGTCTCCACAAATCTACAGGAATCTACTCAGTATTCTGGCTGATCTCAATAATGGTTTGGATGGTCCCCGCTCGTCATGTTATTTCTAAGTCCTGCTGTTATTTTATAAATCCTTCGGTGACTGAACCAAAAGTACCGATTACAATTTATAATTATTATTATTATTATTATTATTATTATTATTATTATTATTATTATTATTATTATTATTAACTCATCGAGAGTTTTTTACATCAGCATTAGCTGATAGTATTTCGCTGGGGTTTGAGGGACAGCAAGTCTCTTCAAGTCTCCAGGACTCTTCTCAGTATTCTCTTTTTTGGTTGATTATTATATGGTCTGGTTGTCTGGCCAAGATTAGCTGATCAATGTGTGTATATTATTATTATTATTATTCACTCAATAGAGCTTTTCACATCAGCGTTACCCGATGGTTTTTCACTGAGTGACAGTAAGTCTCCTCAAGTCTCCAGGACTCTTCTCAGTATTCTGGCCGTTCTCAATAATAATGTCGTTTGGATGGTCTCCACTCGTCCGCCAATTTCCAAGTCCTCTAGTACCTTTAGTAATCCTTTAGTTACTGTTCCAAACGCACTAATTACAATTGGTATAATTGTCACCTGCATGTTCCACAGTTTTTTCAGTTCCCTAGCAAGGTCAAGGTTCTTATCCCTCTTTTCACATTTCTCAGTTTTATTCTGTAGTCAGCCGGAACAGCAAAGTCGACTATTTTGCAAGTTCTCTTCTTTTTTTTTTTTTGTTGTTGCTTATTATTAAGTCTGGTCTTCTGGCCGGGATTAGGTGATCCGTTTCTATGTTAAAGTCCCATAGGAGTTTATGCGTAGCATTGTCTAGGACAGTTGCTGGGTTGTGCATATACCATTTGTTAGTATGGTCGAATTTAAATTTCTTACACATTTCCCAGTGAATCACCTTACCGACCCAGTCGTGTCTCGCCTTACACTCCCGCTAATTTGCTGCATTCGCTTATTATATGATTGATGGTTTCATCTCTGTGACCACATAGCCTGCATTTGCTATTTTGTTGAGTCTTATTATTATTATTATTATTATTATTATTATTATTATTATTAACTTCTCGAGAGTTTTTTTACATCAGCATTCACTGATAGAATTTCGCTGGAGTTTGAGTGACAGCAAGTCTCTTCAAGTCTCCAGGGCTCTTCTCAGTATTCTCTTTTTTTTAGTTGATTATTAAAAGGTCTGGTTGTCTGGCCAAGATTAGCTGATCCGTGTATATATCATTATTATTATTATTATTTGTTTTTCTTCTGGCGGTTTTATTTCATATGTTATTGCATTTCTTACGATACCATTGCCTAATATCAAAGGAATATTGTGGTTTAGTGGTGGCATGAAGATTGGTATATCCTTTAAAAATGCACTTAATATATTTTCTTTTCTCTTAACGCAGACGCGTACTCACACAGTCGTAAACAAACATCCCCATGCACAGACGCACGTGTGCGCATGCACAGACACACAACGTCCATATTTGTGGATACATTCATGAAGTAATATATATATAGGAAAATAAATGTAGACTGAGATGTATATCAAGAAGCTATTATTTCTCCGTCATTAGTGTCCTTTCTCTTAATGCTAATACAAACATGTATATATATCTATACAAATGCTAATACAAACATATATATATATCTATACAAATGCTAATACAAACATATATATATATATATATATATATATATACAAATGCTAATACAAAAATATATATCTAATTGGTTGCACACGTTATTACGATATTGTAGATCTTTTGAAATCTATACTTTCCCTTCATTCTTTTTCTAAATTGATTCGCCTATTTCTATTCCCGACGAGACAAAACTCGTAAATAAGCATATCAAGTAGTAATCACAATATAAAGGTTTTTTTTTTTAAATTAACTGCTAGGAAATTACATATTTGCAAAATTGTCTTTAAATGCTACAAACACCATTACATCTTTTTATGAAAATCGTCATTTTAAAAAGATAAAAATCAAATCAAATTGGCGAATATTCGTTTTCCTTTATGAAATTTGGTTTGTTTTGTCTGGTTTTTATGTCATATCAACCATTGAGGGTCATTTAATGCCAAATCCACTTAATACATATATATTAGATATATAGGATTTATGCTTATATTTTGTAGATAACATTTTTAAACAAGCGTAAACTCATTTTTTGCACAGAATTAAATGGTTTCAAATATTGATAAATCATAATCACCATTTAACATCAGTGGTTTTTTTGATAAAGTTTGTTGATAATCCCATTTTTAAATGAATTCAGAACTGATTTGTTTGCACATTCCATACTTTTTTCGTAAGGACACTTTTATTGATAGTACACACATGAAACTCTAGTCTCCTTCGAAGTAATCTCCTCCGGCTGCAATGCACTTGTTGTAACGTTCCAGCAACTTCTTCAAGGATCCATGGAAGTCCTATTGTGTGAGCGTGTCAATGACCTTCGTCACAGCCTCTTTCATCTCCTCAATTGTCTTAAAACGACAGCCTCTGAGCTTAGGGAATAACCAAAAGTCACAGGGAGCAAGGTCTGGACTATAGGGAGGGAGAAGAACTGTCTTGATGCCCATCTTGGTCAAATAGTCCGTGACAAGGATGGAGTTGTGAACTGGTGCATTGTCTTGGTGGAAATGCCACTGACCCAATTAGAATAGTGCTGGCCTCTTTCGACGGGATCTCTTCCTGAACTCCATTAAAACCTCAACATAGTAACCCTAACCCTTTAGCCAGTTAACCCTGGTGTATTAACTTCTTTACTCCTCTCATACCTCTCATTATCCCTCACAGACTCCCTGCCTTCCTTGACTCTCTTATGCCACTCAAAAAATCATGCTCGATTCACGAAAGATGGTCGAAAAAAAGTCTGAAGCATTCCATACGTTTCTGTGGCATCATTTTTTCCACGTTTAAAACAGAATTTTATTGCATATCGTTCTTCTAAAGGGTCCTCACGTCCAGATTAAATTTTTAAAATTCACCAGCTGTGACAATCAGGATTTAGTAGGGTGTATTCCAATTGCTGCTGTAGCTGTTGATTTGAACCTGAAATCATAAAAATTGGTTTGTCACCACATAAGATGTACAACAATAACATATTGAATTTTCACGAGTCTACGACAATTTTGAATGCCTGTACAAAAAAATCTGGAAACTTATTGAAGGCACCACGTATAAGTCTATTCAATATCAACCATCTGTTTGCAAACAGTGAAATAGTTACAAGGATTGCTATTTTATACTAATTATTCAATCAAACATTACTCATTCGTTAGAATACAGTTAAATGCTTCCAAGTAATGCTATACTGTGTTGCTATATAGCTCTTTGGGCGATCTTTATCAAAAATACATTAAAATTCTATTTTAAGCAATAAAAGATCTAAAAATTCTCGATAATCAGTCTTGATAAATAAAAAAGATTTATAATTTATCATAGCATCACAATAGAAAAGTAAAACAATACTGAGTAAGTAAGAAAAGTTGGTGACCGTAGTCGAGGGTGACCCGAGGGCTCCCTTTTCATTAGCTACTATACCGAGTTGTAAGGGAGGATGCAACTCCTATCACTGGATTGCTCCACTTTAACCTTGATGCATACCTTATAATGCTTAGTGTTAGGCATCAAGTACCATTTTTGAGTCTTTATTAAGACTTGACCAGAAATTAAACCCTGGTCTCCTGGGTGATTGGCGAACACTATACCCACTAAGCCAATGGGCACGGTAAACGAGTAAAATGAACCTAAATCGTTGAATTTATAAGTGTTTAGTTACAGGTTGATTTTAAAAATATCCTCTCTGCTGGAACTATAGAATATGTGTTTGGTTGGTTGGGTTTTTATGGCATATCAACCTTTGTTTCTTAAAGCTAAAACCATTTCATACAAATATTCTGTTCTATTTCAAACAATTCAGTTTAGACTAAGTACCCTGTTTAATTGTCGAAAACATTTCTATTTCAAGCTATTCAGTTTCGTCAAACAATTCTAATTTAGCCAAATCACTTTAGTATAAGTATAGGTTTTGTTTACACATATTAAATGTCAAAACATTTCTATATTAAACAATTAAGTTTAGCGTAGGTACAGTTTCAATGTGAAAAACAGTTCCATTTCAAACAATTCAGTTTTGCATTAGTACGTAGTTTAGATGTAAGTACACAGTTTAATTGCCAAAAAACATTTCTATTTCAAGCTATTCAGTTCTAATTCAAACAATTCAGTTTAGTATTAAAATGCAGTTTAGTTCTATTTAACCCATTGATAGGGCCCTATCAGGTGCTACCACTCCGGGCCAGAGTGGACCGGGAATTAATAGCAATGAAGGGGTTCTCTGCATTCCCCAAAGCCTCATTGTTTAGTGTCATACCTAGGACACTCGTTGGGTAGGGGCTTACCCCTCAGCAGAGGTGCTGTCGGTGTATTCTACAACCCTAGCCGACTGACCAAAGCTATAGAATTCGCTAACTGCACCTCTACAGGTGTAGGGGTAACACCACTCCCATCGAGTGTCCAAAGTATAACACTAAACTTCGTCTGATGGTGAGATTTTAGTATGGTGCTTTGAAGATTGTAGAGTATCACTTTATTGCCATTACTCTCAGGTCAACGCTAACCGCGAGATGAAAATAGAATTATTCAATCATTTACTCTATTTGAAACTACTTAACTGTGTGCAAACAAATGATTAATACTAAATTGAATTATTAGAATTAGATAGCAAGAGTTGAAACCATTTAACTGTGTGCAAACAAATAAGCTATGGATCGTCTAAAAATATTCGCTTAAAAATCACACCCACACTCACACACATACGCACACACACAAACACATACACACACACACATTCACACACACACACACTCACACACACACGCACACACTCACACACACTCCCACAATCACACACTCACACTCACTCACACACTCACACACACAAACACACACACTCACACTCACACACACACACTCTCTCTCACACACGCACACACACACACACTCACACATGTATCGTGTGGGGGGCATTTGTGTGTATTTGGCCACTATTTCTTTGTTTATACATATCTGATTAAACATTATAAATATTTTTGTGTACATATTTTTGTGTTTATTCTTTCAAGTTGCCGTATTGATTTTACGATAACAAGTAGGATTTGGTTAATTAAAGTTCCAAGATTAATTGGTTCCTTAGTTTTTTCTTCCCAATCTTGTACCATCACCAGGGGTGTGTATATTGCAAAAGTGATATAACTTTTGCATATACAATAATACTTTGTAAGAACTTAGCTCTTATTCTTTATATTGGTGAATTTATATATATTGTTGAGTTTATTTATAAATTTGGTTCTATAAATTGCAGGTCTAACTAGAGACTTTAAGTTGATTAGCACTGGATTCAAAATTTATTCTATTAATTTTGGATTCTATATTTCTGATTTTCAGTTCCTCGAAAATCTGTAATTTTTATTTGTTAAATTGTTCCTCTAATATACATATTTTTTAAATGAATAAGTGCACACATTTAATTGAATGATGTACTTGTAGTTTGATTTCATAAAACTATGCTCTACACGTGTTTTCAGCCCTTATCGTCGTCTTCAAGAGGTTAAAATGGTTTTTGCTGTGTTTTTTTTCTCACTTTAATAGTAAAGATATTTTATAGGGTTGAAATTCTTTTTAATTCCAGGATTTGTGTCTGAGAATGTCAGGGTTTCGAATCCTTGAAAACTTTGCCTTAGCATAATTTCTCTTATTGCAACAGAAAAAAATTATATATAGTCATCCACAGACAGATCTGTTTCGTTCTATCAGAATTCATTTGTGTGGCTAAACAGTATCTTCCCGTGGCTGGGATCGAAGCCCGGTTGAATCGAACGCCAATTTCTAACCATTTAGTCACGAGGAGAAATTAGCTTCAAAATAAATTTTAAACGGTTATAAATCACAATTAATATTGTTTACATACATCCGTTCAACAGTCGCTACGTGGTGCCTTCAATAAGTTTCCAGACTTTTTTTGTACAAGCATTTAAAATTGTCGTAGACTCTAGTAAATTCAGTATGTTATAGATATACATCTTATGAGATGACAAACCATTTTTTATGATTTCAAGTTCAAATGAACAGTTACAGAAGGAATTAGAATACACCCAACTAAATCCTGATTGTCCCAGCTGGTGAACTTCAAAAATGCAACCTGGACGTGAGGACACTTTATAAGAACGATATGCAATGAAATTCTGTTTTAAACTTGGAAAAAATGATGCCACAGAAACGTATGGAATGCTTCTGACTGCTTTTGGAGTATCTTGCATGAATCGAGCATCAGTTTTTGAGGGGCATAAGAGATTCAAAGAAGGCAGGTAGTCTGTGAAGGATGATGAGAGGTGTGGGAGGAGTAAGGAAGTCAATACACCAGAGTTGATTGGCCAAAGGGTTAGGGTTCGGGTTAGGGTTACTATGCTGAGGTTTTAAGGGAGTTCACGAAAAGATTTCGTCGGAAGAGGTCAGCTCTATTCATATCGGGTGTGTGGCATTTCCATCAGGACAATGCACCAGTCCACAACTCCATCCTTGTCACAGACTATTTGACTAAGATGGGCATCAACACAGTTCCTCAGCCTCCCAATAGTCCTCTCTGTGACTTTTGATTATTCCCTGAGCTCAGAGGCTGTCGTTATGAGACATTTGAGGAGATGAAAAAGGCTGTGACGACGGTCATTGACACACTCACACAAGATGACTTCAATGGGGCCTTGAATAAGTTGTTGGAACGGTACAAGTGGATTGCAGCTAGAGGGGATTACTTCCAAGGGGACTAGACCTTAATGTGTATACTATCAATAAAAGGCCCCACACGAAAAAAGTCCGGAAACTTATTTAATGATCCTCGTATATATATATATATATATATATATATATATATTAGATATATATATCTAATTTAGGGAATATTGTCAGCAACCCTGTGTTTCATGGAGTTTTTTGCAAAGCAACAATCATCAGGCTCTTAAGAAGATGGATTCTTCTTAACTGCCTGATGATAAAAATCACCAAGCTTCGTCTCAGAAATTTAGACCACTAATATCTTACTGATATGTTAACTTTTCTTGATACTCCCAAGTATGTCCTAGGCTTCTGTATGACTTTGATAGGAAGAATGGTCTCAAATTTTGTCGAATCCTTTTATGGAATTATACTCTGAAGAATTGTTTAACAGACTACTGTCTTAATATAATCCTAATTGGAGACGCTAACATCAGAAAATCCGGCTTCCACCTTCTCCAAATAACATTTTCTGTAAGCGTTTTGGCTGTCTTCCTTATAAGACTCAGTGCGACTCTAAGCGGATACCGGCTGACCCAACCACCAAAAACAAGTAGAGAGTGGATAATTGACCTTTCTAATGTCACTTTCACATCACCTCGCCCATTATATATTCAGTGGGGGGTAAATTCAAATTATTTCTTGTTTTTTTTTTTACGTTGCACTGTATTTCATGGCAAGAAGACATATTTAAGTTACGCTTATTCACAGGTAACTTCAATAGACTGGACGCTCTCGTGGCGTAACGGTTATCGTCGCAGGAAATAGACTTTACTATACGAGTTCAAATCCTAGCAAATGGCCTAGCAGAAGGAAAACTCTTAATTTAAACTAGATCTATACTACTTAAAATTGACGATATGTCACATCCTGTGGCGGAAGGGTTGGGTAAAGATATGAATTGGGGAAAACACGAGCATAAAAAACCTGAACAAATTGAAATCAGACAAACATTTATGTAACTGTTGGATTCTTAGAAATGATACATGATTGGAAAGTAGCAAGACATTTGTAGAAAAAAGAAAAATGGTTTTATTGCAAGAGAGATACAATAAGACAGACATAGAAATAGTGAGACACTCTACTAATCCCCGAAGCAAAGACAGGTATATTGCCGTGCTTATTGTATATATATTCACTCCACGTGACAGAGAACTACAGAGGGATATGCCATTAAAACAGTAACAAAATGAAATTTGATCAGAATTTAGGGGGAAAAATATATCTAATCCTAATTAAGGAGCAAAAGTATATATTTAATCAGAATTAAAGGGCGAAAAGATTTTTCATCAGAATTTGAAATAAAAAATATATTTGATAAGAATTTAGGAAGCAAAATGTTTGAGCAAAATTAATAAACGTATTTGATCAGAATTAAAGGGTGAGAATATATTTGATCAGAAAAAGGGCTAAAAACATATTTGATCAGAATTAGGGCTGAAAACATATTTGATCAGAATTAAGACTAAAAAACATATTTGATCAGAATTAAGACTAAAAAACATATTTGATCAGAATTAGGGCTAAAAAACATATTTTGAATTTGTGTGTTAAATGCCAAGGTCCAATAATTCTTCATTATTCATTATAGGATGTTAAATAAAAAAGGTCTTATAATTCTTATAAAAAAACAAAGTTTCACTCATTATAGGGTGTTAAATACACGAGGTCCAATAATTCTTATAAAAAACAAAAATTCATTCGTTATAGGGTGTTAAATGCACAAGGTTGAATAATTCTTATAAAAAACAATGTTTCATTCACTATCATAATCAAATCCTTAAGAAGTTACATTCTTTTAAAGCAAGTATTCTTTTGGACAGATTTCGAATATAAGCAGGTTTGCCTAATCAGAACTATTTAAAAGAGTGATTGCTAAATTATAATCGTACAAAGTTTGTAAAGTGGACCAAGCAGTGATGACAGTAAACGTGTACTCCACATTCCTCAAAGCTCCAGCCTTACTGAAGCTTCATCTTCATATTGTTTCGTGTCATATCCAGGATACTCGTTCAGGGAGATGCAGCCGATTTATTCTACAGGGCCAAAACTCAGTTAGATAGCATGTTGTAATAAAGGGTAAGAGTAATACAGTTGTAACAACCAGAAAAGATTTTAAACAAACGTATAAGCAAGAGGTCATTGATGGAGCCTAAAAGATATACTAAGTAAATAAAGTTTAAGTCTCGATAATTAAGTTTTCGCTGAAAAACTTGACCACTGTGTTTGCGAGGATTGAAATTGGCTGAATATATCCCATTGCAGAAATATACCCACTCCCATAAAAAAAATTTAAAAACGGTGTCCTGAAGAAGACATTTAAGTGAAGTTTGACCTCTGGATATCTGGGTATTAGGGAGTACACCATCATTGCCATAACTTGCTATTTTCCATTATATTGGCCTAATGAGTAGACTGTTCGCCAATGGTCCGGGAGACCAGGGTTAAATCCCAGGTTGAGTCATACCAAAGACTCAAAAAATGGTACTTGATGCCACCTTGCTTAACACTCAGCATGATAAGATATAGATCAAAGGTAAGTTGGCGAGCGTAATCGAGGGCAACCAGAAGGCTCCCTTTTCAATAGCTACAACACTGAGGTGTAGGGGAGGGCGCTATTCCTTTCCCTGGATTGCTCCACTTTATCCTTGATACGTACCTTATATTGCTGAGTGTTAAGCAAGGAGGTAGGAGTACCATTTTTAAAGTCTTTGGTATGACGTGACCTGGTATTGAAACAAATAGAACTACTGCCGCAGCCCCAAAAAGGATCTAAAACCAACTCTATTCTGATCCTAGCTGTAACTCAACTCACTAATTTTCAAATTCTCAAATGTTTATATATTCTAAAATTAATTATATCGCTGGAGTGACGTCAACTCATTAAATCATATCATACTATCATGATCATCACACGTGTCTTTTACTTTCATTAGGTTTCTATCAAATTCCCATCAAACTTATGATATGTCATAAATCCATTTTATTTACATTTGGCTTTCCAGTCTTCTTCAAAGTTATTTTGACGTGAGGTGTTAAAAGTGGGCACCTACTGTATATGCGGTTGACCTTTGCAAGGAACTACATCTACATTCAAAGTCCTTAGCTAAATTAAAATTTTACCGAATTAAATAATAAAAAAATTGATATAATAAATTACCAGTAATGTAATTATTTAATTAATGACCACCCTAATTATTTTACACATTCTACTACTTAGAATACACTGATTGTATACTCTGCAGAGGGGAAAAGAGTATCCAGAGAATAAAACCAAACTGCATCCGGTCAGGATCTACAATAAATAAGTTTCCCGACTTTTTTGTATGTGCACTTTTATTGATATCACACACATGAAATTCTAGTCCCCTTCGAAGTAATCTCGTCCGGCTGCAATGCACTTGTTGTACCGTTCCAACAATTTTTTAAGGCCCCATGGAAGTCCTCTTGTGTGAGCGTGTCAATGATCTTCCTCACAGCCTCTTTCATCTCCTCAATTGTCTCATAACGACAGCCTTAAGTTTTTCCTTGAGCTTAGGGAATAAGCAAAAGTCACAGGGAGCAAGGTCTTGACTATAGGGTGGCTGAGGAACGGTCTTGATGCCCATCTTGGTCAAATAGTCTTTGACAAGGATGGAATTGTGGACTGGTGGACCTTCCTATTTTAAAATATATCCTTATTCTTTGTTTGGACCTACAACAACCATCTTCAAATATATATATATATATATATATATATATATATATATATATATATATACTTTACAATGAATAGGTCCACGAGAGACTTTGTTTTTAGGTTCAGAAACACGTATGGGAGAATCAATAACCAATAAAATGTGGCATTCTTTCCAAGTTTAAAACAGAACTTTATTGCATATCGTTTTTCTAAAGTATCCTCACGTCCTGATTGCATTTTTGAAATTCACCAGCTGTGAAAATCAGGATTTAGTAGTGTGTATTCCAAATGCTGCTGTAGCTGTTCATTTGAACCTGAAATCATAAAAATTGGTCTGTCATCTCATAAGATGTATAGCAATAACATACTGAATTTTCGAGTGTCTACGACAATTTTAAATGCCAGTTCAAAAAGTCTGGAAACTTATTGAAGGCACCTCGTAGTTCTGAGGAGCTGGGTAGTATGGAATTATTCTTCATTGCAATTACTCCCGGGTCAACTCTGACCCGAAGTGGTTATATCCGTTAGAGTTACCTGGATCAAATAGATCGGTTTAAAAATTATTCGTTTTCGATTGGACGGGGTGCAAAAAACAATCTAAGAAAAAAATCAAATGAATAGTAACGGAAAACGATCCCGAATCCCTTTCCTCTTGGAATAAGATAACCCAAGACAGATTGACAAGGCATAAAAATCAATCAGTCACCCCTCACTTTTATTAAGACATTTTGGGTGAATGATAAAATAATCTGCTAAGATATTACATCTGATTTTCCATCTCTAATTGAATGTGTAAATTCAATAATTCAACGAAGTTTTATGAAAAGAACTCTAATTTTGGCAGAGGTCATACCAATTTTAAGAGTGGCCTGAAATTCCCTATAGAACGTACAATGAAGACGATCCCCTAACCTCTAGGCATCAAATAACACAAGACAGTCTGACATGGCGTTAAAATCAATACCTCCATCAGTAGTTTTGAATATAACACGTATACGTGTCTGGATGATGAAGAGAAAGAAAAAAGACTCTGTGTGTGTGTGTGTGTGTGTGTGTGTGTGTGTGTGTGTGTGTGTGTGTGTGTGTTTGTGTGTGTGTGTGTGTGTGTGCTTTTCTGTGATACAAGGAGCATGCGCGGTTACATTTCTGAGAGTAAAATCTATGCTATTCCCCATTGGCTCGAAATTAATTTGTCTCCAAGAAAAATGGCATGCTAAAATTGACTACAAATTAATTTGTTTCAGGCAGATAACGAATTTATTCAATATCAGTGATGCCATCAACCTTTTCTGCTGACCGGACATGTCATGTCCATCGCGTGCTGACAAATTACGAAGCCTCTAAAGCATTCGTCAATTATGTATGGATCGGCCTTTTAACAAGTGACTACTTTGAGCCATCCCAAATATTCCGATTGGCTGAAAGAAAGATGACATTGAAGGAATAAACAAAAGCTTGAACAATTCAGCCCACTTGATGGATTTCTAACCATTCGCTAAATTTAGCAGTCTTAGGCAGACTGTCAGAAATACGAGCCACCCAGTGAGAATTAAACTCACTAGTAATGGCCAGCTCACTACCCACAATAAAACGTCGAAGTTGTAATTTACTTTCTTTTTTTTTGGTTTTATTTTGTTTGTTGTTTAGTTTGTTTCGTTTTTTTTTTTTTTTTTTTTTTTTTTTCATTTAGCATACAGACGTCAGTTCGTTTACAATTCCCGCTGCCGAATTGTAAGACAACCCCATCTAAAGAGTGTCCTGAATAATGACATTAAACAATCTGATGGTGAGGCTTCTGTAATGTTGGAGCTTTGGGGAATGTGGAGTACTCCTTCATTGCCATCACTGACAGGTCCGCTTTGACCCGGAGCGGTAGCCCTTTACAGGGTCCTATCTATGGGTCGAATAGAATTGTTTCACATTTTACCAGAGTGCAAAAAAAATGAATTATGCTAAATTGTTTTTTTTTTTTAAATAGAATTGTTTAATCATTTAACTGTGTGTAAACAAATGACTGATGTTTAATCATATTTACCAACCCCTCCACTCAGACAGGATGTGACACAAGGTCAATTTTTAAGCGAAGTTTAACAAGTTTGAATTCAGAGTTTTCCTTCTGCGAGACTTGTTGCCTCACCAAAGCTGAAGAGCCTAGTCTGCCCTACTATTTACCCATAGCTGGAGGGAAAATAATTGGATTCATACTTTTCCCAAGTGCTATGTAAAATGCAATTAGTCTCGTCCAGGATTTGAACTCGTGTCGCCGTGTCCATTTCCTAGGACGGTAACCATTACACCACGGGAACCTCCAATGAGTGATGTTTAATTGAATTGGTTGTGATACATAACAATACTTAGAACCATTAACTGTGTGAAAACAAATTTGTAATGTTGGATAAAATGATTAGTGTTAAATATCAATAATTATAACTACTTTTCTGTCTGAAAATAAATGATGAATATTAAAAAGAAATTGGTTGGTTGGTTGGATTTTATGGCATATCAACCTCTGAAGGTGATTTAACGCCAAATACATTTTTATGTAAAGAATCAGTTCTATTTCAAACAATTCAGTTTAACATAGGCACGCAGTTTAATTGTGAAAACATTTCTATTTCAAGCTATTCAGTTGAGTCAAACAGTTCTAATTCAGCTAATTCAGTTTGGTATAAGTACAGGTTTTGTTTACACACAGTAAAATGTCAAAACAGTTCTACATTAAACAAATCAGTTGAATGTAAGTATAGTTTCAATGTTAAAAAACAGTTCCATTTCAAATAATTCAGTTTAGCATAAGTACGCAGTTTATATGTAAATACGGTTTCAGTTTAGCATAAGCACAAAGTTTAACATAAGCATGCCATTATTTCTATTTAACCCATAGATAGGGCCATATTAGGTGCTACCACACCGGGCCAGAATGGACCTGGAAGTGATGGCAATATAGAGGTACTCCGCATTCCCGAAAGCTCCAGTATTACTGGAACCTCACTATCAGATTGTTTAGTGTCATAACCAGGACACTCGTTAGGAGGGAGTCTTACCCCTCTGCAGAGAAGCAGTCGGTGTATTCTACAGCCCCAAGCGACTGGGCAATGAAAAGACTTATTCGTCTTACACTGCAATAATTGAAACCATTTAACAGAAAATAGAAATACTAGTATCCAAACAAATTAGTTCTCATTTAGAAATTAAATTACCGACCAACTCATCTCTTACCTATCATATTTATCTAAATGACTAATGTTAAATTGTTACTGTTACATAACAATGAATGAAAACACTTAACTGTGTGCAAACAAATGATTAATAGTAAATAGAATTATTCGTATTAGATAGCAATACTTGAAACCTTTTTACTGTAGGCAAAGATAAATATGCTTGGGTCGTTTAAAAATGTTATCAAGAAAAAGTGTTTACAAATCATATATATTTAATATATATGTACAAAGAGGATTTAGCATTAAATAACCTACCTGGGTTGATATGCCATAAACCTAGCTAAACCAAATCATATATATTTAATATGTATAATGAAGATTTGGCATTAAATAACCTACAGTGGTTGATACGCCATAAAACCCAATCAATTAAAATCATATATATTTAATATATATGTATGAAAAGGATTGGTAATTAAATAACCTACAAAGGTTGATATGCCTTCAAATCCAACCAAACTAAATCATATATATTTGATATGTATGTATAAAGAAGTTTGGCATTAAATAACTAACAATAGCTGGTATTCAATAAAAACAAGCCAAACCAAATCATAAATATTATATATATATATATATACGAGGTGCACACGTTAAGTTTTCAGATTGTTTTCGTATGGGCATTTTTTTCATGTGTGTACAATCAATAAAACTGATAAAACACACATGAAAATGTAGTCCCCTTCGAATTAATCTCCTCCAGCTGTAATGCACTTGTTGTACCATTCCAACAACTTCAGGAAGGCCCAATGGAAGTCATCTTGTGCGAGCGTGTCAATGACCTTCGTCACAGCCTCTTTCATCTCCTCAATTGCGTCATAACGACAGCGTCTGAGATTAGGGAATAACCAAAAGTCACAGGGAGCAAGGTCTGGACTATAGGGAGTGTGAGGAACTGTCTTGATGCCCTTCTTGGTCAAATAGTCTGTGACAAGGATTGAGTTGTGGACTGGTGTATTGTCCTGGTGGAAATGCCACTGATCCGATTTGAAGATGGCTGGCCTCATCCGACGGAATCTCTTCGTGAACTCCCTTAAAACCTTAACATAGTTACCCTAACCCAAACCATATCCCTTTGGCCAATCAACTCTGGTGTATTGACTTCCTTACCCCTCCCACACCTCTCATCATCTCTCACAGACTCCCTGCCTTCCTTGAATCTCTTATGCCACTGAAAAAATCATGCTAGATTCATGCATGATGGTCGAAAAGCAGTCTGAAGCATTTCATACGTTTCTACGGCATTTTTCCAAGTTTAAAACAGAATTTTATTGCATATCTTCCTTCTAAATTATCCTCACGTCCAGATTGCATTTTTGAAATTCACCAGCTGTGAAAATCAGGCTTTAGTAGGGTATATTCCAATTGCTGTTGTAGCTGTTCATTTGGACCTGAAATCATAAAAATTGGTCAGTCGTCTCATAAGATGTAAAGCAATAACTTACTGAATTCAAACTTATTGAAGGCACCACGTATATATATATATATATATATATATATATATGTGTGTGTGTGTGTGTGTGTGTGTGTGTGTGTGTGTGTGTGTCCGTGTGTGTGTCTGTATGAGAATGCGTATATATATATATATGAGTGTGTAAATATATGAGTGTGTATGAGAGAGTATATATACAAATATATACATGCACGTGTATATAAATATATATATATATGTGTGTGTGTGTGTGTGTGTGTGTGTGTGTGTGTGTGAATTTATGTGTGTATATATACATGTGTTTATTGTATAGACAAAACACATACATGCAAACTATATTTTTCCAATCTATATATTACGTATATGTGTGTAGGAATATGTATATATGTGTGTATATATGTGTTTGAATGTATGAATATAAATACATATATATATATATATATATATATATATATACGTGTGTGTATATTTGTGAGTGCACGTGGGTAAATATTTATATATATATATATGTGGGTGTGGGTGTGTGTGCGCGTGTATATATATATATATATATATAAGTAATAAAGTAAAGTTGGTGACTGTAGTTGAGAGCGACCAGAAAGCTCCCTTTTCAATGGCCACAACACCGAGGTGTAGGGGTGGGCGTTACTCATTTCCTTGGATTGCTTCACTTTACCCTCGATTCCCACCTTATGATACTGAATGTTAAGCAAGGAGGTCTCAAGTACCGTTTTTAAAGTCTTATGACATGACCTGGAGTTGAACCCATCTCTCCTGGACCATTGGCGAACACTCTACCCACAAGGCTAATGGGCCGGTCAAATATATATATATATATATACACACACACACACACTAAAATGTATGTACCCACACATAAAAACACATGTCAGTACATATGAAATATATATATATATATATATATATATGTGCATATATATATATATATATATATATATATTTCATGTGTACTGACATGTGTTTTTATGTGTGTGTACATACATTTTAGTGTATATATATATATATATATATATATAAAGAAAGCGGAAAGAAAAATGCATATAAAAAGTTGAAAAAATATTAATTAAGCGTTTCGGCATTAAATGTCTTAACTATCTTAATGTTGAAACCCGTTGATGGAACCAATTAATTAATAACTCTTTTCTGATCTATAAATACGTACTTTTCTGTCATTTTTCTTTATACAACATATATATATATATATATATAAGTCATGGTAATCTTTCGATGGGTATTTTTATTCTCATCTATAGTAGCCACCCTTATAGATGAGCAGCAGTAGCTCCCTGATCAAACTGTTTGATCCTGGCCGTTGAACAATAGGGCTCGTACGTCATAGGATTTGTCCGCCATCTTGCCTTTACGTCCACCATGCTGCTTCCCATGGCTTTCGAAAAAACATTTCTTCGTCCCTCTACTCGTATTAAGTTTTAACTTAACTCAAAAAATACTTTCTTTTTAGATTACATCATAGTCCCTATTTATGGTTTTTTGCATCCTCATAGGTATTGTATTTTTACGCTAACTTGGGTTTTCATTTTCTAATAAATTTCAAATTATTAGCTCTGTTACTTGGAATTATAATATTTGTCTTTTTGCATTTAAAGCACAGATACAGCAGTGATTTTGAAAAAAAAATCTTTCATGCATTTTAAAATGATTATATAGAAAAAGAAAATAAGTATCTGTCAGTTGACCTCTACCAACGGTGAAGTGGATTTGCCCAGTATTTTGGTAGTAAGCTTTCATTTGTTTTGTTTTTTAGTATGTAGAGAAAGCTTGACGGCAATTACACAAGAATTCTGCGAGCAATACTAAACAAGTTATGGAGTCAGAACCCCAAAATGCCACAGCTGTACGGCCACTTACCACACACTACGAAAACTATCCAAGTTACGAAACTTTTGGAGAGGTGGGAACGAACTCATAAGCGACATAATCCTGTAGACCCCTTCAGATGAAGAAGCAAAGGCAAGATGACTAGCTAAAACCTATATACAACAACCCTGTGCCGATACAGGATGTAGCCTTGAATAACTACTGGGAGCAATGGATATTAAAGAAGGTGGCAAGAGAAGGTCAGGGAGATCCATGTTGGTGGCGCGACATGATGATGATGATATATATAAAGTAAGTAAAGTTAGCGACCATAGTCGAGGGTGACCCGAAGGCTCCCTTTTCGATAGCTACTACACCAAGGTGTAGGGGAGGGCGCTACTCCATTCCCTGGATTGCTCCACTTTACCCTTGAACCGTACCTTATAATGCTGAGTGTTAAGCAAGGTGCTATCAAGTTCCATTTTTAAAGTCTTTGGTATGACTCGACCTAGGATTGAACCTAGGTCTCCCGGGCCATTGGCGAACACTCTAACCGCTATATGTATAATTCACTTTAGAGATAAGCAAAGATGTATATTTCTTTTGCACTTTTTTTTGTTCTCTACGAGTTTCGACTTTGGAATTTGATCAGAAGAAAAGTTTTTTCTGGAATTTTTTTTGTTGAAAAAAGTTTTTTTAAGGAAAAGTTTTTAAAAGACTTGATATGCTACAAAAGAATCGGGGAAAAAGGAACTGGTGACGTACCACATCCGTTTATCGAATGTAAATTATATTCTCATATCCAGGTGTCTTTAAATGACCTTTATTTATTTGTTTCTGACAGAACATCTGGCAACAGACTCTTTACTCGTGATGTACGTGTTAAGTAAGGAAAAGTTGGGTTTAAAATTAACAGTTACTACTTGGTTAGTTTATTCGTTGTTGTTTTTTAAGTGTTCATCAAACACCCAGTTAGTTTATTCCTTTTGACCATTTTTGGGTTAATTAAAGGCACCGGTTGGCTTCCAATTATTTTTTTCCGGAGGAACACGATAGTACCATTAACGGAGGGATTTAACATATGTGTTGGGTATCACCCACCTTTTTCCACACAATAAACTAGACCATCTGCCATATATAGCAGTAGCTACTAATACCAGGACAGACTAGGTGAAGAGCAGGTTCTTATAGGAATAGTATTAGAGCGTTGCAATTTTCTTTTATTCTCTATTCACTAATCCTATGTTCTTGTCTACAAATAGTCTCTCCATTGTATATACTTTTTCCTGAGAATATATCTCTATTCCCTCTCATATCGTGCTTTGTCCTTTATTTAATATTACATCCGTTCACTAATCCTATATTCTTGTCTACTAATAGGCTCTCTATTGTATATAATTTTTCCTGAGAATATATCTCTATTTCTATTTCCTCTCATATCGTGGTTTATCCTCTATTTAATATTACGAGCGTTCACTAACTAGAACGCAACAATATGTAAAAGAAGTAAACAGAAAATATATATGAAGATAATCGTTAGGTTTACAAGCTTACATTATTTATAAAATTCCGCCTGCGACGAAAAATCTAGAATATGTTCAAATTGGGATGGGTTAATTGACAATTTCTTAATTTTTCCAATTCTTTATTATTTAACTCCTTTCAATTTTGCCTAAGAATTTAAATTTATATAGGTTTTTTTTCTTTCTTTTTTTCATATGCACATATAGACTGTTATCCATATTTGTCTTCATCTTTATTGTTATTTTCACAATGTTTCGTCCGATATGTCCTCCGGTCATCTTCAGGTTTTTGTCGAACTCGGGAACCTTCACGGAACTTCGAACTATGTCCTTTATTGAATCCACGGAGGTCACCTGTTCTGATTTCGTTAGCTATAATCGTGTACGAGTGTTAAGTATTCCTGTATTGTTACTCGCCTGCAGTTAGGATTGAACCTGCAACATCCAGATGATTTTTTTCCTTTGAAGCTTAAGGAACCAACGCCTATAACCGTTACGCTACGTGTCGACAAACACCTGTAGAAGGCCGGAGGACATATCAGACGAAACGTTAAGAAATAACAATAAAGATGAAGACAATAGTCCGAAAACCCTTAATGATAGATATAATATTCTTCGCCAAAATAAATTTAGAATGACAATTTAACAAGGTTCGAGTTTTATGCTAATTGCCTTATACATATATATATATATACGCGGGTCACTCAATGAATATATTGAATATTTCTGAAGAAAAATATTCTGAATTTTTTTTCCATTTTTTTTCTGCATTGAAATTTTTTTCCATTTTTTTCTGCATTAAATTTTTTTTCTCCATTTTTTTCTGCATTGAAATTCTTTTCCGTTTTTTCTGCATTGAATTTTTTTCTGGATTTTTTTAAATTGATTTCAAACAAAATAATTTTTTTTTTCCCGCAGAAATATTTGTCTTCTCGGCTATTCGAAAAAGTGAAAAACTAAACAGAGCCGTCTTGGCTTGAACAGAGGTCTGTCATCAAAATCTCGTTTGCTAAGAAGTAAAAGTCACGGGAAATTTCCAGAAGAATGCGTGAAGCGTACAGAAAACAGGTTTTTGTCAAAAAATTATCTTTACAAATAAACTAAACATTGGCTTGACACTACAAGCCTAGATCGATAAAAGAAGTCCATGGAGTGAAAAGATATTGATTCTTCAGGAAAGAAAAGCTTCTAGGTCACGTTGAGGTCAGAAAAGAAGGTCACGTTAAAAGTCTCCTTGGACATGAAAGGACCATTAATTATCGAATCCGCTGAAAAATGAGTAACTATAAACATTACTCTGAATTACCAATACCGGAGGAAAATAACACTTCTGGACCCTTGCATATATTTATCTAAAAATCCAAGAAATTCAAAATCCTTTTCTAATTTCAATATTACCTTTTCAGGGAAGATATCTTTGTTTTAACAATTAGTTCTTCCTCTCGGAAATTGCCCTGTCGGCTGAGTCTACAGAATACACTGACTGCATCTCTGCCGAGAAGTAAGACTCCCCCAACGAGTGTCTGGCTTATAACACAAAACACTCCGATGGTGGGTCTCCAGTAAGGCTGGAGCTTTGGGAGTGCTGAGTATCCCTTTATTACTATCGCTCCGAAGTCCTATCTAGGGGGTAAAATAAAAACTAAACTGTTGGCTTATGCTAAACTGAATTGTTTTAAATAGAACTGTTTTTGCACTTAGCTGTGTATAACAAAATAGAAACTATATATATATACATATATATATATATATAAATGGATTTGGCATTAAATAGCCAACAGAGATTGATATGCCATAAAACCAAACCAAACTAAAACAAAGTGTTCATCACAATTATTGGATTCGGCATTAAATAACCCGAAAAGTGTTGAAATGCCGTAAAACAAAACAAATAATCGTAAAGTTTCCTGTATATAACACTAAAGTGCATATGGTGGTGAGGCTACAGTCTTGGGGGTTTAGGTAATGCTTAGTATTCCTTTATTGTCATTACTTCTGGGTCCATTTGTAAGGACCCAATCCATAGGTCGTATAGAAATGTTTAATTATTTACTGTAGGGTATCTCCCACCTTTTTCCACACAATGAACTAGTCCATCTGCCATATATAGCAGTAGCTACTTATACCAGTGAAGACTACAAGCTGAATTTTTTTTCGTTTGTTCTTTGTCTGAGTCTTTTTTCACTTCGAAAAAGTAAGTTATTATTATTGTTACACTTGTTAAAATTTGTTATTGCTTATTTGTTATCATTGTTAAAGCTTTGTGACCCCCCTCAAACTATTGTTCTTTGTTTGTGAGGAGGGTCAAACGCGACTCGATTTTTTTTGTTGAACTTTTTTAAAAAAACGACCGCCATTTTTTATCAACATTCATCGTTCTACATTTATTTTAAATCGTCTCGCCTGAATTTTTTGTAACACCATACGCGTTTCATCTCCCTCTGGTTGTGTTTTCACAACTATGGGGGAGCCCAACAACATGAAATCGCAATCACCGACCGACATATTCCAAACGCAACCCTCCCCAATGCCGGAAGAAGCTCCATTCGACCTCTCTTCATCGGCAAGTACAATACCACCGGCACAAAAACAAAAACAAACGGCTGTCTCTTGGTCTTCACATTGCGTGAATAAAAAATCCCCTTGTGACTACGCAAGAGACAGGGTCGAAAAATATGAAAAATATTTCAAGGACGGGGAAATTCTCCCAATACCCGAATTGGTCGAGGCGGTCGAACCAAAGACCCTGTCCTTCGTAGTCACAGACATTAAGACCAAGAGACTAGCGGGGATTAAGAAAGAAACTTTTGAAGACCTCTTGAAAACGGCAAACATCCCAGGAAAATATTTCTGCCGCAGAAGTTTCGCTACATGGGATGTATTATTACCCTCAGAGGAAGTAGCGAAAAGCCTCGCCGGTGGTAACATCACCACACGCTTCTTCCGGCTACAACCGGAATATCGAGGCAAAAGAAGAATACGAGTCACCGTATGCAATGTATCTATGCAATTGAGTGGTGACGTCCTCGCCGCCTATCTAAGTATATACGGCGGCGTGGAACAAGTCACACAAGTAACGTCAACACGGGGAACCGCGTACGGTGACTACGTATTCGTTATGTGCCTCGATAGGGGAGGGTTTAACAAAATTCCCCATAAAATACGATACCGCGAACAAACCATGACAGTCATAGTTGAGGGCAGGAAACCGCTATGTTGGTTTTGCAATAACATCGGCCACTTTTCGAAAAACTGCCCTCAAAAACCAACAATCACCACCACAACAACGACTACTACTACTACTACTACTGCTACTCCTGCACCTGTCATAGCAGCAATAATACCAACAGAAACCTCAGAAAACAAACAAGAAACCCCTAAAGAAAATGAGGAAGGGTGGACGCAAGTCACCAGAAAAAAGGGAGGGAAAAAAACTCCCCCAAAAAACCCAGCAACAACAGATACAACAACTCTTTTGACTACAACTACGAAACCAACGACCACAAATACGAAACAATCAACTGAAAAACAATCAACAAAAGAAGACAATCAAAACATTGAACCGATGGATATGTCCATGAATTTAAAAAGAAGGAGAAACAGCGAGGATTCACCAACTAAAGAGGGGGAGAAAAAACATCCAAAAAAACCCACACAAACAACCACCATACCTCAGCATAAGGGGGAAAAAACAACAGAAAAATCGCCAGTCCAAAATAAACAAAGACCAGCACAATTGATTCCTCTCCCACAAAAAACAAAAACCACCCCTATCATCCCAACAGAAACACCATTACCCCCCTCTCTTTCACCAATTAAAACCCCCAAAATGCTTACTCGATCCTATTCAGCAACCAGACTTACACCCTCTCCCCAAACACCGTCAACATCAGCAGCAACTGTTCAAAAACCAAGAGCACGCTCTACGGAAGCCCGACGTGCCATAAACTCTTTTTACTTCTGCGAAGATATCATGGACAATCCACACATAGACCACACTTTAAAACAATCATTAAAACCATTACGCTCACTCCAAAAAATTGACACTAAAGACATCACAAAACCACATCTATTCAAAGACGCACCAAAATTGACCACATTCGTCCGCTTGGCTGGCAATCGGACCAAAGAACTCTGGAACTTTATTGACGAAGCCAGCCGGGCGGATGTAATGCTGGTCGATACGAAAAATCCAATGTTGAAAAAAATGCTTCCCTTCTGTGCGGGCAGGGTCCCGATTTTGGTTCACCCATCATTCTATAGGTCCCTAAAGTTGCGGTACCCTATGGATGTCGGTGGAATTACCAGGGACGACCGAGTAAGTACTGAGCTCGGCACCGGATCCCTGCGTCAGGCCGTCGGCATCCTTACTCCCAAGGATTTCCGGCCCGTAGTCGACACTGAGTAAGGTAAGTTGGATTGATGGCTCTAAACCTTGCTACTTTGAATGTGAGGGGATTGAGGGATCCGGGCAAGTGTACGCGCTTGCTTGGTGAACTTAAAACTCTCGGAGTAGATGTTGCTGCAGTGCAGGAAACCCACTTCACTTGCGGTGCCGACTGTCGTGTGCTGGAAAGCGATTTTAACGTTTTCTCAGCATACGGCAGCCGTACCAGCGTTGGGGTTTCTTTGCTAGTTGGACGCAGCCTTGATGCTGATGTTGACGTTGTTTTTGCAGGTGACGGGGGCCGACTGGTTGTGGCCGATGTTGCCGTGAAAAGTTTCAAGTTTCGTCTGGTTGCGGTTTATGCGCCCAATATCGTTGTGGAGAGGGTTTCCTTTTTTCGTCGGTTGGCGCCGTTCCTGGACGATACGAAGCGGCTAGTTTTAATGGGTGATTGGAATGCGATCCTTGATCCCAAGATAGATAAGGTCGGGCGGGGAGCTAGGCGTGTGGGAAGGTGTGAAAGCAGCCTTGCCGGCCTCATGACTCGTCATGACCTCGTCGACAGGTTTCGTCTGGATCACCCAGGGCGGGAGATGTGGACGTGGCTAGATAGTTCGCCCTCTGCCAAAGTAGGTTCCTACTTGGACAGAGTGTTAGTGAGACGAGCTGACATTGATTTTGTTAGTTGTCCCACGTTCCACTTGATAGCGTGGACTGACCATAAACTTGTTAGAGTCAGTCTACGGTTAGCAAATAGGCCTAGTCTGGCCGGCTACTGGAAGTTCAATACCTCCTTACTGGAGATACGGGACTTCCGGGACCGGTTGGAATCCCTAATTCAGCGGGCGTTAGTGGGGGCGGTTACCGGGAATAGGTGGTGGGGATCTCTTAAACATAGGATTAGAGATTTCGCTACCAAGTACGGTCGACAGCTCAACCTAGATAGGACCGCGGAAGCGAAATCTATAGACGATAGACTTTCCCGGGCGGTGGCTGGGGGGAACTCCCTAAACGTAGAGCTAGCTAGGGGGGACCTTGAGCGCGAGAGTAGCGAGCGCTACAAGGGATACGTAGTTAGATCTAGGTTAAAGAGAGTTCTCAACGAAGCTGTGAAAACGAACGCGACTGCGCGTGAAGAAGAAGTGCGAAGGTTCCCCGATCGGTATATCGGTTCTGTCAAGGCCCCGGATGGGCGACTGCTGCGATCGACTCGTGAGATTCGTGACGCCTTTCGGGCGCACTTTCGGGATCGCTTTGCCCGCTGTACTGATCTCCCGCTCCGGGAGTTTCGTAGCTATCTTGCCGACTTTCCCCGCCTTGGGGTGGCTGAAGCGGCTAGCTGCGAGGGTGTGGTTACTGAATGTGAAGTCCGTGACGCGTTGAAGCAGGTCGGCCTCAACAAGTCGCCGGGACTAGATGGTTTGCCCTACGAAGTGTACTTGAGGATGTCGCACATGTTTGTGCCTATTCTGACGGATATGTTCAACCATTGGTTCGCCCAGGGAGCCATCCCTGGTAGCGTTACCAAGGGCGTGATCACATTGCTGAAGAAAGGTGGCAGGCATGTTTGGGAGGGTTTAGACGATTACAGGCCCATAACTCTGCTTAACACAGAGTTAAAGATTTTGGCCCGGGTCTTAGCGAATCGTTTACAGCTTGTCATTAGCGATCTGATCGGCTCTGAGCAGACCTTTGCTGTGAAGGGAAGATCGATCCAGGACAACCTGCACTTGATTCGCGAGGTCCTAGAGGGTATAGAAGACGGCACCGAGGCCGCGCTGATCAGTTTAGATCAGTCCAAGGCCTTCGATAGGGTTGACCATCGGTTTTTGGCGACTGTTTTGGAGACTGCCGGATTCAAACCGGAGTTCCGCAGATGGATTAGCATGATGTACCACAACCCTCAGGCAGTGGTGCAGGTGAACGGAAGGCGTTCGACGGTGTTCGCGGTCGAGCGGTCGGTCCGGCAGGGCTGCCCGTTGTCTCCTCTTCTCTATGTCCTAGCTTTGGAGCCCCTGCTCCGTAGGCTTAGGGATAGGACGGCAAATCCGGCCCTGCGCGGTGTCCCTTTTGCTGGCCCTCTTACGGCAAGGGTTTCCGCGTTCGCCGATGATATCACAGTGTTTGTATCCCGCCGTCTGGATATAAAGGCTGTGAAGAAGGCGGTTAGCGAGTACGAGCGGATTGCAGGAGCCAAGGTCAATTTTGACAAAAGCGAAGGTTTGCGGCTCGGTGCTTGGAGGGGTAGCAATACTCTTCCGGGGCCGTTCCGCTGGAGTGACGGACCCGTCCGCATCCTCGGGGTGTGGTTCGGGCCCGGCCTCCAACTGGAGCGAAATTGGTCGGAAATACAAGCCAAGGTGAATGCTCAGGTGGGAATCTGGCTTTCAAGGAGGTTGTCCTTAAAGGGCAGGGCGGAGGCGTGCGCCGTGTACGTCTTCCCCTTGATCCTTTACCGATTGGCTGTACTTCCTCTGCCTAAGGTAAATCGGTTGGCGCTGCAACGATCCCTTTCCAGATTGCTCTGGGGAGGTGCAAGGCCGATGGTCCGTAGGCAGGTCTGTATCCAACGTACACGCAACGGGGGTCTAGGTATGCCTGATCTGGAGAGCCACTGGCTTGCTGAAAGACTTGCATACCTGGGCAGAGCTTTGACGGGGGACGCAGTGTGGAGACTGAAGGCGAGTCGGACTTTTCCTCGCCTAAAGTCAGACCCAAAGGCTGAAGGTCGACGTAGGCCTTTGGGCAAAACACTGTTTGTCCGCGAGTGCCGAACGGCCCTTCGTAACCTTCTTGGGTCCAGTGACCTTTCACGGCCTCGAAAAGAACTATATCGGGAGCTAGTGGTGGGTTCCGCTTCTGATCCTCTCAGCGAGCGGCGCGGCTGGACGACGGAGGAGATTCGCTCTCATTGGAATTGGGCGCCAGGATCGAGCTTCTTGAACAACTCCGAGTTCTCGCTCACCTGGCGACTTGTGCGAAATGCGTTACCCCTTGTCGGCTTGAACTACAAAGCGGGCCTGGCAGACATGCCCGATTGCGCTCGCTGCGGCAGTGGCTTGGAAGAAACGGCTGAGCACGCCTTCTACTACTGCGAGCGAGTTCGCCCGTTTTGGGATCACGTCGGCGAGTGGACGGCTCGCATCGAACCCAAACAGCTCGTGCTGCTCGACGTTGGTTACGTCGTGGACAACGTTCTTCCTCCGTATCAGGGTGAGAAGCGTGTGGTGTTTCTCGCGATCCTAGCTGTAGCTAGAATGGTGATTTGGACGACGCGAAACAAGGGATTGTATGATGATGCAAACTTTTCTCATCGTGATCTGATTTTGTATTTTCGGCATCAGCTGAGGGTCAAAATCAGATGCGATAGAAAACGCTTGGATCGCATAACATTCAGCAAAAGGTGGGTGAATGCAGCGAGCCTGGTCGTGCGAAAGGGAGCAACGTTGGAGTCATCCTTCCCTCCTCTGCCGGCTCATGGCGTCTACGGTACGGGTCCTTAGGGACCCCACCCCTGGTAAGTAAAACTGTTCCCTTTTTCTTTTGGTACCCAGGTACCTAGTTAGCAGTATGTTTGTGAGTCATTGTCCCCGTCATCTAGTTGTTAGTTCTCAAGATCTTCCCCATCCCCATTATTTTTGTACCTCAATCCGTATCCCAGTCCACGTTTACTGAAGATCTTGAACATTCATATGTATAAAAATCATATCACCTACTTGTATTAACCCATACCGCGCCCGACCCCTAAATTCTTTTCACCCCTGTAGATTAGGATCCCTGCCCCACCTAGGGTAGGTCCGACTTGTTTCCGGTTCTTTCGCCCCGGAAAACAGTCGGCCTCCAATTTTATAGACGGGGGGATGGGAGGGCAACCAAACTGGGGATTTTTCCTTGTTTTTATATATATTTCGGGGTTTTTCTCCCATTCCCATCACATTCATTGTAAATAAATCATACTTGTAAATAAAATCATTCACAAATCTCGGGATTTTAAGTAGGACTTCTTCATAGAGCAAATGTGGTATTGTGGTAATTGTAGCGCAAAAGGCGATGGATGAATGGATATTTATTGTATTGTTGAATGGGTCGGCGAATGTGGCTAGCTAGGTCTCCTTAGTTTATATAGAAAAGTATGACCGCTCCCTTCCCCTCCCCAAAAACTTCAAGGCCTTGTGCCTTCTGTGTACACTACACAGAAATAAAGAAGACTACAAGCTGAATTTTTTTGTCTGAGTTCTTTTTCACCACGAAAAAGTAAGTTCTTTATTGTTAAAAATTTGTTAAAATTATTGTTATTGAATATTGTTATCATTGTTAAAGTTTTGTGACCCCCCTCAAACTATTGTTCTTTGTTTGTGAGGAGGGTCAAACGCGACTCGATTTTTTTGTTGAACTTTTTTTAAAAAAACGACCGCCATTTTTATCAACATTCATCGTTCTACATTTATTCGTCTCGCCTGAATTTTTTGCAACACCATACGCGTTTCATCTCCCTCTGGTTGTGTTTTCACAACTATGGGGGAGCCCAACAACATGAAATCGCAATCACCGACCGACATATTCCAAACGCAACCCTCCCCAATGCCGGAAGAAGCTCCATTCGACCTCTCTTCATCGGCAAGTACAATACCACCGGCACAAAAACAAAAACAAACAGCTGTCTCTTGGTCTTCACATTGCGTGAATAAAAAATCCCCTTGTGACTACGCAAGAGACAGGGTCGAAAAGTATGAAAAGTATTTCAAGGACGGGGAAATTCTCCCAATACCCGAATTGGTCGAGGCGGTCGAACCGAAGACCCTGTCCTTCGTAGTCACAGACATTAAGACCAAGAGACTAGCGGGGATTAAGAAGGAAACTTTTGAGGACCTTCTCAAAACAGCAAACATCCCAGGGAAGTACTTCTGCCGCAGAAGTTTCGCGACCTGGGATGTCTTATTACCCTCAGAGGAAGTAGCGAAAAGCCTCGCCGGTGGTAACATCACCACACGCTTCTTCCGGCTACAACCGGAATATCGAGGCAAAAGAAGAATACGAGTCACCGTATGCAATGTATCTATGCAATTGAGTGGTGACGTCCTCGCCGCCTATCTAAGTATATACGGCGGCGTGGAACAAGTCACACAAGTAACGTCAACACGGGGAACTGCGTACGGTGACTACGTATTCGTTATATGCCTCGATAGGGGAGGGTTTAACAAAATTCCCCATAAAATACGTTACCGCGATCAAACCATGACAGTCATCGTTGAGGGCAGGAAACCGCTATGTTGGTTTTGCAATAACATCGGCCACTTTTCGAAAAACTGCCCTCAAAAACCAACAATCACCACCACAACAACGACTACTACTACTACTACTACTGCTACTCCTGCACCTGTCATAGCAGCAATTATACCAACAGAAACCTCAGAAAACAAACAAGAAACCCCTAAAGAAAATGAGGAAGGGTGGACGCAAGTCACCAGAAAAAAGGGAGGGAAAAAAACTCCCCCAAAAAACCCAGCAACAACAGATACAACAACTCTTTTGACTACAACTACGAAACCAACGACAACAAATACGAAACAATCAACTGCAAAACAATCAACAAAAGAAGACAATCAAAACATTGAACCGATGGATATGACCATGAATTTAAAAAGAAGGAGAAACAGCGAGGATTCACCAACTAAAGAGGGGGAGAAAAAACATCCAAAAAAACCCACACAAACAACCACCATACCTCAGCATAAGGGGGAAAAAACAACAGAAAAATCGCCAGTCCAAAATAAACAAAGACCAGCACAATTGATTCCTCTCCCACAAAAAACAAAAACCACCCCTATCATCCCAACAGAAACACCATTACCCCCCTCTCTTTCACCAATTAAAACCCCCAAAATGCTTACTCGATCCTATTCAGCAACCAGACTTACACCCTCTCCCCAAACACCGTCAACATCAGCAGCAACTGTTCAAAAACCAAGAGCACGCTCTACGGAAGCCCGACGTGCCATAAACTCTTTTTACTTCTGCGAAGATATCATGGACAATCCACACATAGACCACACTTTAAAACAATCATTAAAACCATTACGCTCACTCCAAAAAATTGACACTAAAGACATCACAAAACCACATCTATTCAAGGACGCACCAAAATTGACCACATTCGTCCGCTTGGCTGGCAATCGGACCAAAGAACTCTGGAACTTTATTGACGAAGCCAGCCGGGCGGATGTAATGCTGGTCGATACGAAAAATCCAATGCTGAAAAAAATGCTTCCCTTCTGTGCGGGCAGGGTCCCGATTTTGGTTCACCCATCATTCTATAGGTCCCTAAAGTTGCGGTACCCTATGGATGTCGGTGGAATAACCAGGGACGACCGAGTAAGTACTGAGCTCGGCACCGGATCCCTGCGTCAGGCCGTCGGCATCCTCACCCCGAAGGATTTCCGGCCCGTAGTCGACACTGAGTAAGGTAAGTGGGATTGATGGCTCTAAACCTTGCTACTTTGAATGTGAGGGGATTGAGGGATCCGGGCAAGTGTACGCGCTTGCTTGGTGAACTTAAAACTCTCGGAGTAGATGTTGCTGCAGTGCAGGAAACCCACTTCACTTGCGGTGCCGACTGTCGTGTGCTGGAAAGCGATTTTAACGTTTTCTCAGCATACGGCAGCCGTACCAGCGTTGGGGTTTCTTTGCTAGTTGGACGCAGCCTTGATGCTGATGTTGACGTTGTTTTTGCAGGTGACGGGGGCCGACTGGTTGTGGCCGATGTTGCCGTGAAAAGTTTCAAGTTTCGTCTGGTTGCGGTTTATGCGCCCAATATCGTTGTGGAGAGGGTTTCCTTTTTTCGTCGGTTGGCGCCGTTCCTGGACGATACGAAGCGGCTAGTTTTAATGGGTGATTGGAATGCGATCCTTGATCCCAAGATAGATAAGGTCGGGCGGGGAGCTAGGCGTGTGGGAAGGTGTGAAAGCAGCCTTGCCGGCCTCATGACTCGTCATGACCTCGTCGACAGGTTTCGTCTGGATCACCCAGGGCGGGAGATGTGGACGTGGCTAGATAGTTCGCCCTCTGCCAAAGTAGGCTCCTACTTGGACAGAGTGTTAGTGAGACGAGCTGACATTGATTTTGTTAGTTGTCCCACGTTCCACTTGATAGCGTGGACTGACCATAAACTTGTTAGAGTCAGTCTACGGTTAGCAAATAGGCCTAGTCTGGCCGGCTACTGGAAGTTCAATACCTCCTTACTGGAGATACGGGACTTCCGGGACCGGCTGGAATCCCTAATTCAGCGGGCGTTAGTGGGGGCGGTTACCGGCAATAGGTGGTGGGGATCTCTTAAACATAGGATTAGAGATTTCGCTACCAAGTACGGTCGACAGCTCAACCTAGATAGGACCAAGGAAGCGAAATCTATAGACGATAGACTTTCCCGGGCGGTGGCTGGGGGGGACTCCCTAAACGTAGAGCTAGCTAGGGGGGACCTTGAGCGCGAGAGTAGCGAGCGCTACAAGGGATACGTAGTTAGATCTAGGTTAAAGAGAGTTCTCAACGAAGCTGTGAAAACGAACGCGACTGCGCGTGAAGAAGAAGTGCGAAGGTTCCCCGATCGGTATATCGGTTCTGTCAAGGCCCCGGATGGGCGACTGCTGCGATCGACTCGTGAGATTCGTGACGCCTTTCGGGCGCACTTTCGGGATCGCTTTGCCCGCTGTACTGATCTCCCGCTCCGGGAGTTTCGTAGCTATCTTGCCGACTTTCCCCGCCTTGGGGTGGCTGAAGCGGCTAGCTGCGAGGGTGTGGTTACTGAATGCGAAGTCCGTGACGCGTTGAAGCAGGTCGGCCTGAACAAGTCGCCGGGACTAGATGGTTTGCCCTACGAAGTGTACTTGAGGATGTCGCACATGTTTGTGCCTATTCTGACGGATATGTTCAACCATTGGTTCGCCCAGGGAGCCATCCCTGGTAGCGTTACCAAGGGCGTGATCACATTGCTGAAGAAAGGTGGCAGGCATGTTTGGGAGGGTTTAGACGATTACAGGCCCATAACTCTGCTTAACACAGAGTTAAAGATTTTGGCCCGGGTCTTAGCGAATCGTTTACAGCTTGTCATTAGCGATCTGATCGGCTCTGAGCAGACCTTTGCTGTGAAGGGAAGATCGATCCAGGACAACCTGCACTTGATTCGCGAGGTCCTAGAGGGTATAGAAGACGACACCGAGGCCGCGCTGATCAGTTTAGATCAGTCCAAGGCCTTCGATAGGGTTGACCATCGGTTTTTGGCGACTGTTTTGGAGACTGCCGGATTCAAACCGGAGTTCCGCAGATGGATTAGCATGATGTACCACAACCCTCAGGCAGTGGTGCAGGTGAACGGAAGGCGTTCGACGGTGTTCGCGGTCGAGCGGTCGGTCCGGCAGGGCTGCCCGTTGTCTCCTCTTCTCTATGTCCTAGCTTTGGAGCCCCTGCTCCGTAGGCTTAGGGATAGGACGGCAAATCCGGCCCTGCGCGGTGTCCCTTTTGCTGGCCCTCTTACGGCAAGGGTTTCCGCGTTCGCCGATGATATCACAGTGTTTGTATCCCGCCGTCTGGATATAAAGGCTGTGAAGAAGGCGGTTAGCGAGTACGAGCGGATTGCAGGAGCCAAGGTCAATTTTGACAAAAGCGAAGGTTTGCGGCTCGGTGCTTGGAGGGGTAGCAATACTCTTCCGGGGCCGTTCCGCTGGAGTGACGGACCCGTCCGCATCCTCGGGGTGTGGTTCGGGCCCGGCCTCCAACTGGAGCGAAATTGGTCGGAAGTACAAGCCAAGGTGAATGCTCAGGTGGGAATCTGGCTTTCAAGGAGGTTGTCCTTAAAGGGCAGGGCGGAGGCGTGCGCTGTGTACGTCTTCCCCTTGATCCTTTACCGATTGGCTGTACTTCCTCTGCCTAAGGTAAATCGGTTGGCGCTGCAACGATCCCTTTCCAGATTGCTCTGGGGAGGTGCAAGGCCGATGGTCCGTAGGCAGGTCTGTATCCAACGTACACGCAACGGGGGTCTAGGTATGCCTGATCTGGAGAGCCACTGGCTTGCTGAAAGACTTGCATACCTGGGCAGAGCCTTGACGGGGGACGCAGTGTGGAGACTGAAGGCGAGTCGGACTTTTCCTCGCCTAAAGTCAGACCCAAAGGCTGAAGGTCGACGTAGGCCTTTGGGCGAAACACTGTTTGTCCGCGAGTGCCGAACGGCCCTTCGTAACCTTCTTGGGTCCAGTGACCTTTCACGGCCTCGAAAAGAACTATATCGGGAGCTAGTGGTGGGTTCCGCTTCTGATCCTCTCAGCGAGCGGCGCGGCTGGACGGCGGAGGAGATTCGCTCTCATTGGAATTGGGCGCCAGGATCGAGCTTCTTGAACAACTCCGAGTTCTCGCTCACCTGGCGACTTGTGCGAAATGCGTTGCCCCTTGTCGGCTTGAACTACAAAGCGGGCCTGGCAGACATGCCCGATTGCGCTCGCTGCGGCAGTGGCTTGGAAGAAACGGCTGAGCACGCCTTCTACTACTGCGAGCGAGTTCGCCCGTTTTGGGATCACGTCGGCGAGTGGACGGCTCGCATCGAACCCAAACAGCTCGTGCTGCTCGACGTTGGTTACGTCGTGGACAACGTTCTTCCTCCGTATCAGGGTGAGAAGCGTGTGGTGTTTCTCGCGATCCTAGCTGTAGCTAGAATGGTGATTTGGACGACGCGAAACAAGGGATTGTATGACGATGCAAACTTTTCTCATCGTGATCTGATTTTGTATTTTCGGCATCAGCTGAGGGTCAAAATCAGATGCGATAGAAAACGCTTGGATCGCATAACATTCAGCAAAAGGTGGGTAAATGCAGCGAGCCTGGTCGTGCGAAAGGGAGCAACGTTGGAGTCATCCTTCCCTCCTCTGCCGGCTCATGGCGTCTACGGTACGGGTCCTTAGGGACCCCACCCCTGGTGAGTAAAACTGTTCCCTTTTTCTTTTGGTACCCAGGTACCTAGTTAGCAGTATGTTTGTGAGTCATTGTCCCCGTCATCTAGTTGTTAGTTCTCAAGATCTTCCCCATCCCCATTATTTTTGTACCTCAATCCGTATCCCAGTCCACGTTTACTGAAGATCTTGAACATTCATATGTATAAAAATCATATCACCTACTTGTATTAACCCATACCGCGCCCGACCCCTAAATTCTTTTCACCCCTGTAGATTAGGATCCCTGCCCCACCTAGGGTAGGTCCGACTTGTTTCCGGTTCTTTCGCCCCGGAAAACAGTCGGCCTCCAATTTTATAGACGGGGGGATGGGAGGGCAACCAAACGGGGGATTTTTCCTTGTTTTTATATATATTTCGGGGTTTTTCTCCCATTCCCATCACATTCATTGTAAATAAATCATACTTGTAAATAAAATCATTCACGAATCTCGGGATTTTAAGTAGGACTTCTTCATAGAGCAAATGTGGTATTGTGGTGATTGTAGCGCAAAAGGCGATGGATGAATGGATATTTATTGTATTGTTGAATGGGTCGGCGAATGTGGCTAGCTAGGTCTCCTTAGTTTATATAGAAAAGTATGACCGCTCCCTTCCCCTCCCCAAAAACTTCAAGGCCTTGTGCCTTCTGTGTACACTACACAGAAATAAAGAAGACTACAAGCTGAATTTTTTTGTCTGAGTTCTTTTTCACCACGAAAAAGTAAGTTCTTTATTGTTAAAAATTTGTTAAAATTATTGTTATTGAATATTGTTATCATTGTTAAAGTTTTGTGACCCCCCTCAAACTATTGTTCTTTGTTTGTGAGGAGGGTCAAACGCGACTCGATTTTTTTGTTGAACTTTTTTTAAAAAAACGACCGCCATTTTTATCAACATTCATCGTTCTACATTTATTCGTCTCGCCTGAATTTTTTGCAACACCATACGCGTTTCATCTCCCTCTGGTTGTGTTTTCACAACTATGGGGGAGCCCAACAACATGAAATCGCAATCACCGACCGACATATTCCAAACGCAACCCTCCCCAATGCCGGAAGAAGCTCCATTCGACCTCTCTTCATCGGCAAGTACAATACCACCGGCACAAAAACAAAAACAAACAGCTGTCTCTTGGTCTTCACATTGCGTGAATAAAAAATCCCCTTGTGACTACGCAAGAGACAGGGTCGAAAAGTATGAAAAGTATTTCAAGGACGGGGAAATTCTCCCAATACCCGAATTGGTCGAGGCGGTCGAACCGAAGACCCTGTCCTTCGTAGTCACAGACATTAAGACCAAGAGACTAGCGGGGATTAAGAAGGAAACTTTTGAGGACCTTCTCAAAACAGCAAACATCCCAGGGAAGTACTTCTGCCGCAGAAGTTTCGCGACCTGGGATGTCTTATTACCCTCAGAGGAAGTAGCGAAAAGCCTCGCCGGTGGTAACATCACCACACGCTTCTTCCGGCTACAACCGGAATATCGAGGCAAAAGAAGAATACGAGTCACCGTATGCAATGTATCTATGCAATTGAGTGGTGACGTCCTCGCCGCCTATCTAAGTATATACGGCGGCGTGGAACAAGTCACACAAGTAACGTCAACACGGGGAACTGCGTACGGTGACTACGTATTCGTTATATGCCTCGATAGGGGAGGGTTTAACAAAATTCCCCATAAAATACGTTACCGCGATCAAACCATGACAGTCATCGTTGAGGGCAGGAAACCGCTATGTTGGTTTTGCAATAACATCGGCCACTTTTCGAAAAACTGCCCTCAAAAACCAACAATCACCACCACAACAACGACTACTACTACTACTACTACTGCTACTCCTGCACCTGTCATAGCAGCAATTATACCAACAGAAACCTCAGAAAACAAACAAGAAACCCCTAAAGAAAATGAGGAAGGGTGGACGCAAGTCACCAGAAAAAAGGGAGGGAAAAAAACTCCCCCAAAAAACCCAGCAACAACAGATACAACAACTCTTTTGACTACAACTACGAAACCAACGACAACAAATACGAAACAATCAACTGCAAAACAATCAACAAAAGAAGACAATCAAAACATTGAACCGATGGATATGACCATGAATTTAAAAAGAAGGAGAAACAGCGAGGATTCACCAACTAAAGAGGGGGAGAAAAAACATCCAAAAAAACCCACACAAACAACCACCATACCTCAGCATAAGGGGGAAAAAACAACAGAAAAATCGCCAGTCCAAAATAAACAAAGACCAGCACAATTGATTCCTCTCCCACAAAAAACAAAAACCACCCCTATCATCCCAACAGAAACACCATTACCCCCCTCTCTTTCACCAATTAAAACCCCCAAAATGCTTACTCGATCCTATTCAGCAACCAGACTTACACCCTCTCCCCAAACACCGTCAACATCAGCAGCAACTGTTCAAAAACCAAGAGCACGCTCTACGGAAGCCCGACGTGCCATAAACTCTTTTTACTTCTGCGAAGATATCATGGACAATCCACACATAGACCACACTTTAAAACAATCATTAAAACCATTACGCTCACTCCAAAAAATTGACACTAAAGACATCACAAAACCACATCTATTCAAGGACGCACCAAAATTGACCACATTCGTCCGCTTGGCTGGCAATCGGACCAAAGAACTCTGGAACTTTATTGACGAAGCCAGCCGGGCGGATGTAATGCTGGTCGATACGAAAAATCCAATGCTGAAAAAAATGCTTCCCTTCTGTGCGGGCAGGGTCCCGATTTTGGTTCACCCATCATTCTATAGGTCCCTAAAGTTGCGGTACCCTATGGATGTCGGTGGAATAACCAGGGACGACCGAGTAAGTACTGAGCTCGGCACCGGATCCCTGCGTCAGGCCGTCGGCATCCTCACCCCGAAGGATTTCCGGCCCGTAGTCGACACTGAGTAAGGTAAGTGGGATTGATGGCTCTAAACCTTGCTACTTTGAATGTGAGGGGATTGAGGGATCCGGGCAAGTGTACGCGCTTGCTTGGTGAACTTAAAACTCTCGGCGTAGATGTTGCTGCAGTGCAGGAAACCCACTTCACTTGCGGTGCCGACTGTCGTGTGCTGGAAAGCGATTTTAACGTTTTCTCAGCATACGGCAGCCGTACCAGCGTTGGGGTTTCTTTGCTAGTTGGACGCAGCCTTGATGCTGATGTTGACGTTGTTTTTGCAGGTGACGGGGGCCGACTGGTTGTGGCCGATGTTGCCGTGAAAAGTTTCAAGTTTCGTCTGGTTGCGGTTTATGCGCCCAATATCGTTGTGGAGAGGGTTTCCTTTTTTCGTCGGTTGGCGCCGTTCCTGGACGATACGAAGCGGCTAGTTTTAATGGGTGATTGGAATGCGATCCTTGATCCCAAGATAGATAAGGTCGGGCGGGGAGCTAGGCGTGTGGGAAGGTGTGAAAGCAGCCTTGCCGGCCTCATGACTCGTCATGACCTCGTCGACAGGTTTCGTCTGGATCACCCAGGGCGGGAGATGTGGACGTGGCTAGATAGTTCGCCCTCTGCCAAAGTAGGCTCCTACTTGGACAGAGTGTTAGTGAGACGAGCTGACATTGATTTTGTTAGTTGTCCCACGTTCCACTTGATAGCGTGGACTGACCATAAACTTGTTAGAGTCAGTCTACGGTTAGCAAATAGGCCTAGTCTGGCCGGCTACTGGAAGTTCAATACCTCCTTACTGGAGATACGGGACTTCCGGGACCGGTTGGAATCCCTAATTCAGCGGGCGTTAGTGGGGGCGGTTACCGGGAATAGGTGGTGGGGATCTCTTAAACATAGGATTAGAGATTTCGCTACCAAGTACGGTCGACAGCTCAACCTAGATAGGACCAAGGAAGCGAAATCTATAGACGATAGACTTTCCCGGGCGGTGGCTGGGGGGGACTCCCTAAACGTAGAGCTAGCTAGGGGGGACCTTGAGCGCGAGAGTAGCGAGCGCTACAAGGGATACGTAGTTAGATCTAGGTTAAAGAGAGTTCTCAACGAAGCTGTGAAAACGAACGCGACTGCGCGTGAAGAAGAAGTGCGAAGGTTCCCCGATCGGTATATCGGTTCTGTCAAGGCCCCGGATGGGCGACTGCTGCGATCGACTCGTGAGATTCGTGACGCCTTTCGGGCGCACTTTCGGGATCGCTTTGCCCGCTGTACTGATCTCCCGCTCCGGGAGTTTCGTAGCTATCTTGCCGACTTTCCCCGCCTTGGGGTGGCTGAAGCGGCTAGCTGCGAGGGTGTGGTTACTGAATGCGAAGTCCGTGACGCGTTGAAGCAGGTCGGCCTGAACAAGTCGCCGGGACTAGATGGTTTGCCCTACGAAGTGTACTTGAGGATGTCGCACATGTTTGTGCCTATTCTGACGGATATGTTCAACCATTGGTTCGCCCAGGGAGCCATCCCTGGTAGCGTTACCAAGGGCGTGATCACATTGCTGAAGAAAGGTGGCAGGCATGTTTGGGAGGGTTTAGACGATTACAGGCCCATAACTCTGCTTAACACAGAGTTAAAGATTTTGGCCCGGGTCTTAGCGAATCGTTTACAGCTTGTCATTAGCGATCTGATCGGCTCTGAGCAGACCTTTGCTGTGAAGGGAAGATCGATCCAGGACAACCTGCACTTGATTCGCGAGGTCCTAGAGGGTATAGAAGACGACACCGAGGCCGCGCTGATCAGTTTAGATCAGTCCAAGGCCTTCGATAGGGTTGACCATCGGTTTTTGGCGACTGTTTTGGAGACTGCCGGATTCAAACCGGAGTTCCGCAGATGGATTAGCATGATGTACCACAACCCTCAGGCAGTGGTGCAGGTGAACGGAAGGCGTTCGACGGTGTTCGCGGTCGAGCGGTCGGTCCGGCAGGGCTGCCCGTTGTCTCCTCTTCTCTATGTCCTAGCTTTGGAGCCCCTGCTCCGTAGGCTTAGGGATAGGACGGCAAATCCGGCCCTGCGCGGTGTCCCTTTTGCTGGCCCTCTTACGGCAAGGGTTTCCGCGTTCGCCGATGATATCACAGTGTTTGTATCCCGCCGTCTGGATATAAAGGCTGTGAAGAAGGCGGTTAGCGAGTACGAGCGGATTGCAGGAGCCAAGGTCAATTTTGACAAAAGCGAAGGTTTGCGGCTCGGTGCTTGGAGGGGTAGCAATACTCTTCCGGGGCCGTTCCGCTGGAGTGACGGACCCGTCCGCATCCTCGGGGTGTGGTTCGGGCCCGGCCTCCAACTGGAGCGAAATTGGTCGGAAGTACAAGCCAAGGTGAATGCTCAGGTGGGAATCTGGCTTTCAAGGAGGTTGTCCTTAAAGGGCAGGGCGGAGGCGTGCGCTGTGTACGTCTTCCCCTTGATCCTTTACCGATTGGCTGTACTTCCTCTGCCTAAGGTAAATCGGTTGGCGCTGCAACGATCCCTTTCCAGATTGCTCTGGGGAGGTGCAAGGCCGATGGTCCGTAGGCAGGTCTGTATCCAACGTACACGCAACGGGGGTCTAGGTATGCCTGATCTGGAGAGCCACTGGCTTGCTGAAAGACTTGCATACCTGGGCAGAGCCTTGACGGGGGACGCAGTGTGGAGACTGAAGGCGAGTCGGACTTTTCCTCGCCTAAAGTCAGACCCAAAGGCTGAAGGTCGACGTAGGCCTTTGGGCGAAACACTGTTTGTCCGCGAGTGCCGAACGGCCCTTCGTAACCTTCTTGGGTCCAGTGACCTTTCACGGCCTCGAAAAGAACTATATCGGGAGCTAGTGGTGGGTTCCGCTTCTGATCCTCTCAGCGAGCGGCGCGGCTGGACGGCGGAGGAGATTCGCTCTCATTGGAATTGGGCGCCAGGATCGAGCTTCTTGAACAACTCCGAGTTCTCGCTCACCTGGCGACTTGTGCGAAATGCGTTGCCCCTTGTCGGCTTGAACTACAAAGCGGGCCTGGCAGACATGCCCGATTGCGCTCGCTGCGGCAGTGGCTTGGAAGAAACGGCTGAGCACGCCTTCTACTACTGCGAGCGAGTTCGCCCGTTTTGGGATCACGTCGGCGAGTGGACGGCTCGCATCGAACCCAAACAGCTCGTGCTGCTCGACGTTGGTTACGTCGTGGACAACGTTCTTCCTCCGTATCAGGGTGAGAAGCGTGTGGTGTTTCTCGCGATCCTAGCTGTAGCTAGAATGGTGATTTGGACGACGCGAAACAAGGGATTGTATGACGATGCAAACTTTTCTCATCGTGATCTGATTTTGTATTTTCGGCATCAGCTGAGGGTCAAAATCAGATGCGATAGAAAACGCTTGGATCGCATAACATTCAGCAAAAGGTGGGTAAATGCAGCGAGCCTGGTCGTGCGAAAGGGAGCAACGTTGGAGTCATCCTTCCCTCCTCTGCCGGCTCATGGCGTCTACGGTACGGGTCCTTAGGGACCCCACCCCTGGTGAGTAAAACTGTTCCCTTTTTCTTTTGGTACCCAGGTACCTAGTTAGCAGTATGTTTGTGAGTCATTGTCCCCGTCATCTAGTTGTTAGTTCTCAAGATCTTCCCCATCCCCATTATTTTTGTACCTCAATCCGTATCCCAGTCCACGTTTACTGAAGATCTTGAACATTCATATGTATAAAAATCATATCACCTACTTGTATTAACCCATACCGCGCCCGACCCCTAAATTCTTTTCACCCCTGTAGATTAGGATCCCTGCCCCACCTAGGGTAGGTCCGACTTGTTTCCGGTTCTTTCGCCCCGGAAAACAGTCGGCCTCCAATTTTATAGACGGGGGGATGGGAGGGCAACCAAACGGGGGATTTTTCCTTGTTTTTATATATATTTCGGGGTTTTTCTCCCATTCCCATCACATTCATTGTAAATAAATCATACTTGTAAATAAAATCATTCACGAATCTCGGGATTTTAAGTAGGACTTCTTCATAGAGCAAATGTGGTATTGTGGTGATTGTAGCGCAAAAGGCGATGGATGAATGGATATTTATTGTATTGTTGAATGGGTCGGCGAATGTGGCTAGCTAGGTCTCCTTAGTTTATATAGAAAAGTATGACCGCTCCCTTCCCCTCCCCAAAAACTTCAAGGCCTTGTGCCTTCTGTGTACACTACACAGAAATAAAGAAGACTACAAGCTGAATTTTTTTCTTGTGTCGCAAATTACTACTGACAAGTAAGTGTTATTTTGAATGTTAAAGTTGTTCTTGTTTTTAAAAAATATTGTTATTTGTTTGAATTCTTGAAACCCGTTTGTTATCGTTTTGAACTGTTATCGTTGATTGCCCCTCCCCCAAACAATTGTTATTTTGTTTGTTGAGGGGGGTCAACTCTTGTTACCTTTGGAAAAAAAAACGATACATCATTTCATTTCAACATTGGATCATTAACACGCTTCTCACACGAATTATAACAAGAACATTTGTTTTTTTTTCTCGCCTGGTTGCTTGGTAAGCAACTATGGCAGAGGCCACATCTCCATCACAATCACCATCACCGTCACTCACTGATATCTTCGACGGACTAACGCCCCCCTCAAAGCCGGAAAACAAATGGCCATCACTTTCGCCGGCCAGTACCATTCCGCCAGCCCAAAAAGTCCCCTCACTACCAGCATCATGGACGGAGAAAATCACCTCCCAAAAATGCCCGAAAAATTTTAAAGAAATTAGGGCAAAATATGAAAAATACTTTGAAGGGAATAGGATTCTTCCTATTCCCGAACTAGTCAACGAAGTCCAACCAAAAATCATATCATTCGTTGTAACCGATTTAAAATCCCGGAGGTTGGCCGGGATTAAGAAAGACATTTTTGAAGGCTTACTGAGGGCAGCAGACATCCCAGCCAAATACTACTGCAGACGCAGCTTCGCAACATGGGATGTATTGTTGCCATCAGAGGACATAGCCAAAAAACTGGCCAGCGAAAGTGTTAATTCAAAATACTTTCGACTACAGCCCGAATACATGGGTCGGCGAAGGATCAAAGTAACAATTTGCAATGTCCCCATCCAGCTTAATGAAGAAGTTTTGGCCGCATTCTTAACAATTCATGGGGACATTGAAAACATAGAAAAATGCAAATCGGCCAACGGCACAGCACATGGGGATTATATTTTCACCATGTGTCTTGATAGAGGGGGGTTCACAGCCATACCCCACGTACTTGAGTACGAAAACCAAGTCATGACAGTGGTAGTTGAGGGCAGGAAGCCCCAGTGCTGGAATTGTAAGCAGCTGGGGCACTTCTCAAAATCCTGCCCTCAAAAGACCACTAAAACAACACCGACCACAACAACACCAATAGCAAAAACAACGACAACTATAGCAGCGGCAGCAGCAGCAGCAGAAGCGGCGACCGTGGCCGAGCCAAGGGAAAAACCTGGGGACAGCCCCAACAAAGAAGAGGGCTGGACCCAAGTAGTGAAGGGGGGAAAAAAGAAAAAAAACCCCATCAAAGAACCAGCAAAACAAACCCCCATCAAAGAACCAGCAACAGCAACAGTTACAAACAAACCAAACATCACCACGACCGCTAAAATTGACTCTAGTAGTACTCCTACCACAAGCACAGCCAAACCATCATCATCATCGACATCTACAAAATCATCATCATCATCATCGTCATCTACAAAAAAGAAAAGCAAAGAAAGAAATATTGAAAATGAACCCATGGATTGCACCATAAACCTAAAGCGACGAAGGGATAGTGGGGACTCAGTAGCTGGGGAGGGGGAGAAAAAACATATAAAGGGACCAGCAAAAGAAACACAAACACGGTCCCAAACACCCTCCCAACCTCAACAAAAGGGCGAAAAAATTGAAAGACCAGCCCAAATTATTCCTCCCCCACAAAAACATCAAAATACCCCAGCACACCTCTCTGACTTCCCACTTTCCCCAAAATCACCTTCACTCTCACCAATCAGAACCCCTAAGCTCCTTACACGGGCACAATCGGTGACCAGGGAGTCACCAACAGCAGCAGCATCACCATCATCAACAGAACTCAAGCCAAGGTCACGGTCGGCTTCAAACGAGGTCCGACGTGCCTTCACCGCTTTTCATTTTTGCGAGGACATCCTCGAGCCCCCAAACATGGACCACATTTTAAAAAAAACTTTAAAACCCCTATCATCACTTAAAAAAATAGACGGCAAGGACATCACCAACCCGTATCTTTTTAAGAATGCCGCAATGGTGACCACATTCGTCCGTTCGGCTGGACCCCGAACCAAAGAGCTTTGGCACTTTCTTGAGGGGGCCAGTCGAGCGGACGCAATGTTGGCGGATTTGCGCCACCAAAGTTTAAAAAAATTGCTTCCTTTTTGTTCGGGCAGGGTCCCGATTTTAGTTCACCCTACCTTCTATAGGTCCCTAAAATTGCGGTACCCCGTGGATGTCGGTGGAATTACCAGGGACGACCGAGTAAGTACTGAGCTCGGCACCGGATCCCTGCGTCAGGCCGTCGGCATCCTTACTCCCAAGGATTTCCGGCCCGTAGTCGACACTGAGTAAGGTAAGTGGGATTGATGGCTCTAAACCTTGCTACTTTGAATGTGAGGGGATTGAGGGATCCGGGCAAGTGTACGCGCTTGCTTGGTGAACTTAAAACTCTCGGCGTAGATGTTGCTGCAGTGCAGGAAACCCACTTCACTTGCGGTGCCGACTGTCGTGTGCTGGAAAGCGATTTTAACGTTTTCTCAGCATACGGCAGCCGTACCAGCGTTGGGGTTTCTTTGCTAGTTGGACGCAGCCTTGATGCCGATGTTGACGTTGTTTTTGCAGGTGACGGGGGCCGACTGGTTGTGGCCGATGTTGCCGTGAAAAGTTTCAAGTTTCGTCTGGTTGCGGTTTATGCGCCCAATATCGTTGTGGAGAGGGTTTCCTTTTTTCGTCGGTTGGCGCCGTTCCTGGACGATACGAAGCGGCTAGTGTTAATGGGTGATTGGAATGCGATCCTTGATCCCAAGATAGATAAGGTCGGGCGGGGAGCTAGGCGTGTGGGAAGGTGTGAAAGCAGCCTTGCCGGCCTCATGACTCGTCATGACCTCGTCGACAGGTTTCGTCTGGATCACCCAGGGCGGGAGATGTGGACGTGGCTAGATAGTTCGCCCTCTGCCAAAGTAGGCTCCTACTTGGACAGAGTGTTAGTGAGACGAGCTGACATTGATTTTGTTAGTTGTCCCACGTTCCACTTGATAGCGTGGACTGACCATAAACTTGTTAGAGTCAGTCTACGGTTAGCAAATAGGCCTAGTCTGGCCGGCTACTGGAAGTTCAATACCTCCTTACTGGAGATACGGGACTTCCGGGACCGGCTGGAATCCCTAATTCAGCGGGCGTTAGTGGGGGCGGTTACCGGCAATAGGTGGTGGGGATCTCTTAAACATAGGATTAGAGATTTCGCTACCAAGTACGGTCGACGGCTCAACCTAGATAGGACCAAGGAAGCGAAATCTATAGACGATAGACTTTCCCGGGCGGTGGCGGGGGGGGACTCCCTAAACGTAGAGCTAGCTAGGGGGGACCTTGAGCGCGAGAGTAGCGAGCGCTACAAGGGATACGTAGTTAGATCTAGGTTAAAGAGAGTTCTCAACGAAGCTGTGAAAACGAACGCGACTGCGCGTGAAGAAGAAGTGCGAAGGTTCCCCGATCGGTATATCGGTTCTGTCAAGGCCCCGGATGGGCGACTGCTGCGATCGACTCGTGAGATTCGTGACGCCTTTCGGGCGCACTTTCGGGATCGCTTTGCCCGCTGTACTGATCTCCCGCTCCGGGAGTTTCGTAGCTATCTTGCCGACTTTCCCCGCCTTGGGGTGGCTGAAGCGGCTAGCTGCGAGGGTGTGGTTACTGAATGCGAAGTCCGTGACGCGTTGAAGCAGGTCGGCCTGAACAAGTCGCCGGGACTAGATGGTTTGCCCTACGAAGTGTACTTGAGGATGTCGCACATGTTTGTGCCTATTCTGACGGATATGTTCAACCATTGGTTCGCCCAGGGAGCCATCCCTGGTAGCGTTACCAAGGGCGTGATCACATTGCTGAAGAAAGGTGGCAGGCATGTTTGGGAGGGTTTAGACGATTACAGGCCCATAACTCTGCTTAACACAGAGTTAAAGATTTTGGCCCGGGTCTTAGCGAATCGTTTACAGCTTGTCATTAGCGATCTGATCGGCTCTGAGCAGACCTTTGCTGTGAAGGGAAGATCGATCCAGGACAACCTGCACTTGATTCGCGAGGTCCTAGAGGGTATAGAAGACGGCACCGAGGCCGCGCTGATCAGTTTAGATCAGTCCAAGGCCTTCGATAGGGTTGACCATCGGTTTTTGGCGACTGTTTTGGAGACTGCCGGATTCAAACCGGAGTTCCGCAGATGGATTAGCATGATGTACCACAACCCTCAGGCAGTGGTGCAGGTGAACGGAAGGCGTTCGAGGGTGTTCGCGGTCGAACGGTCGGTCCGGCAGGGCTGCCCGTTGTCTCCTCTTCTCTATGTCCTAGCTTTGGAGCCCCTGCTCCGTAGGCTTAGGGATAGGACGGCAAATCCGGCCCTGCGCGGTGTCCCTTTTGCTGGCCCTCTTACGGCAAGGGTTTCCGCGTTCGCCGATGATATCACAGTGTTTGTATCCCGCCGTCTGGATATAAAGGCTGTGAAGAAGGCGGTTAGCGAGTACGAGCGGATTGCAGGAGCCAAGGTCAATTTTGACAAAAGCGAAGGTTTGCGGCTCGGTGCTTGGAGGGGTAGCAATACTCTTCCGGGGCCGTTCCGCTGGAGTGACGGACCCGTCCGCATCCTCGGGGTGTGGTTCGGGCCCGGCCTCCAACTGGAGCGAAATTGGTCGGAAGTACAAGCCAAGGTGAATGCTCAGGTGGGAATCTGGCTTTCAAGGAGGTTGTCCTTAAAGGGCAGGGCGGAGGCGTGCGCCGTGTACGTCTTCCCCTTGATCCTTTACCGATTGGCTGTACTTCCTCTGCCTAAGGTAAATCGGTTGGCGCTGCAACGATCCCTTTCCAGATTGCTCTGGGGAGGTGCAAGGCCGATGGTCCGTAGGCAGGTCTGTATCCAACGTACACGCAACGGGGGTCTAGGTATGCCTGATCTGGAGAGCCACTGGCTTGCTGAAAGACTTGCATACTTGGGCAGAGCCTTGACGGGGGACGCAGTGTGGAGACTGAAGGCGAGTCGGACTTTTCCTCGCCTAAAGTCAGACCCAAAGGCTGAAGGTCGACGTAGGCCTTTGGGCGAAACACTGTTTGTCCGCGAGTGCCGAACGGCCCTTCGTAACCTTCTTGGGTCCAGTGACCTTTCACGGCCTCGAAAAGAACTATATCGGGAGCTAGTGGTGGGTTCCGCTTCTGATCCTCTCAGCGAGCGGCGCGGCTGGACGGCGGAGGAGATTCGCTCTCATTGGAATTGGGCGCCAGGATCGAGCTTCTTGAACAACTCCGAGTTCTCGCTCACCTGGCGACTTGTGCGAAATGCGTTACCCCTTGTCGGCTTGAACTACAAAGCGGGCCTGGCAGACATGCCCGATTGCGCTCGCTGCGGCAGTGGCTTGGAAGAAACGGCTGAGCACGCCTTCTACTACTGCGAGCGAGTTCGCCCGTTTTGGGATCACGTCGGCGAGTGGACGGCTCGCATCGAACCCAAACAGCTCGTGCTGCTCGACGTTGGTTACGTCGTGGACAACGTTCTTCCTCCGTATCAGGGTGAGAAGCGTGTGGTGTTTCTCGCGATCCTAGCTGTAGCTAGAATGGTGATTTGGACGACGCGAAACAAGGGATTGTATGACGATGCAAACTTTTCTCATCGTGATCTGATTTTGTATTTTCGGCATCAGCTGAGGGTCAAAATCAGATGCGATAGAAAACGCTTGGATCGCATAACATTCAGCAAAAGGTGGGTGAATGCAGCGAGCCTGGTCGTGCGAAAGGGAGCAACGTTGGAGTCATCCTTCCCTCCTCTGCCGGCTCATGGCGTCTACGGTACGGGTCCTTAGGGACCCCACCCCTGGTAAGTAAAACTGTTCCCTTTTTCTTTTGGTACCCAGGTACCTAGTTAGCAGTATGTTTGTGAGTCATTGTCCCCGTCATCTAGTCGTTAGTTCTCAAGATCTTCCCCATCCCCATTATTTTTGTACCTGAACCCGCATCCCAGTCCACGTTTACTGAAGATCTTGAACATTCATATGTATAAAAATCATATCACCTGCTTGTATTAACCCATACCGTGCCCGACCCCTTATTTCTTTTTACCCCTGTAGATTAGGATCCCTGCCCCACCTAGGGTAGGTCCGACTTGTTTCCGGTTCTTTCGCCCCGGAAAACAGTCGGCCTCCAATTTTATAGACGGGGGGATGGGAGGGCAACCAAACGGGGGTTTTTTCCTTTGTTTTTGTATATATTTCGGGGTTTTTCTCCCATTCCCATCACACTCATTGTAAATAAATCATACATGTAAATAAAATCATTCATGAATCTCGGGATTTTAAGTAGAACTTCTTCATAGAGCAAATGTGGTATTTTGGTGATCGCAGCGCAAAAGGCGATGGACGAATGGCTTTATATTGTATTGTTGAATGGGTCGGCGAATGTGGCTAGCTAGGTCTCCTTAGTTTATTTAGAAAAGTATGACCGCTCCTTTCCCCTCCCCAAAAACTTCAAGGCCTTGTGCCTTCTATGTATTAACATAGAAATAAAGAAGACTACAAGCTGAATTTTTTTCGTTTGTTCTTTGTCTGAGTCTTTTTTCACTTCGAAAAAGTAAGTTATTATTATTGTTACACTTGTTAAAATTTGTTATTGCTTATTTGTTATCATTGTTAAAGCTTTGTGACCCCCCTCAAACTATTGTTTTTTGTTTGTGAGGAGGGTCAAACGCGACTCGATTTTTTTGTTGAACTTTTTTTTTTTTTTTTTTTAAAAAAACGACCGCCATTTTTATCAACATTCATCGTTCTACATTTATTCGTCTCGCCTGAATTTTTTGTAACACCATACGCGTTTCATCTCCCTCTAGTTGTGTTTTCACAACTATGGGGGAGCCCAACAACATGAAATCGCAATCACCGACCGACATATTCCAAACGCAACCCTCCCCAATGCCGGAAGAAGCTCCATTCGACCTCTCTTCATCGGCAAGTACAATACCACCGGCACAAAAACAAAAAGAAACGGCTGTCTCTTGGTCTTCACATTGCGTGAATAAAAAATCCCCTTGTGACTACGCAAGAGACAGGGTCGAAAAATATGAAAAATATTTCAAGGACGGGGAAATTCTCCCAATACCCGAATTGGTCGAGGCGGTCGAACCGAAGACCCTGTCCTTCGTAGTCACAGACATTAAGACCAAGAGACTAGCGGGGATTAAGAAGGAAACTTTTGAGGACCTTCTCAAAACAGCAAACATCCCAGGGAAGTACTTCTGCCGCAGAAGTTTCGCGACCTGGGATGTCTTATTACCCTCAGAGGAAGTAGCGAAAAGCCTCGCCGGTGGTAACATCACCACACGCTTCTTCCGGCTACAACCGGAATATCGAGGCAAAAGAAGAATACGAGTCACCGTATGCAATGTATCTATGCAATTGAGTGGTGACGTCCTCGCCGCCTATCTAAGTATATACGGCGGCGTGGAACAAGTCACACAAGTAACGTCAACACGGGGAACTGCGTACGGTGACTACGTATTCGTTATATGCCTCGATAGGGGAGGGTTTAACAAAATTCCCCATAAAATACGTTACCGCGATCAAACCATGACAGTCATAGTTGAGGGCAGGAAACCGCTATGTTGGTTTTGCAATAACATCGGCCACTTCTCAAAAAACTGCCCTCAAAAATCAACAATCACCACCACAACAACGAATACTACTACTACTACTGCTACTCCTTCACCTGTCATAGCAGCAATAATACCAACAGAAACCTCAGAAAAACAACAAGAAACCCCTAAAGAAAATGAGGAAGGGTGGACGCAAGTCACCAGAAAAAAGGGAGGGAAAAAAACTCCCCCAAAAAACCCAGCAACAACAGATACAACAACTCTTTTGACTACAACTACGAAACTAACAACCACAAATACGAAACAATCAACTGCAAAACAATCAACAAAAGAAGACAACCAAAACATTGAACCGATGGATATGTCCATGAATTTAAAAAGAAGGAGAGACAGCGAGGATTCACCAACTAAAGAGGGGGAGAAAAAACATCCAAAAAAACCCACACAAACACCCACCATACCTCAAAATAAGGGGGAAAAAACAACAGAAAAATCACCAGTCCCAAATAAACAAAGACCAGCACAATTGATTCCTCTCCCACAAAAAACAAAAACCACCCCTATCATCCCAACGGAAATACCATTACCCCCCTCTCTTTCACCAATTAAAACCCCCAAAATGCTTACTCGATCCTATTCAGCAACCAGACTTACACCCTCTCCCCAAACACCGTCAACATCAGCAGCAACTGTTCAAAAACCAAGAGCACGCTCTACGGAAGCCCGACGTGCCATAAACTCTTTTTACTTCTGCGAAGATATCATGGACAATCCACACATAGACCACACTTTAAAACAATCATTAAAACCATTACGCTCACTCCAAAAAATTGACACTAAAGACATCACAAAGCCACATCTATTCAAGGACGCACCAAAGTTGACCACATTCGTCCGCTTGGCTGGCAATCGGACCAAAGAACTCTGGAACTTTATTGACGAAGCCAGCCGGGCGGATGTAATGCTGGTCGATACGAAAAATCCAATGCTGAAAAAAATGCTACCCTTCTGTGCGGGCAGGGTCCCGATTTTGGTTCACCCATCATTCTATAGGTCCCTAAAGTTGCGGTACCCTATGGATGTCGGTGGAATTACCAGGGACGACCGAGTAAGCACTGAACTCGGCACCGGATCCCTGCGTCAGGCCGTCGGCATCCTTACTCCCAAGGATTTCCGGCCCGTAGTCGACACTGAGTAAGGTAAGTGGGATTGATGGCTCTAAACCTTGCTACTTTGAATGTGAGGGGATTGAGGGATCCGGGCAAGTGTACGCGCTTGCTTGGTGAACTTAAAACTCTCGGCGTAGATGTTGCTGCAGTGCAGGAAACCCACTTCACTTGCGGTGCCGACTGTCGTGTGCTGGAAGGCGATTTTAACGTCTTCTCAGCATACGGCAGCCGTACCAGCGTTGGGGTTTCTTTGCTAGTTGGACGCAGCCTTGATGCTGATGTTGACGTTGTTTTTGCAGGTGACGGGGGCCGACTGGTTGTGGCCGATGTTGCCGTGAAAAGTTTCAAGTTTCGTCTGGTTGCGGTTTATGCGCCCAATATCGTTGTGGAGAGGGTTTCCTTTTTTCGTCGGTTGGCGCCGTTCCTGGACGATACGAAGCGGCTAGTTTTAATGGGTGATTGGAATGCGATCCTTGATCCCAAGATAGATAAGGTCGGGCGGGGAGCTAGGCGTGTGGGAAGGTGTGAAAGCAGCCTTGCCGGCCTCATGACTCGTCATGACCTCGTCGACAGGTTTCGTCTGGATCACCCAGGGCGGGAGATGTGGACGTGGCTAGATAGTTCGCCCTCTGCCAAAGTAGGCTCCTACTTGGACAGAGTGTTAGTGAGACGAGCTGACATTGATTTTGTTAGTTGTCCCACGTTCCACTTGATAGCGTGGACTGACCATAAACTTGTTAGAGTCAGTCTACGGTTAGCAAATAGGCCTAGTCTGGCCGGCTACTGGAAGTTCAATACCTCCTTACTGGAGATACGGGACTTCCGGGACCGGCTGGAATCCCTAATTCAGCGGGCGTTAGTGGGGGCGGTTACCGGCAATAGGTGGTGGGGATCTCTTAAACATAGGATTAGAGATTTCGCTACCAAGTACGGTCGACAGCTCAACCTAGATAGGACCAAGGAAGCGAAATCTATAGACGATAGACTTTCCCGGGCGGTGGCTGGGGGGGACTCCCTAAACGTAGAGCTAGCTAGGGGGGACCTTGAGCGCGAGAGTAGCGAGCGCTACAAGGGATACGTAGTTAGATCTAGGTTAAAGAGAGTTCTCAACGAAGCTGTGAAAACGAACGCGACTGCGCGTGAAGAAGAAGTGCGAAGGTTCCCCGATCGGTATATCGGTTCTGTCAAGGCCCCGGATGGGCGACTGCTGCGATCGACTCGTGAGATTCGTGACGCCTTTCGGGCGCACTTTCGGGATCGCTTTGCCCGCTGTACTGATCTCCCGCTCCGGGAGTTTCGTAGCTATCTTGCCGACTTTCCCCGCCTTGGGGTGGCTGAAGCGGCTAGCTGCGAGGGTGTGGTTACTGAATGCGAAGTCCGTGACGCGTTGAAGCAGGTCGGCCTGAACAAGTCACCGGGACTAGATGGTTTGCCCTACGAAGTGTACTTGAGGATGTCGCACATGTTTGTGCCTATTCTGACGGATATGTTCAACCATTGGTTCGCCCAGGGAGCCATCCCTGGTAGCGTTACCAAGGGCGTGATCACATTGCTGAAGAAAGGTGGCAGGCATGTTTGGGAGGGTTTAGACGATTACAGGCCCATAACTCTGCTTAACACAGAGTTAAAGATTTTGGCCCGGGTCTTAGCGAATCGTTTACAGCTTGTCATTAGCGATCAGATCGGCTCTGAGCAGACCTTTGCTGTGAAGGGAAGATCGATCCAGGACAACCTGCACTTGATTCGCGAGGTCCTAGAGGGTATAGAAGACGACACCGAGGCCGCGCTGATCAGTTTAGATCAGTCCAAGGCCTTCGATAGGGTTGACCATCGGTTTTTGGCGACTGTTTTGGAGACTGCCGGATTCAAACCGGAGTTCCGCAGATGGATTAGCATGATGTACCACAACCCTCAGGCAGTGGTGCAGGTGAACGGAAGGCGTTCGAGGGTGTTCGCGGTCGAGCGGTCGGTCCGGCAGGGCTGCCCGTTGTCTCCTCTTCTCTATGTCCTAGCTTTGGAGCCCCTGCTCCGTAGGCTTAGGGATAGTACGGCAAATCCGGCCCTGCGCGGTGTCCCTTTTGCTGGCCCTCTTACGGCAAGGGTTTCCGCGTTCGCCGATGATATCACAGTGTTTGTATCCCGCCGTCTGGATATAAAGGCTGTGAAGAAGGCGGTTAGCGAGTACGAGCGGATTGCAGGAGCCAAGGTCAATTTTGACAAAAGCGAAGGTTTGCGGCTCGGTGCTTGGAGGGGTAGCAATACTCTTCCGGGGCCGTTCCGCTGGAGTGACGGACCCGTCCGCATCCTCGGGGTGTGGTTCGGGCCCGGCCTCCAACTGGAGCGAAATTGGTCGGAAATACAAGCCAAGGTGAATGCTCAGGTGGGAATCTGGCTTTCAAGGAGGTTGTCCTTAAAGGGCAGGGCGGAGGCGTGCGCCGTGTACGTCTTCCCCTTGATCCTTTACCGATTGGCTGTACTTCCTCTGCCTAAGGTAAATCGGTTGGCGCTGCAACGATCCCTTTCCAGATTGCTCTGGGGAGGTGCAAGGCCGATGGTCCGTAGGCAGGTCTGTATCCAACGTACACGCAACGGGGGCCTAGGTATGCCTGATCTGGAGAGCCACTGGCTTGCTGAAAGACTTGCATACCTGGGCAGAGCTTTGACGGGGGACGCAGTGTGGAGACTGAAGGCGAGTCGGACTTTTCCTCGCCTAAAGTCAGACCCAAAGGCTGAAGGTCGACGTAGGCCTTTGGGCGAAACACTGTTTGTCCGCGAGTGCCGAACGGCCCTTCGTAACCTTCTTGGGTCCAGTGACCTTTCACGGCCTCGAAAAGAACTATATCGGGAGCTAGTGGTGGGTTCCGCTTCTGATCCTCTCAGCGAGCGGCACGGCTGGACGACGGAGGAGATTCGCTCTCATTGGAATTGGGCGCCAGGATCGAGCTTCTTGAACAACTCCGAGTTCTCGCTCACCTGGCGACTTGTACGAAATGCGTTACCCCTTGTCGGCTTGAACTACAAAGCGAGCCTGGCAGACATGCCCGATTGCGCTCGCTGCGGCAGTGGCTTGGAAGAAACGGCTGAGCACGCCTTCTACTACTGCGAGCGAGTTCGCCCGTTTTGGGATCACGTCGGCGAGTGGACGGCTCGCATCGAACCCAAACAGCTCGTGCTGCTCGACGTTGGTTACGTCGTGGACAACGTTCTTCCTCCGTATCAGGGTGAGAAGCGTGTGGTGTTTCTCGCGATCCTAGCTGTAGCTAGAATGGTGATTTGGACGACGCGAAACAAGGGATTGTATGACGATGCAAACTTTTCTCATCGTGATCTGATTTTGTATTTTCGGCATCAGCTGAGGGTCAAAATCAGATGCGATAGAAAACGCTTGGATCGCATAACATTCAGCAAAAGGTGGGTGAATGCAGCGAGCCTGGTCGTGCGAAAGGGAGCAACGTTGGAGTCATCCTTCCCTCCTCTGCCGGCTCATGGCGTCTACGGTACGGGTCCTTAGGGACCCCACCCCTGGTAAGTAAAACTGTTCCCTTTTCCTTTGGTACCCAGGTACCTAGTTAGCAGTATGTTTGTGAGTCATTGTCCCCGTCATCTAGTTGTTAGTTCTCAAGATCTTCCCCATCCCCATTATTTTTGTACCTCAATCCGTATCCCAGTCCACGTTTACTGAAGATCTTGAACATTCATATGTATAAAAATCATATCACCTACTTGTATTAACCCATACCGCGCCCGACCCCTAAATTCTTTTCACCCCTGTAGATTAGGATCCCTGCCCCACCTAGGGTAGGTCCGACTTGTTTCCGGTTCTTTCGCCCCGGAAAACAGTCGGCCTCCAATTTTATAGACGGGGGGATGGGAGGGCAACCAAACGGGGGATTTTTCCTTTGTTTTTGTATATATTTCGGGGTTTTTCTCCCATTCCCATCACATTCATTGTAAATAAATCATACTTGTAAATAAAATCATTCACGAATCTCGGGATTTTAAGTAGGACTTCTTCATAGAGCAAATGTGGTATTGTGGTGATTGTAGCGCAAAAGGCGATGGATGAATGGATATTTATTGTATTGTTGAATGGGTCGGCGAATGTGGCTAGCTAGGTCTCCTTAGTTTATATAGAAAAGTATGACCGCTCCCTTCCCCTCCCCAAAAACTTCAAGGCCTTGTGCCTACTATGTAATAACATAGAAATAAAGAAGACTAGAAGGTGAAGAGCAGCTTCTTATAGGAATAGTATTAGAGCGTTGGAGACGGTAGATGGCACTAGATCACCTTACTTGCTACCGTAATAACGGAAGCCAATACTATCGTTGGACTATATATTTTTTCTGATCCAAAAAATCTCGACCGCCTGCTTTGACGGTCAAACCTCAGTCTTTTCGTTTTTTTTTCAAAATTCTAAAATTCTCAGGCCATATCTTCCGAACATGACGTCATTCATCAACTCAATTCACTCCAACGGTGCGTCCTGTCCCATATCCTGTCTAGGAATTTATTGTGGCATATGATGATTGTCATATCCTTTCCAAGGATTATGACACGTGAACCAAAAGACACCGAGTTATTCAGTGCTTTAATAAGCTAAATAATAAAGTATAATTATCGAAAAAGGATTAATATAATTAATCATTACATTTACTTTTGTTATATAATTAATCATTACATTAATTATATAACAAAACTTTTTAGCATCAATATGTGCAAATACTCTCCGGCCCTTTTGTTGTATAGTAGCTCGTAACACGTGACTTCCGGTATCACGCAAGTATAAAAGACGAAGTATCTCTTAAGCTGGAGAAGTAGAGACAGACAGAAGCAGAAGCAGAAAAAGAGAGACAGCTCTGAAAGGACGTCGGTCAGTAGAAGACCAACTTCGGCTGTAACACCTACAGCGAGAAACTGGTCGGACTTTACCACTTGAGTTAATAAATAATTAACTCTGTTTCACTGTGTATTGTTTTCTTACCACAATACAACACCTTTCATTCCTTCAAAACTCTGTTAGATAGTGTTGAGAATACAGTGCTCACTTGATCAAGTCCAAGAAATGATATTTCTTTCTTTTTCATTTTAGTTTTTTTTTTTTTGTTTAATGACATATCAACTTAATATCAAAGTCATCCTTGTGTAACGTTACCCCCTCTTGCCCCCACACACGTTAACTTTCTTCTAACCATGTCCCTTCTTACGCCGGCCGGTGATCAACTAGTGGTTCGAGGGGGTAACGCACATTTCTTTACCTACACAAGAATACGATCGAGGGAACGGAGAAAATTGAAGGACAAACGAACAAACACGAACAAAGCTTGGGGTTAACCAAGAGCAGAGGAACGTATGCAACACTTTGCATTCCTGATAGCATATATGGACTAACGCTAGCGTGGGTTACTCGCGAAAATTCCACAATGCTACAGGAATCAGACTCATCTTGACTCACTGTCGCTGGACCCTATCCCGTGCTGCCTCGCCTCTCTGCTCCGGTGTCCGGTGTTGACTGCCCCTGTCCGTGGTTCCATGCCAACTCTCTGCTGCTTGCCTCTCTGCTGTCCAGCCGCAACTGCCCTCTGCCGGGTCGCGTCGTCAACGCCCGCCTGCTGTCCAGCGCCAACTGCCTCCCAGTCACCAACTCTCTTTCGCGTCCCCTTCCCACTTCCGGATACGGCGAGATTTCATGTCCAAGAATCCTTTGTCTGGTCTCGCGCCAAAACAGGCAAAGGAATCATCTGCTTTGGCAGCCTACCCACATAGTGCTACACTTGTAAAAATCCAGAAGTGTTACTATTTAACCCATAAAAGTAAAGTTTGCAACTGTAATCGAGGCGGGGGTGTCCTCGTGGTGTAATGGTTAAAGCGATGGACTGCGGAATCGTAGAAAGCGAGTTCGTACTCCAGTCGCGCTATAACGTTCACTTTCGGGCAAATACCCTAGGGAAAGGTATTGAACCCCCTTATCCTCCCACCCATGGGTTAAACAGTCCCAATATCGTTCTTCTCGGCGAATGGCTTTGGCATTAGATAACCGATAAAGGTTGATAAGCCATTAAACAAAGAAACCTGTAATCGAGGGTTAACCGAAGGCTCCCTTTTCTATATTTACTACACTGGTAAAAAGGAGAGCGCTACTCCTTTCCCTGGATTGCTCATTTACTCTTTATCCATGCCTTATAGTGCTGAGTGTTAACCAAGGTGGCATCAAGTTCTATTTTTGAGTCTTTGGTATGACCCGACTTAGAACTGAACCCCGGTCTCTTGGATCATTAGCGAACACGCTACTGATCAGGCTAATGGCAATTGACCTATTGCTGTGAAGAAAAAGGGGGTTCATATCTTTCCTAGAGTTATAAGTCTAAAACTTTCACGGCATGATAATTATGTGATTAATATTCCCCATATATTGATAAGGGATGATATTATGCTCAAAAATAGACATTTATTTGTTACATTGACACAATTAACGCCAGGTTCGAAATGGACATATAATGTTCATAACGATAGAACATATAAAGAACATATAAATCTCGAAATTCGAAAACACATGACGACTTCTTCTTCAGGTACGAAACCTTTTTATTAACTTGAGTTAAAGGGTTCGACAAAAGGAGAGACACAATCTCACCATGCAGTCTTATTTATTTGGCCCCTATTTTTGTGTTGTTTCTTCTTTCACTACGTTTCAGCCAAATTTCACCTCTGGCCTTCTTCGGGTGATTAACCGCGACCTGGGATAGGAATGCTGAGTCTTGTAACTGTATCCCCCCCAGTAATTACTGCCTGTTATATTCTCATGTGCCGTATCATAACGACACAATAATAAAGACGCAGTAATAAACGACGCAGGCAGACTTCTTTAACAAATTATATTTACCTCTCACTTTATTTGCAAAGTTCGAAAGGGTTGTGTGGGGTTCTACCGTGAGAGGGAGTTGGAGATCGAACAGAACTGCAATATTTTGACCCCCACTCTTATGGCCGTCAACGTTGTGTCTCTTTCGTTCTCCAGATGCTCAACCGGAGGCCCAGAGGCTCACTCTACTGGGTGATGTCTTTCCTTACGGCATCTTATCAGCATCTTCTCTGCACCCCAACTCATCAGGGCCCAAAGGCTCCTTCAGTCTGATGTGGCTTTCCCTACCAGATCTCGTCTATAACTCCGCCTCCAACTGGAACTGGAACTGCCACTTGACTTCTATCTTGACTGAGTTATATCATAGTTCAACGCCAACTCGATCGCCCACTTGATCTTTAAAATCGCACGTTTGATCGTCATCAAGCGGAAATAACTGTCATGCAGTTCACAGGTCACTCTCTTCCGGTGCATCAGTCTATGAGTGTAGCATGGGAATTTTTTACCTCGTCTCATTTGATCAGCTAATTTCCGCCCACGCGATTTCTTCTCATAACTGCCAATAGAATTTGTCACTTCCTTGCGGTGCATCACCTTGAATGGCATTTTTGGCCGGGTCGAAGGTCAAAATATAACACTGCCTTCCATAGTTGTTGTCTATTTGCACTACGTTTGGCCGGCTTGGGGAGAAAATGAAACCGCTATCTTCTGACAATGCTCACAACGTATCAGCGAACCAACTACCATAATACAACCAACAAAAGCGGGTACCTGTTGCTAAACTTTGACTCACTTCAGTATATTAGTCTGGTTTTCATTGTGATAATTCTTTAACTTATCTTACTAAGATTGATGACCACTTAAGCTAACAGCGGGTACTGTAAGATGACCAGAGTGCCATATCTCAGCAAAATTTTGTTAATAAAAACAGACAAACTGGCTTATTTCTTTCATCTTATTTTCTACTTAATTATTTTTTCACATATATTCAAATCCAGATAAAAATTTTATTCTTAACGTCTATTTAGCTAGTCGGCTCGGGTTGTAGAATACACCGATAGCATCTCTGCAGAGCAGTAGGACTTCCTCACCCCCAACGAGTGTCCTGTATATGACAGTAAACAATCTGATGATAAGGCTCCGATAATGCTGGAGCTTTGGGGAATGTGGAGTGCCCATTCATTGCATTTTCTCCCTGGTCCACTCTGGTCCAGAGAGGTAGACCCTATTAGGGTTCTATCTAAGAGTCAAATAAAACATGATTTACGCTAAACTGAATTATTAGAAATAGAGCAGTTTGATCATTTAACTGCGCCAGCAAATGACTGATGTTTAATTGATTTGTTAATTATACATAGCAATACTTGGATTCATTTAACTGAGTGCAAGGAAATATGAAACACTGACGACTCCCCGTTGTTCAGGTACGATACGTTTATCAAATTCTTGACTTTAGTTTTTCGACACGAGGGGAGAGAGACACAATTTTTACTATGCTGACTGTACTATCTGACCCCAAAAACGCGCTGCGCATCCCGTAGCCCCCAGCTGGACTGGCCAGGGCCGGCCCAGCCCAGAGACAGATCTCGACTAACGTCTTTTTCATAATCCCCAAATTCTCCACCCATCGCTTCCGGGCATGACATCCTTCACACCCCAGTCTCATTTTCCTATCTGGGGTTTTTATTATGACATTTGTGATTGTCATATCCTCTGCGTGAACTGTACTCAATGTATGTGCACCTGCACTAATTTTGTATTTTGACCTTCGACCCCGCCAAAAATGCCATTCAAGGTGATGCGCCGGAAGGAGGTGACACATTCTAATGGCAGTTATGAGAGGAAATTACGTGGACGGAAATTGGCTGATGAAATGGGACAAGGTAAAAAAATTCCCATGGTACTCTCATAGACTGATGCACCGGAAGAGAGTGACCTGTGAACTGCATGACAGTTATTTCCGCTTGATGACGATTAAACATGCGATTTCAAAGATCGAGTAGGCGACTGAGTGCGCGTTGAACTATTATATAACTCAGTCAAGACAGAGGTCAAGACAGTTCCAGTTACAGTTGCAGACGGAGTTATAGACGAGCTGTGGTAGGGAAAGCCACACCAGGCCGAAGGGGCTTGGGGCCCTGATGAGTTGGGGTGCAGAGAAGATGCTGATAAGATGCAGTAAAGAAAGCCATCATCCAGCAGAGAGCTGGGCCCCTGGGCCTCCGGTTGAGCATCATGAGAATGAGAAAGACACAACGTTGACGGCCATAAGAGTGGGGGTCAAAATATTGTAGTTTCTGTACGGTGTCCAACTCCCTCTCACACGGAAACCTTGAGTAGCCCTTTTCGAACCCTTACAATAAAGTGAGGGGTAAATATATTTTGTTAAAGAAGCCTCGCTCGTCTGTTTATTTATCGTGTCGTTATGATGCTGCATATGAGAATATAACACTAAGAGCCGAATAGTTCAAAGCCAAACCAAACCGAGTGATAAAATATAATTAACAAAAAAAGAATTAATATGAAAAAAATCATTCCGTAATTATGTAACAAAATGAATAATTAATGTTGAATAAAATGATTATTGTTGATTAGTAATACATGTAATCACTTCCCTGTCTGCAAATGAATTATTAATATTGAATAGAATTATGAGTGTTTGCAATAATTGAAACCATTTCACTATGTTGAAAAATTAGCAATTCTTACAACTATTATCGTTATTATCATGTCGTGCCGCTTAGGCAGACTTCCCTGATTCTCCCTCGCCGTTTCAATCGACCATCACTTCCGGCGGATATTCTTGAGTAAATTCTTTGTCTGTATAGAACTGTTGTAGATAAGTTCTAGCAAGACTTGCCCAGTCAGCTGGTGTTGTAAAATACACTGACTGCACCTCTTCAGAGTGGTAAGACCCCCACCAATGAATGTTCTGCATATGACACTAAACAATCTGATGATGAAGTTCCAGTGATGCTTGATCTTTGGGGAATGCGGAGAGCCCCTTCATTGCCATTGCTCCCAGGTCCACTCTAACCTGGAATAATGGGGGTGTCCTCGTGGTGTAATGGTTAAAGCGATGGACTGCAGAATCGTAGTACGCGAGTTCATACTCCAGTTGCGTTATAACGTTCATTTTCGGGCAAATACCCTTGGGAAAGGTATGAACCCCCTTATCCTCACAGCAATAGGTTAAATAGTACCACTACTGTTCTTCTAGGAGAATGGCTTTGGCATTAAATAACCTAAAAAGAGTTAATATACCATTAAACAAAGAAACCAAACCAAACCTAACCTGGAATAAGAGCACATGATAGGGCCCTATCTATGGGTTAGATAGAACTAAACTGCATACTTATGCTTACACTAAAATGAATTGTTTAAGATAGAACTGTTTTGACATTTAACTATTTGTAAAGAAAATCTATACTTATACTAAACTGAATTGGTTGAATTAGAACTGCTTGACTAAACTGAATAGCTTGAAATAGCAATGGTTTTGACAATTAAACTGTGTACTTATGATAAAGTGAATTGCTTTAAAAAGAACTGTTTTTGACAATTAAACTGTACTTACCCTAAACTGAATAGTTTAATATAGAACTGTTTTAACATTTAATTGTGTGTAAACAACATCTGTTTTTATACTAAACTGAATTGGCTGAATTCGAACTGTTTGAATAAACTGAATTACTTGAAATAGAAATTATTTTGACAATTACACTGTGTACTCATGCTAAATTTAATTGTTTGAAATTGAAAAGATTATATGTTCAAAAATGTATTTGGCGTTAAATCACCTACAAAGGCTGATATGCCATAAAACCAACACCTGCTCGTCCGTGTGAAGGGCTCCAGAGGAACACATTGCTTATGAGTTGGTTCCTACTTCTAAAACACTGTCAGGTCTTGTTCGTCTAATTTGAATGGTTTTAGAGATGGGAGGTAAGTGGCCGTACACCTGCTCTGTTGTGGGATGATGGTTCCAGGATTTTTTTTTTTCCTTATAAGCTCAGTCACTGTCCATATATACTGATCAGTATCTTTTATTTTATCGATATCAATCCTTATATTGATCAATCTATTTTCTTTACTTTGTTTACTGCTTTCAGTCTCTGGTTTTCTGATTGGTTTATTGGTTTTTACAGTATGTTAGCCTTTGTGAAATGATTTAATAGCTAAGTCAAGTAATGTGGAAAAGTCCCCATGTCCTAATGGTTACAAGTAATTCATGATAATAATTAACTGCAACTAATTTTAACTTCAACTTGGTCGCTTGGTTAGGTTTTACGACATGTCAACCATTGTGGGTTATTTAATGCCAAATGAGTTTTCAAACATTAAAACAGTTCTATTTCAATCAATTTAGTTTAGCATCAGTACACGCTTTGACTCATAGATAGGACCCTATCAAATGCTACCACACCGGGCAACAGTGGACCTGGGAGCGCTGGCTTTGAAAGGGGTACTCCTCATTGTCCAAAGCTCCAGCATCACTGGAACCTCACCATCAGATTGTTTCGTGTCACATCGAGGACACTCGTTGGGGATGTCTTATTTCTCAGTATAGGGGCAGTCGGTGTATTCAACAACTCCAGCCGACTGGGCACACATAATTTGTTAATGCACGGTTTGTAGATAACATATTTAAACGATCCGGAGCTTTTTCGTTTGCACACAGTTAAATGGTTATCCATATGATTTGTCGGTGAATTGATTATTAGTAATCTTATTCTTAAATGAGTCAGAGCTTATTCGTTTACACATTTGTATTATTATTGTTTGCACACAGTTAAATGGTTTCAATCATCGCTATGTAAAACTAACAATTCAATTTAGGCATACAGTTAAATGGTTTCAAGAATTGCTAATTAACCTTATCCATATTTACCAACCCCTCCGCTCGGACAGGATATGACACAAGGTCTATTTTTAAGAGGAGTTTAACAGATTTGAATTCAGAGTTTCCTTTTTCTAGACTAGTTGCTTCACCAAGGCTTAAGAACTTAGTCTGCCCTACTATTTACCCATAGCTGAAGGGAAAATAATTGGATTCATACCTTTCCCAAGGGTATTAGTGCAATGTGAAATGCAATCAGTCTTGCCCAGGTTTAAACTCGTGTCGCCGTGTCCATTTCCTACAACGATAACCATAAATCCACGGGCACCTCCATAATTTACATATTATTCCATATTACTCATTTGTTAGCACACGGGAGCGATGGCAATAAAAGGGTACTTTGCATTCCCCAAGTATTGCTTGGTATCACAAACAACTCAATTCAACACCGGCCATTTGCTTACACTCACTTAAATGGTCAGACATTTCTATTTCTAACAATTCAATTTAACATAAGTCATTTGTTTGCATGCATTCATTTATTTGGTTGTTTGATATTTAATGACTTGTCAACCTTCTCGGGTTATTTAATGCCAAATCCGTCCCTTTTTTAGAAGGAGAGCAATGGTACTATTTAACTCATAGATGGGAGGATACGGAGGTTCATACCCAGGGTATTTGTCCGAAAGTGAACATAATAGCAAAACTGGAGTTCGAACTCGCGTACTATAATTCCTCCAGCAAGGGACACCCATTGTTTTCACACAGTTAAGATCTCAATCTGTTCAATTTGACCCATAGATAGGGCTCAGTGTGTTACTACCACTCCAAGTCAGAGTGGACCTTGATGCAAGGACAATGATGGGATACTCCGCATTTCCCAAATCTCCAGGACTTGAGCCTCACTATCAGATGTAGTTTAGTGTCATAACCAGGACACTTGTTGAGGAGGGTCTGCAGAGATGCATTTGGTGTATTCTACAGCCCCAGCCGACTGGGCTTCCCCTAACGATAGTTACAAACATATAAAAATAATTCTATATTAAAAAAGCGACTAGAAATTTCAAAACGTAGTGTAACAAATAACACCGAAGCTCCAAAACTCATTTTAAATAATCACCTTGCCCGCAGGGCTAAGAATACGCTGATTGTATCCCCTGCAGAAAGATAAGACCTCCATTAAGCACTAATGTTTTTCCTCTTAGAATTTTCTTACTAACGGATAGACGGAGCCTAGAGCAGACAGCAAGAGGCTTTGGTCTCGACGTAAGATAGTTCACGTGTTTTAATCAAGATTGAGTTACATCCTCAAAAAATTAGTATACCATTTCATATCCTTTAGCAGTAATATTTCATCTCCTGAAAGTAACGTTAAAATATGTATTGGTAAAGTGTGGACTGCTAATGACCATTTGGAAATCTGTTCTCTCTGATAAGATAAAACGCGAATTCTTCTAACATGTAGCTATATCAGAACTACTGTATGATTGCACCATTGGAAATGAAGGGGTACTTTACATTCCCCAAAACTCCAGGATTACTGGAGCCTTACCATAATTGTTTAGGGTCAAATCAGGACACTCGTTGGGGGAGTCTTACCTTTCTACAGAGAAGTAGTCGGTGTATTCTGCCACTTCCTTCCAGAGTGGACTAGGGAATAATGACAATAAAGAAGTACTCCGTATTCCCATAAGCTCCAGCATTACTGGAGCCTTACCTTCAGGTTGTTTAGTGTTTAGGACACGCTTCGAGATTCTTACCTCTCTACAGAGAAGCAGTTGGTGCATTCTGCAGCCCCAGCCGACTGGGCCATATAACTTCAATTAAGTCATCTTGATAAAAATAATAAACACAGTTATGAGGTTTCAAGTATTTCTGTCAAATAGAATTACATGCTCTGGATTTTCTCCTGGTGTGGTTTGGTTATTTGGTCCATCAAATTTTGTGGGTTACTTAATGCCAAATATTTTGTGTACATGATTTGTTGGCGTATAATTTGTTTCTGAATATTTTTATTCATTAAGGAATTGTTAACAAGAAGAAAAAAGATAAGTCGATGATTTTGCTTCATGGTAAATTATTTAGTCTTGTGGGTCTATCTTTTTATATTTTACAAACATATTTATTTATTTGAGATAGGATATTATTTTTTTGACGTAATCATTTTCGAATCGTGTCTTTATAATGCTTTCTAAATAGAATTTATGCCAAGTAGCTTTTATTTGGGGGTGCATTCAGTCAAGATGAAAGTGAACGCTTGTGGTGCAACGGTTATCGTCATAGTTTGTGAATTCGGCAACCCAAGTTCAAATCGTGGACGAAGTTGTTTATGTTTCACAAGACTCAAATAACTTCACTTTAGCTTTTGGTAAATACCAGGATATATGGGGTTTTCTAGCCTTCGCAATGTAAACGGTCAAGGAGAAGGAAAACTCTTACTGGACACAAGCATTATTCTGCTAAAAAATTTACCTTTTGTTGCATAGTGGCCTTTGACAGATTTCGTAAGCAGGATGCACCTGTGTAAAGAGGGGGAGGAGGAAACGGGTTGCTTGAGTTGAGAACCGGAAGAGAAACACGTGGTTCTGATGAATATTATATAAGCCCAAAGTTTCAACCCACAAAGGACTGGCGGTCAGTCAGAAGCGCAGAAATAATAAGGCTATGAGTGTGTCTCCATATTGGGTAAATGATAGAATCGTTCGTCAGTCTTCGCTTCTTATGCGGTCTCTCACAAGTAAAACATTTCGACTCTTTCGTAAATAAACACGAAGATTCTACCTTTATAAACAAGTATTGTCGTTCCTTTATTATGATATACAACACATCTGTTACACCCTTCCTGTCTCTGAGGCGTTTGGTATATAGATTCTTCGACGCCCACACAAACTGAACGAAAGAAATAATACAATAGAAAAATACTGCTTTTGAGATTATTGTTTTTTTTTTTTTCCACCTTTGACTAACAGATTATCAACCATCATTGGTATAGCTACAGATTTACCGGTTTTTAGTACCCATTAAAATGTAGTTTCGTCTATCATCCTTCCGGTGGCTGAGAAGTTAGGTAAATACAAACCATATTAGTCTGGCACAGGGTCATGTGTATTGCACCCCGGTAAGGATTCCCTACAATCGTACCATTGGTTTGGTTTGGGTGTTTAATGGCATATCAACCTTCTTGGGTTATTTAATGCCGAAACTATCATTTTATGAGGACATTAATGGTACTAATTAAACCATAGTTGTGAGAATGGTTTTCCCAGAGGTATTAGTCCGAAAGTTATCGTTATAGCGCGACTGGAGTTCGAACTCTCTTGCTACAATTCCACAGTCTAGCATTTTAACCATTATACCACGAGGACACCCTCCAAGTTGTATTTTTCTGAAAGTCAATCTTGCTATATAGTGTTCTGTGGGAAGTGTACGGATATTTAGTAAAATAATCAATCGAAAGGCTCGGGCAACCAGTAAGGATTGAACTCACAATAAATCCAACTTTTCAGAAAGATAATTCGAAAGAACGCTATAATTTCTATCCCTTTATTCATAAAGGAATCACATTAAAATTTATTGATAAAGAGAGATTTTTTTTATCGTATTTTATTTCATAGAAATTAGATTGTACAGTGATATAAGACAATAACGGAAATATTGGAATTTTCTTGTAAAAAATAATATTAATTGAATGGATGAATGAATATCAGCAATAAATCCCGGTTTTGCCTCAGGGAACCGTCTCCTCTGACTACGTTCAGAGTCTTTCACGTGACACGTGGTTGTTTTACGGTCAAGGTAATAAGGATCTTAAGTTTAGGGTTAGATTACTTGTTTTAAATTTGCAGTAGACTTCATACCAAGAAAGTAGGAAGTGTTTATTTTGTGTGTGTGTGTGTGTGTGTGTGTGTGTGTGTGTGTGTGTGTGCTAAAGATATCGTCTGCAAAATAGCCCACAATATGTGTAATTTTCAATTTTCAACTTTCAATAAAACGATTACCAGGAAATGTGTGTCTATGTTATTATGTTATAGTTGGGGTCACTAAAGATGCCGGCTTGAGAACCAAAAGGGTTACAGATTGAAAAGGTTTTGGGACTTACAACTCAAATCAATCAATATTGTTTATTGCGTATTTCATTTTCAATTATTTGACGAATAACAAAATGGTTAGAGTCCGGGTTGGGAGCAAATGTAAAAGGAAACAGCAGCCAGGAAAGCTGCATGGATTGGTGTTGGGTCAGATAGATTTGATAGTTCCCTTCACAATGATTGCCCAAGTTACAGGTTAAATCCAAACGAATATTATTCAGCTTCCAGTAACTACTATAAAATAATTTTTTTACCGATTTCATCAAGTGCTACAAAAAAAGAAAATATATTTTCTTGTGCCATGTGTTGTTCGCACAAATCACATCAAAAACTTCAGAAAGAAAACATTTTATTTAAAGTAGTTCAAAATAGATACGAATTATACAGTTTTAAAAAAAAATTGATATACACAGGTTTGGTTCGGTTGGGATTCTTTGTTCTAATGTCATATCAACCTTCGTGGGTTATTTTATGCCAAAACAATTCTTGTAGAATAACAGTTGTGTGGCTACGTAACCCATAACTGAAGAGATAAGGGATTCTATACCTTTTCCATTGGCATTAATCCAAAAGAGATTTGGTTTGGTTCCTTTTTTTAATAATTTAGTTTAGTTTCCTTGTTTAATGGCAAACAGGTTATTTAACACCAACACCATCCTTGTATAAGAAAAGCAATGATACGATTTAATCCATAACTGAGGGATAAGGAGTTTCATGCCTTTCTCAAGAGTATTTGTCCAAAAGAGAATGTAATAGCGCGACTGGAGTTCGAACTCACTTAAATCAATACCGCAGTCCAACACGTTAACCATTACACAACCCTCTATATTTAATCTCATATAATCCTTCGTAAGTTCTGTGCATCGGAGGGTTCATAACTTTCTCCAAGGGTATTAGTCCAAAGTGATTTGACTTGTTTTATATCCGCGTAGCCTTCAATAGGTTTCCAGACTTTTTTGTACCGGCATTTAAAATTGTCGTAGACTCTTGAAAATTCACTATGTTATTGCTATACATTTTATGACATGACTGACCAGTTTTTATGATTTCAGGTTCAAATCAACAGCTACAGCAGCAATTGGAATACACCCTACTAAAGCTTGATTGTCACAGCAGGTGAATTTCAAAAATGCAATCTGGATGTCAGGACACTTTAGAAGATCAATATGCAATTAAATTCTGTTTTAAACTTGGAAAAAATGATGCCACAGAAACGTATGGAAAGCTTCAGACTGCTTCTGGAGCATCTTGCATGAATCGAGCATCAGTTTTTGAGTGGCATAAGAAATTTAAGGAAGGCAGGGAGTCTGTGAGAGATAATGAGAGGTGTGGAAGGAGTAAGGAAGTCAATACACCAGAGTTGATTGGCCAAAGGGTTAGGGTTACGATGTTGAGGTTTTAAGGGAATTCAGGAAGAGATTCTGTCGGAAGAGGCCAGCACTCTTCAAATCGGGTCAGTGGCATTTCCACCTAGACAATGCACCAGTCCACAACTCCATCCTTGTCACGGACTATTTGACCAAGATGGGCATCAACACAGTTTCCCACTCTCCCTATAGTCCAGACCTTGCTCCTTGTGACTTTTGGTAATTCCTTCAGCTCAGAGGCTGTCGTTATAAGACAGTTGAGGAGAGGAAAGAGGCTGTGACGAAGCTCATTGACACGCTCACACAAGAGGACTTCCATGGGGCCTTGCAGAAGTTGTTGGAATGGTACAACAAGTGCATTGCAGCCGGAGGAGATTACTTCGAAGGGGACAAGAGTTTCATGTGTCCATTATCAATAAAAGCGCCCATACGAAATGAAGTATGGAAACTTATTTAATGATCCTCGTCTTTAATTGCATATCAACCTTCGAGAGTTGTTTAATTCAAAAGACATATTTGTGTAAGGAGTAGTATTATTTAGTCCGTATCAAGGGAGATAAGAAGGTTTATACCTTTCTTAAGGGAATTTTTCAAAAAGTAAACATAATGTTGTGACTGGAGTTCAAACTCACTTTTGAGGTGTACAGCATTTTTCAGGAACATACAATTTTGTAATCAAAAGTGAATTTAAATAACTTTGTCCAGTAATTAATTTAATAGCTGAGACCCATAAAAGTACTACAGATTTTGAAAAAAGATTTCTCCTGAACAAAAGCAACATATTCAGCACGTTATTCAACATACTTGGTGCATTGTTTTTGAGGATTTTTCACAAGTTAGGAAAACTTATATATATTTTGGCTTGGCCCAGTGGGTAGAGTGTTCACCAATTATCCGGGAGACCTGGGTTCAATCACAGGTCGTAGCATACCAAAGACTTTAAAAATGGTGCTTGATACCTCTTGGCTTAACACTCAGCAATATAAGGTACGCATCGAGAGTAAAGTAGAGCAATCAAGGGAAAGGAGAAGCCTCCACCCCTACACCTATTGAAAAGGAAGCCTTCTGGTCGCCAACTTTAATTATATATATATACATATACCTTTAAGAAAAGCAAAAACCGGTCACATTAGGATTATAAATTCATTTCCATCCAATTATGGGTATTGATATGAATCAATAATACCAGAAATAACGGGACTTCTTTAGATCCAATCGATAAAATAATTACTGTCAGAATAGACACAGGAGGTAAGGGTGGGAGGGGTAGAAAAGGGGTGATAAGTTTTCTCCCATTTCGCCTACTTCCGGTTTTCCTTTTTTATTACCGGTCGGAATCACAATAAAGTAACTAGACCTATATTCAAAACTCACTTTCTACAGTAAATTAAATTTAAAATTTTTTTGAAACTTAAATTCTAAATACATTTCAACGTAAATCTTCAGATTTAACAGTAATTTAGGGAATTACAACAATTCTTATTAACCTTATGTAAAGATTACAGTAATACTTATCTTAAAATAATTTCAAAATTTAAAATTAAGATTTTTCATTCAAAATTTATATTCGTGCCCGTTAATTCAGTTACCTTTCCATTGAAACGTACGTTCACATCACATGGTGTCTTCCTGTTTTTTTGTTGTTTTTTTTTTGTTTTTGTTTTGTTTTATTCATTTCACCTCAAATCTCAAATTAATCCTATTTTTATAGTTAATTAAACATTATCTATGATAATTTGTCTATAGTTTAAATTTATTCCTATGTCTACATCAAGCTATTAAATCATATCTCTGATTTAATAATTTTTCAGGGTCTGGTTATATCATAATTTGTATTTTTTCTTCTAGGCAAAAGTTACATCTACTATCAAAGTCGAATACTCCAAAATACTTTATATAAAACTAATAAATAAATATACATTAGATTTATATATTTAATGCCAAGGAGTTTTGTCTGCAACTCCTGGGTTTCATGAAGTTTTTACAAAACCACAATCATCATGCAGATAACAAAATAAAATGAATCGAAAATCGAAAAATAGTCAAAAACTGTTGGGATTGTGTAGGAATCTTTACGTGTGTTTTTGAGTGTGTGTGTGTATGTGTGTGTGTGGGTAATAGTTGCATATTCTTGTGTGTGTATGTGTGAGTGGTATATAGTGCATGTGTATATGAAGGTACATGTGCAGCGCGTTGTTTTTACCGGATGTTAGGCGTCAATATATCTTATATTGCTGCTGTATTATTGGGAAAGAATCTTTCTCTATTTCTGTAAATGTAGGTGATTGTAACAAAGGAACAAAACATCATCATTGCATGTCGAAGGAAAGGAATAAAGATTTGATTTATAAGCGTATTTAAGTAAGTATAGTATTGTAGACCAGAATCACAATGAATATCGGGGAGTAGGGATATATTGTATTGCAATATACTATGGAATATTGTACAATATTGGTATCATATGTAGAGAAGAGATTTGGGCTAGAATATAACAATAATTTGAAGAAATGTTCTGAATATATTATATATACGATAGTTATCTGTGATAGTACGTACATAATGAAAATAATGAAGGGGTTACAATAATACAGTATAACCCGGATATAAAAGAGTTGTCGGGACCGGATAATAAATCTTTTATATCCGGGTTTCTATTATATCCGAGTTTCTGTTATATGCAGGTTTGGTCTATGTTGTTTAGGAAACACAGACACAAATTTGTTACCAGAGAAAAATATATCTTATATCCGGGTTTCTCTTATATCATGGTCTCTTATATCCGGGTTCATTTGTTTGCACTCAGATTTTTTTAAAATTCCATTCAACAAGTATGCCTGCCTAAAATAAAAATAAAAATAAAACTTGCACTCAACTGTAAGCTTTCAAATACCTAATAACAATAATCTTTTGTAAATGTTGCGTTCTGGTTAGTAAACGCTTGTAATATTAAATATATATAAATATAAATATTAAATATTATATCCTGGTTTGGTCTATTATGTTTAAGTAAGTATGGGCTCTAATTTGGGACCAGAGAAAAGATCTCTTATATCAGGGTCTCTTATATCCGGGGTTACACTGTATTTTTATGTACGATGGTGATTATAACTAAAGAGCAAAGTGTAGTTATTATAAAATTAAGGAAATAGATGGTGGGTTTAGGAGGTATGGATAATAGTTGTGGGGTTGCGATGGTTATTTCTAATAGTTATTTGGTTTGTGCTAAAGGTATATGATTTATATTTTATTGTAGTAAAAGATAGAGTGTACGTGGTAGATAAGATGAATGTAGACTGTTGAGGCCAATTATTAACGCCCATGAAAATATAAATTCAACAGATAGTGGAGGTTTATGAAGAAGGGTATGGGCGATCAATGGGGAAAGATGGTACATGACCGGTGTGATGGTTGGTGGAGGAAAATGGTACTTATGGTGTTTCAGGTGTGGTGTAATGTCGTTTGATTTTTTTTTTATTAGAGGTGTTAGATAGGTTAAGTGTATGGGTCGAAGTGAGAGAGAAGTCCTTAGTTCTCGTACCTACATTTTGAAAGGATTTCAATTTTTTTTATCTAGCAGGGTGTTTTGTGATGGATAGGTTATGAGGGCTAATTTTTCGTGGAAGCAAAGGAGGCATTTTTTTATGTTTTGTTGTAGGAGTGTGCTTGTCTTAGTATCTCCCAGGTGATTGTAGGAGAGATGTTTATGTCTTTTAGGAGTCATATTTGCGAGGATAGCAAGGTATTGGATGAGTAGTTTCTGTTTGTGAAAGCAAGTTTATGATTGTAAATTCTCTGTTTTATGGCGCCCTCCGTTGCACCGATGTAATGTTTGACGGAATTGTTAGTTTTTACAATGGCTTTGTAAATACCGTTTTTATATAGGCATTTTTTCTAGTAGGAGCATGTGTTTTTGACCCTACAATTGCATTGGATGGAGGGATGTGTTGTACTGTTGATGGAGGCAGTTTTTTTATTGTGGCTTTTTATTATTTGGAACATGTTGCTTGTGCAACTGTAGATAACCTTAATGTTAATTTTGTTAAAGATTTTGGCTGGTGGGTAATTATTGGGTAAGTACTTGGTAATTAAGTTTAGGAAGTCCCTACCGATATATATATATATATATATATATATTGTGACGTGGAAATATGACACCCTAATACATTTGACCGTCAGCGGACGATAGTAGTAAGCAAGAATTATAGGATAATGGCAGGGAGAGAAGTTGTCTCTCTCCCAGCAACTCTATTATTACAAGATGAGATGGGCATGGAAGGACCTCACTCTTAACTAGCCATGTGTGCGCCAGCGGAGAAGCAAACCCTCGACCATATTTGGTACCGAGGAAGAGCCCACCAAATAATTAACACAGAGCAAATTTTCAAACTACGGAAAATAAGTTAGTTGCCGGTTGTTCATCAAAATACACACGCACACACACACAAACACATACACATAATATATATATATAGGATTGGGTATTAAGCAACCCACAAGGTTTGATATGCCATAAAACGTAACTAAACCATATCTTTTCTTAATCAAGAATGACTTTAGGATTAAATTGGTGGTTATTTAAAGCCAAATCCTTTTCATATATATATATATAATTTGGTTTGTTTAGGTTTTATAGCAATTCAACCATTTTGGGTTATTTAATGCTAAATCCTCTTTATACATATATAGTAAGTATGTATGATTTGGTTTGGTCTGGCTTTATGGCATATCAACTATTGTAGGTTCATTAATGTCAGATCCTCTTTATATATATAAATTAGATATATATGATTTTCTTTGCTTACGTTTTACAGCATATCAGCCATTTTAGACTATTTTATGCCAAATGCTCTTTATACATAAAAATTGAATATATATGATTTGCTTTCTTTCGGTTTTATGGCATATCAGTCATTATAGGTTATTTAATTACAAATCATCTTTATACATAAAAGCTAGATATATATGAATTGGTTCGGTTAGGTTTTATAGCATATCAAACATTGTAGGTTATTTAATGTCAAATCCCCTTTATACATAAAAATTAAATATATATATGATTTGGTCTCTTGGGGCTTTATGGCATATCAACCATTTTAGGTTATTTGATGCCAAATCTTCTTTATATGTATATAGTAAATATGTAAGATTTGGTTTCGTTGAGTTTTATGGTATATCAACCATTATAGGTTATTTAAAGCCAAATCCTTTTTTTACATATATGTTAGATATATATGATTTGTAAACACGTTTTCTTCATAAGATTTTTAAACGAGTCTGAGCTTATTTTTTTGCTCGCAGTTAAATGGATTCAAGTATTGCTATCTATTTACTATCTATCATTTTTTTTTTTTTTTTGCATACAGTAGAGTTGTTGCAAGTATTGTTATGTATCACCAAAAATTCAATCAAAGATTATTCATTTGAATACACACGGTTAAATGACAAAACAGTTCTTTTTCAAACAATTCAATTTCTACCTAGGAAGTAGCGTTTCATCAACCGAAAAAGACATCGACACACGACTAACGAAAGCATGGACAGCTATCGATAGGCTCTCGATCATATGGAAATCAGACCTGACCAATAAAATGAAACGCAGTTTCTTCCAGGCAGCGGTTGCATCGATACAACTATATGGATGCACTACATGGACGCTAACTAAATGGCTGGAGAAGAAACTAGACGGCAATTACACAAGAATGTTGAGAGCAATATTGAACAAGTCCTGGCGACAACACCCCAGGAGACACCGACTATACGGCCACTTGCCTCCCATCGCGAAAACTATACAAGTTAGACGAAGGAGACACGCAGGATACTGCTGGAGAAGCAAGGACGAACTCATAAGTGATGTACTCCTATGGACCCCCACATATGGCCAAGCAAAAGCAGGACGACCAGTTCGAACTTGCATACAGCAGCTATGTGAGGACACGGGATGTAACCCTGAAGACCTGCCAGAGGCGATGAATGATAGGGAGAAGTGGCGAGAGAGGGTCAGGGATATCCGTGCTGGCGGCATGACCTGATGATAATGATGATTTGTACTTAGTTTAAATGTCAAATACATTCATTCGACTAATAGATAGGATCCTTTCAGTTGCTACCACTGAGGACTACAGTGGACAATAAAGGGGTACTCCGCATTTAACAAAGCTCCGACATGAGATAGATTAGTGTTTGACACTTGTGGGGGTGGTTTATCCCTCTGCAGAGATGCAGTTAGTGTATTTCACAGCCCCAACAGACTGGACTAAAAAAATTATGAAGAAACAATTCAAAAGTCTATGTTTAAGTATATTTCTTGCAAGAATATAAAAAATTGCACCTACAGTTTCATAATATCTACTTTACCCTTCGCCTTTTCTACTTAGCTCTCAACTTATTTCTCTTTGTTGTCTTCATGTAATATAATGGCCGAGGGATTTCGTTTCATAAATCTTACCTTTTGGTTTAGTTAGGCTGAGAACCTTTCACTTAGCGCATGGGTTAGTTAGGTGCAACATGAGCGCAGGTGTTCACGCGCGCGAGGATGTGTCATTCAGAGATGTCAAAATAAAAATCCCAGATAGGACTTGTGGATGTGAATGACGTTATGCACCGGAAGCATGCGCGGAGGATTTTGGGGGATCCGAAAAAAAATCAGTTAGTTGAGTTCCTGGCTCGGAAGAAGAAGGTTGACTTCCGCACACTCGCCGAGGACTAGCGGCAGGGGTCACACGTGTTGGTGGGTGCAGATGGAAAAGTCAGGTGTATCTCTCTCCTTATGTCGAAAAACCTTTTAACTCGAAGGTAATAAAAAGTTTCGTACCTGAACTAAGAAGTCGTAAGTGTTTTTCGTGTTTCGTGATTCCTATGTTCTATGTATATGAGTTATGAACATTATATGTACGTTTCACATATACGTATCTGGGTATCCTGCATTCAGTAGAATCAATACTGTTTTATCAGTATTGTTTTATAGATACTGTTTCATAATGCTCTTTTTATTGATAGTTTTTACCCATACTGTTTATAAATTCAGTTTTATCCAAATAAGTGAACGCGTATCCTAACGTCAACTTTATTCGTGTAGATTTATATCCTGTCTCGTGTAAGGCAGAAAATTTTCATATTAAATGAAGCTTGGGAATGATTCGTTTGAAAACTTGCGAATATCATTAAAGAGAAGGTAATAACAATGTGAAGCTTCTTAAATACCTTTTCTTTTCAAGTGAATTGCATTTCTGTGCCTGAAATTAAAAAAAAAAAAAAATTAAAGACTTAAAACAGACTTTTATGTTTGCTGCTAAAAGATGATTTGATCGACGAGTGGTCAAGTTATGAGATTATGAAATAATATCAATTTTTCTGAAACACATCGTACAACTCAAATAATCTCAAATTTCAACGGTAAGTATAGAAACAACTCAAAATTCTGATTAGTGTTTAAATATTTTTTCTTTTTTTTTTTTTTCTCTAAATGGTCTTTCTATTGCTGAAAAGAAAAAAAAAATAAACAAACGATATTAAACATAAAAAATATAACTTCTTTCTACAAAGGTTGTTAAAATTGAAGACGTTTTAAATGATGGCATCTGTTTAATAAAAAAAAAAAGATTCGACTGTCTTAATAGAAACGTTTAAATTCCGCCTTACGTGAAGGGCAAATCCAAGGAGCATAATGGTTACAGTACGAGGCTGTGACATCGTAGAACACGAGTTTGAAATCCCCTCATGCATATGATGTTCCCTTTTGGGCGTGAAGCCTCGAATTCCTTGAGCTATTCGCTTCACAAGCTCAAACCACTGCTCGACTAACAACTACACTAAGAAAAAATTATGTACTCTTTGTTAATCCAACTCTGAGGAAGGTTTTACTAAACTTTTATCTTGATTAATTATTACTGTATACTTTCCATCGAGCAGTGGTTTGTAATACAGTCTTTCAAGGCAAAAAGATTATGAAGCATATCATCCTAACCCTAGATTGGGAACCATTGGTGGTGTAACAGTTAGCAAGCTTGACTAGCAAACCTACACGAGGGAGTTCGAGTCTCCTTGGGTGTCCCATTCATTCAGCCTGGTTCCACATCGAAGCAAAGAGCTTCGTAAATTTCTATCTTTACCCCCGATTTATATTTAATGACATATCAAACTCCGTAGGTTAATTAATGTCAAAGTCATTCTTGAAGAAGAAAAGCAGTGTTACTATTTACCCCATGGCTGGAAGATAAGGGGGTTTATACATTTTTCAAGATTATTAGTGCTAAAGTGATCATAATAGCGTGACTTGGGTTCGAACTCGTTTATTTTGATTTCCAGCACTTTAGCCACGACGCAGCTTTGGAGTAATATTCTTACCACATATCAGTATCAAACTAAATAAAACAAATACACGTAGTTTGGATGTTTTTTAAACATCTGAGGCAGAACTAAATGCAATTTATTTAAAGAGAAAGTGTATAGACCTTCTAATAGAATAAATATTGAAGATATACAGAAAATAATCGGTGTTTTTTTTTATTCATGGAATAAGCATTTTCAGAGATGGTATTGTAAAATTTGTTTATAAAACTCAACTTTTGCTTAAATTGTTATAAAATACATTACTAAAAGTTTTAGTCAAAAGAAAAAACAACAACAAACAAACAAACAAACAAATAAACAAACAAAAAACAAACAGAACATTTATAGAAACCATAGGGGTATTTTGTTTTGTTTGGTTATATTTTATGGCTTATCAACCCTTATAGGTTATTTAGGGCCAAATCCATTTTAAACATATACACAGTTCTATTTCAAAGAATTCAGTTTAGTCAACACAGTTAAATGATTTCAAGAATTGCAATGTATCACAAACAATTCAATTAAACATCAATCATTTACGTAGAAATAGTTAAATGAAAAACAGTTTAGTTCAGCATAAGTACACAGTTTAAATGTCAAAACAGTTCTATTTAAAGCAATTCAGTTTAGCATGAGTACGCAATTTAAATGTCAAAACAGTTCCATTTCAAACAATTTAGTTTAGAATAGCATACATTTTAAACGTCAAAACATTTCTATTTCAAGCTATTCAGTTTAGTCAACAAAGTTAAATGGTTCTAAGTATTGCTATTTATAACTGACAATTCAGTTAAACATCAGTCATTTATTTTCTCAAAGTTAAATGTCAAAACAGTTCTATTTCAAACAATTCAGTTTAGCAAAGTATGCTGCTTAGATGTCAAAACAGTTCTATATCAAGCAGTATACATGGGACCCATGTGACTGTTCATAACTCTACTAATAATAATCTTGTGTTGTTTTTTGTTTTTTGTTTTTTTGTTTTATGTTTTTTTCAGATTTGAAAATAATATAGTATAACGATAATTTAAACCCCTCCGCTCAGACAGGATATGATAGAAGGTCTATTTTTAAGCAGAGTTTAATAGGTTTGACTTCAGAGTTTTCCTTCTCCTAGACTAGTCGCCTCACCAAGGCTGAAGGACCAAGACTGTCCTACTATTTACCCATAGCTGGAGGGAGAATAATTGGATTCATACCTTTCCCAAGGGTATTAGAGCTATGTGAAATGCAATCAGTCTCGTCGAGGATTTGAACACTTGTCACCGTGTCCATTTCTTACGACAATAACCATTACACCTCCTTTATTTTTTTCTTTTCAGATATAGAAACTTATACGAAAAGAGAATTTTTTAAACATAGAATTTTGTGTTTGCTTTTATAGTTTGAAATCATTTAAACGAGATTTGATTCAGACCTGACCCATAAAATGAAACGCAGTATCGTGTCGATACTGCTATATGGATGCACAACATGGACGTTAACTAAAAGGCTGGAAAAAGGCATGACGGCAACTGCACAAAAATTTTGCAAGCAATATTGACCAGGTCGTGGAGATAGCAACCTACAAAGCTATAGCTGTACGACCACCAACCACCCATCACGAAAAAAAAAAGAGAACCTGCAAATTTGTCGATTTCTCTGTCCAGGCTGACCACTGAATAAAACTGAAAGAATGTGAAAAGAAGGATAAGTACCTCGACCTTGCTAGGGAATTGAAAAAACTGTGGAACATGCTGTTTACAATTACACCAGTTGTAATTGGTCCGTTTGGAACAGTAACTAAAAGATTACTAAAGGGACTGGAGGACTTGGAAGTTGACGAACGAGTGGAGACCGTCTAAACTACTGCACTATTGTGATCGGCCAGAATACTGAGAAGAGTCCTGGAAATTCGAGGAAATTTGCTGTCGCTCAAACTCCAGTGAAAGACCATCAGCTGAGGCTGATTTGAAAAATTCTAATGTGTAAATAATAATAATGACACACATAAAATCCTATGGGACTTTGACATACACACGGATCACCTAATCTCGGCCAGAACACCAGACCTTATAATATACAACCAAAAAAAAAAAGAGAATTTGCAAAATTGTCGACTTTGCTGTTCCAGCTGACCAAAAGGAGGATAAGTACCTCGACCTTGCAAGAGAACTGAAAAAGCTATGGAACATGAAATAGACGATTGTACAAATCGTGATTGGCACAATAACTAAAGGATTATTAAAAGACCTGGAAAACTTTGAAGTTGGCAGATAGGTAGAGACTATCCAAATGACAGCATTACTGATAACGGCCAGAATACTGAGAAGAGTCCTGGAGACTTGAGGAGACTTGCTGTCACTCAAACTCCAGTGAAAACCATCAGCTAATACTGATGGGAAAAACTCTAAAGGAGTAAATAATAATAATAATAATAATAATAATAATAATAATAATAATTATAATAATAATAAAATGGTATATGCACAACCCAGCACCTGTCCTAGAAAATGACTCGCATAAACTTCTATGGGACTTTAACATACAAACGGATCACCTAATCCTGGCCAGAAGACGAGACCTTATAATAATCAACAAAAAAAGAGAATTCGCAAAATTGCCGACTTTGCTGTCCCGGCAAACCACAGAATAAATCTGAAGAAAAGTGAAAAGAACGATAAGTACCTCGACCTTGCTAGAAAATTGAAAAAGTTGTGGAACATGAAAGTAACGATTGTGCCAATTGTGATTAGTGCGTTAGGCACAATAACTAAAGGATTATTAAAAGGCCTGGAGGACTTGGAAATTGGCGGACGAGTGGAGACTATCCAAACTAAAGCATTATTGAGAACGGCCAGAATACTGAGAAGAGCTCTGGAGATTTGAGGAGACTTCCTGTCGCTCAAACTCCAGAGAAATACCATCAGGTAACACTGATGCGAAAAACTCAGAAGGAGTAAATGATAATAATAATAACAATAATAATAATAATAATAATAATCTGCTCAAAGGTAAATTTTTGGTAACTGTCTATTTAAATCATTGATTTTTGTGACTCGTAAAATCGTTTGCTAAACATTTGTATTTAAATGAAGACTTGGTAACTCACCAAAATTTATTCCAGGTGAATATGTTTGAGACGACAAAATAGATTTATTTAAATTTTGCGCCTTAGTTCCATGACTAGTTTAATTATTGAAATATCTGTAGTCCTGAGGGAATATCCCCATCCCCAAGAAAAAAAACAACAACCAAACATGACTTATTTAAAAAATTAAAACCTAAAAGTGATTTTTAACTCATTGTAAAACTAAAAATAAAACAATGTAAAAGATAAACGGCTAACCCTACCCACTCTCCAAAAGGATAAGTTTGGAATGGGAGATTCTAGAACTAGCACGCGCTATCCAATTGTTGTAATTTAGGAAGCTCTTTGCTTCGATGTGGCACAAGGCCGAATGAATGGGGCACCCAATGAGACACGAACTCACTCGTTTAGGTTTGCTAGTGCAAGGTTGCTAACCATTACACCACCAATGGTGCCCTACGCACTAGCCAATTGTTGAAACGTATATAAATGACCACAGTAGTTTGAAAATATTACAAGGGTCGAAGGAAACATATCTATTGCTATGAAGTTCTGCTCAAAGGTAAATTTTTGGTAACTGTCTATTTAAATCATTGATTTTCGTGTCTCGTAAAATCGTTTGCTTAACATTTGTATTTAAATGAACACTTGCTAACTCACCAAAATTTATTCCAGGTGAATATTTTTGAGACGAGAAAATAGATTTGTTTTAAATTTAGCCGCCTCTCATGATCTATATCACTTGTGACTCTTCTATAACTGAGGAAATCTGTATTCAATTGGGACTGAAAGTATAAAAATGTTTCCATCCTTATATGAGGAAAGTATTAGAAGCTGTGTATTTATAATATTACCAGCTCGATAGAAAATTGACAATCGGGTAATAGGAAACAAAGGTTACACGGGAATGATAAAATTATGATATTAGAGTAAGTAAGAAAACAACCCTACCAAGTTAAAACTTGGGGGGGGTCGCTTTCTTTTTGTTTGTTTTTTTTTTTTGTTTTTTTTTGCGGGTGGGGGTTGATTTTTTGTGTGTGTAACCCGCTGTCAATGAACAGTCACCATGACTGTCATCAGTCACGTCTGTGTCAGGTGCGCAGATTGTAAACAACCCCTGGGTCTGGTATAGCCACATTATACCACCCATGATAAAGATGTCAAATTCATATTATACCCAACGTGGGGACCAGGACTCAGACTTGGGTGTCATGATCGGCAGGTGTTTCTTGATAGCCAACATGGGAGACCCGACGTCATCCTGCGAATGTTGGCTGTTCTCTTTTCAGGTACACAAATAGTGATTTGAAGAACCGCACCGACCAGAGACCTAAACGGAAAACATGGACTAGGGAAGACAACTAACATGCATTACACAGCTATTTTAGGAGTAACCCTACTCAAAGAGGATACAGGAAAAGAATGATGGAGGTATGGCAAGAACTTTCAAATTTTCAGACAACTAGTCAGAGACTCGCCGATCAAGTTAGAACGATAATGAAGAAGGGTTGGTTGTCAGAACTCTAAATAATTGAAATACACCAAAAAATAAATGATCAAGAAAGGAAAAATACATTACCTGACACATCAACAAACAAAAACAGCCATCCTAAATGAACCAACTTCGGAAAATGGAAACCCCACCTAACCAAACACTACACAGCAAAACAACCTAGACCTAACACAAGAACTAAAGTTAATTCTAAAAAATTTAAAGAGAATTTTAAACAGTGAAAAGACCACTTTACCATCACTGAGAAACATTGAATGGAGAATAGTTAAGGCAGAGACAAATAAAGTGAATGAATAAAGTACTGACATATATATCAACGAATAACATATGCGAATTAAATGAACTAATTTATGCTGGAGCAAAATTAGTTTGCGAGAAAATTGGGATCCCCTCAAAAACACGAAAGAAAAGTCAAAACCAGGAGGGGAATTTCGACTAGAAACTCAGATAGAAAACCTACGAAAACAACTGAAAGTGATAAAACAAAAGAAAAACGCTGAAATAAATAGGAACGGGAAAGAAAAGACAACACAGGAAAAACTTACGATACAACTTGAAGAAATATACCAGAAAGTACTAGCAAAAGAAGGAAGGTTAAAAAGATATCAACAAAGGGTAAACAATACAGACGAAATAGGACATTCCTAAACAATGAAAGAAAATTCTATCAACAATTGGGAGGGGATGACAATAAAACATAATAACAAGATACAAAAGAAACCGAACGATTTTGGACTAAAACATGGCAACCAAAACAACATAATGAAAAGACTGAATGGATAAACCATATCACAAGAGAACTAGAAGACCTCGAAGAAGGCTCAAAAGCTGAATTACACACTGATTTACTCAAAACGACACTTAAAAAGGTATCAAACTGGAAAACACCAGGCCATGATGGAATACATGATTTCTGGTTCAAGAAGTTCACCTAAATTCACGACAGACTAGCATTAGAAATGAAAAAATGCCAACAAACAGCACACGTATCCGAGTGGATGAACAAAGGAAGGACCGCATTGATACCAAAAGACCCAAACAAAGGAACCGCCCCAAACAATTACAGACCTATAACTTGTCTACCAATGATGTGGAATATATTAACAGCACAAATAAGGGAAGAGATTTACTACTCTCTAACAAGCCACGGATTGTTCCCTGACGAACAGAAAGGATGCTACAAAGGATCCAGAGGCGCAGCAGAATTACTTTACATAGATCAACACATCCTAGATGAGAGCAAAACCAGACGGAAAAATCTAGCTATGGCCTGGATTGACTACCAGAAGGCATATGATATGGTTCCGCATAGCTGGATAATAAATAGCCTCAAAATGTACAAAATATCAGACGAAGTCATAAACTTCATCGACAAAACCATCAACCCCTGGAGAGTTGAATTGACAGCTGGAGGAAGAAGATTAGCTGAAGCAAAGATCCAAAGAGGTATTTTCCAAATAGATGCTCTATCACCCTTACTATTCATAATTGCCATGATGCCACTTAACCGCATATTCAGAAAATGCACAGCCGGATACAGACTCAGTAGATCACAGGAAAAAGTTAATCATTTAATGTACATGGACGACATCAAACTTTTTGCAAAAAATGAAAAAGAACTGAAAACCCTAATACACACAGTTAGAATATACAGCCGGGGCATAGGCATGGAATTTGGCATAGAAAAGTGTGCAATGCTTGTAATGAAAAGTGGCAAACGGCAGCTAACTGACGGAATCGAACTACCAAACAAGGATAAGATAAAAACGCTCGCAGAAAACGAAACCTACAAATACTTGGGCATCTTGGAGGCGGACACCATCAAACAAGCGGAAATGAAAGAAAAAATTCAGAAAGAATATCTCATGAGAACTAGAAAACTACTCGAGACAAAACTCAATAGCAGAAATCTTATCAAAGGAATAAATACCACACGTTAGTGGACCAGAGACGAACGGAAATAAATGTACCAAAGAACAAGAAAACTAATGACAATGCATAAGGCATAAGGCAGAGACGACGTTGACAGATAATATGTTTCAGGAAAAGAGGGAGGAAGAGGACTTGCTAGCATTGAAGACAGTGTTGACGCATCGATACAACGACTCAAAGACTATATACAAAAACATGAAGGAGGACTCCTTACAGCCACCAAAAACGACACTGAGAACACGATGAACAACACATGGGCGGTTTAAATGACTAATAAACAATATCTCACACGACAAAATTTGGACATGGCTAAGAAAAGGAAACTTTAAGAGAGAAACAGAATCTCTCCAAATGGCAGCACAAGATAGCGCCCTAAGAACCAATCATATCAAAGCGAGAATAAATAAGACTCAGCAAAATTGCAAATGCAGGCTATGTGGTCACAGAGATGAATCCATCAATCATATAATAAACGAATGCAGCAAATTAGCACAGAGGGAGTATGAGGCGAGACACGAATGGGTCGGCAAGGTGATTCACTGGGAAATGATTAAGAAATTTAAATTCGACCATACTAACAAATGGTATATACACAACCTAGCACCTGTCCTAGAGAATTCAACGCATAAACTTCTATGGGACTTTAACATACAAACGGATCACCTAATCTCGACCAGAAGACAAGACTTAATAATAATCAACAAAAAAAGAGAACTTGCAAAATAGTCGACTTTGCTGTCCAGGCGGACTACTGAATAAAACTGAAAGAATGTGAAAAGAGGGATAAGTACATCGACCTGGCTAGGGAATTGAAAAATCTGTGGAACATGCTGGTGACATTTATACCAATTGTAATTGGTACGTTTGGAACAGTAACTAACGGATTACTAAAGGGACTGGAGGACTTGGAAGTTGGCGGAGGGGTGGAGACCATCCAAACGGCAGCATTATTGAGAACGGCGAGAACACTAAGAAGATTTCTGGAGACATGAGGAGACTTGCTGTCACTCAGATTTCAGTGAAAAACCATCGGCTAACGCTGATGCGAAAAACTCTAAAGGAGTAAATAAAAAAAATAATAATAATAAGTAAAGTTTGCGATGTTTGTCGAGGGTGACCCGAAGGCCCCCTTTTCAATAGCTACTACACCAAGGTGTAGGGGATGGCGTTACTCCTTTCCCTGAATTGCTCCACTTTACCCTTGATCCTTACCTTATAACACTGAGTGTTAAGCAAGGTAGCATCAAGTACGACTTTTGGTGTCTTTGGGATGACTCGGCCTGGGATTGAACACAGGTCTCTCGGGCCATTGGCGAACACTCAAACCATTACGCCAATGTCCGTAATAATAATAATAATAATAATAAGTAACGATAGCGACGTTTGTCGAGTGTGACCCGAAGGCTCCCTTTTCAATAGCTACTACACCAAGGTGTAGGGGATGGCGTTACTCCTTTCCCTGAATTGCTCCACTTTATCCTTGATCCTTACCTTATAACACTGAGTGTTAAGCAAGGTAGCATCAAGTACGACTTTTGGTGTCTTTGGGAAGACTCGGCCTGGGATTGAACACAGGTCTCCCGGGCTATTGGCGAACACTCAAACCATTACGCCAATGTCCGTAATAATAATAATAATAATAATAATAATAATAATAATAATTGACAGACACTTTGCATGATCTCATTCCTCTCAAACAAAATACGTAACTGCAACACAATAATGATGGCTGGGGTAATAGAATAGAAACTTTGTACAAATAATAAATTATTTTGCAATTAGATATTCTAATGAAACAATTGAGCTTCTTAATTATGTCCACTTGTCAGCTTGTCGAATTGGAAATGTTATAAAATAATTTCGAACTTCAAAGAATGAATATTTCAGATCATGTGTAAAGCAATTCAAACAGTAACTGCTTTAACGAAAATATCAATACAAAAAGTCAACAATACATCTCTATTACATTGTTAAAACAGAATCTGATAGCGAAATAGTAATCACCATGTTTAAATGCTTTTAGGAGATTAAACTTGCACCGTCTGCTGATAGCAAAATCAATTTGTAACAAACAGAAGTGTGATAAAGCAAAAGTTACTCATATAAATTAATCATATTTACCCAACCCCTCCGCTCGGGCAGGATATGACACTAGGTCAATTTTTTAAGCGGAGTTTGACGTCAGAGTTTTCCTTCTCCTAGACTAGTTGCCTCAGCAAGGCTGAAGAACCTAGTCTGTCCTACTATTTACCCATAGCTGGAGGGAGAATAATTGGATTCATACCTTTCCCAAAGGTATTAGTGCTATGTGAAATGCAATCAGTCCAGGATTTGAACTCGTGTCGCCGTGTCCAATTGCTGCTACGATAACCATTACACCACTGGCACCTCCACACTCATATAAGTTAATATCCTGACTCGAGTAAAGCAGAATTTTTAATATTCAACAAATCTTAGGAATGGCACATTTGAACACTTAGAAATGTTGTTAGATACAATTCAATAACAATTTGAAGCTGCTTAAATGTCTTTTTTTTTTACCAGTAAACGAAACTTTTATTACTGAAAAGAAAATACAGAGAATATTAAGCGGGGGTTTTGGGATTTTTCTTACACATGTTGTAAAAATTTTAGCTGATTGATCAAGTTATTAAATAAAGAAATGATATGAATTTTCCCGAAACAGCTCGGATTAATTTTAAAAATACAAGACGCTTAGTTAAAATCAATGAAAATTAATCAAGAGAAAATTTAGTAAAACCTCCCCGCAGGCTCAGATAAGCAAAATGTTCTAATTTTTTTAATATCGGATTAACGGGTATAATGTTATTCTCTACGTTTGGATTGATGAGAATCTATTCACAATTGAAGAAACCTTTACAAGCACGTTATACAGAGTGTTTTAAAAGAATTTATATCATTTGAGATGTACAGGGTATTTCAAAAAATCTTATAATTTGACCAATTCTCATTCAAATGATCTAAAATTTTCACATCATGTTTAGATATAAAACGAAATTTTATGTCTAATAGTTCAATGCATTTTCTATTCCAAGGAATGGCATTTCTAATCCTGAAATGAAAAATATACAACCTTATCTATAGAATCTTGCATTGTTTCGACAGATGCTGTCAAAGTCTGAGATCATTTGAAGATGAAACAAAATATTATTTTGTCTCACACTCTGTACATCTCAAAAAGATATTAAAGTTTCTGAAATCCCAAATATTTGTACTAAAAATTCTTTCATGATATCAATTTTAACATTATGTGTGAAAAAAAGAATCAAAATTCTATATTCATTTTTTTGTCTTCGTGTAAAAGAAAAAACGTTTAAACATCAAAAAGACTTTTGAGTTATTTTGACGACATCTTAAAAAAGAATTAATCAAGTTATTAAATTCGGGAATTATATAAAGTTTTCTGAAATTCCCTCAAGTTGCATTCAAAATTCTACATGATGTCATTTTTAAATATCCATATTTACCCAACCCCTCCGCTCGGGCAGGATATGACACAATGTCATTTTTAAGGGCAATTTAACCGGTTTGAATTCAGAGTTTTCCTTCTCCTTGATTTGTTGCCTAATCAAGGCTGAAGAACCCAGACTACCCTATTTACTCATGGCTGGAGGGAAAATAACTGGATTCATACCATTCCCAAGGGTACTAGTGGTATGCGAAATGCAATCAGTCACGTCCAGGATTTGATCTCGTGTCACCGTGTCCATTTCCTATGACGATAAGCATTACACCACGGGCACCTCCTTTTTTTCCAACCCCTCCACTCGGGCAGGATATGACACAAGGTCAATTTTTAAGCGCAATTTAACAGGTTTGAATTCAGAGTTTTCTTTCTCCTAGACTAGTTACCTCACCAAGGCTGAAGAACCCAGTCTACCTAACTATTTACCCTTAGCTGGACGGAGAATAATTGGATTCATACCTTTCCCATGGCTATTAGTGCAATGTGAAATGCAATTAGCCTGGTCCAGGATTTGAACACGTGTCGCCGTGTCCATTTCCTACGATGATATCCATTACACCACAGCCACCTCCTATTTTTAAATATCTAATAACTTTTTGTTGTATAGTCACCACCATGACCAAGACTCTACAAATACATAATACATATACATCTACATATGCATGCAAAACACAACGACATAATGATAACGAGCGACACAGTTCTAAAAGAAATATACCTCTCACTTTATTTGAAAGGGTTGTGTGTGAGAGGGAGTTGGACACCGAACAGAACGGCAACATATTGACCCCCACTCTTATGGCCATCAGCGTTTCTTTCCCGTTCTCCTGGGCTGTTCAACCGGGGTCCTGTGGCCCAGCCTCTCTGGGTGCTGGTTTTCTCTACCGCATCTTCTCAACAACGGGTCTTTCTCCAAACTAACTGACTTCCTGTCTTCACCGAGTTATACAATAATTCAACGCCCACCTTTTTCGTGTGGGCGTCACAAGTGCACTCATTCAACCCGTCCACGGTCAAGGTTATATTCTGATATTCCTTGAGCAGATGCACCTGTTATTTACACAGTTGCATTTCCTGTTTTGACAGCCCGGGTGAGTCGTTGGTCAATATACAACATTTTGAGAATTAATTTTTATTTATTGCAGACTTTTCCCACTCATCTTGATAGTTTTTGTGTTGTTTCTTCTTTCGCAACGTTTCGGCCAAATTTCACCTCTGGCCTTCTTCGGGTGATTTACCGCGGATACCTCAGATAGGAATGCTGAGTCTTGTAACCGTATTCCCAGTAATTACTGCCTTCCATAGTTGTTGTCTATCGCACCACGTTTTTGGCCAATTAAACCTCTGGCCGGCTTGGGTAGGACTTGAAACCACTAACTTCTGACAATGCTCACCTGGAACCGAAGAGACTCAACGCTTCTATCCGGGCTCCGAAGGGCGATCAAGGATGGATTTTTTGGTCTTATAAATCCTTATCTGGTCTTCCAGAGTCGGGTCCGTACCGAATTTTTGTACTGGTCTTTACTTGGAATCATTTTGAGATGAGGCTTTTTTAATTTAAAAAAAAAATTGATTCTCAGATTAAAAAAAGCCTCATTTCAAAATGATTCCAATTAAAGAAAAATACAACATTTTGTTTGGTTAGAAAAAAGTATATATTCAGGTTCCCTTTCAATGTTTGTAAAATATGTATATGTGTATTTTTCTTATGTCCATTACCTGTACACACACTTCACCCACAAAATTCGGTGGTGTCTCTTCAGGCATGTTCATAGAACTGTAAGAATAGAATCTTTATTTCTAATACATTTTGCCAAGCAACGAACAGACTCTGTCGTTCCTTCATCACACACTCTGTCTAAAATAACAAATCTAATGCTAATTGTATGTAAAAGTGCAAAAGACGTAATAGATGTTGTCTGCCTCGCAGCGACAACGGACTTGTCTTGTGATACCACTCGTTGACTATTACTCTGGTTCCTCTGAATATCACCAGATTGGTTGTAAGATTGAAGATTTCGGATGCATCTATTAATGACACTACCAAACAGTAAGCAAGGCCTGATATTTGCCACTTTTAACGATGTAAGTGAATAAATATGACTATTCCTAAGCCTAAATGTTAAGTCAAACACGCTTTTTTCCCTATCATTTTTTGTTAAGGTGTTTTAAAGTTGACAATGATATCGAAGAATTAATAGTGCGTGCAAATTTAACATCGAAATTTAAATGAAATCTTTTAAATGTCTTTCGAGATAAGGTATATACTAATTTAAGACAAAGTTCCCTGACCCAGTAGGCTTGGGCTGTAGGAGACACTAACTGCATCTCTGCAGGGGTGGGGGTAAGTCCCCACTTAACGAGTGTTGTGGATATGACACTGAACAATCTGAGGATCCAGTAAGTCTGAACCTTTAGGGAATGCGGAGTACCCTTCATTTCCATCGATCCCTCCCAGGTCCACTATGGTACCTGACAGGGTACTATGTATGGGTCAAACAGAACTAAACAATGTACTTATGCTAAACTAAATTATTAGAAATCAAAATGTTTTGATATTTGAACTGCGTACTCATGCTAAACTGATTTGCTTGAAATAGAACTGTTTTAATATTTTAATTGCGTACTTATGCTAAACTAAAATATTTTCATTTAACTATGTCTAAATAAAGGATTGATGTTTAATTGAATTGTTTGTGATACATTGCAATTCTTGAAATCATTTAACTGTGTTGACTAAACTGAATTGCTTGAAATAGAACTGTGTATATATTTAAAATGGATTTGGCCCTAAATAACCTATAAGGGTTGATAAGCCATAAAACATAACCAAACAAAACAAAATACCCCTATGATTTCTATAAATGTGCTGTTTGTTTGTTTGTTTGTTTGTTTTTTCTTTCGACTAAAACTTTTAGTAATGTATTTTATAACAATTTAAGCAAAAGTTGAGTTTTATAAACAAATGTTACGGTACAATCTCTGAAAAATGCTTACTTTATGAGTAAAAAAACACCGACTATTTTCTTTATATCTGAAAATATGATAAAAACGCGAAGATAAAACATATTACTTCAAAATTAATTCTATTTGAAGGTCTATACACTTTCTCTTTAAATAAATTGCATTTAGTTCTGCCTCAGATGTTTAAAAAAAACATCCAACCTAAGTGTATTTGTTTTATTTAGTTTGATACTGCTATGTGGTAAGAATATTACTCCAAAGCTGCGTTGTAGCTAAAGTGCTGGAACTCACAGTAAACGAGTTCGAACCCAAGTCACATTATTATGATCACTTTCGGACTAATGATCTTGGAAAATATATAAATCCCCTTATCTTCCAGCCATGGTTTAAATAGTAACACTGCTTTTCTTTTTCAAGAATGAATTTAGCACCAAATAACCCACGAAGTTTGATATGCCATTAAACAAGGAAACCAAACTAAACCAAAGTCTGGTTTTAGATGTAATTTCTGATTTTTTACGCTTTTACGTGTGTTTCCAAACTCTAATAAGTATTCATTTCTTTCTAACATCGGGAAATACGGAGGTTATAAAAGGATTCCCGGTGAAATTTCGGCCCATAAGATCTTGCTCATTGTATGGTTTATCATAGATATTGACAAATTTACAATATTCAGTCTAGATATGCACAAAGTGGCCAAGGTAGTCCATTTTATACGAGATCGATAAACAGCGTTTGTTGTGACCATTGCTCGATAATGAAAAACATATATTGCAAGAATCTATTAAATATATCACCCTATTCACAGCGCTTTGCACGTTTCCATAATTAAATCTCCTTCAGTATTAACACCTATGGATTATCGAATAAAATAAATCTCTATGATAATACATCGCTGAGTGGTGAGTTTACATGGTGTAGTGGTTGACAGGCTAAAATGTGACATCGAAGTAAATGAGTTCGAACTCCAGTCGGGCTATTACGTTCATCGTCGGACTAATACGCTTGGGAAATGTATGAAAGACCTTATCTCACCTGCTATGGATTAAACAGAACCACTGCTGTTCCTCAGAGAGGGATCTGGTATTAAATAAACCATAAAAGTTGATATGCCATTAAATAAAGAACCCCCAAAAGACCAAGAAACCACCTATGTCCAACTAATGTCACAATGACGTCAATGGAAAGACAGGCTAACGGAGAATGCCAAACATAAGATCTATGCATCATACTGGTGGCTTTGTTTAATGCCATATCGACCTTCGTGGGTTATTTGATGTCAAAATCATCATTGTAGAGGAACAGTAGTAGTACTTTTTAACCCAAAGCTGAAGGGATGATAGGGTTCATGCCTTTCTCAAGAGTAATTGTTTGAAAGTGAAAGTGAAAGTAATCGTTGTCCGATTTGAACTCGACTATCCAAATTCAAACGTTAGACGAGGTTATGTACATTTGTTTTGATCTAATAGCTTTGAGAAGGGTATACACTAGATTATTCTTCCTCCAACGATGGGTCAATAATAGAGATAATGGGGTTCGAAACTAAGTATGGTAACCAGTTTAGAAGAAGGAAAATTCTAAATTCAAATTCAGTTGTGTCCCTTTAAAATTTGTCCTTATGTCACATCCTACGGAGGAATTGAAAAAATACATGCTTCGCTATGGTTATTTATCAGTTAGCAATAACCCTATTTATCAACCTCTCCGCTCGGGCAGGATATGACACAAGGTCAATTTTTTAAGAGGAGTTTAAGAGGTTTGAATTCAGAGTTTTCCTTCTCTTAGACTAGTTGTCTCACCAAGGCTGAAGAACCCAGTCTGTCCGACTATTTACCCATAGCTGGAGGGAGAATAATCGGATTCAAACCTTTCCCAAAGGTATTAGTGCTATGTGAAATGCAATCAGTCTTGTCCAGGATATGAACTCGTGTCGCTGTTTGCCCAGTTAGCTGGGGCTGTAGAATACACTGACTGCTTCTCTGCAGAGGGGTAAGACTCCCCCCTAACGAGTGTCATTGATTTGACACTAAACAATCTGATGTTGAGGTTCCAGCAGTGCTGGAGCTTTGGGGAATGCGGAGTACCCCTTCATTGCCATCGCTCCCAGGTCCACTCTGGCCTGGTGTGGTAGCACCTGATAGGGCCCTATCTATGGGTTAAATAGAACTAACAGCATACTTATGCTAAAATGAATTGAGTAAACTGAATAGCTTGAAATAGAAACGTTTTTGACAATTATACCGTACTTACACTTTAACTGCGTGCTTATGCTTAACTGAATTATTTCAAATAGAACTGTTTTTCGACATTAAAACTGTATTTACACTTAACTGAATTATTACATATAACTGCTTAAATAGATTGAAATGGAAATGTTTTTGACAATTAAACTGTGTACTTATGCTAAACTGAACTGTTTTCAATAGAACATATTATTTACATAAAAATAGATTTGGCGTTAAATAACCTACCAAGGTTGATATGCCATAAAACCAAACAAACCAAACCATCGTGTCGCTGTGTCCATTTCCTACAACGATAACCATTACACCACGGGAACCTCCGAACAATCAGTTAACAATAACAATGGGTTAAAATTTACCACTAATCCCCTTCTACAAGAATGGCTTCAGCCTTAAATAACCCACGAAGGTTGATATGCCATTGAACAAAGAAACCAATCTGCGCTCTGAAAATCAGTTAACCAATTCATTCATATAAACAAGATCAATAATATCATATATGTCTTCTGATATGTGCAATAGCATTCACAATGCAAGTAAACTAATTATAATAGAACTCTGTTATTCCGTATTCGTTTCCATTGATAGACTCGAACTGCAATCAAATTTGGATGTTGCTACGATAAATAAAGCGAATTTGCAGAAATAATATATATATATATATATATATATATATATATATGAACTGACTAAGAATCGAGAATGGGCTGAAAAGTTCATGAGCTAAAACGATCATATGAGGACGTTGTATATGCTGTTGATGACATTTTGACCAATGAGATCCAAGCACTGCAACTCCAATTAAAGACTTGTAATGACTATAACGAGGACTACAATGAAAAACAAACCTCATCTGTTCACATTCTCTCACAGTATCTTGGTCAACCTATGAAGTTTTCAGCCAAACCTAGTAAACTCGCCACGTTTCACAACCCAACTATTTTTCGATAACTTATGTTGAACGGAATGACATATCCAATGTATTTTGAACCAAAGCATTTATCCAATCCAAGGGGTCGCACTCTCTTAATTAAAACACATAAACTCTGCTGTCTGCTCTAGTCTATTCAGCAGAGATTCGGCTTTACTAGTTGTATTTATAAAAAGTGCTATAACATCTGTGTTGTCTGCGTCAGTATTAGTTTCTCTTAGATATCGTCCGCATCTGCCCTATCTATCCATATTTACCCAACCCCTCCGCTCGGGCAGGATATGACACAAGGTAAATTTTATGCGGAGGTTAACAGGTTTGAATTCAGAGTTTTCCTTCTCAGAGACTAGTTGCTTCACCAAAGCTGAAGAATTCAGTCTGCCCTACTATTTTACCCATAGCAGGAAGGAGAATAATTGGATTTATACCTTTCCCAAGGGTATTAGTACTACTTGAAATGCAATCAGTCTCGTCCAGGATTTGAACTCGTGTCTCCGTGTCCATTTCATACGACGATAAACATTACACCACGGCAAATCTATCTATCTATCCTTTTCTGTTCATATCTATCTCGGTGTGTTCACTATCTCTCTCAGTCGTATCACATCTATCTATCTCCGTCTGTTCACAGTCTCTCTATCTCGGTCTATTTACATCTCTCTCTCTCTCTTTCTCTCTCTCTCTCTCTCTCTCTCTCTCTCTGTTCACATCTATTTATCTCGATTTGTTCCCATCAATCTCTCGGTCAAACCTTTCAGATCACCGGACATTATCCCTTCATCGACTGACTTATTTGGTTATTTTTACTTTTTATCCTCAGTTACTATTGGAGATTCGTTTTTTAATAGATCTAACATAGCCCAAGCCACAATTTTTGGTTCATAGACGGGATTGACTTTCACTAAATCTTTAGACATTTCAAGTAAATAACCATGACAGATAATGATAATACCTGGTGATAATATTTCCTTAAAATATTCTACCGTCTCTGTCAAAGAAATGTGTCACTATCATGTGTGTTTTTGTAGATCTTATGGTAGCGCTACAGAGAGTGTTCGCCAATGGTCCGGGAGACAGGGGTTCAATCCCGGGTCGAGTGATACCAAAGACACAAAAAATGGTACTTGATGCCGCCTGGCTTAACACTCTACATTATAAGGTATAGATCAAGAATAAAGTGGAGTAAATCTGGGAATTGAATAGTTACCCCCTACACCTTGGTGTAGTAGCTACTGAAAAGGGGGCCTTCGGGTCGCCCTCGACATCAGTCACCAACGTATGGCATCAAATATCTTGAGAGCAAGACTTCACAAAGAACCAGACGGACCGATGTTATTTCCAAACGGAAATTTATTATCCTCTGTAACATTGAACATAGACGCACGAAACGAGAGAAATACATTGAAAGATGGGAGTCTTGTTACTAAGATACGCAGATAGTTTCATTCGCAGTAAACTGACGATTAAAATACCGACTGCATTTCTTCTTGCCCAACCAAGCCCTCACCCTCAAGGGGTCGCTCATCTCTGGACCCGAAACTGCCCCTCACAATTTTACTGACTAATTGCGACTCTCTCTGATTGACTGCTTTTACTTTCTTATCTATATGATTCTAATTATCTTTTTAATTAATGAGATAAAACACGTGTCATTAAAACTTTCTTACCACGTCATCAGTCAACTTCAAATGTTTTCTTTAATATCCTGCCCACGACCGATTTCAAAACATTTCTTATGACAGGACTGACGTATAATGGACCCAAGATCCACCTGTTTGACCTTTTAATTGGGTATTCGCACTTAATATGTCAAACTCAAAGTTTTTAACAAAATCATTATTTATCAGTAAAAATAAAATAATTTACTTATTTAATTAAATTTTATCCTTGATTATATTACATTATATTGAACAAGTCCTGGCGGCAACATCTCACAAGGCACCAACTATACGGCCACCTGCCTCCCATCACGAAAACTATCAAAGTTAGACGAACCAAACATGCAGGACACTGCTGAAGAAGCTCATAAGTGATGTACTCCTATCATATTTACCCACCCCTCCGCTCGGACAGGATATGACACAAGGTAAATTTTTAAGCGGAGTTTAACAGGTTTGAATTCAGAGTTTTCCTTCTCCTAGACTAGTTGCCTAACCAAGGCTGAAGAACGTAGTCTGCCCTACTATTTATCCATAGCTGAAGGGAGAATAATTGGATTCATACCTTTCCCAAGGGTATTAGTGCTATGTGAAATGCAATCAGTCTCGTCCAGGATTTGAACTCGTGTCGCCGAGGCCATTTCCTACGACGATAACCATTACACCACGGGCACCTCAAGTGATGTACTCCTATGGACTCCCACATATGGCCGAGCAAAAGCAGGACGACCAGCTCGAACATACATACAGCAGCTATGTGAGGATACGGGATGTAGCCCTGAAGACCTGCCGGAGGTGATGAACGATAGGGAGAAATGGCAAGAGAGGGTCAGGGATATCCGTGCTAGCGGCACGACATGATGATGATCTATTGCAGCAACAGTTTCTTTGAGGAAACTATAAGCTACAAGTATTTATGCCATCTTAACTGTGCGTGTATGGAATAAATTGCCTTGGAAAATTGTATATAGTTGCCCAGTCGGCTGGGGCGGTAGAATTCACTGACTGCACCTCTCCCGCGAAAAAGTGTCCTAGATATGGCACTAAACAATATGATGATGAGGTTCCAGTGATGCTGGAGCTTTGGGGAATGCGGAGTACCCCTTCATTGCCATTGCTGCCAGGTCCACTCTGGCCCGGCGTGGTAACATCTGATAGGGCCCTATCTATGGGTTTAATAGAACTAAGGGCATATTTATGCTAAACTGAATAGCTTGAAATAGAAATGTTTTTTACAATTAAACCGTACTTACATTTAAACTGTGTGCTTATGCTAAACTGAATTATTTGGAATGGAACTGTTTTTTGACATTGAAACTGTACTTACACTAAACTGATTTGTTTAATTTAGAACTGTTTTGACATTTAACTGCGTACAAACAAAACATGTACTTATACTAAACTGAATTAACTGAATTAGAACTGCTTGATTAAACTGAATAGCTTGAAATAAAAATGCTTTTCACAATTGAATTGTACTTACATTTAAACTGCGTACTCATCCTAAACTGAAATACAACTATTTCCATAAAAATAGATTTAGCGTTAAATAACCTACAAAGGTTGATATGCCATAAAATACAAACAACCAACCAAAAATCTACTAACAAGAGTGTTGACTCTAAAATCACGGAATCAGTTTTATTTGAAATAGTGCACGTGAATATATTAAATATCTTAAAGATCAATTGTGTACCGTATATTTTTCTTGCAGGAGGAAGTCAGTTTGAAAAATGGTTGCTATTATGAACTTAAACTTCGGAAATCTTAGCTTAACAACCTCTTTCCAGACTGACATTAAGATATAATCTCGCAAATAATATAAAACAAGAATCTTTTCATGCAATAGCCGTTTCAGTACTACGCGTAAAAGAAAAATTGCGATATCTTTGAATTGTCGTGCATTGAGGATTCTGATAATTTTACTGACTAAATACTTTTAGCGTTAAATTTTAATCATAATTGTATACATAGATCATCATCATCATCAAGTCACGCTATTAGTACGGATTTCCCTTACTCTCTCTCTCTCTCTCTCTCTCTCTCTCTCTCAATCTCTATCTCTCTATTTCCATCTGTTCCTATCATCCATCACTCCCAGTCTTTTCCACACAAAGTTATACATACGACGATCATTAAATAAGTTTCCAGACTTTTTTGTATGGGCATTTTTATTGATATTATACACATGAAATTCTAGCCTCCCTTCGAAGTAATCTCCTCCGGCTGCAATGCACTTGTTATACCCTTTCAACAACTTCTGGGAGACCCCATGGAATTCTTCTTGTGTGAGCGTGTCAATGACCTTCGTCACAGCCTCTTTCATCTCCTCAATCGTCTCATAACGACAGCCTCTGAGCTTAGGGAATAAGCAAAAGTCACAGGGAGCAAGGTCTCGACTATACGGAGGGTGAGGAACTGTCTTGATGCCCATCAATAGTCTGTGACAAGGATGGAGTTGTGGACTGGTGTATTGTCCAGGTGGAAATGCTACTGACCCGATTTGAAGAGTGCTGGCCTCTTCCCTAGGAATCTCTTCCTGAACTCCCTTAAAACCTCAACATAGTAACCCTAACCCTAACCCTTTGGCCAATCAACTCTGGTGTATTGATTTCCTTACTCCTCCCACACCTCTCATCATCCCTCACAGACTCTCTGCCTTACTTGAATCTCTTATGCCTCTCAAAAACTGATGCTCGATTCATGCAAGATGCTCAAAAAGCAGTCTGAAGCATTCTATACGTTTCTGTGGCATTTTACCCAGTTTAAAACAAAATTTTATTGCATATCCTTCTTCTACACGTCCAAATTGCATTTTTGAAATTCACCAACTGTGACAATCAGGCTTTAGCAGGGTGTATTCCAATTGCTGCTGTAGCTGTTCCTTTGAACCTGAAATCATAAAAATTGGTCAGTCATCTCATAATAGGTATAGCAATTACATACTGAATTCTCCACCAATTTTGAATGACTGTACAAAAAAGTCTGGAAATTATTGAAGGCACCACGTAAATAGGTCCATGTGTATGGAGTCCATCGAAGAACGTCATGAGTTCGTCCTTGTTTCTCCAACAGTGTCCCCCAAGGATGATAGAAGTTAAGAGGCCGAATAGCTGTTTTTTCATGGAGCGTTGCATCCAGGAATTTTTCACGATTAGTTGAAGCATTCTTGTGCAGTTTCCAACTCCAATTGACACAACTGCTGCTTGGAAAAAATCCCCGGAACTTTATCGGATAACTCAAACTTCCATATGATAAATATATATATATATATATATATATATATATATATATATATATATGTGTGTATATATATATATATATATATATATATATATATATGTGTATATTTAGGCAGCATTTCTTCGTTAATGCAAATTTCATTGAACATAATAGACATTTTATGCCTACATATTCTCTTTTGGATCCGTTCGAATTCCCGTATTACTTTTATCGTATTCGCAGGGAACTGATTAAGGTATTGTCCATAGTTGTATGTATCCCTAGTACTTTCTGCCCGACTTTGGGCCATCATCAGGGGAGAATCTGTTACAAAAGTGATGTAACTTTTGTTTTAGCAAATTACTACTGTGTAAGGACGTCTTGCTGTTGGAGATTATGGCGCTTGCTTTTAAATGTAATTCTGTAAATAGTGCCTGATGATGGCCCAAAGTCGGGCAGAAAGTACTAGGGATACATACAACTATGGACAATACCTTAATCAGTTCCCTGCGAATACGATAAAAGTAATACGGGAATTCGAACGGATCCAAAAGAGAATATGTAGGCATAAAATGTCTATTATGTTCAATGAAATTTGCATATATATATATATATATATATATATATTCGAGCGGAAGCAAAATTAGGAAAATTCTAGTATAACAATAAACGGCTCTGTTATATTAAAATAAGATAAAATAAGAAGATAGACACAAAACAGTAAATTTACTCAAGATGGCTGCCTTTTTTTTTTAAACTATTGTATCAACCCGCCTTTGAAACGATTTGCATGCCTTCAAAAATAAATTCTTTAGACATTCTATTCCATTCCTCCTTAATAGCAGTCTTAAGCGAACCAATATACGGATAAGAAGTATCATTGGTTTTGTTTTCTAAAACGCCCCCTTTAGCGTAATAAAGCGGGTTAAGACCATAAAGAAACTCCATTTATTTCGAAAATTTTTGTAAGGCTTGATTTCAGCGTCATCTAAATCGTATATTCTTCGTCGTTTTTCTTGCTCACTCATATTGGGTGGAATTTTTATGAAAAAGTGCTTGAATCATAGAGCTAATCATGAAAATTTAGGTTTGCCACGTTTTTTTCTTTTGTTTTTCTTTTCAAATATTGAACAAATCAAACTAAAAACCTTCTAAAACTTATTCCCTATTTTACTTCCGTACCTGGTATTATGTAAAAAAATAGTAATTGTGATTCATAACCGTTTAAAATTTACTTCGCAGGTAAATTCTCCGCGTGGCTGAATGGTTAGAAGCTTTGGTTTGGCGTTTGAGTCAACCGGGTTTCTATCCCAGCTACGGGAAGATACTGTCTAGCCACACTGATGAGTTCTGATAGAACGAAACAGATCTGTCTGTGGATGACTATATATATATTGACAGCATTTCTTCATTAATACAAATTTCGTTGAACATAACCGTATTGATTTTTTAGTATTCGGCGGGAATTGATTGATATATTTTACATCATTGTTTATATCTCAAATAGTTTCTGCCCGACTTTGGGCCATCATCAAGGGAGGATCTATTGCAAAAGTGATTTAACTTTTGTTTTTACATTACTACCATGTAAGAAGAAGAGCGTCTGTACTGTTGGAGTGTGTAGCGTTTACTTGTAAATGTGTTTCTATAAATAGTGTCAGTAGCTAAAGACATTTATGTACATTAGCACTGGTTTGAAAATTAATTCTGCTAAGTGTGGGTTGCATGTTTCTAATATGTAGTGTTTCGAGATTCTGTAGTTTTGTTTGTTATTTTGATGTTCTAATATTGTTGTGTTGTCGGTAAGAATTTTTCGTAATTCTGTTCTTGGGCATATAAACAATTATTCCTGCCGAATACAATAAAATCAATGCGGCAATATGAAAGGATCAACAAGAAAATATGTTGACAGAAAATATCTATTATGTTCAACGAGACGAATACGAAAATTTCGTCAATGCACACCTCGAGGCAGCAGCAAAATACATTCCAACAAAAATTAAAACTAAATATAGAGTCCCATGGGAAACTTTAGCGGTGAGAGAAAAACGTGCACTAGTGAAAACAGCCTCCAAAAACTATCGAAAAAACCCAACAAACACAAATGCCTTAAAACTAAAAACGGCACAATATCAATTAGCAGGCATATATATAAAGGAACAGACAGAATACATTCAAAATCAGATAGATAAGATTAGAGACTCGGTGGAAGATAGACAATCTAGAATTGCCTGGCAAACAATAAACGAAGTGAGCAGAAGAAAGAACACAGCCAAAGCAAAACTTAAAGCAGCAAACCAACAAGAAAGAATAAAACTGTGGAAACAGCACTTCGAAAACTTACTTGGAAACCCACCAAAAATAACACATGAACCAATCACCAGTATAATTAGCAAACAATTAGACATTAAACTTGGACCGTTCACACAAGAAGAACTCGACTCGGTTCTCAGAAAAATTAAAAATAGGAAAGCTGCAGGGCTGGACGAAATTCCCCCGGAAGTATGGAAGACCAGACAATTCGACGACATACTGCTCCGACACTGCAACGCAGTATACAATCAAAATCCTATAGATAGATGGACGAAGCAGGTTTCTATTGTTAGGTTTGGTTTCTCTGTTTAATGGTATATAAATATAAACCTTCGTGGGTTATTTAATGCCAAAGCCATTCTTCTAGAAGAGCCTCTGCTTCGAATGCTAGGCTGCTTTTATTGTAATTTGAAGAATAAAATAATAAGTTAGCAAAATATTGCAAAACTATAGACTCACCCTTAAATAAAAAAGCAGGTTTCTATTGTTAGGTTTGGTTTCTCTGTTTAATGGTATATAAATATAAACCTTCGTGGGTTATTTAATGCCAAAGCCATTCTTCTAGAAGAGCCATTATTTAACCCATAGCTGGGAGGATAAGGGGCTCAGACCTTTCCCAAGGGTATTTGTCCGAAAGTTAACGTAATAGCGCGACTGCAGTCCATCAATTTAACCATTACACCACGAGTTTTGTTTTAACAGCATGTCAACCCGTACAGGGTTATTTTATGCCCAGGCATTTAAAGATTTCGTTCATTGTATGTTCATATTTTTATGTAGTATTTTCTGGGGAATATTTTTTGAAGGGGTGAGTTGCACACGGTCTTTTTGAATTCAAATACTTTTTAAACTGATCCTTTTGACCAGTATGACCATAATAAATCAGAGTGGACCTGGGAGTAATGGCAATGAAGGGGTACTATATATCATGCATGTTACAAGTCTTTAAAAAAATGTTTAGTTTATTGATTTGTGTGTGTATCTGTTGAATGAAATTAGTTTTTTTTTTACTTTTATTTTGCATAATTTTCATCCTTTATATTATGCACAATACAAATATTCTATAAATGTAATTTCAGGTAGGAAACTTTTTATTACCTTTGAGTTAAAGGTTTCAACATAAGGAAGAGAGATGCACAATATTTCTATGATGACTTTTCCATCTACCTCCCATCTCGTGCGACACCTGCCGCAAGGCCACTGGCCTGGCTTCGGTGAGCCCCTAAAGTCGCCCCCTCTCGTTCGGTGTCTAGTTCTCAACTCAACTGACTTTTTCAAAATCCCCAAAATTCTCCACGCGCGTTTCCGGTGTATGACGTCATTCACAATCACTGGTCAACCTTTGTATCTGGGTTTTTTATTTTGACATCTGTGAATGACACATCCTCCCCGCGAGCGCGTTAACACCTGCGCCCAAGTTTGCACCTAACTGAACCCAAAGGCAAGATATATAAAACGAAATTCCTCGGCCATTTTATTACAGACATTCAAAATGTATTAATTTGTATCTATTAAAACGTCTTTGCTCTTTCATGATCTAATTTCTACAGAGTGTCTCAAAATAGATGTAACCTATCAATATGATGAAGTTTATTACTAAGACAAGAGCAATGGCAGTCATTTGGAACATGTCCGGTAAAAAAATGCATCCTTTGAGATAGAAACATCAAATCAATGTTTTTCTTATTGATATTATATCAGCTTACAGGACATACAATCTTTTTTTAGTTTCTTATCTCAGTAATAGATTATTATCATATTAATGGGTAGCATCATTTTTGAGACGGTTTTGAATGATTTTGTCTCCAAATAAGTAGTGACGCAAAATATTTTTCCTCTCTTGTCCAAGGCATTGTGATCAATGATTAAAAGTTGTTATAGTATACTATTTTCAAATCTGAAACAAAAGAGAACAGAATGTGACACTGTTAAGGGGGGGTGCCAAGCAGACGATATTTTTGTTTGTTTTGGCGCGAAACCAAAGGCTCGAGATCTTTGACGCGACCGGAAGTGGGCAAGGGAACACCAGTCAGAGGAGTTGGAAAAAGGAATGCAGAGAAACCAGTTGGCGAAGGATGACGCAGAAGGGCAGTCGACAACGGACAGCAGAAGAGACCAGTCGGTATGAGATAGGGTCCAGGAGCAGTGAGGAAGACAGTCAAGACGAGTCGGCATTCCTAGTAGCTTTGTAGAAATTTCGCTAGAAATACACGCTAGCGTTAGTCTACAGATGCACAGAGAATGCCGTGTCACAAACTTGCGCTTCTTGCACTTTGAGTTGACCCAAGCCCATATTGTTCGTTTGTTCTTTGTTCTATTTCTCCTGCTCCCTCTGTTGTGTTTCTTGTGGCCATAAAGAAATGTGTGATGCCCCTATCGGAACCACAAGATTAATCACCGGCCAAGACAGAATTGTTCAAAGAGGTTCGCGAGGGTATTGTCATAGAATATTATTATTAGTAGAGTTATGTCTCAATATACATGGGTACCATGTATATTGATACACTCTATATTAGCAATCACATGGATCCCATGTATATCAAGACGCCTATATTAGCAGTCACACAGGTCCCATGTATATTGAGACACCCAATATCAGCAGTCACATGGGTCTCATATATATTGAGGCACCCTATATTAGCATTCACTTCGATCCCATGTATATTAAGACGCCCAATATTAGCAGTCATACGGGTCCTATGTATATTGAGACACCCTATATTTTAAGTATAAATTTAACCTGTATCCCGAAATAAAGTAAATTCAGACCACCATACCTCAGAGGTTTGGAACTGGAGCCTCTACAAAAGATGCACTTTTGTGTCGTTTGTAGAACCCATTAGTAAATTAATAATCCAAACTAACTATACTAAAGATAAAAAAAAAGTTTCAGTATTAGGTTTTTGTCTAATAGATTTTATTGTATTTATATATTTCTCACTAAAATCGTAATGAGAGCCGGAGAGCTCAAAGATTCACTTTGTCTCACTTATAGATCTCCCCCTGGTTTTACCGTTTCTTAAAATTTCCATCCACATAATTGCTTTTCTATTATTACAATCCTCGTAATAAATTTCCATTTATAGGCATTCGCGTAATAGGTTTCCTATTATTACTATTCCCATAATAACTTTTCTGTTATTACAATTCTCGTAATAACTTTCTCTTTATAGGAATTCACGTGATAACTTTCCTTTTATTACCATTTACATTATAACTTTTCTGTTATTATAATTCTAATAATAACTTTTCATTTATAGGCATTCACGTAATAACTTTGCTATCATCACCATTCACATAATGACTTTTCTGTTATTACAATTGTCGTAATAATTTTCTGTTTATAGACATTTACGTAATAACTTATCTATTATTACCATTCACATAATGACTTTTCTGTTATTACAATTCTCGTAATAATTTTCTATTCATAGGTATTTACGTAATAACTTATCGATTATTACCATTCATATAATGACTTTTCTGTTATTACAATTCTCGTAATAACTTTCTATTTATAGGCATTCACATAATAACTTTCCTTTTATTACCATTCACATAATGACTTTCTTGCTATTTCTATTAATGCAATAACTCTTTAATAATTACTTCCTACGTGTGTTTAACACCTAAAAGATTCATTAAATATCGTGACAATGATAAAATAAAATTGGTTAAAATTTTCTCTGTAAAGAAATTAATTTTATCGCTTGATATTTAAAAAAGCATTAAGTTTACACAATCTTTCATTTAGTGTTTTTTTTTTGTTTTGTTTTGTTTTTTATCGAGAGGGTTAGGTATATTGCTCACTTAATATGATGTCTTTTCAGAACGTTATGCTGAGCATATTGTGTAAGAATGTCCATACTTTGTTGATATAAACTGTTATTCTACATTGAAATATGCTTCAGTGGTAGTGGAATTTGATATTTGAAAGATTCAATGCAATTCTCTATCAGCTAGAAGAGATTGGTTGGTTTTTTTCGGTTTATTGGCATATCAAACTTTGTAGGTTATTTAATGCCAAATTCCCTTGATAAATAACAAATATATTTGTAAATACATTCTGCTGATAACATTTTAAATTGAACAGGTGTTGTATAGCCGTAATACGTAGACAACCATATACATATATATGCGGAAACATAATCAACAATAATGACGAACGAACACACTTCTTTAGAAAAATATACCTCTCACACTTTATTCTCGAAAGGGTTGCGAAAGGGTTGCGTGTGAGAGGTGAGTTGGAGACTGAATAGACTGCAACATATTGACCCCCAGTTCCTCTCGCTATAGCAGCACTTCTTTTCTCATACTGCTGGGCTGCTCAACCGGGGTTCCTGAGGGCCCAAGCCCTCTGTCTGGGAGCTGGTTCTCACTGCCTCGAACTGCAACTTGAACTTCAACTGCAACTGACTCCAGCTGACTCAACATTCCGTGGCACTGGGTTATATAATTGCTTGACATCCACCTGCTTCCTGTGAGCGTCGCATTTACACCGAATTCAACCCGTCCATAGTCAAGATTATATCTTGATATCTTCGAGCAGATGCACCTGTTTCTCGATTGACTGCTGGATCGAAGGTCAATATATAACACCGGACCTCATTTCTTTTACATAGTTAAATGGTTTCAAATATTTCTATCTAACGAAAAATTCTGTTTACTAGCAATCATTGCTTTGCCCATATTTACGGGCATGATGTTTAGAGTGTTCGCCAATGGCCCAGGAGACCTGGGTTCTATCACAGGTCAAGTCATACCAAAGATTAAAAATATGATCCTCGATGCCTCCTTGCTTAACACTCAGCCTTATAAGGTATGGATCAAGGGTAAAGGGGAGCAATCGAGGGAAAGAAATAGTACGCCCCCCTCTCCTTGATGTAGTAGCTATCGAAAAGGGAGCCTTTGGGTTACCTTCGATTAAGTTCGATGACTTTACTTTTAATTATGATTTATAAGTCTTTTAGTTAGTAGGCAATATCATTTTTAAATAAGTTAGAACTAATTTGTTTATGTGACACTATTAGTTGGATATATGCACATACATGTATACACACATGTGTGTGTGTGTGTGTGCACCCATACATGTGTGCGTGTGTGTGTATATATATATATATATATATACGCCCACACACACACACACACATACACACATATATATGTGGCAAGATGAGTTAGATTCGGTCTGAGTATCAAATTTCAAATGTTAAGAAAACCCATTAACTAGATTAAGGAAATCCAGATGAGAAAATGTTTATATATATGGCCACGGACGTGGGTAAGTATTAAGTACTTGTCGGATACTGGTCAAAAACTTAAAAGGGTCTGAATTTAATGTCCCCCCATCGGAGACGGCCAGTCTAGGAAATATTTTTATGTCCAGTTTTTTCAAGAGAGAAATGGCCCTCCAAAAAGTTATGGGTTTATTCGTGGGTGTCCCTTGGCCGGAAATAATTATGAAACATTCTGCATATATATTGGTGCGTTTTGGGTCCTAGCAGTTAGACTTAGTTTGGGTTCGAGGGAAGTTGATTCGACCGGAACAAAGAACAACGAACAGCGACATTACCAGCCGGACCCAGTTAGTTAAGATAATCTTTTGTCAGCCGAAACTCAAACTAGAACTAATTATCCACAAAGTGTTACACACTCCCCATCCTTCCTTGACGTTTTAACTACAAAGTTGTTGTTGAGATTTTGTTCTTTTCCCTGTGAACCTGCCTCTCGCTCGATCCGGCCACACATAAGTTCTCGACTTGGGGTTAGTAAAAAGTTGACTTGGGTCATGTAGACAGACAGTAGAAGTTGAGTTCCGACCATGGTGTTGATAAGTTGGGGTTTCGACCGTTGAGGCATACAGTTGAGTTTTTCGGGTCCTGACAGGCGAAGATGAAAGGAGATCTAAAACCCCACGAGATGTGCCGAGCGTTTGAGTTTATTAGCATAGTTCTTTTCCCTGTGAACTTGCCTTTCGCTCGATCTGGCCACACATAAGTTCTCGACTTGGGGTTAGTAACTCATGCAACGAGCTGCAGAGGCAGGTATTATCACATTTATTCACTGGTATTGCTATTGTTTCAACACAGTTAAATAGTTTCAATTATTGCTAACATTATTAATTGTAATTAATCTTAATCCTTACTTTACAGACAGTGAAGTGGTTACAAGTATTGCTATTTATCCCTAATTCTTCTATTCAGCAACATTTATGCATTGCACAGGCAAAGGGTTCTAGGTATTGCTATGTACTTGTCTTTAATTGGAATCATTTTGAGATGAGGCTTTTAATCTGAGAATTAATTGTTATTTATTGCGGACTTTTCCCCCTCACCTTGGTAGTTGTTTTTTTTTGGGGGGGGGGGTTGTTTCTTATTTCACTACGATTCGGCCAAATTTCACCTCTGGCCCTTTTCAGGTGATTTACCGCGACCTCGGATAGGAATGCTGAGTCTTGTAACCGTATCCCCAGTAATTACTGCCTTCCATAGTTGTTGTCTATCGCACCACGTTTTTGACCAAGTAAACCTCTGGCCGGCTTGGGTAGGATTTGAAACTGCTATCTTCTGACAATGCTCACCTGGAACCGAAGAGACTCAACGCCTCTATCTGCTGCGCCACGGGCCCCGAAGAAGAAAGAAGAAACAACACAAAAAAACCTACCAAGATGAGGGGGAAAAGTCCACAATAAATAAAAATTTATTGCTACGTAATACCAATAATTCAGTTTATCCGCGCAGGTAAATAGTTTCAAGTATTCTTATGTATCACTAACAACTCAATCTAATATAAGCCTTTCTTTGCCCACAGTTTTATATGTTAAACAATTCTATTTGACCCATAGATAGGACCCTATCAGGTGCTTCCTTTTTGGGGCCAAACTGGACTTGGAAATGATTGCAATGAAGAGGTACTCCACATTTCCAAAAGCCCCAGGACTAGAGACTCACCATCAGAATGTTTAGAGTTATATCAGGACACGCATTGGGGAAGAGTGTTATATAATTACGGAATGATATTTTTTATATTGATAATTTTTCGGTAATCATATTTTATCATTCAGTTTGGTTAGGCTTTGAACTATTCGGCTCTCAGTTCAGGTGCACAGACATTAGGTACAGGTTATGCTCGCGCGCAGATGATAGGACAATCACAATTGTCATAATAAACCCCAGGTGGGAAAGGAGGCTTGATTGTGAGTGACGTCATGCCCGGAAGCGATGGGCTGAGAATTTGGAGATTTTGAAAAAGGTGTCAGTTGGGAGTTGACTCGGGCCATGTAAGACAGACGATGTTTTCTCTGCCTTTGGGCATAGAGAATTGAGTTCTCTGCCATGGAGTCGAGAGTTGGAAAGTTGACTTGGGCCATGTAGACAGACAGTAGAAGTTGAGTTCCGACCATGGTGTTGAGAAGTTGGGGTTTCGACCGTTGAGGCATACGGTTAAGTTTTTCGGGTCCTGACTAGCGAAGATGAAAGGAGATCTAAAACTCCACGAGATCTGCCGAGCGTTTGAGTTTTACTAGCATAGTGTGATACGAAAGACTTTTAAAAATTGTGTCTCTCTCTCTCATCGTGTCGAAGAACCAAACTCAGAAGTCAAGAAGTTAATAAACGTTTATACCTGAACAACGGAGTCGCTGGTGTATTTGTATTACGGCTATATAACAAGAGCTTTATTTCTTTGCTGAGATGCAGCTACAGTAGAAATTGGAATACACCCTACTAAAGCCTGATTGTCACAGCTGGTGAATTTCAAAAATGCAATCTGGACGTGGGGACACTTTAGAAGAACGATATGCAATAAAATACTGTTTTAAACTGGGAAAAAAGCCACAGAAACGTATGGAATGCTTCAGACTGCTTTCGGAGCATCTTGCATGAATCGAGCATCATTTTTTGAGTGGTATAAGAGATTCAAGGAAGGCAGGGAGTCTGTGAGGGATGATGAGAGGTGTGGAAGGAATAATAAAGTCAATACACCAGAGTTGATTGGCCAAAGGGTTAGAGTTACTATGTTGAGGTTTTAAGGGAGTTCAGGAAGAGATTCCGGCAGAAGAGGCCAGCACTCTTGAAATCGGGTCAGGGGCATTTCCACCAGGTCAATACACCAGTCCACAACTCCATCCTTGACACAGACTATTTGACCAAGATGGGCAACAAGACAGTTCCCCACCGTCCCTATAGTCCAGACGTTGCTCCCTGTGACTTTTGGTTATTCCCTAAGCTCAGAGGCTGTCGTTATGAGACAACTGAGGAGATGAAAGACTGTGACGAATGTCATTGACGAGCTCACACAAGAGGACTTCCATGGGGCCTTAGCAGTATGGGTTGCCATAGGAGTTGATAAGATTAAAGAGATTTTAAAGCTAACAATAATAATAGATTTTTAAAAATCTACAGATTGTTGAAAAAGTCGCATTATTTGAATTGAAAGTTGCCATTCTTTAACAATCTTGACAACAAAACACTCTCGTAATATTTATCGTGACAGCCATGACAATATATAGCATACATTGCAGAATTTTAAACAAAAGAGATTGATTGTTTTGAGGCATTGTTTAAACTCAGCTTGAGAGTGGGGAGGATGTCTTACATTTATCTATGCCTTCCAACCGGTAAGATTTGATTAAAGGTTGTTTTTCGTAGGGCGTATTCGCGGAGAGGGTGGTTGCGCACGAGTCTTGGCTCATGTGTTATGGGTCATAGATTCGTTAATCTCGAAGGCCATGTGAAATGTGAACTATGGTTAGTTGGTTGGATTTTATGGTATATCAATCTTTGTAGGTTATTTAACGCCAAATCCATTTTTATGCAAATAGTTCTATTTCAAATAATTCAGTTTAGCTTGAGTACACAGATTAAATGTCAAAAACATTTCTATTTCAAGCTATTCAGTTTGTTCAAATAGTTCTAATTCAGCTAATTCAATTTAGTATAAGTACAGGTTTTGTTTACACAGTTAAATGTCAAAACAGTTCTATTTTAAACAATTCAGTGTAGCATGAATACGCAGTTCTATTTAACCCATAGATATGATTTTTCTCAGGTGGACCGGGGGCGGTGGCAATAAAGGGGCACTCTGCATCCCCAAAGCTCCAGTATTTGTGGAAACCTCACCATGAGATTATTTTGTATCATATCCAGGACATTCGTTGGGGCGGGTCTTACCCCTCTGCAGAGAAGTAACCATTGTATTCTACGGATCCAGCCGACTGAGCTATGGCAATTATGCTAGTAATTGCTAAGTCCCCCGGCACGAATGCCAGGTTTCCTTGTTGCTATCAATTCATTAGACCCAAAGTTTAGTGGAATATGAATCTATGCTTGTTTACGGTTGAACACTAGGCACGAATGCCAGGTGGCCTTGCCCAGTCGGCAGGAGCCGCAGAATACATAGACAACATCTCTACAGAGTGCTAAGACTCCCCTTCAACAAGTGCTCTGGATATGATTCTAACCAATCTGATGGTGAGGTTCCAGTAGAGCAGGATGTTAGGGGAACGTAGCGTACTCCTTCATTGCCATCGCTCCCAAGTCCACTCTGGCCCGGAGTGGTAGCACTTGATAGGATCCTATCTACAGGCCAAATAGAACTAAACCGTTTACTAATGTTAAACGGAATTGTTTGAAATAGAATTGTTTATATGTATAAAAATGGGATGGTTGATATGGCATAAAACCTAACTAAACCAAACTAAACCAGTTGGCCCGGTGCTAGACCGGAACAGTAAATAAATATTGTGAGCCACTGAGTGGCGGAAGTACATGTGACTTTTTTAGAGATATTATCATAAATAAGATGTTCGTTTAGATTAAATAACGATTATCTAATAAGTATTAAAAACATGTCGTAAATAACTATATGAATGGTGAGTCCAGGGTGTTGTAGTTTCGATTCCAGATACATAATCTCCCTTTTGATAAACTTCACAATTAGATTATTACATTAAACTCATTAGACGAAGAATAAAACAGATGAAGCGCTAGCTCTTATCATTACTCCTGGAGTTCATGTCTAAATTTTGATTATGTGAATGGTTATGTCAGGACGAGACTGATTGCATTTCACATAGCACTAATACCCTTGGGAAAGGTATGAATCCAATTCTTCTCTCTCCAGCTATGGGTAAATAGTAGGACAGACTGGGTTCTTCAGCCTTGGCGAGGCAACTAGTCTAGGAGAAGGAAAACTCTGAATTCAAACCTGTTAAACCCCGCTTAAAACTTGACCTTGTGTCATATCCTACCTGAGCGGAGGGGTTGGTAAATAGGATGTCGGGAAAGTTAATTCGTGATAAAAAAATAAGCTGGAAGTCATTCCGTGAATTTCTTCCTAGTGATCGTTTGAATCTTCGCAGAGATGGCTGGTGAGGAAGCCGTTGCTCTACGATCTCCACCAGTGGCCTAAACTTCAAAGTGTTTGACCAACATGAAAATTTGATTTCCTGTTTGGAAATGGGTTTAGGTACTATTTACCAACCCCTCCGCTCGGGCAGGATATGACACAAGGTCAATTTTTAAGCGGAGTTTTACAGGTTTGAATTCAGAGTTTTCCTTCTCCTAGACTAGTTGCCTCAACAAGGCTGAAGAACCTAGTCCGTCCTACTATTTACCCATAGCTGGAGGGAGAATAAGGGGGTTCATACCTTTCCCAAGGGTATTTGCCCGAAAGTGAACATAATAGCGCGACTGGAGTACGAACTCGCGTACTACGATTCCGCAGTTCATCGCTTTAACCATTACACCACGAGTTTAGGTTGAAGTTATTTTTGTATCTTGCTTGAACAGTTTTAAAAGACTTGTTTTTGTTATAAGTCTTCGCACAAAGATCGTCTGTTCTCTCGTTCAAGGCATGATTTCGTTATATTTGGTTAAATATCTTAAAAGGTTAACTATTTCCTAGCGATAATCTAGGAACGCATACAGAGCATCCCTAAATTCATTTCATCCAAAAGTCATGAGACTCCTACAAAGGGTTGAAAGGACCAAAGATAGAATAGGCAGACATTTTAATCAAACATATACATATATCCCGCATGTAGATGCCTACATCCTTGTATATGTAGGTAAAATGTACATACACGCACGGGCGCGCACATATATATAGTCATCCACAGACAGATCTGTTTCGTTCTATCAGAACACATCAGTGTGGCTAGACATGAGGTTCCGTAGCTGGGATCGAAACCCGGTTGACTCAAACGCCAAGCCAAGCTTCTAACCATTCAACCACGAGAAGCCATTAGCTGCAAAGAAAATTTTAAACGGTTATGAATCATAATTACTATTGTCTACTTACATCCGTTCAATGGCTACCGAGACCTCAATACATATATGAAGACGCTCGCAATATACGCTAATAGCAACACGATTACTTCTTCGCCAAGGAACTCAACCGTACGGGGTAGGGGAGTATATATCTCTATAGTCATCCATATATATATATATATATACATATATAATGTCATCCACTAATCGAGCTCATGATGGTGAACAAATTTAAACAGAACGCTATCAACAGAAATAGAATATTTATCAACACAAATAGAATATTTTAGAATTTTCTCTTTTTCACTTTGGTAATAATTAATAAAAAACTAAAGGCATTTCAAAACAGTGTCGCTATTTTCAAAATTATTTCTATTGATTCTACTTGGGAGGTGTTTTTATGAGTAAAGCTTCTAGGATTTGTAGCCGAGGCTGTTTAATTTCAAGAGCTATTAGAGATATAAGATTTTTCTAAATTTGATTCAAAGAGAGAGAGAGAGAGAGAGAGAGAGAGAGAGAGACTTTTAAGATGTAGGGCTATTGAACTAGAATCATTAAGGTGCATTGTGAGTCAACTTGAAAGAGTCGTACTGATAAGACCAACGTACGTATTATTTTCGGAGGAGAGACAGTCTCCCAAAGGACATTTGAAAATATATATGACGTTTGTCCTATCTTGAAGTTCAGTGGAGGGAGAAAAATTATTAAAAACTAATACATACATATATATATATATATATATACTGGTCTCTCTAACTTTGATGAGGCAACAGGTCTGGTAGAAAAAGCTCTGAATTCAAAATCTGGGGAGTGTTCTTCAAGAAAATCTATGGTGCACTGGTGTACCACTCTTCTGTTATCAGCACATTCAAGAAGAGTGACTGGTTCTGAAAAAAAAAAACCTCACCGCAATAAACAAATCTCCTGTGTAGGTAGTCCAACAGTTCATATCGTTTACCGAATTGCTGAAACCTCATAAGGTACGACCTATGCGAAAGTTTCCCCCAATGAGGGTAATTACTGGCTGCTGCCATAGCATAAATGCAAAGCCCCTCTAATGAATTAATCGCTCCGGTAGCCAAGAACGTATATGCAAAAATTATATACATAAAAATTCCTTTATTGACGCTGAGAGTGAAGATAGCTCGGGAGTAAGACATCCGACAGGCACAAAATTAGCCTGGTGCCAAATTATCCCAGCTTGAAGCATCTCGCCTGTCTTGCCTCACAGAAGATTCGTGACGTAACGAAAGAGTCTGTCAGTGTGTGTGTGTGTGTGTGTGTGTGTGTGTGTGTGGCATATATATTTTTGTGTGTGTGTCTGTGTCTATATCTCACAATCCGTTCATAGCTCTCTGTCTTTCTTTTTTTCTATCTATCTAAGAGGTCAGCAAATGCTTCTGTGGTAACGCTAGTCTTAATTTGAAACGAAAGACTCGATAATTGCAAATACAAAAACCCATAACATTTTATACAATTGTATTAACTTTTTATATTTCACTTTGTAGTGTAAGGAATTTCTTTTGCTGTTGCCGTCGTCATTATGCAGATTAATTTTATAGTCACTTGAAAACTTAGTTGAGTTTTCATTTGGTCAATTGCTTCTCGACAGAGAGAAACAGTATCAAGAGAAAAAATTCCAGAAACAAAATACATCATTAATTTTATTGGAGTTAATTTTATACAGTAGATTTATCTTCCTTTCAACAGCATGGATCCAAATTTGTTTTCATTCTTTTTCTCAAGCAGTTTAATGTTTCACTCAGTTAAACTTCCTATCAATCTTGAAGCAAACTCGACATGCTACTCAAAAGTTATGAAGAAATCCAAGAAGCAAAAGTATTTGAATTCCAAATGTAATGTTTGGTTTCGTTGTATGGCATACCAAGCTTTCGTGTTCGCCAGTGGTCTGAGAGACCGAGGTTCAACCTAGGATCCATTCATACCAAAGACACAAAAAAAGGTACTTGATGCTTCCCTGCTGAACACAGTATTATAAGGTATGGATCAAGGATAAGTGGAGTAATCTCGAGAAAGGAATAGTGCTCTCTCCTACACCTTGGCGTAGTAGCTATTGAAAATGGAGCCTGCGGGTCACAGTCGGCTACGGTCGGCCAACTTACCTATCTTATATATATATATATGTATATATATATATATATCTGTGTGTGTGTGTGTGTGTGTGTGTGTGTGTGTGTGTGTGTGTGTGTGTGAGTTTTGTAAAAAAAATGTACCGATACCAACCCGTGTGGATTGAACCCAGATCTCCAGTTAACAAACACAACTGTTGAAATGAATTGGGTTACTGGGTTACATGACTAGAAATAGTAGGGCACCTCTGGTGGTGTAACGGTTAGCAAGCTAGACTAGCAAACCTACACAAGTGAGTTCGAGTCTCATTGGGTACCCCATTCATTCGGCCTTGTGCCATCGAAGCAAAGAGCTTTGTAAATTACATGACTAGAAATAGTAAACAAATCAGTCAGTTAGAGGTCTGACGAGGCGTGAAGTTTTGCATGAAGTCTGAATGTAACATTAAGAAGTTGCAGTGCAAGCCAGTAGTTTTAGTATTGCATTAGTATTCCATGCTCCTTATTTTATATTTTGACCTTCGACCCAGCCCCAAAAATGCTATTCCAAGGTAATATACCGGAAGGAAGTGACACATTCCAACGGCCAGTAATCGAAAGAGATCGCGTGGGCGGATTAAGGCTTATGATATGGGAAAAGGTGAAGGTCCCATTCTGCCATTACAGTCATGCACCGGAAGAGAGTAACCTCTGAACTGCATGACAGTTATTTCCGCTTGATGACGATTAAACATTCGATTTCAAAGATCCAGTAGGCGATCGTGTGGGCGTTGAGTTATTATTTAACTCAATTGAGTTTGGGTCCCAGAGCAGTTGTCAGTAGACTTCCAGACAGCTAGAGACCAGATGTGGTAGGGAAAGCCACACCCGACCGAGGGGGCACTCGGAAAACCCCCGATGCAGTTGCCAGCAGACTCCCAGAGGGTTAGAGACAAGATGTGGTAGGGAAGACCACACCAGACCGAGGGGGCCCTCGGAAAGCCCCGATGGAGTAGACCCCAACATCAGGAGAACAATAAAGACACAACGTAACGGCCATAACAGTGGGGTCAAAATATGAAGTTTACGTTCGGTCACCAGCATCCTCTCACATACAAACCCTTAAACAACCCTTTCGAACCCTTGCAATAAAGTGAGAGGTAAATATATTTGAAAAGAAGTCTTCCTGCGTCTTTATCTTGCGTCTTCCTTCCTTCCTGCGTCTTAATTATGGTGTCGTTGTGATGCTGAATGAACGTGTAAATAACTATATAACACTTAGCCAGCATTGTACAAGGGTGAAGAGATTATAAAGTGTCGTGCAAAATTACCTCCTGAACGAAAACAGGAATATATATATATATATATTATTTGAAAGCAAATAGTTTCTAGATAGCACTTTTAAACGCGTGCGAGTCTATTTGTTTTCAAACATTTCAATGGTTTCAAGTATTTTTATTCAACACAAATAATTCTGTTTAATATCAATCATTTGTTCTGGCAAAATTTTTAAAGTATTCCTATTCAACATTAATGATTCCATTTATTTAATTGGTTGGTTGATTGGTTTGTGACATATCAACCATTGATGATGATTCAATGTCAAATGTGTTTTTACATATATACAAGTAAAGTGAAGTTGGCGACAGTAGTCGAGCGCGATCAGAAGGCTCCCTTTTCAAAAGCTACTACACCGAGGTGTACGGGAAGGTGCTACTCCTTTCCCTGGATTGCTCCCCTTTATCCTTGATACGTACCTTATATTGGTGAGTGTTAAGCAAGGAGGTATCAAGTTCCGTTTTTAAAGTCTTTGGTATGACGCGACCTGGGATTGAACCCAGGTCTCCTCTGCATAGATGCAGTCAGTGTATTCTGCAGCCCCAGCCAACTGGGCCCTCAGTTGGAGAGTCTTATTCCTCTGCTGAGATGCAGTTGGTATATTCTGCTGCCCCAACCGACTGGGCCCTCATTTAGAGAGTCCTACTCCTCTGCAGAGATGCAGTCGTTGTATTCAACAGCCCTTAGCGACTGGGCCCACAGTTTGCGAGTCTTATTCCTCTGCAGAGATGCAGTCAGTGTATTCTGCAGCCCCAACCGGCTGGGCACTCAGTTTAGGAGTCTTATTCTTCTGTAGAGATGCAGTCAGTATATTCTGCAGCCCAAAACAACTGGGTCCTCAGTTTGGGAGTCTTATTCCTCTGCAGACATGCAGTCAGTGTATTCTGCAGCTTCAGCCAACTGGACCATATTTATTTAATGCAATAAAATATCAGATTATATTAGAAAAAATAACCCCACTAAAGGAGAACATATATAAAAATGTTGGATTAATTTCTACATCTTTCTTGTTGATTATTTTTTAAAAGTATACATAGGATTATTTTTAATAGATTTGAGAATAAAACAATATTCGAAATTAAAATTAAACATGATTATTCATCGAACCCGGTCTTGGTGTTCACTTTTTGACAATTTGGTTTAATGGCATATCAACTCTTGATGTTTAATTAATGGCAAATTCTGTAAATACATAAAAGTATCTTTGCTGTATATATTGATTTTTATTTTAAATGAGCGAGATTAAATTTGTTTGCACACAAATAATTTTGAATATTGCCATTTTGGCACACATTTAAATGGTTTCCAGTATATAAAATGATAAAATATTTCTACCTGACCTGCAGATATGACTCTAGCAGGTATTACGACGCTGGGTCAGTGTGGACCTGGGAGTGATGGCAATAAATAGGTACTCCACACCCTCACCACTAGTATGCCGATTATGTACACCATTTACTATGTAAACCTTTTATTTCTTAATTATACATACTGAGTAATATATATATATATATATATATATATATATATATATATATATATATATGCAAGTTAGCCTTGATGATGGCCTATGAAATGTCCGAAAGCACTCGGAACATTTTTTTCAATTTCAACTTGAAACCAAGACTCTTATCTGGAAACTTGAAAGAATCTTAATTAAATTATATAGACGAAATATGTCTTTAGTATGTCATCAAACATGCTTAAATGAAAGACTGCTGCCCAACTACACACTCACACACACAAACAGACACACAACTCACACATATTTATATATATATGCTCCGGAGGGTGGAGCACTCGGGCAAAGGAATTAAAGGCTCCTACTCGCGTAATACAAAGTTCTTCGAATGAATTTAACACTCTGGTATCCGGTAAGGCAAAATGTAAACAAACAAAAGCCAGAACATAATGCCTAATGATTCCCGAGCTGACGTATGTCGAATGTTGGCTGAGCGGTATGCAATAAGTTTAACGTAAAATTGGGTGGGTTTCGATCCCAGCTTAAAGCGTTCTACGTGTCTAGCCATACCAAAGAGTTGTGGTAAAACAAAACAGTCTGTCTGTGGATGAAAATATATACATTCTCCAACCCCCCAAAAAACACTAAGAGTGGGTAATAGTAGCAAAGAGCAGATGGCTAGAGACTAATTACATTCAATCCCAACAAACAATCGCTCTGTTTACAGAGGGAAGGTTGAAGGGATCTAACGTAAAGAGTCTCTGACACTTTGAGATGAAAAAGCGAATGTGATCGACTCAGAATACTGAATCGGTCAACATTGAAGTCTGCAACACATTCCCTACTATTAACCATGTGCTCCGCTATAGAGGACCCGGGTGTATTTGCAAGCTGACATCTTTTAAGCTGAAGATTTAAAATTCGTGCTGGAAGATGGTGTCTTATGCGGAGATCTAAGCGATTAGAGGTCCTGCCTACGTAGTCACTGCCACAACGATATGTATATTTATATATTACTGAATTAATATGGTGGGGAGGCAAGACATCTTTACGCATTGAAATAAATGAAGTGCGAATCTGAAAAATGACTCGCACAGTGGTTGAAAAATAGCATCAACCAACAGCCGTGGTGGTGGATGTGGCCAAACTCTTACCCCTGAAGCCTATGTACGGCAAGCGCAAATAAATATTTTTCTAGCGTTAAGATCTTGACAAGAGCCAGACGAAACCGGTCGTTCAAATATATACATTTTTTTTAAATAATAAACATGCCTACACCTTCCAAGGGATGCATACTCCCCTTCCCTAAAAAGGGGGACCTCGGATTAGCCAAAAACTACCGAGGCATAACACTTACATCCATAGCTGCCAAAATCTACAATGCCCTACTGCGAAACCGAATAGAACCCAAAATCGACAACATACTTAGAAAAAACCAAAATGGCTTCCGAAGAAATAGATCCACGACCTCACAAATATTAACCATCCGCAGAATCCTTGAAGGCGTACGGGCAAAGAACCTACAAGCGACATTAATATTTGTCGACTTTACCAAGGCTTTCGACTCCATTCACAGAAGAAAGATGGAACAAATCCTACTAGCGTACGGCATACCTAAAGAAACCGTAGCGGCAATAACGATTCTCTATAGAAACACTAAAGTAAAAGTACGATCACCAGATGGAGACACAGAATACTTCGACATTGTAGCAGGAGTACTACAAGGGGACACGCTGGCTCCGTATCTCTTTATCATTTGTCTAGACTACGTACTTAGAACATCGATTGACAAAATCAAAGAGAATGGCTTCGAACTGACGAAGAAAAGAAGCAGAAGATACCCCGCAACAACAATTACCGACGCCGACTACGCCGATGACATAGCGATACTGGCAAATACACTCAACCAAGCCGAAACACTTCTGCATAGTTTGGAACGAGCAGCAGCAAGCATAGGCCTCCATGTTAATGCACACTAAACGGAATATATGTGCTATAACCAAACGGGGGACATCTCCACTCTAAAAGGAACCCCTCTTGAACTAGTTGACAAATTCACGTACCTAGGAAGCAGCGTCGAATCAACCGAAAAGGACATCGAAACGAGGTTAACGAAAGCATGGACAGCTATCAATAGGCTATCGACTATATGGAAATCAGACCTAACCGATAAAATGAAACGCAGTTTCTTCCAGGCAGCGGTCACATCGATACTGCTATATGGATGCACTACATGGACGCTAACAAAACGGCTGGAGAAGAAACTAGATGGCAATTACACAAGAATGCTGTGTGCAATCCTGAACAAGTCCTGGCAGGAACACCCCACAAGACACCAACTGTACGGCCACCTGCCCCCTATCACGAAAACTATTCAAGTTAGGCGAACCAGACATGCAGGACATTGCTGGAGAAGCAGAGATGAACTCATAAGAGATGTACTCTTATGGATCCCCACACATGGCCGCGCAAAAGCAGGACGACCAGCACGAACGTACATTCAGCAGCTATGTGAGGATACAGGTTGTTGTCCTGAAGACCTACCTAGGGCGATGAACGATAGGGAGGAGTGGCGAGAGAGGGTCAGGGATATCCGTGCTGCCAGCACGATATGATGATGATGATATATATATATATATATATATATATATAGTATATCATGTTATATATAACATATTCTGTGTGATATACAACACCTTATGCTTTATAAATCTTTATTCCTTTTTGATATATATAACACGCATTTTAAACACAGAAATAACATTGGCTATTTTGAAGCAAGTCTTCGCGGCCTAATGCCTAATTTGGTGGACTACGAAATCGTTGTAGTAGTAGTTGTGGTAATATCTTAGCTAGACTTTAATAAAGACATCGTTTATAAATAAGATACTAATTGAAATTAAATAAAAATTCTTTAATAATCATTGAGAATAAAACGTAAATAACTGAGGGAATTTCAACGTTGGTGGTGACGTAGGTTCGGTTGCTGGCATATAGATACATAATCTCCTCTATTATAGAATAAATATGATATATTATGATATAATATAAAACCTGTTCCTATCACCCTCGACTGTCCTAATGCTTCTAAATCAACCGTTTAAAAAATTACACTGTAAGAACAATATTGCCGTTCTTTTTTCTATTTAAAAGGCTTACTTATTATTTTTGTGTAAGTGCGATTAGGAAATAAACGAAAATATCCCTATTTTATAAAGCAAAAAAATATTATTAAAAAAACATCAAATAGTATTATTTATTATTAATATTATTACGTTAAGCTTTTCTGAAACAGAGAGTGTATAATAAAAAAATCGAACTGCTTGAACTATAGATTTTCCCATCACTCCAGGCTTTCATTACAAAATTTTCCAAATTTGATTAACTGAATAATTAAATAGGAGAAAAGATCTCATCGATAAAAGTGAAAAAAAAATCCATGGCCAAAAAGAATAATGATAATTTTATTCTTTATGTTCTGTAAAGGATAAAATTACCGTTGTTTCTTTTTGGTCATGGATTTTTTTTTTTCAGTTTTATCGACGAAATTTTTTCTCATAAAACCAAGCAATTAGAAATTAATTATACCAACAAATATTTATTAAAATCAATTTTCTAAGATCAATACGTAAATAAGTTGTTCCGTTCAAATTATAAAACAGAATTGATTTATATATATATATATATATATATATATATAATCGTATTTCATTTGGATGTATATATGGCCAACGGTATTAATAATATCATCATCATGTCACACCATAAGCACGGATATCCCTGACCCTCTCCCACCACCCTTCTCTATCGTTCATCGCTTCCAGTCGGTCTTCAAGGTTACATCCTGTATAGGCACACAGCTGTTGTATGTGTGTTCTAGCTGGTCGTCTTGTCTTTGCTCGTCCATGTGAAGGGGTCCACAAGAGTATGTCACTTATGAGTTCGTCCCTACTCCTCCAGAAGTGTCCCGCATGTTTGGTTTGTCTAATTTCGATAGCTTTCGTGATGGGTAGTATGTGGCCGTACAGCTGCTGCTTTGTGGGGTGCTGCCTCTAGGACTTGTTCAATATTGCTTGCAGCATTCTTGGGTAATTACCATCAAGTTTTTTTTCTCAATACGTTTAGTTAGTGTCCATGTAGTGCATCCATACAGCAGTATCGATACGACCGCTACTTGGAAAAACTGCGTTTGATTTTATCAGTCAGGTCTGACTTCCATATATCCAATAGTCTATCGTTAGCTGTCCATGCCTTTGTTTGTCGCGTGTTGATGTCTGTATCGGTCTGTATCTACTTGATTCAGTGAGCTACCGTTTAGTGTGGAGATGTTGCCAAAGATTACCATTAATAATATAATCATATTTATAAATGAGTTTTATATAATATATTAAGTAAAGTTGGCGACCGAGGGTCACCTAAAAGCTCCCTTTTCGATATCTACAACACCGAGGTTTAGGTGGGGCGCTACTCCTTTCCCAAGATTTGCCACATTACCCTTGATACGTAGCTTATATTGCTGAGTGTTAAGCAAGGAGTTATCAAATACCATTTTAAAGTCTTTGGTATCACGCGACGTGGGATTGAACCCAGGTCTCTCAGACTATCGGCGAACACTCTACCCTCTTGACTAATTAGCCGGTAAATAATATTTTAATATATTATTTCAAATCCTTCAAATCCTTGACGAGACTGATTGCATTTCACATAGCACTAATACATTGGGAAAGGTATGAATCTAATTATTCTCCCTCCAGCTATGGGTTAATAGTAAGGCAGACTGTATTCTTCAGCCTTAGTGAGGCAACTAGTCTAGGAGAAGGAAAACTCTGTATTCAAACCTGTTAAACTCCGCTTAAAAATTGACCTTATGTCATATCCTGCCTCGGGTTGGTAAATATGATTATAATATACTAATGATATGATAATATTAATATATTAATAATATTATAATGTATTAATAATATGATAATATTAATAATATAATAATATCTAAAATATATTAATAATATAGTAATATTTATAAATGAGCTTTAAATAAAGATAAAATCATGGAGAACGTCATATAAATAACTATGGGAATTGAGATGTCGGTCGTTACGAATAATCAATATTATAAAGATATATATATATATATATATTTGATAATATGTTTGCTTATCTGCGATAAATGGTTTCATGTCTTTATACAATAGTCATCGTGATTGTCGTCTAAAGACGGCATGAGACCAGTGGTCGAAGATAAGCACCCATGCTATTAAATATATATATAAACTAATATACATTTGTTATCATATTATGTAATTGGTCTATTACAGATATTAAGCACTCTTCAAATTATACCGTTTTGGTCTGACATTAATCCAATAAGTGAGATATTTCCAGCCAGATACTGTTGTAATATATATATATATATATATATATATATATATATATATATATAGGCTTTCGATCATATGGAAATCAAACCTGACCGATAAAATGAAACGCAGTTTTCTCCAGGCTGCGGTCTGGTCGATACTGCTATATGGATGCACTACTTGGACGCTGACTAAACGGCTGGAGAAGAAGCTAGACGGCAATTATACAAGAATGTTGAGAGCAATATTAAACAAGTCCTGGCAGCAATACCCCACAAGGCACCAACTATACGGTCACCTACCACCTATCACGAAAACTATTCAAGCTAGACGAACCAGACATGCCGGATACTGCTGGCGAAGGAAGGGCGAGCTCGTAAGTGATGTACTCCAGTGGACCCCTGCATATGGCCAATCCAAAGCAGGACGACCAGCTCGAACATACATACAGCAGCTATGTGATGATACGGGATGTAACCCTGAAGACCTGCCGGACGCGATGAATGATAGGGAGACGTGGAGAGAGAGGTTCAGGGATATCCGTGCTGGCCGCACGACTTGATGATAATGATATATATATATATATATATATATATATATTGTCATCCACAGACAGACTGTTTTGTTGTACCAGAACTCTTCAGTGTGGCTAGACATGTAGGACGCTTGAAGCTGAGATCGAAACCCGCCTGAACAGCCTGAGTTCAAACAACAAAAATTAGAAATTTTAGTACAATGGTTAAGCGCCTTATCTTTTCCCCTAAATGGCATTTCGATACCTGAAAAGAGAAAAAAAAAATAACATCAAACAGAAACTTTACTTGTTTCTACACATGTTGACATCATTTGAACAAAAAATCTATTGACTTATTACGAAACGATATCAATTTTTTTAAACACTCTGTACATGATACCAATTTTTAACAGCATGTTTAGAAACAACAAAATTCCGTGTTTAATGTTTTATGTTTTTTTTCTTTTCTTATATAGAAACGCCATTCATTAAAAAAGAAAAGATGTTAATTAATTTTTTATTTATTGCGGACTTTTTGTCCTCATCTTGGTAGTTTTAGTGTTGTTTCTTCTTTCACTACGTTTCGGCCAAATTTCACCTCTGGCCTTCTTCCGGTGATTTACCGCGACCTCGGATAGGAATGCTGAGTCTTGTAACGTG
>OY757941.1:16111962-16124462 GCA_963585895.1 Sepioteuthis lessoniana
CTTATATTGCTGAGCGTTAAGCAAGTAGGTATCAAATACCATTTTAAAGTCTTTGGTATGACGCGACCTGGGATTAAACCCAGGTCTCCCGGACCAATGGCGAACACTCTACCCATAAATCCAATGAGCCGGATTAATACTTTACTTTAATTTCTGTGAATAATGAAACCGGTTATTATACGACAAAGAGAACGGTGTAACTATTACTTGCTATATGCAGCAGTCAGAAAATATCTTCAGGGAGACTCACTGGATTCATGGTCTCGGAAATGGTTTTCGGTTTGTAGTGGAAAATTCCATTCGCTGACGATATTGATGATCAGGATATAGTAGTTCCTAAGATTCATTTACTGTTTGTGGTGAGAAATTTCGTTAACTGACAAAATTGGTAATCGTGATGTGCTCAAACAAAATTCTCAACATAAGTAGCTACTGGCTCCGATAAATTGAATTTTGATTTTGTTGTTAAAAAAAAATTTTTATTTTGTTGTTAAAAAAACAGTCATCAGCTGTAATATACTGAGGGCAAAGATTTTCTTCTCCAGAGAAGGAAATTAGTATTTACCAAGAACTTTCATGAACATTATATATTAATATTTACTTTAAAGATTTTCTTTTGTGTTGCAATAAATTGTTTAATGAAAAAAATATTGTTGTCTTCACAATTTTCTTGTTGAAATTGAACGTTTTGAATGTACATCTCTTCAATTTAGTTAGTATTTCCTGGACGGCATTTTCTTTTTCAAAAACAACAATCGTTTAGGTGCATTTATATCTCTCAACCTGCAACGTTGACTGCATGAGGAAAAGGTTTTATTTTTATTATTTGAAGTTCGTGACATTATCTATCTTAATCTTTTGAAAACCAAAGTTTGAGAAAGTAAAGAATAAATTGGAAATTTCGTGTTAGATCATGAACAAGCTAGAAAAGGGAGTAAGATAATATGAATGACCCCACCCCATCCCACCTCCACTACCCCTCAAAAGGAAACCCAATAGAAAACACGTGTATATATATGTATAAAAGACGGAAGATTTAGAACTTTGCAGACCACCGAGGAATGGACTCACGTAAAATTAAGACCGAAAGCAAAGCAAATCTTTTCTATCTTTGGTAGTGGTCAAATAACGGTTAGTTATTCCGTCTTTTTACTATATTGTCATTTAAAAATACATGGAAGATTTTATTATGTGTAAAAATTATTAGTGTATAAAATGTAAAAGTCTTACTGTAATTCCAAGCTGCAGTTAAACCATAAAAAGGAGGGAAAAGATATTAATACTTTTGGACTTTATTCCCGTGTTTGAAAACCAAAGTTACAATAAGAATAGAATAGCTCTAAGGGTGCAATGAATCGTAAATAAGACTTTCTGCAGAATTAAAAAATAAAATAAAGTAACCGTGGACTTATCCTAAGTTAAAACTTAAAACATGCAGGAGGGGAAAGACATTTTTAGATACACCGCGGAAGCCATGGGAAGCAGTATGGTGGACATAAAGGCGGAGTAACCCAACTACGGGGTCAACCGCATTCCTCACCAGGTGCTAGGCGGAGGAATCTCACGGGACAACGGCCAGGATCAAATAGTTCGATTGGGGAACTACTGCTTCTCATCTCTTATGGTGGCCTCTATACCTGAGAATAAAACCCAGCCATCGAAATATTACCATTACTCATACTCAAACCGCCAGTCCGAACCGCATTGCTCTTCACACGGGTAAAAAAGAGGCCCGTCCTGGAGGAGTTGGAACCCTGACCCCAGTGTTCGAAAAACCAGCTACAGAGCTCAAACTAAAACAAAAATTACTAAAATGCAAAAGCACAATAGAAATAGTAACATTCAACGTTAGAACTTTAAATAGAATAGGCCAACTACTGGAGCTGATAGCTTCGGTGATAGGTCATATCATAGACAAAATATGCATACAAGAATATAGATACCTTCATAGCGAAGATATAAAATAACACGTTACCAGCAAAGGATGGACGTTTGCTAAGGCATCTGCCGGGAAAAAATCATTCAACGCCGTGATTGGACAAGTAGGTATGCTTATAGGACCATGGGCGCTAGAATAACTAAATAGCATCGAGGAAATACAACTGAGGATGATGGTCGCCACATTTAATGGCAACCCCAGCACAACAATCATCTCCTACAACAGCTTTCCCAATATTAGTGAAGAAACAGACCTTATCGCTTTCAATAACGTGATATCCTCCTTGTTCGTAGCATCCCGAAACACAACGTTTTCATCATCGATGGAGACATGAATGCCCAAATTGGTAAAAACTTAAAGAACAAATTCGGCTTACACAACTGGTCGAATTGAAATGGAGAACATCTAACAGATTTCACGCAAAAAAAAAGATTAACATGCCTCAATACTAAATTTCAGAAAACAAAGAGAAAACTATGGACCTACACCAACGTAAACAATGCTAAAGCACAGATAGACTACAGCCTCAAAGATAAGAAACGGAATTATAGTGCATTGAATTGTGTGGCGTATTCCTCTTTCAATGGTGTGTCCCCCGATCACCGAATTGTCACAGCAAAGATACTACAAAGCATACGAAGGAATGCAGCCCGAACAACAACCACTGTACACTATGACTGATCCCTGCTTAACAACAGTGATATTAGAAATAAATATGCTTTGATACTAAGAAACAAACTCGATGCACCAACTTCGAATCATGAATATGAGAACTTCGTCATTGGCCACTTAGAATTGGCAACAGAATGCATTCCAACAAAACAAAGAGTTCCATGGGATACATTAGCGGTTATAAAAAGGCGTGCAGATATAAAAACCACTTCCCTATGCATAATATCAATGCTCAGAAACCTAAGAAAGCACAAAATGAACTAACTAACGTATACATAAAAGAACAAATAGAATACATACAAAATCAGATCAATAAGATTAGAGACTCGTTTGAAGATAGACAATATAGGATGGCATGGCAGACGATAAAGGAAGTGAGCGGAAGGAAGAGTACTGCGAAAGCTAAACTGAAAGCTACTAGCCAAGAAGAACGAATACACCTGTGAAAACAACACTTCGAGAATTTACTTTGAAAACTTCCGAAAGTTAAGCATGATTCAATCACAAAAATTGTTAATAATCAACTAGTCATCAAACTAAGACATTTTACGCAAAAAGAACTCGACTCAGTATTAATAGACATTTTTAAAAATAGGAAAGCATTTGGGCTTGATGAAATGCCCCCAGAAATATGGAAGACCAGGGAATTCGACGACATATTGCTCTGAAACTCTAATGCCGTACATAACCCAAATACAATAGACAGATAGACAAAGGGATACTTCCCCAATTTCCCTTGCAAGGGTGACCTCGGAATTGTCAAGAACTACCGAGGTATAACCCTTACATCTATAGCAGCCAAGATCTACCATGCACTACCACACAACCGCATAGGACCCAAAATTGAGAAGATGCTAACGAAGAACCAAAATAGCTTTCAGAGAAATCGTTCCACAACATCACAAATTTTGACTATCCGTCGAATTCTAGAAGGTGTATGTGCAAAAAACCTTGTGGCAAGAATATTATTCGTCGACTTCTCCAAGACATTTGACTCCATACACAGAAGGAAGTTGGAGCAAATACTTCTCGTCTATGGACTTCCCAAAGAAACAGTTGCAGCCATAATGATGCTAAATGAAACAAGGAAGTAAAAGTTCTCTCACTGGATGAAGACTCAGACTACTTCGACAATTGTAGTATATGAGCTACAAGGAGAAATATTAGCCCCATACCAGTTTATTATCTGCGTAGACTACATGCTTAAAATGTCTATAAATTTACAGAAAGAAAACGGTTTCAAGCTGGCAAAAGAAAAAAGCTGAAGATACCCCGCACAAACTATTACGAACGCGGACTATACTGACGATATCGCGCTTCTAGCAAATACACACACCCAAGCCGAATCCCTGCTACATAGTCTGGAACGAGCAGCAGATATCATAGGCCATCATATCAACGGAGACAAAACAGAATACATGTGCTTTAATCAATGAAGCGACGTCTTCACACTGAGGGGTGATCCTTTGAAACTAGTGGACATATTCAACTACCTCGGAAACAGAGTCGGAAACTTAGAAGAAATGAAAAAAAAGAGACAGGGTGAAAGAAGAAGAAGAAGAAGAAGAAGAAGAAGAAGAAGAAGAAGAAGAAGAAGAAGAAGAAGAAAGGAAGGAAGGATTTTAAAAATTAGAAAAGAGAGAAGAGGAAAGAGAAAAAAAGAAAGAAGAAGAAGAAGAAGAAGAAGAAGAAGAAGAAGAAGAAGAAGAAGAAGAAGAAGAAGAAGAAGAAGATATAAAGAGGGAGAAGAGAGAGATAAATGAGAAAGAAGGAAAGAAAGACAGAGAGAAAAAGAAAAGAGAAAGGAGAGGAGAAGGAAAAGAATAAAGGTGTGGAAAAGAAGAAAAAAGTGGGGGGAATGGAAGTAGAACGAATAGACATATAATAAATAAATAATTGAATAGTATTAAATCATTACATATCAACCAAATATAAAGTGATGTGCCTATAAATGAAAATTTAAACAAACAATATAAGAAGCGGAGAGAAAGGTGGGTGAAGGTTTAACTAATGGATGTAGCAATATTAAATAGATAAATATATCTTCCAAAGTAAGAAGGAAAAGATTTAAAAAGGGGACGTGAGATTATATGTAAAATACGGTGAATTATAAACATGTGAGTATAGTTTAGTGTGAGTTATGTGATCATCCCTATTTTTGATATACAATGGACTCTCCAGTAAGATGTAACTCTTATCCACTCAGGAAGTAGGTAGCAAGAGCAACACTAGCGACATTGTATGACTTGTTTTATTGTAATATATAAACTTTCTTTTTATTAATACGTGTTTCTCCTAATCATTTTATGTTCTTTCCCGATGCATCGAATTAAATAATGGAAAAGAATCCGACTTTATGGAGAAAAATTGAAAAACAAAGTGATACAAAGAGTGATACAAAAGAAGTCGACGTTATAACGTTTCAGTTTTAATAAATCATCATCAAGAATTTAGAAATACTCAACTGAGTTTTGTTTTTTGTTTTTTTAATATATCCCCTTTCTTATATAAAAAAAAAAACGTGTCTTGAATAATAACAATACATTCAATTTTTAATTAATTAATTATTCTCTATTCATATTGTGATGTCCTCGGGAAAGAACATAAAATGATTAAGACAAACACGTATTAAGAAATAAGAATAAAGGTTAGTAAAACAATTCATACAATGTCGCTAGATTAGATCTATCTATCTATCTATGATTTATCAAAAGATCTATCTATCTATCTATCTCTTTTCTTTCCTTTCTTCTCTTGTCTCTCTCCCTCTCTCTCTCTCTCCTACGTTTTTATATATTTCCTTCTTCTTCTTCTTCTTCTTCTTCTTCTTCTTCTTCTTCTTCTTTCCTTTTTCTCTCTCTTTTCTCCCTTTTTATATTTTTCCTTCCTTTTGTTTTCTTCTTCTTCTTCTTCTTCTTCTTCTTCTTCTTCTTCTTCTTCTTCTTCTTCTTCTTCTTCTTCTTCTTTCCTTTTTCTCTCTCTTTTCTCCCTTTTTATATTTTTCCTTCCTTTTGTTTTCTTCTTCTTCTTCTTCTTCTTCTTCTTCTTCTTCTTCTTCTTCTTCTTCTTCTTCTTCTTCTTTCCTTTTTCTCTCTCTTTTCTCCCTTTTTATATTTTTCCTTCCCTTTGTTTTCTAGCCTTCTTCTTCTTCTTCTTCTTCTTCTTCTTCTTCTTCTTCTTCCTTTCTTCTCCTTTCTCTCTTTTTTTCTCCCTTTCTATATATTTCCTTCCCATTGTTTTCTAGTCTTCTTCTTCTTCTTCTTCTTCTTCTTCTTCTTCTTCTTCTTCTCTCTCTCTCTCTCTCTCTTTCCTTTCTTCTCCTTTCTCTCTCTCTCTTTTCTCTCTTTTTTTATATTTCTTTCCCTTTGTTTTCTAATCTCTTCTTCTTCATTCTTTCTTTTTAGTCCGTTATATCTTTTGATGGTTACATTTGTATTTGATCCTTGCCTTACACGTGATATTCTTTGAAATATGAACGCTTATCTAATGATTGAATGGTCGAATGTTCTTTCTTTGTATATATATACTTTCCTCCCTTGCTTTTGTATTTTATCAAACATCAATCGTTGATCTAACAACACACGGTATCATCTTATCTAAAGTCCTAATGATGGTTTATTAAAACCGAAACGTTAGAGCGTCGACTTTCTTTCCGATTAAATTAAATTCATCAGTTATTTTTATATTCTCTCTATCTATCTATCTATCTATCTATCTATCTCTATATGTGTGTCTGCATGTGTGTGTGTGTATTTACACCTTTAAATTTAGTTATAATCTGTCATTCAACTCCAGTTGAACTTCTACCATATCAGTACTTCTATGGTTTAATTTATTTAAATCAGCTTTTATCAATTTGTTTACTCAGTTATATATATATATATATATATATGTGTGTGTGTGTGTGTGTGTGTGTGTGTGTGTGTGTGTGTGTGTGTGTGTGTGTTAGCGTCCATTAGCCAAGTGGGTAGAGTATACGCCAATGGCCCGGGAGACCGAGGTTATATCCTAGGTCGAGTCATACCAAAGAATCAAAAATGCTACATGTATTTGACCTGGGAGCGATGGCAATGAAAAGGTCCTTGTTAATCCTTGCTTAACACTCAACGTTATAAGGTGTTGATCAAGGGTAAACTGGAGCTATGCAGGGAAAGGGTTAACATTCTCCTCTACACCGGGGTGCAGTAGCTATTGGAAGTGGAGCTTTCAGTTCACCCTCGACTATGGTCACCAACTTTACTTTATATATATAAATATATATAATTTACGAGATACACTTTGCGTAATGGTTATCGTGATAAGAAATAGACACACTGAGCCGACTTTAAATCCTGGACTATTTGTTTGCTTTCTAGAAAGTACTTATACCCTTGGGAAAAGTATACATCCAGTTATTCTCCTTTCAGTTATGGGTAAATAATAGGGCAGACTGTGCTCTTTAGCTATGGTATGGTAACCAGTCTAGGAGAAGGAAAATGAGGACTTCAGCATATTCAGTATAATATATATATATATATATATATATATTGTCTTCCACAGACTGACAAGTTTTTTGTATCACAACACTTCACTGGGGCTAGTGCCGCAAGTTTGCTTCAAGTCGAGATCGAAACCCGACAGGCGTAAAGTCAGCTCACCCCTTACCCCTGAGCCATCATCATTCTCTGCGTAAGTGAAGGAATTTTTTACGCATATCTTTCAACATATACGCATATATACGTGTGTGTGTGTGTGTGTACACGTGCCTGCATCGAATTGCCAGTGATCTACATCAATTGGGATTTCAAGAATATTATACGTGGAGAACGAGTACAGGCCATTGTTTCCACCGCTACCATCATTTCGCTGTTATATCTTTTGGTACATCTTTGTTTTCAAGAGATGGCTATCTTCTGAAACAAAAATTAAAAAAGAAAAACGACAATCTTTCATTATCAACACCATCCTCATCTATCTCTCTCTCTCTCTCTCTCTCTCTCTATCTATCTATCTATCTCTCTCCCTTATGCTTACACATATGTGCATGTGGACATCTATATATATATATGTATGTGTGTGTGTGTGTGTGTGTGTGTGCATATCAGAAGCGGTGCAAAAGAGCACTTAAGTTTCATCAAGATAAAACTGAACGTTCGGAATGATGTAGTTTATAAATTAAAACTTTACTTTTTTTTTTATAAATATGGGTTAGTGCGTACGTGTAAAACAAGATATTCAAATTCTATTTTCTGTTTGTTTTTTTGTTTATTTTTTCTTTTTCAACAATCTCCGGGTGATGTGAGTACGTCATGTTATGTCTCGCCCGAAAAATTATTTTTTTTCAAATGAAAAGACCAAATGCAAAGATGAGAAACTTCTTAGCGTTCTATAATCGTTATTACAGTTCTTTTTCAAAATTTATACAGGTAGTGCAAAGTAGTTTAAATAATATTTTATATATATATATATATATATATATATATATATATATATATATATTTACTAATCAATTATCTACCAGTATTCACGGTACCAGAAAAAAAACAAAAAACCCCTGGCCAGGAACAAGAGATAAAAATATCTCGAATCACGGTCCCGAGGAAAAAGAAAAAGTTTTTTGGGTAAAAAAGAAAGAAAAGACCAACCTCGTCCTACTCCTTGAAAAAAATCAAGGGGTACTAAGTCAGTGGCCAAAAGAAAACCAAAAAACCCTCCGCGAATACTGCAATGCTATAATTACTAAAGTGCTCAACATTAACCAATGGAGCCAATTATAGAATTAACTTAAATCGCTAGTCGAAAATCTTCTACTAAAGTTTCACCTTAACGGATCATCAGGAAGTTTCGCGAAACTTCCTGATGATCCGTTAAGGTGAAACTTTAGTAGAAGATTTTCGACTAGCGATTTAAGTTAATTCTATATATATATATATATATATATATATATATGTTTGTAAACATTAAGCATATAAGAAGTTATAGTTTTCAAAGTGTTCAATCTTATTTTAATTTAACTAGAGTACAACAGTTCACCTATTGAAAGGTCAAGTTTGGATCCCACACTTACAGACAAACAAATTTAACAAATAATCCCTTCCATTGGTTGCATTTTCCTAATCTTTCTTTTACAATCTTAATTGTCAGTCAGTTTTATATCAAACGGAAATGATAATTAACAATATGTAGGATGTACAGGGTCTTGTCGGTAAATTGGAACGAATTATTGTGATAATACAAGTTATATTTACCGGGGCATTGGCCTAATGAGTACAGTGTTCGCCAATGGTCCGAGAGACCCTCTTTCAATCCCAGGTCGAGTCATACCAAAGACTCCGAAAATGGTACTTTTTGCTGCCTTGCTTAACACTCAGGATTATACGGTACGGAACCAGGGTAAAATGGAGCAATCCAAAGAATGGTGTAGTGCCCTCCCTTACCCTTCGGTGTAGTAGCGATATAAAATGGAGCCTTTGGGTCACCCTCGACTATGGTCGCCAACTTTACTTTATATATATATATATATATATATAATTTACGAGACACACTTTGCGTAATGGTTATCGTGATAAGAAATGGACACACTGAGCAGACTTTAAATCCTGGACTATTTGCTTACTTTCCAGAAAGTACTCATACCCTTGGGAAAATATACATCCAGATATTCTATTTTCAGCTATGGGTAAATAATAGGGAAGACTGTGCTCTTTAGCCATGGTATGGTAACCAGTCTAGGAGAAGGAAAACTGGGAATTCAAACCCGTAAACGTAACAGAAGTCTTCAGTATATATATTGATCCACAGACTGACTGTTTCTTTGTATCACAACTCTTCACTGGGGCTTGTGCCGAAAGTTTGTTTCAAGCTGAGACCGAAACCCGACGGACGTAAAGTCAGCTCACTACTTACCCCAGAGCCATCATCATTCTCAGCGTAAGTGAAGAAATAGCTACAGAAAAGGGAGACTTTGCGTCACCCTCGACTAGGGTCGTCGACTTTACTTTTTTTTATATTTACTAAAGTAATAGTTGTACATCGATATAATTTGAATCTGAAATGTATTAACACACAAACATTCATCACTCGATATGGCCGCTCTCTGGGACAATTACTGCACTTGCGGCTGCCACAATCTCCGCCATTTTGATTTTGCGAGTCGCACGCATTAGACAAATCTTCAAACTTTTGATGTGTGAGTGTGGTGAAGCATTGGTCCTTACTTGAAACACACCCCACAAAAAGTAATCGAGAAGGTTGAGATTTGGGCTCTTATATGGTCAGATGTCGGTCCCCACAAAAAAATGGTAACTTCTCACCAAGAAAGGTCTGTGTTGCTTTTGAGGTATGACTTGGTGCATTATCCTGGATCAGCACGATACGGTCAAACCTAAAGTTCTGCTCCATCCACAGTTATAAAGAGGTCTTCAAGATGTCCAGATACTCCTTTCTATCGATCTTCAGCAATGTGTCAAGTCGGCTTGGGCTGTAGAATACACTGACTGCACCTCATTAGGGGAGTAAGACCCCTCGAACGAGTGTCCTGATATATGACACTAAACAATCTGAAGGTTCCGGTGATGGTGGAGCTTTCGGGAATACGGAGCGCCTTTTCATTGCCATCGCTCCCAGGTCCACTCAGGCCCAGATTGTAGCATCTGATTGGGCCCTATCTATAGGTCAAATAGAACTAAACTGCGTACTTATGTTAAACTGAATTGCTTGAAATAGAACTGTTTTGACAGGTAAACTGCGTACTTATGCTAAAATGAATTGTTTAAAATAGAACTGTTTTGACATTTAACTATATGTTAACAAAATCTTTACTCAAAACTGAATTGGTTGAATTAAAACTGTTTGACTAAAGTGAATATCTTGAAATAGAAATGTTTTAGCAAGTAAATTGTGTAGTCATGTTAAAATAAATTGTTTGAAATAAAACTGATTGTTTGTATTAAAAAAATGAATTTGGCATTAAATAACCTACAAACGTTGATATGCCATTAAACCCAAACAACGAATAAAACCAGCCGCAATGAAATGTGGATTTATGGCACCGAATATCATCAGAGAGTCAGGATTCTTAGTCTGAAACACAGGTGGGACGTCAGAAGACCCTTCTATCGTCCCTTCTTTTTATTGTTGTTCTTTAACATGCAATAACACGAAAAATTCTGTGATTCACCTCAGCGTCCACTTTGAACTTTTTCTCGTCTACAAACACAAGAGATTTTCCTGTAACTTGATGTTTGATTAATAACAGAAGCTTTAGGCATATCTCGGCTCAAATGGCTTTGGCTGTTAGGAGGTGACGAACATAGCTAATCATACCGAGGTCCCAGATGACATCTCTAAACACTGTAGAAACGGAAACATTGTGTTTCTTTGCAAAAGTTGCCATGGATGAAGGTAGGTTGGCTTCAATCAAGCGTTTGAGGCCATCGAGAAACTTGGGAGTGCTCTTAACATCACTTTGAGTCTTGTGTTCTTTTCTTTCAATCTTAAACTCTTCTTTAAATCATTTAAAAACACGATAAACTGTTGCTTTAGGAGGTTTCGTCAAATTAGCAATGTCCTTTGCAATATTCCCGCCGCGTGCTAACACGATTATGGCGAAACGATTTTGTTGTTCCATGGCTTTCGGAAGTTGAATCAGTTCACCGTTTAGCTGAAAAGAAAGAGGATGATTAGCCTTTAAAACAAGCAATACTTTATCAGGAAATGACTTTTTGAACCCAAAAAATCAACGGCTTAAAATTGGTCTCAGTTTCTCTGCAAGACCATGTATATTCACAAGAGATGTTTTTTCATAAAAATTGGACAAGATAAAAGTTTTGCAATATTCTGGTACGTGTTTGTTGACGACGCGTATATCACGTAACCGAAGCAGTTCAAACCGTTAAGCTACTCTCTCTAGTTGGTAGTATGATGGTAGTTGATGTGCTACCAGGTTGTGTATTACTTCACTTTCTGTGTGATCTGAAAGCCGCACTGATAAACCTTTGAGCGGAACCATGACACCAACCCATTTAGCTAGGCCTGCAAAACACGCCGATAGCATCACTGCAAAGGGGCAACACAATCTTACCTCCCTAAAGATTATTCTTTATATGACACCAAATCATCAAGGCTCCAGTCCTTGAACTTTAGGGAAGTACCTCTTCATTGCCATAACTCCCAGATCCACTCAGACCCACAATGGTAATATCTGTTAAGAGTCCCAACAATGGATCAAAGAGAAATATTTAATCATTTTCCATGCTAGAAACCTCTTAACTGAGTTAACTATTTAACTTCGTTGGCTTATGTTTACAAACTATTAATATGGTAAAAAGAAAAAAACCCAAAAGAAATATACATATAAATGGATGGGAAAACCTATTAATAATATTAATTAATGTTCACCGAACTTTTCAGGTAAAAGGTATATCATGATATAAAGTCATCCACTGACAGATCTGTTTCGTTCTATCAGAACTCATCAGTGTGGCTAGACAGTAGCTACCCATAGCTGGGATCGAAATCCGGTTTGACTCAAACGCCAAGTCGAAGCCTCTAACCATTTAGCCACTAGCAGCTATTAGCTGCGAAGTAAATTTTAAACAGTTATGAATCAGAATTACTATTGTTTACGTACATCCGTTCAACGGCTGCCGAGACCTCAATTCAAATACGAAGAGGCTTGCAATGAACGCTAATGGTAACACGATTACTTCTTCGCCAGAGAACTCAACCCTACGGGGGTAGGGGAGTATATATATATATATATATAAGAATTCTCTGACCTCGTAATGTTGCATAGTCACAACCAATTATACACATATACACGCAGAAGCATAGTCAACACAATAAAGACGAGCGGACACACTTCTTTAGAAAAATATACCACTCCCACTTTATTCGAAATGGTACGAAA
>OY757941.1:16129462-16159462 GCA_963585895.1 Sepioteuthis lessoniana
ATAAAAGGTTGTTAATTCGTCGAGAATTGATCTTGCTAGTTGTCTCAAAACACCTTATTCTTTTCACACTTCTACTTTGTAGGTGCGGCTATTGTTTGATTTGATTTTGTTTAATGGGCATATCAATCATTGTTGGTAATTTAATTTCAAATCCATTCAATTCATAAAAAAACAGTTCTATTTCAAACAATTTGGTTTAGCATTAGCCCACCGTTTCGTTCTATTTTACTCATAGATAAGACCCTGTCAGGTGCTACCACTCCGGGCCAGATTGGACTTGGGAGCGATGGCAATAAAAGGGTTATTCTACAGTCCCTAAGGCTTCAGCATTACTGGAGCCTCACCATCATATTGTTTTGTGTCAAATCCCGGACACTTGTTGGAAGAGTCTTACTTCTCTGCTGTCGGTGTATTCTACTGCCCCAGCTGACTAGGCCATGAGGCTATAGTACTGACGTTGTCTTCGTATGTTAGTCGTTTGCTAATACCATAGGTCCCGTTAACATTAAATGAGTCAGAGAAAACACTTCGGTTTTTTGAAGCAGAGGCAATAGATATATGCATGGCCAGAGGGAAGATAAATGGTATTAAGGCTGATATAAACGGAAACAGCTTCGTGCGGAGTTTGAAGTCGGATTGCCGATTCAAATACAATAAATTAATATTTCTATCACGCAGAATATTGCAAAAATAAATAATTTCTTATTGCCAGAGAAAACTCAATAGAATTAATACAAAAAATGAGGTTTACGATGAGGAAAATGTTTTTAGTATCGATTGAAATCGATTAAAATGAATATAAAACTTGAGCACCTTCTTCATAAGACAATTTTACAAATGAAAGGAGTGAACTTTTAAAAGAAAAGGACTTAAAATTGGAAAGACAATAGGAAAAAAAATTCATCGTTCTTCAGATTGTGATCCTATGTTTGCATGTCGTGCTGCCGGCTACTTATCAGTTGTTCCGTCTTTGGTGAGCCTGTTTTTTCGATCTTTCCAAGCCCACGTTGTGTTGCTATATCCGCGGTAAAAGTCAAGGAAGAGTTGTGAAAGAGTTGGCTCTAATTCCTCTCAGTTTTCGCCGGGTTGTAGACGAACAAATTCACCAGTGTTATTAACTCCTTCATTAACTCAGAAACGCTTGTTAACAAGTATATATAAAAACAAAATATTCATTTACAATAAAATAATTAAAACCATGTATAAATAAAAAAGCTTTTCCTTTGTTGAAGTGAATTAGTTCACTGGCTATAACGTATATGGCTAAGTAGCCTCAAGTCAGTCGTCAATCTGGGTAGCTTCAAAATAAATTCTTGTTGAATAGTCAATTTCAGGACTTTGGGTGGTTATGCCCGCGGTAAAGCTTTTTTTAGTCTCCTCTGGCGATGAAACTAACCTTCGATCTGCTTCTTCTCTTTTCGGGATCTTCTCTTATGGGTTTTCAAACCCCCGACTGCACGGTTCCGATCGGCCAGCCAATGAAAACCCTGAACTAATGGCCTCGTATCGAATTAATCGAAGAGGACAAGAAGAAAAAAACTCCCGGTAGCCCACATTTGATTGGTCAGCCAATAAAAACCCTGGCCTTGTTTTGCACATCTTGGAGAGCGGAAGTCAAAGCTCAACCTATCTTTTCTTTGATTAGTGAGCCAATCAATAGTATTCTATTCTTATATCATGGCCTTGTTTCACACTGTTAGTTGAAAAGCCGTCAAGCTTCAATCATTCCAATCCTGGCTCAACCCTGACCTTTCCAACGGATCATTTACGAGCACCCAAAATGAAAATAAAACAATGACTTTGACCTTTTCAAAATTGTTGTTTTAATAATTCAAAATAAATAACCCCGAACGTATATCAAGGACAATTTTTTGGCGGGGGGGATGCGGTTGTATTTTTATACGACGTTATCAAAAGTTGTGTGATTACCTTAAATAAGTTATCTTCATAATTAATTTAATATTTAATTTAATATCGTCCGTCGACCTTTGACACTAATCGTTTGTTATTAGATGGTATCAATTTCTCTCCAAATATTTCAAATTTATGTTTCAGTTGTACAAGTCAAGTCAGTGTTTAGGAGGTGCCCGTGTTATCATGGTAAGAAATGGGCACGGTGACACGAGGTCAATCCTGGACGAGGCTGATTGCATTCAACATAGCACAAATACCCTTGGGAAAGGTATGTATACACTTATCCTCCCTGAAGTTAAGGTAAATTGTAGGACAGACTGGGTTCTCTAGTTTTAATTAGGTAACCATTCTAAGGGAATGGAAACTCTGAATTCAAACCAGTGAAAGTCTGCTAAAGAAATGACCTTGTGTCACATCCTGTCTGTGCAGAGGGGGTTGCTAAATACACACACAGTGTTAACCGTTGTGTATTAATCATAACGGTTTTCAAGATGCTAAGGTTATGCCAAGTCTAAGCCCTGTGCAAGACAGGTACGTACTCTACAGAATAACTAACTCGGCGTCAGTTGGTACTTCGTGAGGTATTATGGTTAGCCAGCTTGATTAGGAGATTATTGTTACTGAGTTCGATTTTCACTGGGCGCCCCATACTTCTAGTCCTGTGCTACAAATAAACTAATGTTGTTAAATATATAACTGACTCGGAATGAATATATATTCAACAAATGCTCTTTAATGGCCGACACATACGTCTGTGAATGCCCGGATAATGTTATTAGCGCATGCCTATAGATAAAACTCGGGACATACTGGATAATCTTCACAACCATTTGATAATTCTTTCCATACAGTCGCATAGGAATTTGCAGCGATAACTACGAGGTCCTTTCAATAGGTTTCCAGACATTTTTCGTATAGGTATTAAATACCTATACAAAAAATGTCTGGAAACCTATTGGCGAAGAGTCTTGAAAATTCACTATGTTATTGCTATGTATTTTATGAGATGACTGACCAATTTTCATGATTTCAGATTTAAATCAACAGCTACAGCAGCAATTGGAATAAACCCTAGTAAAGCCTGATTGTCATAGCTGGTGAATTTCAGAAATCCAATCTGGACGTGACGACACTTTAGAAGAACGATATGCAATAAAATCCTGTTTTAAACTTGGAAAAAAGCCACAGAAACGTATGGAATGCTTCAGACTGATTTTCGACCATCTTGCATGAATCAAGCATCAGTTTTTTAGTGGCATAAGAGATTCAACGAAGGAAGGGAGTCTGTGAGGGATGATGAGAGGTGTGCGAGGAGTAAGGAAGTCAATACACCGGAGTTGATTGGCCAAAGGGTTAGAGTTACTATGTTGAGGTTTTAAAGGAGTTCAAGAAGAGATTCCTAGGGAAGAGGCCAGCACTCTTCAAATCGGATCAGTGGCATTTCCACCAGGACCATACACCAGTCCACAACTCCATCCTTGTCACAGACTATTTGATCAAGACCGTTCCTCAGCCTCCCAATAGTCCAGACCTTGCTCCCTGTGACTTTTGGTTATTCCCTAAATTACGAGGTTGTCGTTATGAGACAATTGAGGAGATGAAAGAGGCTGTGACGAAGGTCATTGACACGCTCACACAAGAGGATTTCGGTGGGGCCTTGCAGAAGTTGTTGGAACAGTACAAGTGCATTGCAGCCGGATGAGATTACTTCGAAGGAGGCTCGAGTTTCATGTGTGTACTATCAATAAAAGTGCCCGTACGAGAAAGGTCTGGAAACTTATCATATGCACCTCGTATGTTTTATGGGAGGGTAGTTAAAGTATCTTTACGGACGAAGGGAAGCACACTTCTAGTAGTAAAGATGGTACATACAACAAAATTGAAACTGTGAATTTCTGACGGAGTTTGATTTAGTTTAGTTAGGTTTTATGAAATATCAATCATTGCAGCTCATTTAATGCCAAATCCTTTTAATACATATATTAAATGTCAAACAGTTCTATTTGACCAATAGATAGGTCCCTATTTGATATATATATATATCTTGCCTTTCGGTTTAGTTAGGCTGAGAACCTTTCGGCTTAGTGCATGGCTTAGTTAGGTGCACACATTGAGTGCAGGTGTTCACGCACGCGTAGCGAGGATGTGACACTCAGAGATGTCACAATAAAAACCCCAGATAGGAAATATGACCGGGGACGTGAATGACGTCATGCTCGGAAGCGCTGAGGATTTTGGAATTTGAAAAAAAAACAGTTAGTTGAGATTTGGGCTTGGACGAAACAAGTCGATTTTTGGAGCTCGCCGAGGCGAGACCTGTTGGGGGTCTACGAAATGTGCCGCGCGTTTGTTGAGTCAGTGAGTCGAGAGCTGATGATGTACGAACAGTCAGCATAGTAAGAAATTATGTCTCTCTCTCCTCATGTCGAAAAACCTTAAACTCAAAAAGGTGATAAAAAGTTTCGTACCTGAACCAATTTCGTGTTTTTCGGATTCCTATTCGCGTATGAACATTTGTGAACGTTTTCCGTATCTGTATGGATATGTGAACGTTTTCCGTATCTGTATGGATATGTGAACGTTTTCCGTATCTGTCTATTTCACATATTCATATCTGACTATGTAGCCTCACCTTCAGATTGTTTTATATCATATCTAGGACACTCGTTGGTGGAGTCTAACTCGTCTGCAAAGATGCAGTCAGTGTATTCTGCAGCCCCAGTCGACTGAGCCATTGTTGATATTCTATCTGCAAAGAACTGACTACAAGATCCGATCCATTGTAATTTGATGTACATTGGATATTTTGGAGGATCGAATGTTTTACTATTATGAAATTTAGAAATTATAAATTTCCTATTTCTTAGTATGACACCTTTAGGGTAACTATTTGAAACGAAGATATCGGTGATCTCCTTTTCAGTGCACCATCCAATTTATATTCTGAGTATATCATTACTGCTTGACAGGTAAGGGTTTTGATAACGTTAATCTTCCTGGATTTAAGGATAAAGGAATCTCAACTCCGATATAACCCTTTAAAAGTGGATTTTCTCAATAGCCTACTGATGAATGATATGGAAGTTTTCTCGACTAAAAGGGCCACGAAAGGCAACATATTTTCGTCTTCTCCTTCCATTATAAACTGTAAGATGTGGAGGTTGTTCAGATATTTAAAAATCTACTCGTTTCCTCATACGATTCAAAAGAAGCAAAGTTATTATTAACATCCCGAACATAACAGTATGGTTTGGGCATCAATCAAACACTTGTTTCATTTTGAACCCTGTAAAGATATTAATCAAAATAGCTCCCAAAAGACTACCCATTGATATTCTTTCAACCAGTTGGAACAATATATTATTGGAACTGAACGAAAAAAGATTTTTTAAACCTTATTCTCTTCATTCGTAAATATCAGCGATTGACTTATGAAATTTTATATTCGTTTTAATCGATTTTAATCGTATTAAAACTATATTCCTCATTTTACAACACATTTTATCATGGTTTTTATAACAGAAATCTTTCTAAACACTAAACAGTACATTAAGAATGTATGTTAAGAAATGTTTTTCAAATGTGGTTCAAAGAGTTGCAGAGTCCTTAATATACCAATGCAAAAAATAAAATGGAAAATTTAAATGAAAAGTAACATTTTTAAGGAATGCTACCGCGTGTTATGCAATACAAGGTTGTTGACTGACGAGCGTCAGGTCTTTTTAAAACAAGGTCGAAGTCGAAAAGAGATTTGACTTCGTCGTATTCGTGTTGTATACAACATTAAACACGCCACCAAGTGGACATTAGGAAAACTATTTAACAGACATTGAAAGTAAAGACCTTTTTTTACCTAAAGATGTAATCTTCACAGGTATTAGCTTAGCTATACAGAAACACTTTGGATAAGACTAACAGGTAAATTAGACCGAATGATAGATACGTCGGTTTAATTTTTTTTTTAAATATTAGCCGAGGATTGATTAATTTGCTTAATGACACATCAACTTTTGTGGGCCATTTAATGCCAAAGCCTTTTTTGTAGAAAAGCAGTAGAGGCTCTATTTAAACTATAAGTAGGGGTGTGGTCCTATGCTAGTCACGAACAAAATAGCTAAAACTACTACTGTGACTAGTAGTCACACCACATTGGGCTCCGTGACTAGCATAGGACCACATCTGGTTATGTTTAAACCAGGATCAACCCAAAGTAAACTCCACGGCCCAACCACACCACACACATGACTCGACCTAGACGAATTCCCAATTATACAGCCACACCACACCCAGGACCTGACCGAGAAAAATCTCCTCAACGCAGCCACACCTAGAAAAACTCCGTCACCCAAAGAAAATCTACAGATTCAGGGTAAGTGACTGTTTTTCTTCGCTTCTCTTTGTTCGTTGTGCAAATTGTTGGTTCATTAGTTGGATATATTGTTGGATAAATCAGTATCCCATTAAAAAAAAAAAAAGAAAAAAAAGAAAAGCATATCTAATGGCTGGAGGATATTACTCTATGATTAGTGTCAAAGATTAACGGGGATACTCAATTAAATATTAGATTAATCATGTAGGTATCTTATTAAGGTAATCACAAAACTTTTTATAATGTAGTGTAAATATAACAAAAAAAATCGTCATCAAATTAATCAAATAGTTAAAATTGTCCACGATATAGGTTCGAGGTTGTTTTGTTTGAATCATTAAAACATAACAATTTTGAAAAGGTCAAGGTCATTGTTTGATTTTCATTTTGGGTGCACGGAAATGATCAGTTTGAAAGGTCAGGGTTGAGCCAGGATTGGAATGATTGAAGCTTAACGGCTTTTCAACCAACAGTGTGACACAAGGCCATGGTACAAGAATAGAATACTATTGATTGGCTCACCAATCAAAGAAAAGAGAGGTGGAGCTTTAACTTCCGTTCTCCAAGATGTGCAAAACAAGGTCAGGGTTTTTATTGGCTGACCAAGCAAACGTGAGCCTGAGGAGGGTTTTTTCTCCTCTCCGATGAATACGATACGAGGAAATTAGTCATAGGTTTTGATTGGCTGTCCGATCGGAACTGTGCAGTCAGGGGTTTAGACTCCCATAAAAGAAGATCCCGAAAGGAGAAGAAGAAGACCGAGGGTTGGTTTCGTTCCTTGAAGACTAAAGCCTTTATTGACGGCTTCACCACCCAAAGTCCTGAATTTATCTATTTAACGAGAATTTTCTTTGAAGCTACGACTGACTTGAGGCTAATTAGCCATGTACGTGAACTTGTTCACTTCAACAAAGGAAACGCTTTTTTTATTTATACATGATTTTAATTATTTTATTGTAAATAAATATTTTGTTTTTATTTATACTTGTTAACAAGCGTTTCTGTGTTATTGAAAGAGTTAATAGCACTGGTGAATTTTGTCCTTAACAACCAGGCGAGAACTGAACGGAATTAGAGCCAACTGTTCCGCGACTCTTCGTTGACTTGGTCTACGGATATATCAACACAACATGGACACGGAAACAATACAACAGTGTTTGTTTTTAAAATTGTCATGTGATTTTTGGAGAAAATTATGTAAACATCATGTTCCATTTGTACACTGAGAAAATTTCGAATCAAAAGGATGAATAAAAGAAAAAGAAAAAGAAAAAGGGAGAAACGAAAGAAAGAGAAAGAAGAAGGAACAGAACACATAATTTATATGTAATATTCTCCAGAAAATCACGTGACAATTTCAAAAATAAACACCGTAATGTCGACTTTGTTTCTCAATAAACCCCTGTCTCTGCTTGGTTTACCTGTTATCAAATTTTTCCTTTATTTTGTCGGATTTTACCCTATTATTTACTTCCAACATCAAGTATATAAAATTTGTTAACGAAATAGTTTGAAGGTTATATTATTTTTAAACGAGCAAGTACTTTTTATCATTAAAGATTTTCGGACTATTGTCTTCATCTTTATTGTTATTTCCCCGACGTTTCAGCCGATATACCCTCCGGCTTTCTTCAGGTGTTTTGTCGAATTCGGGAACCTCCACGATACTTCGAACTACGTCCTTTATTGAATCCACGGGTGTCACTTGTTCTAATTCCGTTAGCCATAACCGGGTACAAGTGTTAAGTATTCCTGTATTGTTACTCGCCTGCAGTCAGGATTGAACCGGCAACCTCCAGAGGATTGTTTCCTTAGAAGCTTAGGAAGCAACCCCGGTAACCGTAACGCAGGACAATTCAGAGTGAATTTTTTGGAGTTAAGCAAGTGCTTATTTGTTTGCATAGAAATGGTTCCAAGACTTAGTATTTAATAACAACAATTCAATTGGTTTGCACAGCACTCAGTAATAAAAGGTACGGATCAAGGGTAAAGTGGAGCAATCAAGGGAAAGGAGTAGCGCCCTGCCCTACACCTCGGTGTAGTAGCTATTGAAAAGCGATCCTTTTGGTTTCCCTCGACTACAGTTGCCAACTTTACTTAAATTGGTAACAAGCTTAGAAAATAATCACGTTTCTTTTGATAGCGCACTAAACGGGTTATGGAACTCCAGGTCAGCGGACCTTAGGAATAATGTCAATGAAAAGTAATTTCACATTGCCCAAAGATTTAGAACCGGAGACTCACCATCAAATGCAGTTTAATTTCATATCGAGGACACACGTTAAAGGAGAAGTGGGGATCTTACCTCTCAGTTGAGATACAATTGGCTTATTCTACAGCCCCAACCGACAAAGTTTTAAAGTGAAGTATCGTATGAATTTACCAATCTCTTCGCACAGGAAGAATGTGAAACACGGTCAATTCTTAAGCAGCTGAGATTCAGAATTCTCCTTCTCCAAGACTAGTTTCCAAACCAAGGCTGAAAAATGTAACACACGGTCAATTTTTAATCAGCTGGGATTCATATTTCTCCTTCTCCAAGTCTAGTTTCCAAACCAAGGCTGAAGAATGTAACACACGGTCAATTCTTAAGCAGCTGAGATTCAGAATTCTCCTTCTCCAAGTCTAGTTTCCAAACCAAGTCTGAAAAATGTAACGCACGGTCAATTTTTAATCAGCTGGGATTCAGATTTCTCCTTCTCCAAGTCTAGTTTCCAAACCAAGGCTGAAAAATGTAACACACGGTCAATTTTTAATCAGCTGGGATTCAGATTTATCCTTCTCCAAGTCTAGTTTCCAAACCAAGGCTGAAGAATGTAACACACGGTCAATTTTTAAGCGGAGTTTAACATGTCTGCATTCAGAATTTTCCTTTTCATTGACTAGTTTCCCAACGAAAACTGAAGAAGCGAGTCTGCCCTACTATTTACCCATAGCTGGATGGGAGTACAAGAGGATTTATACCCTACCTAGGGGCATTAGTGCTTTGTGAAATATAATCAAACTCATACAGGATTTGAACTCGTGACGCCGTGTCCATTTCATACGATGATAACCATTACAATACGAGTACACCCTATATTATTGTATTGTCAGGTCAAAATTAAACCTCTAGTGGATCACCTTTCTCACCAAGACGTGCATATTTTTGTACTCATTTTGTAGATTTCTGTATCTGTTTACTATCTGATTAATCATTTCATCTCTTTTTCTGCATAATGGAATTCTGTAGTCTATTATCGATTTTCGCTTTAACTTAGTTGATCATCACGGCCTTATTTTACGCTATTTTTATAATTGTTATTACATTATTGCTTGCAAGAGGTTTTCACGGGAGTCTGAGTGACAGCAAATCTCTATAAGCCTTCAGGACTCTCCTCAGTATGTTGTAGAGCCGTAATACAAAGACAAGCGGGAAACATAATCAAATATGATTTACGAATTTTTAATAAACGAACGAACACACTTCTTTATAAAAATATATCCTTCACACTTTATTCTCGAAAGGATTGATGTTTCTTTGGTATGTGAGAGATGGGTATAGAGACATATGCAAAGAGAGAGGACTTCTTCCAATATCTTCTTCCAGGGGATGCCAACGCTTGCACCCCCTTGCAAGCTCGTCAGAGACACCTCTGATCGGCTGCGTGTGCCTCGCTCGACTGCGATTCTCTGCACTCTGTCCAGATCTGATCGCGTGGTTCTCATCACGTGATCTCTTTCCGGTTACACACCTGTTTTACCTGAGTGCCCTGGTCGTGCTGTCATCTTCCTGTTTACTAATCAAAATGTGACAGCTTGCCAAAGCACACGGGGTCACTTGGAACGAACTGAAAATAAATGTCATATGTTTTATAACAAGTATTCTTGCTGATGTGAACAACACTCTAGTTAGGATGGTCTTGATTCTTATCTGATTTCCAAATCTTCCAGGGTATTTTTTAAAGCATTTGGGAGCCGTTTATAGTACATCAACCACAATCGGTACCATGGTTACTCTCATGTACCATATTTTCACTCTCGGGCGAGGTTCCAGTACTTTTATATCTGTTCGTTTTATATTCTTTACACTGATTATTATTTTTACCATGATAGTATTTCACACCAGTTTGAGCTGAGGCTATCTCACTGGGATTTAAGTGACAACAAGTCTGCTCAAGTCTCCAGGACTCTTCTCAGTATTCCGGCCGATGTTTAATACCGCTGTAGTCTGGATGGTCTCCGCTCGTCCTCTTATTTCCAAGTCTTCAAGTCCCTTGACCAATCTTTAGTGGACTGTTCCAAGTGGACCAATTACAATGGTTATCAACGTCACCTTTATGCATCATGGCTCTTTAAGCTCTCTGGCAAGGTCTAGATATTTACAACTCTTTGTACCATAGCCAGATGCGGCCATGTGTGAAATGGACATATAATGTTCATTAAGATAGAACATCGGAATCTCGAAATTCGAAAAACAAATAACGACTTCTTTGTTCAGGTACGAAACTTTTTTTTTTACCTTTGAGTTTAAAAGTTCTTCGACATAAGGAGAGAGAGGCACAATCTTTCTATTCTGGCTTTTTCATCTGCCCCACCCCAACACGTGTGGCACTCGTCACAACGGTCTCCGCGAGCAAACGAAAGTCAACCGTCTCGTTCGTGTCTAGTCTCAACTTTACTAACTTTCTTCAAATTCCCAAATTTCTCCGCGCGCTTCCGGTGCGTGAAATCATTCGCACTCTGTAATCCCCGTTTCTCATCTCGGGCCATTGTGACATCTCTGAGTGACACGTCCGCTCTGCGCACGCGCGCGTGAGCACCTGTGTTAATGTTGCACCTAAGTAACCCATGCACTGAGCCGAAAGGTTCTCAGCCTAATTAAACCGAAAACACTCGGACGACATTAACCGAAATCACTCGGCCATGATATTACATCTTTTCATTTTCTTTTAATTTTATTCTGTGGTTTACCAAAACGGCGAAGTCTACGATTCAGCAGTTGTTTTTTTTTTTTTTTTGTATTGTTTTTTTGTTGTTTTTTTGTTTTTGTTTTTTGTTGAAAATCACAGAGTCTGTTCGTCTGGCCGGGATAAGAGTATTCGCTTGTATCTCAAAATCCCAGAGAAGTTTATTGGTCTCATTCTCTTGGATGGATTCCAGTTGGGCATATACGTCTTGGTCGTTTAATAAAATTTAAACTTCTTGCACAATTCCCAGTGGATGAACTTCCCCAGCCAATTGTGCCGAGTCTTATTCACTTTTGTGCTATTTTGTTGCATTCGTTTATTATTTGATTGATCGTTTTCTCTCACTCACTACATAACTTACATTGCCCAGGTGGCTCCCCACAAGTGTTCTGGATATGACACTAAAAAATCCGATGGTGAGGTTCGAGTAATGCTAGAGCTATGGAAAATGCGGAGTATCTCTTCATTGTCATCGCTCCCTGGTCCACTGTGGCCCTGAATGGTTGCACCTGACAAGGTCCTATCTATGGGTCAAATAGAACTAAACTGTGTACTTACACTAAACTGAATCGCTCGAAAAATAACTGTTTTCATATTTAAACTGCGTATTTACGTTAAAGTGAATTGGCATAAATAGAACGGGTTTTGTATGCAAAATTTAATTGTTTGAAATAAAACTGTTTTTGAGATTGCAACTCTACCTACACTAAACTGAATTGTTTGAAATAGCAGCTGTATGGCCACCTACGAGTCATTATGAAAACTATCCAAGTTAGACTAACCAGATATGCCGGACACTCCCCTAGGTGTAAGGACTAACTCCTGAGCGATATACTCCTGTGGACCCCTTCACATGTACGAGCAAAGGCTGGATGACCCAGTTAGAAGTTATATGTAACAGCTCTGTGGTAATACAGAATATTGCTTTGAAGACCTCACGGGAGTGATGGACGATAAACACGGATAGAGAGCGAAGGTCAGGGAGTTGCAAGCTTGCAGTGTGACATGATGATTGCTATTTTTGATCTGATGAAGCAAATTTTTTTTTTCAAAAATATGTAGCTCTATTATCAAAAATAAATGGTAAACTTAGCTTTTGAAATCCATCTTGACATTAAATTTCTAAGCGCAGGAAAAATGTTGGAAAAGGGGAGTCCCCACACTGTCATGGTTAAAGAACTGAGCTGCAGTCTTGAATTAATGTTGTATACGCATAATCCTAACATTGATTTACGAACCTCAATGAACGAACGAACACACTTCTCACACTTTATTCTCGAGATTGTTAATGTTTCTGTTGTGTGTGAGAGATGAGTGGATGCAGGGACAGACTGCTATATTGACCCAACTTTTCTCTTGACAATAGCAGCACTTCTTCCGCATCTGGCTTGGGGTTGCTCAAGCTGGCCTGTACTCTGGCCTTCCTGTCGCCAATAAACTCAACTGCCGCTGGCACCTGCCTATATTCTTTCATACGTCCACTTGCTTCTGCTTCTTCTTCCGCTAATATACATAGGTGCATCTCTTGATTGACGGCTCGCTCAAAGGTCAATATAAAACACTAGGAGAGTTCAAACTCCAGTCACGGTATTATGCTCTCTTTCTGACGGATACCATGGGGAAAGGTATGAACCCACTTAATCACCCGGCTATGGGTTAAATATTCTCACAACTATTCTTCTCCTTTGCCCAGTCGGCTGGGGCTGTAGAGGGGTAAGACCCTCCCCCCAATGAGTATCCTGGATATGACACTGAATAATCTGATAGTGAGGTTCCAGTGATGCTGGGGCTTTGGGGAATACGGAGAACCTCTTCATTGCCATTGCTGCCAGGTCCACTCTGGCCCGGTGAGGTAGCACCTGATAGGACCCTATCTATGGGTTGAATAGAACTAAACTGCATACTTATGCTAAACTGAATTGTTCGACTAAACTGAATAGCTGGAAATAGAAATGTTTTTGATAATTAAACGGTACTTACATTTAAACTGCGTGCATATGTTAAACTGAATTATTTAAAATGGAACTGTTTTTTGACATTGAAACTATACTTACACTAAACTGATTAATTTAATATAGGACTGTTTTGAACTTTAACTGTGTGTAAACGAAATCTGTACTTATAAACTGAATTACCTGGATTAGAACTGCTTTACTAAATTGAACAGCTTGAAATAGAAATCTTTTTCAGAATTAAACTGTACTTACATTTAAACTGCGTGCTTATGCTAAACTGGGTTGTTTGAAATAGAACTATTTTCATAAACTGTACTTACATTTAAACTGTGTGCTTATAGTAAACTGAATTGATTGAAACGGAACTGTTTTTGACATTGAAATTGTATTACACTAAACTTAATTGTTTAATATCGGACTGTTTTTACATTTAACTGTGTGTAAACAAAATCTGTACTTATACAAAACTGAATTAGGAGAATTACAACTGTTTGAATAAACTGAATAGCTTGAAATAGAAATGTTTTTGACGATTAAACTGTCTACGAATTCTAAACTGAGTTGCTTGATATAGATCTGATCATTTGCATAAAAATGGATTTGGCTTTAAATAACCTACAAAGGTTTATATGCCATAAAACCCAAGCAACCAACCAACCAATTCTCCTCCAAGGATGGCTTTGGCATAAAATAACCCACAAAGTTTGATATGCTAATAAACAAAGAAACCCGAAGAAATATTGGAAAAATGTTTACCATATTTGGAAATTCTATTATTTTTCAAAATTTCAAATAGATCAGTTCACATTCTTCTTTCCAGTAAAGTATATATATATATATATATATATATATATATATATATATATATATATATATATATATAAAACTTGGGGAAAGGCATGAACACTCTATTCTTCCAGTTATGGGTTAAATAATATCCTGGCTGTTTTTTCTACAAAGAAGGCTTTGGTATTAAATCTGGTGGTTCCTACAAATGTCCTCTTATATTTTCTTATCATTTTTTCCTGAAATCATCTAATTCAATCTTAAATTTTTTTGTCGTATGGCTGTTTTTCATTTGATTAAGCAATTTGTTCCAAAAATATATTACAGTGTTATCAAAAATGATCGGTAGACTTAGTTTTTAAGATCTTTCTTGACAGCAAATTTTCAATTCACGAAGAAGTATTTCAAAAAGGGGGTCCCCACTGTATGATGGTTAACGAGTTGGACTGCAGCTCGTTAAACCTAACAGAGTTCTAATTCCGTTGGCACATTTACGTTCACTTCTTGTCGAAACCCTTGTTTTAAGAATGCATTACTTTTGACAGTAAATTTCCAATTCAAAGAGAAATGTTTAAGAAATTTCAAACTTGATTCGAAATTGTTTTAATTATTTTTAACCAGGACATTTTAGGGGGGGGGCGACGTTCAATCGCATATCATACCAAAAACTCAAAAAATTGTTTGCCCAGTTAGCTGGGGCTGTAGAATACACCGACTGCTTCTTTGCAGAGGGGTAAGACCCCCCCCCCCAATGTGTGTCCTATTTATGACACTTAAGAATCTGATGGTGAGGTTCCAGTAGTACTGGAACTTTGGAGAATGCAGAGTAACCCTTCATTGACATGGCTCCCAGGTCCACTCTGGCCTGGCGTGGTCGCACCTGATAGGACCCTATCTATGGGTTAAATAGAACTGAATTGCATACTTATGCTAAACTGAATTGTTCGACTAACCTGAATAGCTGGAAATAGAAATGTTTTTGACAATTAAACGGTACTTACATTTAAACTGCTTGCATGTGCTAAACTTAATTATTTGAAAGGGAACTGTTTTTTGATATTGAAACTGTATTTACACTTAACTGAATTGTTACATATAACTGCTTGAGTGGTTTGAAATAGAAATGTTTTTGACAATTAAACTGTGTACTTATGCTAAACTGGATTGTTTTAAATAGAACAGATTATTGACATAAAAATGGATTTAGCGTTAAATAACCTACAAAGGTTGATACGCCATAAAACCCAACAAACCAAACCAAACCAAACCATCAAAAGATTGTACTTGATGGCTCCTTAGTTAACAACGCAGCATCAAGTACCATTAGCTCTATAAGCTAAGGATCAAGGGTAAAGTGGAGTAATCCAGGGAATGGAGTAGCGCCCTCCCTTACACCTCCGTGCAGTAGCTATTGAAAAGAGAGCCTTCGGGTCGCCCTCAACAAAGCTTGCCAACTGATTGCATTTCCCATAGCACTAATACCCTTGGGAAACGTATGAATCCAATTATTCTCCCTCCAGCAATGGGTAAATAGTAGGACAGACTATGTTCATTAGCCTTGGTGAGGCAACTAGTCTAGGAGAAGGAAAACTCTGAATTCAAACCTGTTAAACTCCGCTTAAAAATTGACCTTGTGTCATATCCTGCCCGAGTGGAGGGGTTGGTAAATAGGATCTCTCATTCTTCTTTCTAGTAAAGGAATTAAGTAATGTTGGTGACCATAGTCGAGGGCAACCAGAAGGCTCCCTTTTCAATAGGTACTACACCGAGGTGTAGGGGAGGGCGCAACTCCTTTCCCTGGATTGCTCCACTTTAGCCTTGATCCGTACCTTATATTGCAGGGTGTTAAGCATGGAGGCATCAAGTATCATTTTTAAAGTCTTTGGTATGACGCGACCAGAGATTGAACCCAGGTCTCCCAAACCATTGGCGAACACTAGGTTAGTAGTTAATCCTAATTCTTCCTCTATCTCTCTAAAACTGTAATCCTTTAATCTTTTATTTTTAAAACTCTTCTTCATTTCCACACTCCAAACTTAATTTCACATTCAAATTTCCATATCCAGACACTACAGCCCACGCCTTGGAACAATCTTCTATGAGACCTTATTAATATTTTTATTACTCGACTATGTATTGGCTCACCGACTCCATCTCTGCAGTGGGGTAAGTCTCCCCAAAGAGTGTCCGGGATGTGACATAAACAATCTGATGGCGAGGCTCCAGTAATGGCAAGTACCATTTTATTGCCATCGCTTCTAGAACCACTCTGGCCCGGAGTGGTAGCACTTGATAGGGTTCTATTTATGTATTAACAAGAATGTAAACAGTAGTAGCGCCCTCGGTGTAGTAGCTATTGGAATAGGGAGCCTTCGGTTCGCCCACGAATACGGTCGTCAACTTTACAATTTACTTAATTGTGGTAGACTGAATTGTTGAAAATTGAACTGTTTATATATATATATATATATATATATATATATATAATTGATTTGGCATCAGATAACCTACAAGAGTTGATATGCCATAAAACCAACCCAACTCGACTATGGTGCAGAATACGCATATGCCAACAACTGATGGTGGTGTGCAATTGTAAGCTGAATTAATATTGGAATTCTCTAGAGTATTTACTGGCTCGGCTTTTTAAAAGATTTGTATTATTCAGAAATTGTAATGATTTTTTTCTCTTAAATACTTTCTTCGTGACTGATAGCGGAATAGGGTATACGTTTTCATCATCTCTTAAAAGAAGAGTCACTGTTAATTTGTGTTTTATTGTCAAAGAATCAAATGAAATAAGCGTTACTTTTTGTAGAATGATATCTTGTAGACGGTTGATTCCTACATTAATTAAATTCTTGTTAGTGCAGGGCTTCTTTTTGGTTCCGTCATTCTGTCACGTCCATCAATTTTTAAGGTTTCTTCGGGTCTTTTACGGGTTATCAGCGGTTTTGTTGACTTTGCTTGATCAACGCCAAAAGTTGAAGCGATAATAAAACAGCTCTAAACATTGTGATCACTCTTTTACCTTTAACTTTTGATTTACGTAACCTCCAAATGATTTCAAAACGTCGCTGGCTTAGTAGTTATTTAACACGCGTTCAGAGAGTGTTTGCTAATAGGAACAGAGAATGAGCATCTAATTTTGCCAGTTTTTCTCAAGCAATAGACAAATATTGAAGTGAGTTTTGTGCAAAGTATCAGACGTTGCTTAAGGGTATCTGAAAACTTTTAATTTCCTATCTTAGATAAAGTCTCGTGTAAAGTTTGAATTTTAAATATCTCAGTTTTATGCCAAAGATAAACATCGATGACGACAGCCCTGTCGACTGGGGCTGTTGAAAATGTTGACTGAATTTCTGCTGAGGGGTTAGACATCCCCTACAGCGAGTATTCTGGGTATGACACTAACTTGCATCTGATGGTGAGGCTCCGTTTCAGAAATTTTGAGAATGCTTTGTACTCTTTAATTGCCATTAAACTCAGGCCCACTCTCTTGGTCCCAAAAATTATTAATGCTAAATAGCCAAGCATGAAACGATTTAACTGTGTACAAACAAATAATTGATATTAAATTGAATTATTAGTTCACCATGATAATATCTGAAACCATTAAACTGTAGCCAAAAATCAGTACTAGCTTGTTTAAAACATTACCAACATGGAGGTGCCCGTGGTGTAATGGTTATCGTCGTAGGAAATGGACACGGCGACACGAGTTCATTCCTGGCCGAGACTGGTTGCATTTTCACATAGCCCTAATACCGTTGGGAAAGGTATGAATCCAATTATTCTCCCTCCAGCTATGGGTAAATAGTAGGGCAGACTAGGTTCTTCAGCCTTGGTCTAGGAGAAGGAAAACTCAGAATTCAAACCTGTTAAACTTTGCTTAAAAATCGACCTTGTGTCATATCCTGCCCGAGTGGAGTCATTGGGTAAATATGTAAAACATTACCTACAAATTATTTACTTACATGTATAAATATTGAAAAGTGTATTTTGGCAGCATTTCTTCATTGATACATATTTGATTGAACATAATAGACATTTTTTGTCTATATAATTTTTTGTTAATCCTTTCGAATTGCCGTATTGATCTTATGATATTCGACGGGAATTGGTTGATAAATCTTCCATAATTAGTTTTTCCCAAGTACTTTCTGCCCAACATTGGGCCATCATCAGGGGACGATGTATCTCTAAAGGGATGTAACTTTTGTGTGTACTTACTACTTTACGTATATATATATGCGTATGAAAATGTATGTTTAAACCGGCTTTGGTATAAAATAAATGACAAGGATTGATATGAGAATTAATTTTTATTTATTTATTTTTTTATTTATTTATTGCGGACTTTTCCCCCTCATCTTTTTTTTTTTTTTTTTTTATTATATTGCGTACTTTTCCCCCTCATCCATCATTGATACCCCTTTGGGGCCCGTGGCGCAGCAGATAGAGGCGTTGAGTCTCTTTTGTTCCAGGTGAGCATTGTCAGAAGATAGCGGTTTCAAATCCTACCCAAGCCGGCCAGAGGTTTACTTGGTCAAAAACGTGGTACGATAGACAACAACTATGGAAGGCAGTAATTACTGGGGATACGGTTACAAGACTCAGCATTCCTATCCGAGGTCGCGGTAAAAAAAAAAACACCTGAAGAAGGCCAGAGGTGAAATTTGGCCGAAACGTAGTGAAAGAAGAAACAACACAAAACTACCAAGATGAGGGGGAAAAGTCCGCAATAAATAAATAAAAAATTATTCTCAGATTAAAAGCCTCATCTCAAAAATGATTCCAATTAAAGACAAGTACAAGGATTGATATGCCATAAAACACTACGAGCAGAACATGTACGAGTGATTGATATGTAGGAATATATATATATATATATATATATATATTATAACAGTGTTGGTTGTCACTAAATCACTTTGTGGGTTTGTGTCGAACCAAGTTCAATATAATATGGAAAGTGCTCAATATCTAGGATAGAATTATTATATATTAATAAGAATAAGTATATATGGCCTGATGGGTAGAGTGTTCGCGAATGGTCCGGAAGACCGGGGTTCAATCCCCGGTCGCGTCACACCGAAGACTTTTAAAATGGTACTTGATACCTCCTTGCCTAACACTCAGTAATATAAGGTACGTATAAAGGGTAAAGTGGAGCAATCCAGGGAAAGGAATAGCACTCTCCGCAGCACCTCGGTGTAGTACCTTTTGAAAAGGGAGCCTTCTGGTCGCCCTCGACTACGGTTGCCAATATTTTTTTTCAACGACAATATATTTTTAATTCATGAAATTTAGACATGAATTAAATATATATATCTAATATACATTTATTCATTATTATTATATAATAGCTCTATCCAAGATTGCAAAAAACTACATGAAATCCAGGGGTCGCACTTTTATTGATAGTACACACATGAAACTCTAGTCCGCTTGGAAGTAATCTTCTCCGACTGCAATGCACTTGTTGTACCGTTCCAACAATTTCTGGAACGCCCCATGGAAGTCCTTTTGTGTGAGCGTGTCAATGACCTTCGTCACCTCCTCAGTTGTCTCAACGACAGCTTAGGGAATAACCAAAAGTCACATGGAACAAGATATAGACTATAGGGAGAATGAGGAACTGTCTTGATGCCCATCTCGGTCAAATAGTCTGTGACAAGGATGGGTTTGTGGAAAGGCCAATGACCCGATTTGAAGAGTCCATTTCCTACAACAATACCCATTACGCCACGAATGCTCCCCAAACGATAATTGGTTGGGTTGATTTTTATGGCATATCAACCATTGTAGGTTATTTAATTCCAAATTCTCTTTATACATAATTTGTAAATGCATGGTTTGTAAATAACATTTTTAAACGATCTGGCGCTTATTTGTTTGCACACAGTTAAATGTTTATCCATATGATTTGTCGGTGAATTGATTATTAGTTATCTTATTCTTAAATGAGTCAGAGCTTATTCGTTTACTATTGTTTGCACACAGTTAAATGGTTTCAATCATCGCAATGTGAAACTAACAATTCCATTTAGGCATACAGTTAAATGGTTTCAAGAATTGCTAATTTACCTTATCCATAATTATCAACCCCTCAGCTCGGACAGGATATGACACAAGGTCAATTTTTAAGCGGAGCTTAACAGGTTTGAATAAAGAGTTTTCCTTCTCCTAGACTAGTTGCCTCACCAAGGAAGAAGAAGCCAGTCTGCCCTACTATTTACCCACAGCTGAAGAGGGGGATAATTGGATTTATACCTTTTCCAAGGGTATCAGTGCTATGTGAAATGCAATCAGCCTTGTCCAGGATTTGAACTCGTGTTGCCATTTCCTACGACGAACAGTTCTATTCCACATTACCAATTAGTTAGCATACGGGAGCGATGGCAATAAAGGGGTACTTTGCATTCCCCATGTATTGCTTGGTATCACAAACAACTCAATTCAACACCGGCCATTTGCTTACACTGACTTAAATGGTTGAACAGTTCTTTTTCTAACAATTCAATTTAACGTAAGTCATTTGTTTGCATCATGTATTTATTCATTTATTTGTTTGTTTCTTATTAAATGGCTAATCAACCTTCTCGGATTATTTAATGCCAAATCCTCCCTTTTTTAGAAGAACAGTAATGGTACTATTTAACTCATAGATAGGAGGATAAGGGGGTTCATACCTTTCCCAAGAGTATTTGTCCGAAAGTGAACGTAAAAGCGCAACAAGAGCTCAAACTCGCGTACTACGATTCCACAGTCAAGCACTTTTAACCATTACACCACGGGGACACCCCATTGTTTGCACAGAGTTTAAATATCAAACCGTTCAATTTTACCCATAGATGAGTTACTACCACTCCAATCAGAGTGGACCTGGATACAATGGCAATGATGGGATATTCCGCATTTCCCAAAGCTCCAAGACTTGAACCTCACTATCAGATATAGTTTAGTGTCATAACCAGGACACTCGTTGAGGAGGGTCTACAGAGGTGCATTTGGTGTATTCTACAGCGCCTAACGATATAAACATATAAAAATAATTCTATATTAAAAAAGCGACTAGAAATTTCAAAACGTAGTGTAACTAATAACTCCGAAGCTCCAAAACTCATTTTAAATAATCACCTTGCCCGCAGGGCTAAGAATACGCTGATTGTATCCCCTGCAGAAAGATAAGACCTCCATTAAGCGCTCATGTTTTTCCTCTTAGTATTTTCTTACCAACGGATAGACGGAGCCTAGAGCAGACAGCAAGAGTCTTTGGTCTCGACGTAAATTCAGATAGTTCACGTGTTTTAATCAAGATTGAGCAATATCCTAAAAAAAGACCAGCCTCTGAAATTAGTATACCAGTTAATATCCTTTGGCAGTGATATCTCATCTACGGAAAGTAACGTTAACATTCGTATTGGTAAAGTGTGGACTGCTAATGACCATATGACAATCTGTTAAAATAAAACGTGAATTCTTCTAAGCTGTAGCTATGTCAGAACTACTGTATGATTGCACCACATGGACTTTAACAAAATGCTTAGAGGGAAACTTTAATTGAAACTACATAAGGAAAATGTGTACTCTTTTCAAAACATCCAGGAAGCAGTGGCTCACAAGACACCCGCTGTCTGGCTATTCACTTCCCGTCTCATAAACCATATAATTAAAACGAGTAAAACATCGTGAGAACTGTTGAGGAAGTGAAAACGAATTCATAAGTGACATTATCTCATGGACTACGACACATGGACATAGGAGCAAAAATTTACATTAGTCAGCTCTGATGGATTCAAGGGAATCTATATATCATCATCATCATCATCATCAAGGCGATGATAATATTGACGATGATATATGTCATTGAATTAAATATTACAAGTTTGTAAATATTTGAAATAATAGTGGCATAATGAGTAAACTTTTAGACCACAGACTCGAAGTAAGCGAGTTTCATGAACATTTCCGACTTGGTAATGTTATATTTTGACCTTTTGACCCGGCCAAAAATGCCATTCCAAGGTGATACACCGGAAGGAGGTGACACATTCTAATGGCAGTTGTGAGAGGAAATCGCGTGGGCGGAAATTGGCTGATGAAATGGGACGAGATAAAAAAAATTCTCATGGTACACTCATAGACTGATGCACCGGAAGAGAGTGACCTGTGAACTGCATGACAGTTATTTCCACTTGATGACGACGAAACATGCCATTCCAAAGATTGAGTGGGCGATTGAAATATTATATAACTCGGTGTGGACAGGAAGTCAGTGAGTTGGTGATCAGATGGGTTAGAGACAAGATGCGGTAGAGAAAGCCACCACCCGCCATAAGGGGCCCTGGGGACCCCCAGTGAGTTTGGAGATTAGACCCGTTGGTGACAAGATGCGGTAAAGGAAGTCAGCATCCAGTAGAGAGTGGGCCCCCGGGCCTCCAGTTGAACAGCCCTGGAGAACAAGAAAGACAACGCTGATGGCCATAACAGTGGGGGTCAATATATTGCAGTTTCTGTTCCGTCTCCAACTCCCTCTCACAGTAAAACCTTCAGTAACTATTTCAAACCGTTCAAATGAAGTGAGAGGTATATTGTTTTTAAAGAAGTCTTCGCTCGTCTTTATTCATTGCGTCAATATGTATTCTGCATGTACATGTATGCATATATATATATGTATTATGTGTTTGTGTAGTTAATCATCTGGAGAAGAAACTAGACGGAAACTACAGAAGAATGTTGAGAGCAGTATTGAACCTGGCGACAACACCCCACGAGACGCCAACTATACGGACACTTGCCCCCTATCACGAAAACCATACAAGTTAGACGAACCAGACACGCGGGACACTGCTGGAAAAGCAAGGACGAGCTCATAAGTGATGTACTCCTATGAACACCCACATATGGCCGTGCAAAAGCATGACGACCAGCTCGAACTTACATACAGTAACAATGTGAGGACACAGGATGTAACCCTGAAGACCTGCCGGAGGCGATGAGTGATTGGGAGAAGTGGCGAGAGTGGGTCAGGGATATCCGTGCTGGCGGCACGACATGATGATGATGATGATGATGATGATAGTTAATCATGGTCATGGCTATACAACAATACCATTTAATCCAAAGCTGGTGTTCGTAACCTTGCTGTTATATGCATACTGACGCAATGTATAACATACGCAGGAAGACTTCTTTAACAAAATATATACCTCTCACTTTCGAAAAGGATTACTCAAGGTTTGCGTTTGAGAGGGAGCTGGTGACCGAACAGAATCTGCAATATTTTGACCCTCCCTCTTATAGCCGTCACGTTGTGTCTTTCTTGTTCTCCTGATGCTCAACAGGAGGTCCAGAGGCCCACTCTGTTGGGTGATGGCTTCCTTTACTGCATCTTCTCTGGTCCCCAAACTTCATCGGGGTCCCGCAGGCCCCCTCGGCCGGGTGTGGTTTTACCTAACACATATCGTCCTCTCCTCTCCAACTCTACTGCAACTGTCTTGACTTCTATCTTGAGTGAGCTATATAATAGTTCAACGCCCACTCGATCGCCCACTTGATCTTTGAAATCGGATGGTTAATCGTCATCAAGCAGACATAACTGTCATGCAGTTCACAGGTCACTCTCTCCCGGTGCATCTGTCTATGAGTGTACCATGTGATTTTACCTTGTCCCATTTTGTCAGCCAAGCCCGCCTACGCGATTTCTTCTCATAACTGCCATCGGAATGTGTCACTTCTTTCTGGTGCATCACTTTGGAATGGCATGTTTGAGCGGGTCGAAGGTCAATATACAACAGTATCACTGCTTTTCTTCAAAAATGATGGCTTTGGTATTAAATAATCTTAGAAACTTGTTATGCCATTAAACAAAGAAACCAAACAAAACTAGTCAGATCACTCCCTTTATTTAAACCTTTACTTACATTTAAAATTGAAAAACTAAAATACACTTTTTCTTTTGTTGTATTAAATTATACACCTTTTGAAAGGCTTAACCTCCGTGGCGCAGTAGTTTAAGTGTAGGACTGTTCCATGGTAGTAACCGATTCTGAAACCTATTCGAGTTATTGCTGGCCCTATCGACTGGGGCTGTAGAATACACGGACTGCATATTTGAAGAAGGGAGAGTCTCCGTCAACGAGTGTCCTAGATATGATACAACACAATCTGATGGTGAGGCTTTATACAGGAGCTTTGGGGAATGTGGAGTACTCTTTTATTTTCATCGTTCCCGGGTACACTCTGGCCCGGAGTGGTAGCACCTGAACAGGTCCTATCTGTGGGCCAAATAGATCTAAACTGTGTACGTATGCAAAAAGTAATTGCTTGAAATAGAACTGTGTATGTATTAAAATGGATTTGGCATGAAATAACCAAAACAAACGAAAATAAACGAAATATGGCATTCACTTTCAAACTAATACCCTCGGGAAAGGTATGAACCACCTCAACATATTAGCTCTGTGTTAAATAATATCACTGCTGTTCTTCTACAAGGATGGTTTTGGTATTGGGTAACCCACAAAGTATGTTATGCCATTAAACAAAGAAAGCAAATGAAGACTTAAAAATTATGTTTTTACAGAAAACTAAATTAACACTATACCTACAGAAAATCGTTTCGTTTGACATACTAAATTAACAAAATTTTTACGAAAAATATCAGAATTTTAAAATAGCTTTAAATAGTGTGTACATTGTCAGCTCTAAAAAAGGGACTCTTTTTTGATCACATCTCTTCAGATAAACACTCTGACAGAAAGTAGCAGCGCGAAATAACTAAAAACTGTTGACGACGAAGAGAGTGGGAGAAAAAAATCTACATTGAGAGACTTATACGGATTTCTTCTGTTTTTTCTGCGACTAAGTTTACCATTGCGGTACTAAAGAGTATTTTTCACCTGGTTGTAACCTTGAATAGTAAAAAGTTGAAGAACGCCTAACTCTGTTAAATTACACAAAGGTTTATTTACAACTAGGAATCAAAGAGTTGCCGGGAGAAAGCAAGGAAGTATTGAAACATGAGACAACCGTTTTAGTGAGAAAAAGATGAGTAAACACAGCATTTAAGGCTTTTCTTGGTTCTCACATGCTTGTTCGCTGGGTCGCATCGTTTAACGCCTCCTTTAAAACGCCTCTTATCCCAGAAATTAGGCTCGTAAACTTTCGTCCCTTACATCTTCGTAGCTGGTGTTCTACTGACGTTTTTACCTTCTCACCGTCGGTTTTCGAAAGTCGTCCCCTCAATTCCACCCCTCGTGTCGGGAGCAGAGACATCCGCTTCCTGTGCACATGCGCAAACGATCATTGGGCCTCTAGTCCTTCCTAGTTTAATTACCACGAGTGACTCGGCCTCGTTATTCAGTGACTACAGTCTACTTCATTTATTTTTTTTATTCATTCAATTGCCTATGAGCCGTTCAATTACGTCCAGTTTAGTTGAGTTAAAATTCGTTATCATCTATTTTAATTATTCCTCGTTACTTTTTGCTGTCACTGCGTTTTTCTAAAGAGGCATGGCCGAAAAAACATCCTTTTAAGAATTCATAACGCTCGCTCTATTTAAAATCCTGCAAGTACCATAGAATTTTAGTATCAGAATTAACGAAAATATCATTCTTTTCTGGAAACATTATGTAGTGATCACCATCATCATCATCATGTCGTGTCGCTAGCACAGATATCCCTGACTCTCTCTCCACTTCTCCCTATCGTTCATCGCCTCTGGCAGGTCTTCAGGGCTACATCCCGTGTCCCCACATAGCAGCTGTATGTATGTTCTAGCTGGTCGTCCTACTTTTGCTCGTCCATATGTGGGGATCCATAGGAGTACATCACTCATGAGCTCGTCCCTGCTTCTCCAGCTGTGTCCTGCGTATCTGGTATGTAGTGATACTGATAAGTTAATCTGTCAAATTTGCATAAGTCTAAGAGAGACACTATGTTAGTTTCTCACTGAGAATAACTGGGAGGCTGGATTACCTCCTGCTTCGTCCACAGATTTTTCAATGGACTGTCTGGCATTCGTGCTGGATGGTCAATTCCTCAAGCCTAGGGTGGGGGTGGTTGGGCACCTCGGGTGGTGTAATGGTTAGCAAGGTAGACTAGCAAACCTCCACGAGTGAGTTCAATTCTCATTGGGTGCCCAATTCATGCGGCCTTGTGCTACATCTAAGCAAAAAAGCTTAGTAAATTACCTCGGGTGGGGGTGGATTGGAGGGATTAGGTTTATCGCCTGGAGCTTGGGGCGCCCTTTTTTAGGGGAATGCCGATGTGGCCCGAGGCATTTTTGGAGCCGCCGGGAGTGTCTGGGCCACGGCTCTGGGCCCAGACCCACCGAAAAAAGGCCTGGAGCCACAGTCGTCCGTCTGATGGGACGTTCGTCAAATATCGCTCGATCAGCTCCTGTTTCGTGCATACGCTTTTCAGCAATTTGACTGGCATCCGTGCCGGACGTTCAAAGTTCCATGGCAGACTTTAGACCAAAAGGCTTTTAGCTTCCGCTGGGCCACCTTCGGGTTGGTGAGCGGCATCATCGGCACCTCTGTCATCCTGGTATAGCACTGGAGCTTACTGTCCAGTTTAAGCTATAATCAAACATACGTGCCTGGACCTAGATTTAGGTCGATGTCCAGCTTAGCTCATCAGATCCACATTGAACGAAGTGGGCTGATGACCAGCATAGTCAAGCAGGGCTTGAGCCTTGGCTTGTGCCCTCCCCTCCCTTCCCCTTAATCCCACTATAATCGACCCTCGGGTCATTTGACCCTGTGTCAAGTTCTGTATGGGGAGAGTCAGAGACAAATATCAGCCACTGTGTTTGGCGTAGAGGCTTTTCAGCAGACTGTCAGCCTCAGTACTAGACGGTCAATGCTCAATGACAGACTTAGGCCGAAAAGCCACCAGCTTCAACTGGTCCACCTTCAAGTAGGCGAGCTGAATCATTGACATATTTGTCACCTTTGTATAGCAATGGACTTTGCTATCCAGTTTAAGCTATGATCAGGCATCTGCCTGAACCCAAATTTGATTCCATGTCCAGCTAGGCTTATCAGGTCCACATTACACAAATTTGGCGGATGACCAGGAAAGTCATGCAGGGATCGTACCTCGGCTCGTGCCCGACTTTCCTTTCCCCTAATCCCTATTATAATCGACCTTCAGATCATTGACCTTGTGTCTAGTCGTGTTTGGTGGAAGGCAGAGACAAATATCAATTCGACAAGCCACGGTACATGGCGTAGAGGCTTTTCAGTGGACTGTCTGTCATCTGTGCCGGATGATCAATGCTCAATGGCAGACTGGAGGCGGAAAGGCACCCGACTTCCGCTGGGCCACTTTTGAGTGGGCGTGCTGCATTACTGAGATCTTTTTTAACCTTGTATAACACTGGAACTTACTGTCCAGTTTAAGCTATAAGGCCTACGTGCCTGGACTCAGATTTAGGTTTATGTCCAGTTAGGCTCATCGGGCCCACATTGCACTAAGTGGTCCGATGACTAGCATAGTCCAGCAGGGCTCGAGTCTTCACTCGTTCCTGACATTCCCCTCCCACAAACCCCACTATAATCCGACCTTCGGTTCATTTGACCTTGTGTCAAATCCTGTCAGGTAGGAAACAGAGACAAATATAAGCTTAATTAGCTACTAACAAGTGCCAACCTTGCACATCACAACACATTAAGTTGTAAACGCTAGATCATTAGAGTCAAAAACAAGTGAATGAGATTTTCCTGTACACGTAAGAACCCTTGTCATTTAATCTTCAACTATAAACATTAGAATCTTGCACATATTAAGTTGGTATCTTTTTTACTCTCCAAGAAGACAAAGTGTCAAAACTTGTTAAATAATCCGAACATTTAACATAGAGTAAAAAGGAAAACAAAGTAATTGAAAATATTTATTTTTAAAAATATATATTAGAAATTAAATGAAACCCGGGGGAGTTGTGCCCCTTGAATCGTTGATTAATCCAATGAAAGTGGAGATAGAAAATTTCATTAAAGGCAGACGAGAATTTAATGGACGAAGGTTTTACGAAGGAATGGACAGAAAAAGTTTTTGAAGGCAACTGAATCGGAGAAAAACTGCTAAAACAATAAAATATCTTGAAGCGGGAGTTATTTTCCAGAAAAAAAAAAAGGAAATTGTCAAAATGAAAAAAAAAAAAGAAAGATTAAAAAGATATCTAAACAAAAAACATAAGTTTTCTCTCTCCGGAAAGAGAAAACTCTTTTTCCGTTGTTTAATGTTTAATCATGTTTTGTTGTTCTTCATATGAGCATAAGAAAATAGAGGCGTCTACCGTTAAGAATTGATGTCTGAGAGTTATTCCTCCAGGCGAAGGAAAATCATATTTTCTTGGAACATTTATGGAATTTTGTATGTTATTGTTTAATTTTTCATTTTCCTTGTATGTTGAAATACATTCTTTAATGAGATGGTGATTTCGATATCTGTCGTCTTTTAAATTTTCTCGACTTTTAACATTTATTGGAATTAAACGGTTTTTTTTAATAAACGTCTTACCAATTTATTTCGTATTTTCGTTCCCCAAATTACAACGCCGTTTACTGTTTTATTTACTACCTCTGCCACAATAACTGCATGAATTGTGGGTTTAATTTTTTTTTTTTTTTAATAATTTGAGGTTCAAGTAGAAATACTTCGTAGCAAGGTCAAGAAATAAGGTCAAGTAGAAAACGGAGACTCCTGCCGGGTACAGGAGAGTAGGAGCATGAGTAACTTACACCTTCCTTTATGAGCAATTAAAAGGTTTTTCCAAGAGAGAAACACAGTGCGGACACTGAGTGCCTTCAAAAGGAGTGACTAAATGTTGATAGAGACGGATGGCGAGAGAGAATCAAAGAAATATTTGTTGTCTACGCGCCTTAATGATGATGATGATGATGATGATGATGATGATTTCATAATATACATACCGAAATATTTAAAGCTATACAGTTTTAAAACTATGAATAATTCCTAGTCGGTAAGGTCAGCCTACACTCTATACATCATTTAAAAATCATTCAGATTTTCGATATGACCTAAAAAACTATGACATACTAATTAGACTTCTTTCTAATTAGAAACATCAATTTCATGAAAGGCTATAACTAGAAACGAACTAGTTCACTTGTCGTCTCGTGACATATATATTTATTCAGATAGATTGATAGATAGATCTATTATATATATATATATATATATATATATATATATATATATATATATGAGGGGCATACGATAAGTTTCCAGATTTTTCCGTATGGGCATTGATAATTGTCATAAACCCTTGAAAATTCAGTATGTTATTGCTATACATCTTATGAGATGACTAACCAAATTTTATTATTTCAGGTTAAAATGAACAGCTACAACAGGAATTGGAAAACACCCTACTAAAACCTGATTGTCACAGCTGGTGAATTTTAAAAATGCAATCTGGACGTGAGGACACTTTATAAAAACGATATGCAATAAAATTCGGGTTTAAACTTGGAAAAAATGATGCCAAAAAAGTATGGAATGCTTCAGACTACTTTTGGAGCATCTTGCATGAAGCGAGCATCAGTTTTTGTGTGTCAAAAGAGATTTAAGAGAGGAAGAGAATCTGTAGGGGATGATGATAAGGAAGTCAATACACCACAGTTGATTGGCCAAAGGGTTAGGGTTAGGGTTACTATGTTGTGGTTTTAAGGGAGTTTAGGGAGAGATTCCGTCAGAAGAGGCCAGCACTCTTCAAATCGGGTCAGTGGCATTTCCACCATGACAATGCACTAATTCAGAACTTCATCATTGTCACAGACCATTTGACGAAGATGGGCATCAAGACAGTTCCTCACTCTCCCAATAGTCCAGACCATGCTCCCTGTGACTTTTGGTTATTCCCTAAGCTCAGAGGCTGTTGTTATGAGACAATTGCGGAGATGAAAAAGGCTGTGACGAAGGTCATTGACACGCTTACACAAGAGGACTTCCATGGGTCCTTCCAGAAGTTGTTTGAACGGTACAA
>OY757941.1:16164462-16279462 GCA_963585895.1 Sepioteuthis lessoniana
TATATATTCGACTAAGTCGAAAATAATTTCCGTATTAGTAGAATATAATTTATTCATAAATAATCAAACAATTAAATAATTTCAATTAATATATTCGCCATTATTTTGAATTATTTCTGGCTTGTTGATTACTTTCCAACTCTAAAAATTTTCTTTTAATGATTTCACAAAATCTTTTGTCATTCAAAACATTTAGAAGAGAATGAAAAGGGTGAAAATCACTTAACGCAAAGTCAAATGAATTTTGTGGTTTGGATAGAAGAGACCAGCCTAAATCCATTTTTCCCGCGTGACTCAAACTAAATATGGCGTTGCGTTTTCTAAGAGAAGCACAACTCTTTCTTTTATTTTCTAAGAATAATTTCTTGGGCACGTTACAGTTGTTGAGAGTATATATAAGTCTTGGGTGCTAAAACGAACATATCTTGTCACATCTAGCCTACTGGAAGAAAGCTTAAAATCTATCAATTAATCTTTCTTCTTTTTTATAACTCTCACCAGTACCCTTTGCTTACAGCAATGGTAAGCAGTTTCTTTCACTTTGTCTTCATTTATCACCCCCCCCATTGATCGATATATTTATTTTAATTTGTTTATAGCTTTCAATTATCAAAGAATTCTCTATGATTTTCTAATCTGTTTATTGGATTGGAAGCACGTCAACCCCTGTTGGTTTATTTGCATCGTTAATCTCAATTTATTTGGTTTTATGCATCGTTAATCTCAAATTAATTATACATCCATAGCCGTTAGTATAGAGTACTCATACTGGATACTCCTACTCCATGGATTTCCTCGCACGTCAACCCCTGTAAGTTTAATTAATACTAAAGTCAATCTTCTTTTTTTAAACATTGATGTCCGGTAGTCCCCGTGGTGTAGTGGGTTCAAGTAACTATTCTTAATACAAATGGGGGACTAGACTGAGCTGTCTCCTTGGTCGCAGTGTTTGGCCACGAGACAATGTGAACCAATGAATGTGCCTCTTTCACGAATTTGTAAGAGGCTGAAATTAATTTATAATGATACCATAAAAGTGATTTTTTTTCTTTTGTCTTTATATAGAATATTTTTAGCGCTACACGTTGAATGTTGATATATCGTTAATCCCAAAATAATTATACATCAATAGCCATTCGTATGGAGTACTCATCCGAGATACTCTTACTCCTTGGATTTCCTCGCATATTAACCCTTGTGGGTTTATTTAATGCTAAAGTCAATCTTCTTTCTTTAAACATTGGTGTCTGGTAGTCCCCGTGGCGTAGATGGTTCAAGTAACTATTCTTAATATAATTGGGAGACTTAACAGAGCTGTCTCCTTGGTCACAGTATTTGAAAAAATCACAAGTCCTTGTTGGCTACGAGACAAAGTGAACTAAGGAACCCGCTCTTTCACGAATTTATAAGAGGCTGATATAAATTTATAATGATACCAACAAAGTATTTTTTTTTCTTTTATCTATGAAATATTTTTAGCTCTATTACGTTGAGTGTTGATACGTGTTGCATTCAATAAGTTTCCAGACATTTTGTACTGGCATTTAAAATTGTCGTAGACTCTTAAAAATCACTATGTTATTGCTATACATCTTATTAGATGACAGACCAATTTTTTTATGATTCCAGGTTCAAATAAACAGCTACAGCAGAAATTTGAATATACCCTACACAGCTGGTGAATTTTATAAATGCAATCTGTCACTTTAGAAGAACGATAGGCAATACAATTATGTTTCAAACTTGGAAAAAATGCCACAGAAACGTATGGAATGCTTCAGATGGCTTTTCGACCATCTTGTATGAATCGAGCATCAGTTTTTGAGTGGCATAAGAGATTCAAGGAAGGCAGGAAGTCTGTGAGGGACGATGAAAGGTGTGAGAGGAGTAAGGAAGTTGATTGGCCAAATGGTTAGGGTTAGGGTTACTCTGTTGAGGTTTTAAGGGAGTTCAGGAAGAGATTCCGTCAGAAGAGGCCAGTACTCTTCAAATCGGGTCTGTGGCATTTCCACCAGGACAATACACCAGTCCACAACTCCGTCCTTGTCACAAACTGTTTAACCAAGATGGGCATCAAGACAGTTCCTCACCCTCCCAATAGTCCAGACTTTGCTCCCTGTGACTTTTGGTTATTCCCTAAGCTCAGAGGCTGTCGTTATGAGACAATTGAGGAGATGGAAGAGGCTGTGACAAAGGTCATTGACACGCTCACACAAGAAGACTTCGATGAGGCCTTCCAGAAGTTGCTGGATCGTTACAAAAGTGCATTACAGCCAGAGAAGATTACTTCGAAGGGGACTAGAGTTTCATGCGTGTACTATCAATAGAATTGCCTATACGAAAAAAGTCTGGAAACTTATTTAATGATCCTCGTATATCCTTAATCCCAAATTGATAATACATAAGTAGCCGTTAGTATGGAGTACTCATACTGGATACTCCTGCTCCTTGGATTTCCTCGCACATCAACCCCTGTAGGTTTATTTAATGCTATAGTCAATCTTCTTTTTTTAAACATTAGTGTCCGGTAGTCCCTGTGGCGTAATGGGTACAAGTAACTATTCTTAAAACAGTTGAGAGACTAAACAGAGCTTTCTCCCTTGTCACAGTGTTTGAAAAACTCTCTTATATCACAAGTTCTACTTGGCTATGAGACAAGGTGAACTGAGGAATCCGCCTCTTTTCCGAACAGGAATTGAGAAAAGCAGACAGGGTGGTTTGCTCCTCAGCGGCCAGCACATGGGGCCTCCCTCCTTAATGTTTTATACCTGAGAAGAGTAAGTGGTATCCACCTTTTTTCCATATGGACTTTTCCGTTTGTTCCTTGAACACTTGTGAATCTTGTATAGCTCAGGGAGGATACTAACTCTCCTACTTGCATTGTGTTCAATTAAATATTTCATTATATTAATTGACTTGTTCTGCTTCCTACCGAATATTCTATGTTAGGTTACTCTCTTTGAGATAACATGAGTTATAAGAAACGAGGTTATCTACAAATTAATATCTCGTTAAATCTTATAATACAAATAATTTCTACTGGTGAAAATTATTTAATACAATAAGTTTTTACACGTTCATTAGGTAACGACAATATTGTATGTTATCATCTCTTTCAGGGGATAAGATATCGCAATTAAGAAATATTATATATGAAAATATATAACAGACAAAAAACAGAATTTATGAGAAAAACTATGTCGTATGGAAATGCATTAAACTATATACTAGACGCAACAACTTAAAAAAATATATATGACTGTGCATAAATATGTCATAGTAGCCGACTCACTTAGCCGAGTTCAAATCCTGGCAAGACTGTATTTCACAGAGAGTTAATACCTTTAGAAAAGGTCAGAATCCCGGTGTGAGTAAATAGCAAACAGGGCCTGGTATGTCAACCAGTGTAGAAGAAAAAATGGCCATTTTGATATTAACTATATAATTATATGCTATATAATTAAGGAATTGATTAATTATATTAATCGTTTTTGTTAATTATTTTTTTATTATTTAGTTTGGTATGACTTTGAACAATTCGGCGTCTCTTAGATGCCGAGTAGGTTCAGTTGTCATAGTCGCACAGTGCAATCGCACGCACGCCTGGAAAGGATATGACAATCATCATCTGCTATAATAAACTCCTTGACAGAAAATGGGATTGGATTCGCCGTTGGAGTGAATTGAGTCAGTGGATGACGTCATGCTTGGAAAATATGGCCTGAGAATTTTTGGATTTTGAAAAACACGAGGAGTTGAGGTACGACCATTGAAGCGGGTAGTTGAGTTTTTCGGATCTGATCAGATGAGATCAGTTTGGGTCTCGATCGGTAGAGATGAGTTGAGATCTTAGACACTACAAATTGCACCATGCGCAGGGCGGTGTCAGCATAATAGGGTTAGTATAGGCCCTAATGAATTATGTCTCTCTCCTCCTGTCACCAAGGGCTGAGGGCAGAAAGAAATTAACCCGTTCATATCAGAAATAACAGTTCTCGTGTATTATTATTATTATTATTATTATTATTAATATTGATATCCTCATGAGTATACTACATATAGACGTAAATTAATCTCGATGGATAAAAACAAATTAATATTTACCGAAAAATATTTCCGCTCAAATGATCAGGGTTTTTAACAGAGATTCAAAGTTTCCCATCACAGAGAGAGAGGAACAAAACGTATTATGTTGTATAGCAATGACCAACTATACAAACACATATGCAGATGCATACAGAATCATAACGACGACACAATAAAGACGAGCCACACAGTTTTTAGAAAAATATACCTCTCACTTTATTTGAAAGGGTTCGAAAGGGGTACTACAGGGTTTACTGCGAGAGGGAGTTGGAGACCGAACAGAACTGCAACATATTGACACAATATAAAATACAATATAATACAACGATATAATACAACGTATTATACACCGTATTATACAACAATATAATACACAATATAATACAACACAATGCCTCACAAAAATGAGAAAAAAGGCAATAGTGTGGACTTTTCAAGTGACCAGATAGCGAATTATAATACTTGGCCATGGCTAAGAAATTTTATATAGCCATGACCAACTATACAAACACATATGCAGATGCATACAGAATCATAACGACGACACAATAAAGACGAGCCACACAGTTTTTAGAAAAATATACCTCTCACTTTATTTGAAAGGGTTCGAAAGGGGTACTACAGGGTTTACTGTGAGAGGGAGTTGGAGACCGAACAGAACTGCAACATATTGGCCCCCAGCTCTTATGGCCATAACAGTGTTTCTTTCCCGTTCTCCTGTGCTGCTCAACCGGGTGCCCAGCCTCTCTAGGTACTAGTTCTCTCTACCGCATCTTATCTCTAACTCGTCTGATCTCCAACTGATTGAACTTCCTGTGCACCGAATTATATAATAGTTCGACGTCCACCTTGTGGGCGTCACAAAACGCACTCATTCAACCCGTCCACGGTCAAGGTTATATTCTGATATTCCTCGACCGGATGCACCTGTTATTTACACAGGTGCGTTTCCTATTTTGACAGCCCGGCCGGGTTGGAGGTCAATATACACCAATTAGACAATATTACATCGATTAAAGAAACAAAAAGATAAATGGATGAAACATCAGCAAATACTGACTCTAAACGGTTTTAACATCAATCTGAATGTTGCTGCTTCGAAAATAGGATGGATATATTAGGGGCTGACACATAAATACATCAATGAATAAAAAGAGTAGCCATACCTAATATAAAAACACTTCTACCACGCTTAAGAATTTCATTTCATTCCACGAATCAATATGATGCCACGTTGCTTTTTTTTATATTGACTTGAAGACCTCTTTGATATCTATCGACGCAACTGAGGAATTCTGACGCTAGCAACAAAAATAACAGGAAATGCTCCTGGTACCTAAAGTAAACAGGATGCAGGTGTTCACGGAGGAAATGCCACGTAAATTGCATAGGTGGCTTCCTAGTAGGAAAGGTGATCGCGTGCACTGTGAAAGTGGCAGGCTGGATGTATAACTACGACAATTAGCGTTGGTGAGATGCTATAAATAGTCGTATTCACGTGCAACATGTTAGTGGCAGGCTGGAGGTGTGACTAAATGATTTTGTGTGGGCGTCCGGGATATTATATAACAAGGAAAGTTTTAATCTAAAGCAAGAAAGGAAGGGATTTCACCGAAAATTCATATTATGGCCCTTGTGTGTGCAGCTTAGCTGTCTTCGACTTTCTCTTACATTACAATCCGCACATTAAAAAAAGTTAAAAAAGCTAATTATATTTTTATACATCAGTGTTGTTCTCTTTCTCTACAATACAACTGTTACATATTGACCGTTGACAGAGCCGTCAATCAGAGATTTCTGATACAGGATGTTCCCGCTGTATAAACAGGAAGACAGCTCACGTGGGTTGACAAGCGGAGGCAAATCACGGGAACCACAGCCGGAAGAACGACGAGGGGTTATTGAATTATATGTAGCCGGGCACCCACGATTGACGGTCTGTTACTAACGGTTACAGAAATACGGAGAGTGACCAGCGAGTGCCTATAGTGGGCGAGGGCTAAGTGGCCTATAGTGTAACGTGATTGGGGACCTCTCGTCAAAGAAGCAAAGACATAAAGACCTGAATATTGAATCAAAGCGGTTAAGAAGATAAGAGTCTATATAGCAGTTCTCCGCCGATTTGTGTCTGCGTCCTTCGTCTCTCTGTCTCTCGGTCTGTCTGTCTCTCTCTCTCTCTCTCACTTATGTCAATTTCGACCCTTGTGATTAATAAAGATATAAGATCTATATTGTTTTAGAAATAAAGGTTTATGGTACTTTATTTTTCATTCCTTTTTATTACACTGCTATAAAACACAACTTCTCTTACAACATATCAACACTTCTGAAAAACCTCCCAAAATTTTTGTTTTCACGAAACATTTCTCCTCACCATAACCTAAGGTCCAAACTACTCGAGAAGATGTCATAACTACAGGAGAAGAAGTTAAAACTACTCGAGAAGAAAAGAGAAAGATTTGAATTTTTCTTTTCACTTTTATAATACATAATTAATTTGATATTATTTTGTACAGTCGTATATTTTTTAAGTTATTCTATGTAGTTTTAATGCTCTTCCTTAGGACATAATAGGCGTTTTATAAAATCTAATTTTTGTCTGTAATATATTTTCATATATAATATTTCTTCTTTGCAATATCTCATCTCCTGAAAGAGATGTTAACATATGCAGAAGTAAAGAGCGGGATGTATATACTGGTTATCGACCATATGGTAATCCGATCACTCTGATAATATATATATATATATATATAAAGTAAGTAAATTTGGCGACCATAGTCGAGGCCGACCTGAAGGTTCCTATTCAATACCTACTACACCGAGGAGTAGAGGAGGACGCTACTCCTTTCCTTGGATCTCTCCACCTTACCCTTGATCTGCACCTTATAATGCTAAGTGTTAAGCAAGGCAGCATTAAGTACCATTTTTTGATTATGGTTTATGGTTTGGTTTGGTTTTATGGCATATCAACCTTGTAGGTTATTTAATGCCAAATCCATTTTTATGTAAATAATCAGTTCTTTTTAAAACAATTCGGTTTAGCATGAGTACACTGTTTAATTGTCAAAGACATTTCTACTTTAAACTATTCAGTTATATATAACAATTCAGTTTAGTGTAAGTACAGTTTCAGTGTCAAAAATAGTTCAATTTAAAACAATTCAGTTTAGCAAAAGCACGCAGTTTAAATGTAAGTACAGTTTAAATGTAAAAAACATTTCTATTTCGAGCTATTCAGTTTAGTCAAGCAATTCTACTTCAGCTAATTCAGTTTTGTAAAAGTACGGATTTTGTTTACACACAGTTATCTGTCAGAACAGTTCTATGTTAAACAATTTAGTTTTGTGTAAATACAGTTTCAATGTCAAAAAACAGTTGCAGTTATATGTAACAATTCAGTTAAGTGTAAATACAGTTTTAATGTCGAAAAAACAATTCTATTTCAGAAGTTCAGTTTACTCAAACAATTCAGTTTTGCATAAGTATACCGTTAGTTCAATTTAACCTATAGATAAGGCCCTATCAGGTGCTACCACTCCAGGCCAGAGTGGACCTGGGAGCAATGGCAATGAAGGGGTACGCCACATTCACCAAAGCTCCAGCACTGCTGGAACCTCACCATCAGATTGTTTAGTGTCATATCCAGGACACTTGTTGGGGGGGTCTTACCCCTCTGCAGAGGTGCAGTCGGCGTATTCTACAGCTCCAGCCGACAGGGCGAACCATTTTTTGAGTTTTTGGTTGGACTCGACCTGGGATTGAATTTCGGTCTTCTGGACCATTGCCAAACACTCTACTCATAATATATATATATATAACTGTTGCGTTCTGGTTAGTGAACGCTTGTAATATTAAACAAAGGACAAACCACGATATGAGAGGAAATAGAGATATATTCCCAGGAAAAAGTATATTCAATAGAGAGACTATTAGTAGACAAGAACATAGGATTAGTGAATACAGAATAAAGATATAGAACAATGATAGTATTGGCTTCCGTTATTACGGTAGCAAGTAAGGTGATATAGTGAGATCTCCAGTCTCCAACGCTCTAATATGATTCCTATAAGAAGCTGCTCTTCACCTTCTAGTCTGCCCTGGTATTAGTAGATACTGTTATAGATGGCAGATTAACTAGTTCATTGTGTGGAAAAAGATGGGTGATACCCAACATTAACTATTCACAAATATAAATATAAATCTCTAACAACTTATTAACAATGATAAAATCAGAAACATATTCGACATTACAAAATCACTTAAAATGACGGACAACTAAAAAAAGTAAAACCCACACTTAGCTCGTCTAAATTTGGGGAACATATAATGTCTCAAGATGTAAAAATAAGAGATGTTGGGTATGTAATATAATCATCGAAAGAATATCCAATATCTTCGAAAAACCGAAAGCAACATTCATGATAAATAAAAATCATCGCTAAAATTAAAAAAGAAGTAGTCTCCATAATTGAATGTTGCAACTTTAAAAAGGTATACATAGGATCAAAACGCAGTTTCTTCCATGCAGCGGTCGTATCGATACTACTATATGGATGCACTACTTGAGCGCTAACTAAACGGCTGGAGAAGAACATAGACGGCAATTGCACAAGAATGTTGCGAGCAATATTGAACAAGTCCTGGTGGTAACACCCCATAAGGCACCAACTATACGGCCACCTGCCTCCCATCACGAAAACTATCCAAGTCTAACGATCCAGACATGCAGGGACTAGTTCATAAGTGATGTACTCATATGGACCCCCACATATGGCCGAGCAAAAACGGGACGACCAGCTAGAACATACATACAGCAGCTATGTGAGGATACAGGATGTAGCCTTGAAGACCTGCCGGAGGCGATGAACGAAAGGGAGAAGTGGCGAGAGAGGGTCAGGGATATCCGTGCAAGTGGCACGACATGATGATGCTGATGATGACATAAGAACAACATTAATTTACCAGAAAATTGAAAACTCTATTTTTTTCAAAACTTCCTTACGAATACAGTATTGGTTCTTTAAAATAATGCCTATATACCAAATTTATGACAACTCATTATTTAAAATAAAAGAGAAAATTCATAGCTAATTTTAAACCTGCATCAAACACGAGGTGCCCGTGGTGTAATGGTTATTGTCGTAGGAAAGGAGGTGCCCGTGGTGTAATGGTTATCGTCGTAGGAAATGAACACGGTGACACGAGTTCAAATCCTGGACGAGACTGATTTCATTTCACATAGCACTAATACCCTTGGGAAAGGTATGAATCAAATTATTCTTCCTCCAGCTATGGGTAAATAGTAGGACGGACTAGGTTCTTCAGCCTTGGTGAGGCAACTAGTCTAGGAGAAGGAAAACTCTGAATTCAAACCTGTTAAACTCCGCTTAAAAATTGACCATGTGTCATATCCTGCCCAAGCGGAGGGGTTGGTAAATAGGATCAAACACAGCCTGATTTTACTCACAGAGAGAGAGAGAGAGAGAGAGAGATAACCGAACTTCACGTACACACTCACATCCCCAAACACATACAAATACATATATCAAATAAAGAAGACATTTGCCATATCGTTGGACTCCCAATCTATACTTATTTGAAGCTACTCTGTCCTTTTCCTTGTGAAGGCCCTTAGATCTTTTAGGCACTTGCCAGACCCCAGGGTTCCCTGTCCATCTTCAACTGAAGACACTGTTCTTTTCTTTGCAAGTGTCCTTAACTCTTTTAGACATTTGCTAGACCTCAGGACTCTCAACCCATCTTCAACTGAAGCCGCTATGTCCTTTTCTATGCGACGTCTCTCGCTCTTATAAACACTTGACAGATATCAGGACTCCATGTCCATCTTCAACTGAAGCCACTCTGTTCTTTCCTTTGCAAGGGTCTTTAGCTCCTACAGACAATTGTGAGGTCCACTAGCTTATCAAGAAAGTTTGTGCAGAGGTAACCTCTTCATTCCCGGTAGTTGTTGGGCACTATTACAGCAAATTCCAGGGATTTTCGTGCGGGTATTTCTTTGGGCATACTAAGCCCGCGACCAAACAGGGACCATTATAGTTACGCCACCTTGGTTGATAACGTAATGGAGTTGCACATATTGTACAGAGCCTTGTTGGAAAGTGGGCTGTTTGCCCATCGGTGACATTTCTTGCCGGGAAGAATAAACATTGACTGAATCATTTTTGTGAGCATATCTTACTTTGGAAGAAAATCGTAGAAAATAATCTGAAAAAGTGGAGAAAAATTTCAAAAACAAAGTAATCCAAAGTGAAGAATTTAATATGAAATAAAGTCGACGTTATAACGTTTCTGTTGCAATAAGCCATTATCAGGACTTAGAAAAGATGTTGTGAAGAGTCGTTAGATCAAGCGTCCATCGGTGATCTCACGACATTGCATAACATCTTTTCTGAGTCCTGACGATGGTTTATTGCAGCCGAAACGTTATAACGTTGACTTTCTTTCATATTAAATTCTTCATTTTGGATTACTTTGTTTTTCAATTTTCTTCCACTTCCTACTCTATTTACTTTTTATCAATGACGTCTTTCTTTTTCTTATTCATATAACCCGTGTACATCAGGGAGTTAGTTCTATGGGTTAAAAAATATGTTCCCTTATTTTCACACATTTGTGCTAGTCTCGAAACCAAAATCATAAGAAGATTATAAGATTACAGTTGCAGGGAGAGATTAGCAAAATTAGAAGTATTTAGTTTATTAGAAAAAAGAATGAGAGCTGATCGACTTGACACTTACAAAATATTCAATGGAATTTCTCATAATCGTAGACGTTTTTTTCAATAGATCTTCTCAAATTGTAAATTTACTGTCAAGACAGATTTCGAAAACAAAGTCTATTATCCAATTATTTTATTTCTTTTATTTTTTTTATCTTTTGCTCCTAGAGTAATATAGTTTTTGAAAAGAATTGTCAAATCAGATCAAAAACAGTAATAGAGTCAAATATGAAGATTGAATTGGATGGCTTTCGAAAAAATGATAAGGAAAAAAAGAGGATATTATGGCAAACTCTTGAATGAATTACTTAACAAAATCCGATCAGTCAATAGATATTGTATTAGTAGTGTATATATTCTGTTCTAAGATTCTTTTTTAAGGTTTATGTGAAAAGATAGTAAAAAGCAGAGATGCCCAAGGAGGCATACTAAACAAATAAAAAACTGATTAAATCCTAGCATAGGACAAATACGTTTTGTCTGAAAGAAAGGAGTTCGCAGAAAAGAACCACTCAAAACTTGAATTTTTAGGAAGAAAATAGTACTCGCTTTTATTCTTGGGGACTACAGCGGACTGTAGTTTTAAAAAAGTTTGTTCGATAGCGTTCTTCCTCCTTCCTTTTCTTGGCGATGACGGTGGCGGCGGCGTTATCGTTGGCTTGTTGATATTTTCATATCAGTCGAATTGCTGACAGGCTGGGTATGAGATGGGTTGGGGCGTCATGACCTCTGTTGAACCTGTTTGGAAATCTATCTTGAACTGCCAAAATCTCGTTACTTGGTTTCCTTATATAGCGATTTGATGGATCAGTTCGAAGGTTCCGGAAGGCTCGATGATCACCAGTGAAAACAATAGTGTATCACGTGAAATTTCACGCGTGATTATATCAAAATCACGCTTGAACTCTACAGGTCATCCTGCCTGCACGAGCGAGGTTCGTGACATTTTTTATCGTCAGACCCATGTACCCAACGACCGATGACAACTGATGTGCTCGTTCGTTCTCCAACCTTGAGACTGCCGCAATTCAATGACGGCGCCCGTTCGTAATATTACAAAATGATTAAATGTGTGTATCTATTTTTCTAAATTCTACAACTATTTGGTCACATGATTGAGACTATCTATTATAAACCATGGTCTAAGATTAATCCCGGGGTCTTCTGCTGTCTCTCAAACGCAATCGATTCAATGTTTTTTGTGTACACTTTCTAGTCCAAACTAACCCACTTTTCATATCCAAAAAAGATTCTACCAAGATGAGTAATCTTTCTTTCAGTCTGTAACTTGAACAATGCAATGAAAGGAGTACGCTTAAAAATAATCTAAGAGGATGAATATTTTTCTAATGGTTAATAATGGGGACCGGATTTCAGATAATCCAGAAAAAAACAATTCCCTATAATCTGATAGCGTATTTGTCTCACAAGACTTACACACTCTTTCATACTCAAAGGGGAACACCCACAGAGTATACTATGTTGGTTGGTTGGTTGGTTGGTTGGTTGGTTTTTACAGCATATCAACCTTTGTAGGTCATTCAACGCCAAATTCTGTCTATATATACATACATATTCAACCAAAGATTTCAAAAAGAATATTAAGGTAGAATTTTCTATTAGCAGGATTTCATTTGTTAGCACAAGATTAACCAGTTTTAAGTTGTCATATTTTTTGGTACAACTCTGTCTCTCTCAAGAAGGACAGAATGTCATCTATTTTGACGTTCTCGAACAGATCGGTTAAGTTATTTACTTTGAAAAATCGCTTTCTGATAACAGCGAAATATCTGCATTCTATAAAAATGTGTTTAACCGTGCAAGTTGTCTGGCAGGTTGAACACTGTGGTTGTGGTTCCTGTTTCAAAATGAAAGAGTGAGTAAGCCTTGTATGACCAATTCGCAATCGGGATATAACAACTTGTTCTCTTCTTGATTTTCTCGATGCTGGTCTCCACTCTCCTAAGGTGGGCTGAATTTGGAAGAGTTTATTGTGGATGTTATTGCTCCATTGTTGTTGCCATTTTGTGTGAAGGAATTTATTAATTATTTGTTTCAGGTCAGTATATGAGATCCTGGATTTATTGGCTGTCAGATCTAAGGCCGATTTAGCTGCAGAGTCTGCTCTTTCATTCCCTCTGACTCCAATGTGGCTTGGGATCCAGCATATAATTATTTCTTTACTATTTAATATTTAGTCAAATCTACTAATATACTATGTCAAAGACCTTACACTGTTAAACGTTTTTTCATATAATGCGGACATTTAGTTTTAGTTACCCAAGACACAGTCTTTTATCATATTTACCAACCCCTCCGCTCGGGCAGGATATGACACAAGGTCAATTTTTAAGCGGAGTTTAACAGGTTTGAATTCAGAGTTTTCCTTCTCCTAGACTATTTGCCTTACCAAGGCTGAAGAACCCAGTCTGCCCTACTATTTACCCATTGCTGGAGGGAGAATAAATGGATTCATACCTTTCCCAAGGGTATTAGTGCTACGTGAAATGCAATCAGTCTCGTCCAGGATTTGAACTCGTGTCGTCGCGTCCATTTCCTACGACGATAACCATTACACCATGGGCACCTCCTGACACAGTCTTTTATATTCAAACAGGAGAAAAAACGACAGCATGTCAAACACCCTACACATATAATGCGGGGATTTAGTATAAATCCGACAAAACATACACACTCCTTTTCACTCAACCAAGAGGAACAACCTCAAGGTATATAACATGTCAAACACCCAACACTATTAAAAATTTTCGAATAGAATACGGATATTTAGTATTAGTTACCCAAGACTTACGCACTTCTTCATACTCAACCAAAAGGAACAACCTCAATGTATATAGAATGTCAAACACCCTAGACTCTTAAAAATTTTCGCATAGAAGGCTGTTAATTATTATTAGTTACCTAAGACTTACTTCTTCCTACTCAACCAAAAGGAACAACCTCAAGGTATATAACATGGCAAACACCCAACACTATTAAACATTTTCTCATAGAATGCGGATATTTAATATTAGTTACCCAAGACTTACACACTTCTTCCTACTCAACCAAAAGGTTTGGTTTCTTTGTTTTTAACGGCATACCAACCTTTGTAGGTTATTTAATGCCAAAGCCATTCTCCTAGAAGAACAGTTGTGGTACTATTTAACCCATAGCTGGGAGAATAAGGGGGTTCATAACTTTCCTAAGGGTATTTGCCCGAAAGTGAACATAAATGCGTCACTGGAATACGAACTCGCTTACTACGATTCCGCAGTCCATCGGTTTAACCATTACACCACGACCCCTCCTCAACGAAACGGAAAAAACCTCAATGTATATAACATGTCAAACACCCGACTTTATTAAACATTTTAAACCGTCTTTTATACTCTATAAGAACAACCACAGTTGTTAAAAATTTTGTGATTTGAAAACTATAAATATTATCCAAATTAAACATCCTACACCGTTGAATATTTTATCGTAGAATTCAGAGATTTAGCTTTCATAAGACAACGTTTTTTTGCTAAACAAACAATCTGAAGGATCAATAGGTTCTTTAGATTATTTGTGTTACATGGATGGCATTTTGTCCTTAACATTCTATACCGTTAAATATTTTCTCCTAGAATTCAGAGATTTACCTCTCATTAGATGTTTATTCAACACAAACAATATAAAGGATCTATTTGAAAATGTCGACGTGTATGACATTCTGTCCTTCTTGAGAAAAATAAAATTATACCAAAAATTATAAAAGCAAACATGATCAGTACCATACAAAGTTATTTTTTTTAACAAAAACATCCCAGGGGATTATGACATGTGGTTAAATCACAAAATTCTTCAAATTAATAAACCCTTAACCAACAACACAAAAATTTAGAGATAAACGGACCATATATGCGATTCTCAGACCTTCAGGCAAAAAATAACCCCAGGCGGGTTGATAAGCAGCTAAAATCTATCGATCTAGCAATCAATCTGATGATGTTTAAATTTTAAGACATTTGTTTTTAATTTTAGTTGTGGTCCATGATGATCGTATTGCTTCTGTTTGGGGAGGAGAGAGGATTCATTTAAACGTTTGACACTAATCTCTAATTCCAGGAAATCAAGAATATAGAGGATTAACGAATTAAGTTCAACGTGAACGAAGACCCGACAAAGCTACAAATTGGACAGGAAATTGCTTTATTCTCTATGGAAGAGCATTTCTAACATAGTGCTCAAATAAATAGTGATTCGCTAGCTAACGGTTATATATATATATATATATATGGAGAAAAAAATTACGTTATCCAAAGTAAGGAATTCAATATGAAAGTAAGTCAATTTTATAACGTTTCGGCTTTAAAAACAATGATGAGGGCTGAGGAAAGGTGTTATCGTGAATCGTTAGATCACAGATGGATGTTTCCTGAAATGCAAAAACAAGAGATAATATATGCAGAGAAATAAGGCTCTAACCGTTTAATCAATAAATCAGTGTTAAGAAGAAAAAGAAGAAGAAGAAAGGAAAAGAACGACCCCTTTCTTCTTCTTCTTCTTCTTAATCCGTTATATTTCTTGATGATTCCATTTGTTTTAAATCATTGTCTTACACAGTCATATGATATTTTTTTGAAATACGAACGCTGATGTATTGATTAAACGGCATGTCTCCCTTTCTCTGTATATATAATGTGCTGCTTTGTTTTGTATTTTATCAAAAATCCATCGGAGATCTAACAACAGTTCATAACATCTTTTCAAAGCCTTGATGATGGTTCACTGAAACTGAAACGTTATAATGTCGACTTTCTTTCATATTAGATTCTTCACTTTGGATTGCTTTGTTTTTTAATTTTTCTCAAAATTGTTGGATTCTTTTCCATTATTTACTTCTATATATATATATATATATATATGTGTGTGTGTGTGTGTGTGTGTGTGTGTGAGTGTCGATATATAAATAGATTGATAGATTTTCTAAATTATAGTTAACCCGTGCACAGACTCCACAAGATTATCATTCACCTGCAAACTGGACTGGAAATGGTAGTATTGTTTAAGGACTTTTACAAAGTTATGGTCTATATTTTTATTAAATATCGCCAAGATGTTCTGTTTTGAGATACATACAGATACAAAACGCCGAGTCCACATGGTGCAGTGGTTACCGTGCTGGACAGCAACATCGTAGTAAGCGTGTTCGAAATCTAATCACTCTATCAACTTCCCTTTCGGGGTAATACCAATGGGAAAGGTATGAACTTTCTTGATCCCTCCTGTGGTTGAATACTACCACTATTTTCAATGAGCACATCTTCGGCATGAAATAACCCAGAAAGGTTGATATGCCATTAAAAAAGAAAGCAATCCAAACAAAACCTGAAATTCCTTATTCCCCTACTTACAGGTTAATTACTGTTCATTGTCAATACTGCTCAATAGGTGAACCACATGGATGTTGACAAAACGCATAGAGAAAAAGCTAGACGGGAACTGAACAAGAATGCTACGGGTAATATTGAACAAATCCTGTTGGCAACATCCCATGAAACAACTGCTCATCATTAAAGTCATGAAAGTAAGAAGAACAAAACATGAGGAAAACTACTGGAGAAGCAAACGACCAAATCAAAAAGACGTTCTCCTATGAACCCCTTCACATGGACGTGCCAGTGATTGTCGACCAGCAAGAACTTATTTCCATCAGCTCTTTGTGGACACAGGATGTAGTTTGGAAGAAATGTCGGGAGGGTTGGATGATAGGAATAAATAAAGTGAAAAAGAGCCAGGAAAATCTGTGCTAGCAACGTGACATGATGATGATGATGATAAGGCATTAAATAACCCATAAAGGTTGATATGCCATTGAACAAAGAAACCGAAACCATTTTTTTTTCAGATATAATCAGTTACAATCACAGTTTGGAACAGTACACACTGTTTCTTTTTTCTTTTTTTTTTTTGCGGTTGAAACGTTTTTTGGTTTATTTTGTGTGTGTGTGTGTGTGTGTGTGTGTGTCCCTTTTTCTTTGTTTTTTTAAGTGTAGTGAACCTGTAATTGTTACACAGTAAGCTTACCACGCTCATTTCATGTTATATCGGAATGATGCTGTTTTGGATAGAACTATCAAGCCATAGCAATAAACCGAAACCTCTCGGCATCTTCTAAAAGTTACTCAGTAGAGGATCGATTTCATAAAACTCCGAGTCGTGTTTTTTTTCTCCATATATATTAATATTATAATGTCGCGATATTTCCTCAACACCTCCTCTTTCTTCTTTCGTATATATATATATATATATGAACGACGTTCACTGACTCTTACTAATAGTTTCATACAATCCTCTTGAAGGGAAAAAATTACAATCTTCAGTTGAGGACAGTGGGTGGGAATGAAGGAGACGAACAGTTACTAAAATAGCGCCTTAGAGATGCAAAATATTTCACCTTATCGTGGATGAAACGGAAGTAGATTGGAGCTTTGAGTATGCCAACTACTTTCTCTGTCGAGGTATAACCACCCTTCCCAGTAGCTGCTATTTGTTGTGGTTGTTATTATTATCGTTGTTGTAGTTATTGTTGTTGTTGTTGTTCTTGCTATTGTTTGTTGTTTAAAACGTTGAACTTGAACAAAGAAGGATATTGTGAGTTAAATCTTACATTTTTTTAACCGTTTGATTAGACAATATAAATCTGTTTGATGAGGCATTATTGTCTCTTTCATTTCTGCAATGAAACTTTCTTTTCTGATGGAAAATTTCGGATATTTTTCTTTTAATATTATCAGCCTGCAGCATTTCGTTGTTTTTGCCTTTACCTCTTACATTTGTTGATTTTCTTTTACCGGAATTATAAACTGTTTCTAGAAATATTCTGTCCATTGTCGAACAAACCGAGTCATATCTATCTATCTATCTATCTATCTATCCTGGTCTGTTCATCACTATCTATCTCGATTTGTTCACTATCTCTATAATTCTAATCACATCTATCTATCTATCTATCTACATAGATAGATAGATAGATAGATTGTTCACAGTCTGTCTGTCTGTCTCTCCCTCTCTGTCTCTCTCCTCTCTCTCTTTATCTATCTCGGTCTATTCACATCTATCTCCGTCCATCATCAGTCTATCTCTCTCAGTCTATTTACATCTCTCTCTTTCTCTCTTTCTCTCTCTCTCTTTCTCTTTCTCTGTCTGTCTGTCTGTCTCTGTCTCTATCTATTCTCTCATTGTCATTCTAATAACATCTCTCTCTCTCTATATATATATATATATATATATATATACATATATGTCGGTCTGTTCCCATCTATCTATCTATATATCTATCTCGGTTTATTCCCATCAATCTCTCTGTCAAACCTTTCAGATAATCCGACATTATCCCTTCTTCGACTGACTTATTTGGCTATTTTTACATTTTATCTTCAGTTACAATTTGAGATTCGTTTTTTAATTGATCTATCATAGCCCAAGCCAAAATTTTTGGTTCATAGCAGGAATTTCATCTCCATATCTTAGTATATTCCACCTTCTTGCAATTATTTGATCTTCTCACAACATTTTGTAGATACTACATTTCCCATTTCTACGTGGAATTATTAACTATCTACGACACGGCCCGCACACTTATTGAAGGGTGAGAGGACGAACATACTCTTCACTTTTGGGCACAGTGTTGTTTTTAGTTTTTGTAGTTTTTTCCTCTTCTCTCCCCACTCCTGATATTTTCCCTAATCGGCTTCCGTTTCTTCGAAAATATTTTGCCTCTCGAGGCATTTACTGTATATATTAGATTCCTCTTTCATTTTTATCCACTGTCCGCATCTAAGGATTGTAATTTTTTTTCCTCCCCAAGAAAATTGCTTGGAGTTAGTAGTCATGCGGCAGCCGAAGAAAGGTATGTTAAACTTGTTTATTTTATGTTTGATCCAACTCTGCAAACCAATATTGAGCACTTTCTGTTGATTTATTTACATGCGTGTTTTTTAAAAAAGATGTTCACGTATATCGCTATGTACGTATATCGCTATTACTTTCACTTTCACTATTCACGTATATCGCTTTTCACGTATATCGCTATTACGTTATTATATTGCTATTACGTTCACTTTCACTATTCACGTATATCGCTGTTCACGTATATCGCTATTACTTTCACTTTCACTATTCACATATATCGCTTTTCACGTATATCGTTATTACGTTCACTTTCACTATTCACGTATATCGCTGTTCACGTATATCGCTATTACTTTCACTTTCACTATTCACATATATCGCTTTTCACGTATATTGCTATTACGTTCACTTTCACTATTCATGTATATCGCTGTTAACGTATATTGCTATTATGTTCACTTTCACTATTCACGTATATCGTTATTCACGTTATTCAGTTTAACATGTTTGAATTCAGAGTTCTACTTTTCTTAGGCTGGTTGCCTAACCAAGTTTAAAGAACTCTACCCTACTATTTTCCCTTAACTCGGGGAGAATAATTGGATTCGTACCTTTTCCGAGGGTATTCGTGCTATGTGAAAGGCAATCAGCTTCGTCTAGAGTTTGAACTCGTGTCACTGTGTCCATTTCCTACGAGAATAACCATTACAACATTATATATTCCCTTCAATAAGTTTCCAGACTTTTTTGTATAGGCATTTAGAATGGTCTTAGACTCTTGAAAATTCAGTATGTTATTGCTATACCTCTTCTGAGATCATTGACCAATTTTTATGATTTCACAGCTGGTGAATTTCAAAAATGCAATCTGGACGTGAGGACACTTTAGAAGAACGATATGTAATAAAATTGTGTTTTAAACTTCGAAAATATGCCACAGAAACCTATGGATTGCTTCCGACTGCTTTTGGAGCATCTTGCATTAATCGAGCATTAGTTTTTGAGTGGCATAAGAAATTCAAGGAAGGCAGGGAGTCTGTGAGGGATGATGAGAGGTGTGGAAGGAGTAAGGAAGTCAAAACACCAGAGACGATAGGCCAAATAATGAATTTCAAGGATATGTACCGTCGTGTGTCTATAGAGACAATAAGTGCACAATTTGATATCAGTGTGGGAACTGTACACGCAATTATTCGTGGAAACTGAAGATGTGGAAGATTTGCGCCAAGTTTGTCCGAAGGGTGCTCAGAGAAGATCAGAAAGAAAGACGTTGTCAAGACAACAAGGAGATGGTTGAGCTGATCAATTCACATTCCGCAGTTCTTGATGTTTAGGTGACCTGCGATGAAAGCTGGATCTACTGCCATAACCCAGAGACCAAGAGACAGAGTTCTCAGTGGGAGCATGTTGGCTCTCCGAGACCCAAGAAGGCGAGACAGAGCAAACCCACCTACAAACTTTTGATGATCCCTTTTTTTGACAGAACTGGCATGATCTACATGCAATGGACAGTCAACAAGGAATTACTATGTTGAGGTTTTAAGGGAGTTCAGGAAGAGATTCTGTCGGGTCAGTGGCATTTCCTGCGGGACAATGCACCAGTCCACAACTTCATTCTAGTCATCAAGATTGGCATCAAGGTAGTTCCTCACCCTCCTAATAGTCCAGACCTTGCTTCCTGTGACTTTTGGTTATTCCCTAAGCTCCAGGAAAAACTGAGAGGCTGTCGTTATGAGACAATTGAGGAGATGAAAGAGGCTGTGACAGAGGTCATTGACACGCTCACACAAGAAGACTTCTATGGGGCCTTCCAGAAGTTGTTGGAACGGTACAACAAGTGCATTGCAGTCGGTGGAGAATACTTCGAAGGGGACATGAGTTCCATGCGTGTACTAACAACAAAAGTGCCCATACGAAAAAAGTCTGGAAACTTATTATGTGCTTCTTGTATCCGTCTATTCACATCGCTCTATTATCTATCTATTTCTCACTCTAGCTTTCTATCTCCGTCTGCTTATATCTGTCTATATATATACATATTTTAATTTATCTATCTAACATAGTCTGAGCATTATTTTCGCGTCCCTTACTTCTTCAGTTTTTATCTTAATCGGTATATTAAAATTGATCAATTGCTGGGTATTTTTCAATTTACTTATAGCTACCATTTTTCACCTTATTTATAGTAACCATTCCATCAGTCTAGAGATTTATTTCACGCTATTTAATATCGAACGGTCTTATGTCCGTAGTATATTTTATAGTTTCCGCCAAACTGGAGTTTCCAATAAATTTATAATATTTATACTGGAGTATTCTGGCATTTACTGTATTCAAAGTCAAGTTACAATATTATTCTAAGTTGGCGAGGTTTCTTTCTTCTTTCCTATTATATAAGGTGATAAAGATATTTATATAAAGTCCTGTTGGTGGAATATAAGACTAGACAGCATCTATCGAAGGGGCTCCCGTTCTTGGGATAAAGAGATTGTGTAGTAATCCTTCATTGCCATTACTTCCAGGTCCACTCTGATTCTGACTGGTAGCAAAAGTTAGGGTCCCATCTAAGGGAAAAATATCTCTCATGGGGTGTCATCGTGGTTTAATAGTTAAAGTGATGGACTGCGAAATCGTAGTACGCGAGTTCGTACTCCAGTTCCGCTATCACGTTCACTTTCGGGCAAATACCCTTGGAAAAGGCATGAAGGCCCTTATCCTGCCAGCTATATGTTAAATAGTACCACTACTGTTCTTCTAGGAGAAATGTTTTGGCATTAAATAACCTTTATAGAGGTGGCCGTGGTGTAACGGTTATCGTCGTTGGAAATATACACGGCGACACGAGTTCAAATCCTGGACGAGACTGATTGCATTTCACATAACACTAATACCCTTGGGAAAGGTATGAATCCAATTACTCTCCAGCTATGGGTAAATAGTAGGGCAGACTAGGGTCTTCAGCCTTGGTGAGGAAACTAGTCTAAGAGAAGGAAAACTCTGAATTCAAACCTGTTAAACTCCGCTTGAAAATTGACCTTGTGTCATACCCTGCCCGAGTGGAGGGGTTGGGTAAATATGATAACCTTCAAAGGTTGATATTCCATTAAACAAAGAAACCTTACCTAATCAAATGTCCCTCTTTAAAAATTATTCGTGTTCACTACGGCGGTTCGCCAAAAATAAAAAAAACTTTTGAGAAACAACCGCATAAAAAATGTAATCATGAACCCGCAATGAACGCGTTACTTTTACCTCTCAGCATAAAATTACCCACAAACAGTCGACATGCCATCAAAAACTATCAATTAATTACTGATAAATACCGGCCAAGTTGGTAAAGTGTTCGCTAACAGCCCAGGAGACCGGGGTTCAATCTTCAGGTCGAGTCATACCGAAAACTCAAAAAAGAGTACTTGATAGCGCCTTGATCTACAGTCAGCATTATGTCGTTGAAGGTGCTCGTGGTGGAATGGTTATCATCGTAGAAAATTGACACGGTGACTCGAGTTCAAATCCTGGACGAGATTGATTGCATTTCTCATGGCACTAATACCCATGTCAAAGGTATGATGAATCCAGTTATTCTCCCTTCAGCTATGGGTAAATAGTAGGACAGACTGAGTTATTCAGCCTTGGTTAGGCAACTAGTCTAAGAGAATGAAAACTCTGAGTTTAAACCAGTTGAAATCCGCTTAAAAATTGACCTTGTGTTATATCTTGCCTGAGCGGAGGGGTTGGGTAAATAGGATTACGTCGTTTGGATAAAAGGTAAGTGGAGAAATCCTGTGAAAGGAGCAGCTCCTTCTCCTACACATCGGTGTTGTAGCTTTTTAAAAGGGAACCTTTGGGTCGCCAACTTTACAACTTTGTATGCATAAACTTTTTCCTGAATTTTCAATGATACCAAAGGGTTGCTTGACTTTTGTGGGTTATTTAATGGCAAAACCATTCTCGTAAAAGAACTGTAGGTGCAGTATTTAATCTGTAGTTGGTGGATATAAGGAAATTGATATTTTTCCAAATGTCTTAGTCTGAAAATAAACGCAATAGACCATAACTTTGAAAATGTCCTTAAACAAAAAAGCAATTTCCATTTCAATTTGTAACTGAAGAATAATCTTTTGGAGTTTGTGTATTTATTAAACGCCATAAAAAAAATCTATCTTGCTACAATGTTACCGTACAGCCTTTTAGCTCCTACGACACAAGAACTTTCCGTCCGTTGTTTGTTGGTGATTATTTTTATTGTACTAATCTAGGGGGTCTTCCATGGTGAATTGGTTAATGAGTCATAGCAAGATAGGTTTGCTTTGGTTTTATGTCATATCAACAATTGTAGGTTATTTCACCCCAAATCCATTTTTATACATATAAACAGTTCTTTTTCAAACAATTCAGTTTAACATTAGTACACAGAAGCAGATCTATTTCAAACCATTCAGTTTAGTAGAAGTACGCAATTTTAAAGTCAAAATGCTTCTATTTCAAACAATTCAGTTAAGCATACGTTCACTGTTTAGTTCTATCTAACCCATCGATAGGAACCTGTTATGTGCAACCACTCTGGGCCAGAGTAGAACTGGGAGAAATGACAATAAAGAGGTACTCCGCATTCCCCAAAGCTCCAGTATTATTGGAGCCACACCATCACATTCTTTAGTATCATTCTCAGGACATTCTTTGATGGAGTCTTATCCGTCTGCAGAGATGCAGTCGGTGTATTTTGCAGTCCCAGCCGACTGGGCCAACCATTGTGAGAGAGTTTTCTGTTGTTTACCTCTGATCTTGCGCAACACTAAGAAACTCATATCATGGCTTGACAGAAGCGTGATATTTATCCAGTTTTACACAAAGTTAGATTTGATTTAAAGCATTTTATTTTCGGGGACCACGCACAAATCGAGATTCATGCGAAGCTGTCTCAAAAAAGTAACGGTTTCCCGCTCCTCATTTTGTCCTCAGGGACAATGCGATACAATCAGCTCTGCAAAGCTGGTCCTGCTGGGTAGGGACCCCGGACCATGCGAAAGGTTTTATAGAAGCATTTTAGCAATAACTAAAGCAACAACAAAAATGAATTCATTGGATTATTAGTAGAGGTTTTGTAGACAGTGGTGGATAGAGTGTTTGTCGATAGCCTGGGAGATCACGGTTCAATCCCAGGTTGCGTCATACCAAAGACTTAAAAAATGGTACTTGATACCTCCTTACTTAACACTCAGCATTATAAGGTTCGTATCAAGGGTAAAGTGGAGCAATCCCGGGGAAGGAGTTGCGCCCTCCCCTACACCTCGGTGTAGTAACTATTGAAAAGGGAGCCTTCGGGTGGCCCTCGACCACAACAGATTATTTTAGTTTGGTTTGGTTTGGTTTTATGCTACATCAACCATTGTTGGTTATTTAAAGCCAAATCTTGTTTTTATGCATATAAGAAATATATGATTTGTAAACAAATTTTGTAGATACACGCATTTAAATGATAAAACTCTTCTATTTCTAACAAATCAATTTAGCATGAGTTATTTGTTTGCACTCAGTTGAAATTTTAAACGATTCTATTGATATGACCCTATTAAGTGGTACCAGTCCGGGTCAGAGTTGACCTGGGGGCGATGGCAATAAAGGGGTGCTCCAGGACTGGGGCCTAACTATCAGATTGCTAAGTGTCAAATACAGGACACTCGTTGGGAGGTTCTTAATCTTCTGCAGAGATACATTTGATGTATTCTATAGTCCCAACCGACTAGTCTAGGTTGTATCTTATCTATAATAGATATTTGATATCTCTTGCAAGAACTGTACCAGTTTTAATCTGTGATATCCTTTTGAATCTGTTAGTACGATCTAACGGACAAAGGGAAGCTAAACCCTTTTCTGTTTCAGGCGGAGTTACCTCCTCCCTTTTGACCCCTATTGTTTTGAGTTCTCGTGTGAATACACGAGACCGGGGCGAGATTATGTGTGGAGCGCGAAGCGAAGGATGACTTTAAATTTCTCGAAAACAAATATGGAATTAATTTACCTTTTCCCGAGGGAGCTGTGACACACAGCTCAGCCCATATTGATATATGTATTGCGTACCACAAAAATGTGTTTGTCCTTGTAAATAAATGTTCTAGTCAAGTCAACTATGAGAACTCTATTCATTTTCCCACTACTATGTCTGTTATCGATGTGTTATATACACACACACACACACACACACACCATATTCGTCTAAGGGATCTTCTGTAAGACACATTATTATTTATGGTGTTTCGACACCCGCAGATGCAACAGAATCACTACATCATAATAATTCACTGATATCTCCTTATTATGTCCCTCAAAGAGGTGGATATCACAGAAGAAAGAATGAAGACTATTTGAATAATCATCGCACGATCGGTGCCTGATCCCCAAAGGATGAGTAGACACCTCTCCAAAAGGAAAATCCACGTTATAACGCTAAATTGCATCCAATAGCGAGTCACTTGTTCAGGAAAACTGGGAAGTGTAAAGTACTCCTTCATTGCCATTACTCCCAGGTCTACCCGCATAAAAAGTGATATTATCTGACGAATCTTCAGTTCTTGAAATCTGGAGAGTGTGAAGTACCCCTTTCTTGCCATTACTCCAGGGTCAACTACGAGGTGCAGACGATAGATTTCCAGGCTTTTTTCGTATGAGCACTTTTATTGATAGTACACACATGAAAGTCAAGTCCTCTTCAAAGTAATCTCCTCCGGTTGTAATGCTTTGTTGCACCGTTCCAACAACTTCTGGAAGGCTCCATGGAAGTCCTCTTGTGTGAGCGTGTCAATGACCTTAGTCACAGCCTTTTTCATCTCCTCAATTGTCTCATAACGACAGCCTCTGAGCTCAGGGAATAACTAAAAGCCACAGGGAGCAAGGTCTGGACTATAGCTGAGGAAGTGTCTTGATGCCAATCTTGGTCAAATAATCTGTGACAAGGATGGAGTTGTGAACTGGTGCATTGTCCTGCTGGAAATGCCACTGACCCGATTTGAAGAGTGCTAGCCTCTTCCGACGGAATCTCTTCCTGAACTCCCTTAAAACCTCAACAGAGTAACCGTAACCCAAATCCTTTGGCCAATCAACTCTGGTGTATTTTCTTCCATACTCCTCCCACACTTCTCATCATCCCTCACAGTCTCCCTGCCTTCCTTGAGCCTCTTTTGCCACTCAAAAACTGATGCTCGATTCATGCAAGATGCTCCAAAAACAGTCTGAAGCATTCCATACTTCTGTAGCGCGTTTTCCAAGTTTAAAACAGAATTTTATTGCATATCGTTCTTCTAAAGTGTCCTAACGTCCAGATTGCATTTTTGAAGTTCAGCTGTGACAATCAGGCTTTAGTAGGGTGTATTCCAATTGCTGCTGTAGCTGTTCATTTGAACCTGAAATCAGTCATCTCATAAGATGTATAGCAATAACGTACAAAATTTACAAGAGTCTACGACAATTTTAAATGCCCAAACGAAAAAAGTCTGGAAACTTATTGAATGCACCACGTATCATGCAGAGCGTCTAATAAATTCATATTTTATACTGGCGTAATTTGGAATTAAGTTTAATTTAAAGTCATATATAACTGAATTTTTGGGGTGGAGGATAACGACAAAAATTATAAGAAGGTGTGTCGGTCGCTGATCCCTAAAGGTACATACCTCTCCAAAAAAGGGATCCTAGTTATGAAACAAAACCGCATCTGATTGTGAGGGTCTTGTTCTTGTGTTCTGGAAAGTATGAAGTAACTTTCATTGCCATTACTCCTAGGTCCACTTATCCGCAGTGGTGTTACCTATTAGGGTTCCATCTGATGGAGGTGCCCGTGGTGTAATAGTTATCGTCGTAGGAAATGGACACGGCGACACGAGTTCAAATCCTGGACGAGATTTGTTGCATTTCACATAGCACTAATACCCTTGGGAAAGGTATGAATCCATTCTCCCCCCAGCTATGGGTAAATAGTAGGTTCTTCAGCATTGGTGAGGCAACTAGTCTAGGAGAAGGAAAACTCTGAATTTAAACCTGTTAAACTCCGCTTAGAAATTGACCTTGTGTCATATCCTACCCGAGCGAAGGGGTTGGTAAATAAGGCTAGGGTTCCATCTATGACCTAAAGAGATCTGTTTGAAAATTATTCGTATTCAGTAAATTTGTATGTAAAAAAAAAAAGAAAAACTCTTTAGAAAATACCCAAGGTTTGTAAATATAAATGTACGAACAACGCATGAAATAAACTTAAACAGATTTACATGCCATTGCAATCAATCAACCAATCAATCAATCAAAAGAAAAACACTTTTCTTATTACATAATTCTTTATCTTTTATCTGGAAATGATAGTTTTAAAGCTAAATTAAGTTTTAGTGACTGAAAAAGTCAGTAGTGCATAAACATTCTTGATCTTTAAAGCTAAAGTGATAGATTTATTTTCATCCCTCAAAATGCCACTGTTTAGTGGCCCATAATACGCATATAAACCAGTAGTTTTGGGCTTCATTAGAATAGAAATAATGTAGAAGGAAAGAGAGTTGACATGCTGTTAAAACCAATCAATCAATCAATCAATGATTCCCAAACATACCTACAATACCGCACTCAAAAAGTTGCATATTGCTACGAATCAGAATCAAGATTATTTGCTCTAAGAATAGATCCAGATTTCCCTTAGATCGAACAACCAATCTAATAATGTAAAAAGTTCAAAAGTAAATCAAAGAAATACAAAAGAAATCAATAATACTAGAACAAGGAAATATCGTATTGGAATGGAGATAGCCTGTAGGTTAAACTATTAAACCAGCAGTGTTAGAGTTCCCTTAGTTATTTACGTCACTTTTCATGATTGCTTTTTATTTATATCTAAATTATAAAGAAAATTGTTTTGTATTATTTTAACTTTTTCTATATACCAATAATATCAAATCCTGCTTATATATACAAACAAGTAGTGGTTTGCAATGTAAATATTGATCTTTAAAAATACATTTTGATGAATATTTGCTTAGAATTATCAATTTATAATTGTTTAGTTTTATTTCAATATATATGAGCAAAAATCCTGTCAATACATCTTAAAAGAAATCCATTAACAAAAAGAAATAACAAATTTTATTCTTTACTGTCTAATTTAGTTAAATTGTAAAATTAGGAAAATTTTGCAACTGGGAGTGATGGGAAAAGCTAGCAATCAAGCTGTTCTTTTCTTCGATTATACTCCCTGTTTCAATTAAGTTCTTATTTAGTGTTCCCTTTGTTAGTCTTTCTAATTTGGAATAATATCATCCATTGACCCGTACAAATCCTTATATTTCATTTAACCCCACGTAGTTCCTCGTGTCACAACTAGGCATAGGTAGAATGGATTCTTTACTATTTTTGTACTAATTTAGGAAAATAGTTAAATTCAGAAAACTTTGTAATGAAAGGCGGGAGTAATGAGAAGAGCTAGAATCCAAACTTTTTTAATCTTCGATTAATCACCCCCTCGGCTTCAAATAAGTTTATCGTAATAATTTAATCGTAAAATTCATTATTAATATCATTAATACTATTAACTCCTTAAGAGTTTTTCACCTCAGCGTTAAATCCAGGTATTTACTAGCCCAGTCGGCTGGGGGCTGTAGAATACATCGACTGCTTCTCTGCCGAGGAGTAAGACCCCCCCAACGAGTGTCCTGTAATGACACTAAACAATCTGATGGTGAGGTTCCAGCAATGCTGGAGCTTTGAGGAATGCAGAGTATCCCTTTATTGCCATCGCTCCCAGGTCCACTCTGGCACGGCATGGTGGCACCTGATAGTGCCCTATGTATGGGTTAAATAGAACTGACGGCATACTAATGCTAAACTGAATTGTTTGATTAAACTGAAGAGCTAGAAAATGAAATGCTTTTCAAAATTAAACCGAACTTACATTTAAACTGCGTGCTTATGCTAAATTGAATTATTAGAAATTGAACTGTTTTTGACATTTAAACTGTACTTACGCTAATCTGAATTGATATATATATATATATATATATATATATATATATATATATATATATATATATATATATATAACTGCTTGAAAAAACTGAATATTTTGAAAAAGAAATGTTTTTGACAAACTGTGCAGTCATGCTAAACTGAATTGTTATAGCGAGAACTGATTTATTTTCATAAAAATGGATTCGGCATTAAATAACCTACAAAGGTTTATATACCATAAAACAAAACTAAACCTTAACCCATCCAGGTATTTATCCCTCACCTCACTTTCTTCTGATTTTACTCAGTGATTTGCTGAGACAGCAAAGTCCATAACTTGGCTAGTTCTCTTATTATTATTATTATTATTATTATTATTATTATTATTATTATTCACTCAGAGCTTTTCACATCAGAGTTAGCCGATGGTTTCACTGGAGTCTGAGTGACAGCAAGTCTCCTCAAGTCTCCAAGACTCTTCTTAGTATTCTGGCCGTTCTCAACTCTGCTGTCGTTTGGATGGTCTCCACTCGTCCGCCAATTTCCAAGCCCTCTCGTCCCTTTAGCAATCCTTTAGTTACTGTTCCAAACGCACCAATCACAATTGGTATAATTGTCACCTGCATGTTCCATAGTTTTTTCAATTCCCTAGCAAGGTCGATGTACTTATTCCTCTTTTCACATTCTTTCAGTTTTATTCAGTGGTCAGCCGGGACAGCAAAGTCGACAATTTTGCAAGTTCTCTTTTTTTTGTTGATAATTATTAAATCTGGTCTTCTGACCGGGATTAGGTGATCAGTTTGTATGTTTAAGTCCCATAGGAGTTTATGCGTGGCGTTTTCTAGGACAGGTGCTGGTTTGTGCATCTACCATTTGTTAGTATGGTCGAATTTAAATTTCTTACACATTTCCCAATGAATCACCTTGCCGACCCAGTCGTGTCTCGCCTTATACTCCCTCTGCTAATTTGCTGCATTCGCTTATTATATGATTGATGGTTTCATCTCTGTCACCACATAGCCTGCATTTGCTATTTTGTTGAGTTTTATCTATTCTCGCTCTGATATGATTGGTTCTTATGGCGCTGTCTTGTGCTGCTATTAGGAGAGATTCTGTTTCTCTCTTAAAGTTTCCTTTTCTTAGCCATGTCAAAGTTTTGTTGTGTGAGACATTGTTTATTCGTCGTTTAAACCGCCCATAGAGTTGTTTTCCTTCCCATTTTCTTTTCCGAGTTATTGTCATTGTGTTGTTCATCGTGTTCTCAGTTTCGTTTCTGGTGGCTGTAATGAGTCCTCCTTCGTGTTTTTGTATATAGTTTTTGAGTCGTTGTATGGATGCGTCAACGCTATCTTCAATGCTGGCAAGTCCTCTTCCTCCCTCTTTTCTTGAAACATATTGTTATTATTCAGAGTTTTTCGCATCAGCGTTGGCTGATGGTCTTTCACTGGAGATTGAGTGACAGCAAATCTCCTCAAGTCTCCAGGACTCTTTTCAGTATTCTGGCCGTTTTCAATAATCGTTTTGTTTGGATGGTCTCTACTCGGCCGCCAACTTCCAAATCTTCCAGGCCCTTTTATAATCCTTTAGTTATCGTGCCAAAAGCACCAATCACAATTGGTATAATTGTCACCTTCATATTCCATAGTTTTTTCAATTCTCTAGCAAGGTCGAAGTACTTATTCCTCTTTTCATATCCTTTCAGTTTTATTCTGTGGTCAGCCGGGACACCAAAGTCGACAATTTTGCAGATTTTTTTTTGTTGATTATTAAAAGGTCTGGTCATCTGGCCAAGATTCGGTGATCCGTTTGTATATCAAAGTCCCATATTATTATTATTATTTATTCATTAGAGTTTTTCACATCAGGGTAAGCCGATGGTTTTTCACTGGAGTTTAAGTGAGAGTAAGTCTTCTGAAGTCTCCAGGGCTCTTCTTAGTATTCTGGCCGTTCTCAATAATGTAGTAGTTTGGATGGTCTCCACTCCTCCGCCAATTTCCAAGTCCTCTAGTCCCTTTAGTAATCCTTTAGTTACTGTTCCAAACGCACCAATTACAATTGGTATAATTGTCACCTTCATGTTCCATAGTCTTTTTCAATTCCCAAGTAAGGTCGAGGTACTTATTCTTTTCACATTCTTTCAGTTTATTTTGTAATCAGCCAGGACAGCAAAGTCGACAATTTTGCAAGTTCTATTTTTTGTTGATTATTATTATTATTATTATTAACATCATTATTATTATTCATTGTACAATATTAATATTTTTCAAATTTACACATATAACGACAAAAAGAAATAGTGAGTCATTGAAATAACGAAATACTTTGAATAGTTACCTTTAGATAACTTAAATACACTAATCTGGTTCAAATATAGGGTGTGCTCATATAAATGGGACCTATTTGACTGCTAATAAGTCTACCAAAATTAAGGTTGTGTTCGTTTTGTTTCAGATTTGAAAATAGTAGACGATAACAACTTTTAATCCTCGATCACAATGTCTGTGACAAAAGATGGGAAAAGTTGCCACACTATTTATTTGGAGACAAAATCATTCAAATCTGTCTCAAAATGGATCAAACCTATTAATACGATGATTCATTATTGAGACAAGAAACTCAGTTGGGGCTGTAGAATACGCCAACGGCACCTCTGCAGAGGTGTAAGACCCTCCCCCAATGAGTGTCCTAGATATGACACTAAACAATCGGATGGTGAACTTTGAGGAGTGCAGCGTACCCCTTCATTACCATTGCTCCGAGATCCACATTGGCCTGGAATGGTAACACCTGATAGGGCCCTATCTTTGGGTTAAATAGAACTAACTGCATACTTATACTAAACTGATTTGTTTGAATTAGAACTGTTTGACTAAACTGAATAGCTTGAAATAGAATTGTTTTTGATAATTAAACAGTTCTTACATTTAAACTGCGTTCTTATGCTAAACTGAACTATTTGAAATGGAACTGTTTTTGACATTGAAACTCTACTTACACTAAATTGAATAGTTTAGTATAGAACTGTTTTGATATTTACCAGTGTGTAAACAAAATCTGTACTTATACAAAAAATGATTAGCTGAATTAGAACTGCTTGACTAAACTGAATAGCTTGAAATAGAAATGTTTTTCACAATTAAACTGTACTTATATTTAAACTGCGTACTTATGCTAAACTTAATTATTTGAAATAGAACTATTTGCATAAAAATGGATTTGGCATTAAATAAGCTACAAAGGTTAATATGCTATAAAACCCAAACAACCAATCAATCAAGAAACTATGAAAAAAAGATTGCCTGTCCTAAAAACTGATATAATAATTAAAAAATTGATTTGATGGCTCCTGCTCAAAGGATGCATTTTTTATTAGACGTATTTCAAATGATCGCCATTGCGCTTGTCTAAGTAATAAATCATTATCATACAAATGGGTTTCGTCTGTCTTGAGGCACCCTGTGTTATTGCCATATTTTCTAATAAATCAAAAGCTATCTGATATATAATTTCATCAAATTATCTATTGAAATAAAATAAAAAGTTTGTTTTTTTTAAATCGTTGATTTTTAGTTTAATCTTTCTAACTGAGTTGGTTTGTGTTTTACAGCATATCAATTGTTGTGGGTTATTCAATGACAAATCTTGTTTTTATATACATGATTTGTAAACAAATAGCTTACACTCACCTTTTTGTGAGTCGCCAGTGTTCTTTTGTTTGAACTGCTAGCTACTAGAGTTCATTTATTTAAACCACTTTAAGCAGTGTTATTTAACATTAGTCATTCTATCAATCAAGTATTCATATCTAATACAAATAATTTGTAGTAGCTGTTTGGTTTCGAATAACTAATAATGATAATCCTCAGTAAATATTTGATCAGTTCTATTTAACCCATAGATAGGACCCTGACAGGTATTACCATTCTGAATCCGAATGGACCCGACAATAATGGTAATAAAGAGCTGGTCGGCATTTCAAAAAATACCAAGACTGCAGCTTCATCATCAGATGCAATATAATGACATACCCCAGACACTAAATGGTTTAAAGTAGTTCTGTCTAATACTAATTATCATCATCATCATCATATCGTGCTGGTAGCACGGATATCCCTGACCCTCTCTCGCCACTCCTCCCTATCGTTCATCGCCCTAGGTAGGTCTTCAGGACAACATCCTGTATCCTCACATAGCTGCTGAATGTACGTTCGAGCTGGTCGCCCTGGTTTTGCGCGGCCATGTGTGGGGATCCATAAGAGTACATCTCTTATGAGTTCATCTCTGCTTATCCAGCAGTGTCCTGCATGTCTGGTTCGTCTAACTTGAATAGTTTTCGTGATAGAGGGCAGGTGGCCGTACAGTTGGTGTCTTGTGGGGTGTTGCTGCCAGGACTTGTTCAGGATTGCACGCAGCATTCTTGTGTAATTGCCATCTAGTTTCTTCTCCAGCCGTTTTGTTAGCGTCCATGTAGTGCATCCATATAGCAGTGTCGATGTGACCGCTACCTGGAAGAAACTGCGTTTCATTTTATCGGTTAGGTCTGATTTCCATATAATCGATAGTCTATTGATAGCTGTCTAAGCTTTCGTTAGCCTCGTTTCGATGTCCTTTTCGGTTGATTCGACGCTGCTTCCTAGGTACGTGAATTTGTCTACTAGTTTAAGTGGGGTTCCTTCTAGAGTGGAGATGTCCCCCGTTTGGTTATAGCACATATATTCCGTTTTGTGTGCATTAACATAGAGGCCTATGCTTGCTGCTGCTCATTCCAAACTATGCAGAAGAGTTTCGGCTTGGTCAGGTGTATTTGCCAGTATCGCTATGTCATCGGCGTAGTCGGCGTCGGTATTTGTTGTTGCGGGGTATCTTCTGCTTCTTTTCTTCGTCAGTTCGAAGCCATTCTTTTTGATTTTGTCAATCGATGTTCTAAGTACGTAGTCTAGAAAAATGATAAAGAGGTACGGGGCCAGCGTGTCCCCTTGTAGTACTCCTGCTACAATGACAAAGTATTCTGTGTCTCCATCCGGTGATCGTACTTTTACTTTAGTGTTTCTATAGAGAATCGTTATTGCCGCTACGGTTTCTTTAGGTATGCCGTACGCTAGTAGGATTTGTTCCATCTTTCCTCTGTGAATGGAGTCGAAAGCCTTGGTAAAGTCGACAAATATTAATGTCACTTGTAGTTTCTTTGCCCGTACACCTTCAAGGATTCTGCGGATGGTTAATATTTGTGAGGTCGTGGATCTATTTCTTCGGAAGCCATTTTGGTTTTTTCTAAGTATGTTGTCGATTTCGGGTTCTATTCTATTTCGTAGTAGGGCATTGTAGATTTTGGCAGCTATAGATGTAAGTGTTATGCCTCGGTAGTTTTTGGCTAATCCGAGGTCCCCCTTTTTAGGGAAGGGGAGGATGCATCCCTTCATCCATCTATCTATCAGATTTTGATTGTATACTGCGTTGCAGTGGCGGAACAGTATGTCGTCGAATTGTCTGGTCTTCCATACTTCCGGGGGAATCTCGTCCAGCCCTACAGCTTTCCTATTTTTAATTTTTCTGAGAACCGAGTCGAGTTCTTCTTGTGTGAACGGTCCTAGTTTAATGTCTAATTGTTTGCTAATTATTCTAGTGATTGGTTCATGCGTTATTTTTGGTGGGTTTCCAAGTAAGTTTTCGAAGTGTTGTTTCCACAGTTTTATTCTTTCTTGTTGGTTTGCTGCTTTAAGTTTTGCTTTGGCTGTGTTCTTTCTTCTGCTCACTTCGTTTATTGTTTGCCAGGCTATTCTAGATTGTCTATCTTCCACCGAGTCTCTAATCTTATCTATCTGATTTTGAATGTATTCTGTCTGTTCCTTTATATATATGCCTGCTAATTGATATTGTGCCGTTTTTAGTTTTAAGGCATTTGTGTTTGTTGGGTTTTTTCGATAGTTTTTGGAGGCTGTTTTCATTAGTGCACGTTTTTCTCTCACCGCTAAAGTTTCCCATGGGACTCTATATTTAGTTTTAAGTTTTGTTGGAATGTATTTTGCTGCTGCCTCGAGGTGTGCATTGACGAAATTTTCATATTCGTCGTTTGGTGTACTTTTTTCCGTCTTTTCTTGTAGTGTTTCGAATCTGTTTCTTAATTCTAATACGTATTTATCTCTTATATCTTTGTTGTTTAATAGGGCCCAGTCATAGTGTTTGGTGGTCGCTGTTCGTTTGGCATTTTTTCGTAGGCTTAACCGTATTTTCGCCGTGACTATTCGGTGATCGGTGGACACACCCTCAAAAGAGGAGTATGCCTCGCAATTCAATGCACTATTTTTCCATTTCTTGTTTATAAGGACGTAGTCTATCTGAGCTTTGGTATTGTTTGCGTACGTGTATGTCCATAGTTTGCCCTCTCTTTTTTGGTAGTTTGTATTGAGGCATGCTAATCTATTTTCGATCATGAAATCTGTTAGATGTTGCCCATTCCTATTTGACGTGTTGTCGAGGCTTTATTTGTTGTTTCCGTTTTTCCCGATTTGGGCATTCATGTCTCCGCCAATGACTAACATGTTGTGTTTCGGGATGCTACGCACTAATGAGGATAACTCATCGTAGAAGGTGACTAGTTCATTTTCTTCACTAACATTGGTGGGGCTGTAGCATGAGATGATTGTTGCTCTGGTGTCACCGTTAAATGTAGCTGCCATCATTCTAGGTTGTATTTTCTCAACGCTATTAAGCGTTTTTAATGCTCTAGGTCCTATAAGTAATCCTACCCCTCCTACTGCGGCGTTGACAGAGTTTTTCCATGCGGATACAGTGGCGAGCGACCAGCCATTGCCAGTTTCGTGATATTTGATATCTTCGGTGTGCGCGTATCTGTGTTCTTGTATGCATATTATGTCTATCTTATGTTCTTCGGCCGATGCGATTAGCTCTGGGAGTTGTCCAATTCTATTTAAGGTTCTTACGTTAAACGTGGCTATTTGTAGTGTTTGCTTGCATTTTAGTAGTTTTGGTTGTTTGAGCTCTGTAGCTGATTTTTCGAACACCGAGGCCAGGGCTCCAACCTCAGCAGGACGCGCCCCTTTTTTACCCGCGCGAAGAGCGATGCGGTTTGTGTAAGTGGTTTGAGTGTGGGTCATGGTTATCTTTCGATGGCTGTTTTATTCTCTTCTATAGAAGCCACTCTTATAGAGGAGCAGCAGTAGTTCCCCGATCGAACTAGCGATCCTGAGCGTAAAGTCGTCAAACTCACGTCCAGGACCCGTTTAGGTATTGACTTTGGTCGTACATGGGTTTATTCAAATACCTTTACGTACATCATGCTGCTTCTCATGTGTACGCAAAAAAAGTGGGGGGTTCGTATGACTTTTGCTGTTACTGACTTGTGCTTTTTTTTTTGCTGTATTGGGACTTTTCCTAGGTTTTTCATTTTTTTTTCTTGGGTGGGGGGGCCTGTGGTAGCATTAGGTGTTTTAGGCTTTTTCTTTTAAACTACTGTTAGGGCTTTCTTTACGAATTTTTAAATTATTCGATAGAAGACATTCAAAAACATTCTGCCTTGTTCGCTGACATGCGGAAAGACTAACATCAATTTGGCTTTATAGTAGAGTAAGCGTGTCTTTACATTTAAAACGCATAGTTTAAGCATTATTTCACAAACAAAATACAGCATAACATTTTGTAAAATTCAGCATTTTAAATTGATAGGACTTAAAGACATACTGACCAATATTGATATATTTCTTCCACTTGGCTCCTGAGTTCAAATGCTTCTTCTTCGTTTTGACTTTTATTTACTAATTCTTAATAAATGTTTGAACAATTCTATTTGACTCATAGATGGGACCCTTACACATACTACGACTCAATGTTGTTGGAATTCTATCGTAAGGCTCAGTAGCTATGAGTCAGTGATCACATACATAATGAATTACGAGTTGAAGTAAGATTATATAAACATTGGGACGTTCCATTATTCGAAGGTGGCAAAGTCCATTCTCTGGACAGTGATTGGTTGCTGGCCCAGGGAGTAGGTATAATCGTGTATATATATATATATATATATATATATATATATATATATATATACACCGACTTGCTTCTGTCATGTTTCAGGTGTTACAGATCCGCTTTACTTTTTGTCTGCCAGCTAGACGCTAGCTGGGGCCGCTGAGCCGGTAAGTGTTATTCTTGTTTATTCTGCACATTATAGTATTAACTTCTAAGAATGTTAGAGTGGATCTGAGATTAATGGCAATGAAGGTGTACTGTATATTCCAAAAACTTCAAGACTAGAGCCTCAACATCAGATGCATTTTAGTGTCATACCCTAAATATTAAATGGGGTTAAGTAGCGTTGTCTAATAATTAAACATTTCTTTGTATACACTTAAATGGTTTCAATTAATGCTATCTAATATTCGTAATTCTATTTTTCAATTATCCCTATGTGATATAAATAATTTTCACATGGCTTTATGGTTTAAAAAATTTATAAGATCAATCCTTTGTAAATGTTTGAACAATTTGTCTCATAGATGGGACCCTAACAGGTATTACCACTCAAGGTCAAAGTGAACATGAGAATAATGGTAATGAAGGGGTACACCACATTATAACAGGTACTACAAACCTGGATCAGAGTAAATCTGAGAGTAATGGCAATGAAGGAGTATTCCACATTCCCCAAAGTTCCAGGTCAAGAGCCTCACCATCTAATGAAGTTTAGAGGCATAAAACACTAAAGTCGGTACACAGAAGGAAAACACGGAACACAGGTTAGAGGAAAGAAAGATATATTAACAAAAGTTACAAAAGAATAGTGTCCAATATTGGTAGTCGTACTTCTAGTACTCTTGTATTACTACTGCTACTGCTATCATTATTAGGATATTACTACGCAAGTAATATAGTGCTGGAAGAGTCCATCATGCAGGTAAGTTTCGGTCTCACAACACCCACCTTCCAAGAGCTTCCACACGGTCATTATACAGAAGGACATCATCACAGAGGGAGAAAACTTCAGGCACATTTGATGGATTGTATGAATTCCTCCTCTCGAGAGGGAATGAGTCGAAATAAGCTATCCACGTGGCAAATATTTTTAGATGTTAGGAACTCGATCTTAAAGTTGTAGTTTAAGAGAATCGTTCCCCCACGAAGTAGTCTATTTGCAATATAGTCTGGCAGACTTTTCTTCAACCCAAAGATTGTTATTAAGGTTTTATGGTCCGTTTGTAGCATGAACCGTCTTCCATGTAGGTATCTGTGGAACTTTGTAACGGCGAATATTATCCCTAGATCCTCTTTCTCTATTTGGGGATATTGCTTCTCAGTTGGTAGCAGGGATCTAGATGCGTGTGTCAGAGCTTTTCGCGAAAGATCTGGCAGTTTATGGAGAATGCAAGCGCCGATGCCGTACGAGCTTGCATCACTAGTGACTATGATGTCGAGGGTAGGGTTGTTGTGGTTGAGGGAGAGATCCGAAGTAAAGGTTTGTTGATCTTTTTGAATGACTCTTGGAATTCAGGTGTCCATAACCATGGTTTGTCCTTTTTAAAGAGTTCGTTGAGAGGCCCTCTCAAATTCTGCATGTTCTTAATAAATCCTTGGTAAAAGTTAGCTAGGCCGAAAAAGCTTTTTAAGGCTTGAACGTTATCTGGGGCCGGCATGTTTCTGGTCACGTTTGCTCTTTCCGGATCCGGCCGCCAACCGTCCCTATTTATAATGAGACCAAATATTTGATCTCTGGTAATAAAAAGTCACACTTTGCCTCCTTGACCTTAAACCCGTATTCTTGTAACTTCTTGAATAAGTTTATTATATGGTTCCAGAACTCTACCGTAGTTTTACTGGGAACCAGTATGTCATCCAAATAGGCTGTAGCGTAGTCAAGGTTGCCCAGTATGGTGTCCATGACCTGCTGGAAAATTGCTGGCGCAACCTTGACTCCAAAAGCCAGTCTAGTATATTTGTACAAGCCTCTATGGGTGTTGATACAGAGCAATTTGGAACTTTCTTCATCCGCCTCTATCTGAAGATATTCGTCTGAGAGGTCAATTTTGGAGAAGACTTTTCCGCTATTTAGTTTGTTGAAAACTTCTTCAGGGCTTGGGAGAGGATACTGGTGATCCTGCAAGGCATCGTTTAACCTTGTGGAGATATTGGCGCAGATTCGTATTTCGTTGGACTTCTTTTTTTAAATAGACCGTTGGTGCTGCCAATTCGCTAAAGTCTGTTTTTGACAGAATACCAGCTTGTTCAAGTCTATCTAATTCTTTGTCGATTTGCTCTAGAGCAGCAAAAGGGACATTCCGTTTCTTCTTGAATACCAGTTGTGCACCGTCCTTCACCTTGAGCTTAGCTTTTAATTTAGAACATTTCCTAAGGCCGCCAGAAAAAAAGCTGGGGAAATAGTTGTTTGAATTGGACGTTGTACTTTCTATTTTGCGACAAAAGGTATTCATTGGGCAATCCCATAGATTGAATTTTTTCTATCCAATCTGTTCCGAACAAGTTGTCCGAATTTTTTAGTACGTAGGCTTTCAACTTTTGGTAACTATATTTAGTGTTACTGTAAGGATTACCTCACCTAAGATGTTAATATTCTCGCCAGTTAGGGATTTTGCTGTTTTATCCTTCTTAAGTAAGGTCGGCTTATTTAATTTTCTCCAATTACGCCAATTGATGATTATGAAATCAGAACCCGAGTCAAGCTGGAATTTAATGGAGTTATTGAAAATATCAACAGTCACATATTTCCTTAAATTCCAGTTGACTGTGTCGTCTGATTGAGCTTGCCTAATTTTACTTTTGATTTTCCTCGTTATGTTGGCGTACCAGCACTGAGTTACGTTATGACCATTTTTATTGCAATTTTTGCAATATTTTTTTCTTCGTGACTGGACAGAATTTCATCCAATGCCATTTACCACAATTGTAACATGGTCCAAGCGGTTTCTTTAACCTATTTGCGTTTTGTTTATTGCGGTGTTTAGAACATGAGATTTGCATTTTGTCTTTTTGAGGGGAATAGGCAGTTGACTTGCTTCTGATTTTTCTAATCTGAGCCACACCTGTTTCCTCGATCGTCTTTGAGTCACACTTGATAGAAATTACTCTTTGACAGTCCTCTGCCAATTTTCGGAGAGTCAATCCTTGTTCGTTTTCAAGCTTGCTCAGTATCTGTCGTCTGACTTCGACGTCTTTTGCTGATACTAGACCCTGTGTAAATATTAAGCACTTGAAATCATCGGCAGTCAGCTCGGCTAATTTGAAGTCATTACAGAGCTTGTTCACTGATGCTGCAAACGTTAGAAAATCTTGCTGGTTTTCCTTGACTGTGTTCAGGCATTTCCAACGTTTGTGGAACAAGGTTGTGTTAGGCCCGAATAGTTCCGATTGGAGCTTAATAGTCTCTGAAAAATCCTAGTCTGTAGTTTTCTTAGATAATATGAAGTCTACGAACCTATTATGTTTGGTTGTTCCAAGTTTTCTTAATAGTAGACGTGTCCTTTTTTTACTTGACCATTATTCACAGTCTATGTTGAAAATATCTTCATAGCGCCTGTAAAGAGCCTCAAACGTTTTGTCGTTCTCTGGTACGTATTCTAATGTATCAATCGAGTTATAGATTGAATTCTAGGAAAATATCGTGTCTTTTTCAGAGTTTTCAATGAATTTACGAGTAATTCTTCAAGTTGTTTTTGCTGAAGTTCAGTTTTCTTCTGTGTAAGTTGTTGGAATTCTAATTGTTGTTTATGTAACTCCATAACCAATTTTTTCTGTCTTTCTTCGAATTTTTGTTGCTGATCCAAGTTAGCCTTTAGCAATCTAACGATAGTTTTTTTTTAAAGTTTTTCCATAATCTATAAAGATTTATAATATGTCGACTAAAGGGGATGAACAAGGCAACAAAATTACAGCAAATACTGTTGCTTTGAAAACCCGTGTACCGGGGGTGGGTACACAAAAATCAAGACAGATTTTTTTTTGCAGAAGAAAGGAATGGACAGACAATTCGTTGATTGAACTACTTACTGGTTTAGCTTCTTTCGAAATACCGTTGTTCGTTTAACTTTGGTCGTTTAAATTTCCTTCACACTAATAAATATGTTTTTTGTTAGCCAAAAAAGTTTCAGTAAGGAATAAAATAAAGAAAAATTATTTCTTGGTGGGCACCCAACAGGTTCATTTGCATAAGTGTTTGCAAGTAACCAGGGTTTTTCTGTTCTTCGCCGGCGGATTTTTGTAATTGTAGACAAACTTCTTTTTAGAAGTGTGGGGAGAAGAGAAGAAAAAATTATCCTTCAGACCGAAGTAAAAAAAAAATAATGCTGGAGATTTTTTTTTCTTTTGTTGTATGAGAACTTGCTTTTCTTTTTTTAAAAAGAAAAAAAAAACTCGCCTCGCTGAATTTGGTGAATAGTTTTTCCAAAACCTTGAGTTTGTCAATTTGTTTTGTGAACAAACTGGCTTTTTTTTTTCGTGTAAACAATCGTTTTCGATACTTGGTTAACTGTTGTATTATTTGGACAGACTTTAATAATCTTAAATATTCCGTAGGTGTCGAATCGCTTGTTCGTCAGTGATATTGGTAAACGGAATATTTTGTATGTGTCGCTGATGTTGTCATGCCAGATTAATTTTTTTCTCGTTCGATACTGCTGTGTGATTGAGCGGGTCCTCTGATGAGGCGAGGACGAAATTCTCAAATCTTTCTGTAGCTATTGAATGCGTGACTGGTAAGGCTTTCGGCGTGAGTGCGTTTCTCGAATCTGTACGTCGCCACTGATGGGGACCCAAAGTCGCTACACCGAAGGAAAACGGGTTAGAGGTAAAAAAGATATATTAATAAAAGTTATAAACGAATGTGTCCAATATTGGTAGTCGTACTTCTAGTACTCTTGTGCTACTGCAACCCTCTAATAAGGATTTTACTGCGCTTGTAACATAGTGCTGGAAGAATCTATGATGCAGGTAAGTTTCGGTCTCACAACACTAAGTATATATCATCATCATGTCATGCCGCCAACACGAATCTCCCTGACCTTTTCCCACCACCCGTTTCTATCGCCCATCGCTCCCGGTAGATCTTCAAGGCTACATCCTGTATCGGCACAGAGCTGTTGTATATAGGTTATAGCTGGTTGTCCTGCTTTTGCTCGTCCATGTGAAGGGGTCAGTCGGAATATGTCGCTTAAGTATATTTATAAATATTTATTATGGACAAAATCATGATAGACTCATTTTGAAGAACCGTCTGACAGCATATGATAGCTTGGTAGGGTGTTTGGTGGGGTTTTTTTTCGGCATATCAACCCTTATAGGTTACATAAAGCCAATTCCTGTTTATACATATATATTAGATATGCATGATCTGTAAACGGAATATTTTTAGGTATCACATTTTAAACAAATCAGAGCTCGTTTGTTTACTCATAGTTCAATGGTTTCAATTCAAGTATTATTATCTTTCACTAATGGTTTTATTTGCACACAGTTAAATGGCTTCGAACATTACTCTCTAACTCTAAACGTTCACTTCCGGGCAAAATCCCTTGGGAAAGGCATGAGCCCATTATCCTCCCACCAATGGGTTAAATAGTACCTCTACTGTTTTTCGAGGAGAATGGCTTTGGCATTAAATAACCTTCAAAGTTGATATGCCATTAAACAAAGAAACCAAACTATCTGACTCTAATATTTTCATTTATACGCAGTTTAATGGTTTCACGTATTGCTATCAAACACTAATAGCTTTCTTTCCTCAGAGTTAAAGGATTTCAAATTTTGCCGTTTAACAAAAGTAATTCTATTCAGCATAATCTATTTGTTTGCACACAGTTAAATGGTTTAAAGTGTAGAAAATGATTGAATATTTTTATTTGACCCATAGACTGGATCAAAACAGGTAACTAGACAATGAAGGAGTACTTTCCATTCCCCTGAGCTCAAGGATTGGAACCTCACCATTAGATGCGGTTTAGTGTCATATCTAGGACACTCTTTGGAGGAGCAGTCTAATCCCTCTGCGAAGATACAGTCGGCGAATGGTACAGCCCCAGCCGTCTGTACAACAACTTCGTAAATAAAATCAATACAAAAATACTTTCCTGATAGATAGAAAGATAGATAGATCGAATGAAGAATGTTTTATAGACGAAGAATAATTCTATATTTAATATTCACGGGCATTCACTTTGGAGATGAGAAGAAAGTGACAAATTTGACGTAGGTTTATTTCTCGCTCGTCAAAATATGTATGGATAAAAAAAAACAGATGTAGAGAAAAACCTTGTACATTATAATATACTAAGAATTCTTTTTTTTAAGAGAGAGACAGACGGACGGACAGAGAGATATCCTTTGTAATGGTGAATCGAATAAAGTGCACTGGCATCGTTGCATGAATCTAACAAAATCCTTGTCTGTCTTCAAACGTTCTGCTCCATCTAAGAAAAGTACAATACACCCTCATCTGAAATGTAAGCCAATAATTGGCAAATTACTCTGATTTGGTTTAGTTTCGTGAAATATCTTGGTTTAATCGCAGATCAATCTTTGTGGATTATTTAATACTTAAGCTATCCTTATGGAACAGGCGGGGACAAACATTTTGGGGAGAGAGCCACATCACTGGGTTACGTAGTATCAAAGGGTTGCAGCTTTTAAAATCAAAAGAATTTAGCCTTGATTCAAGTGCAAGTGTTTTTATTTCTTAAAGGGCCCCGTGGGCCCCTCAGAAAAGTGCAGCAGGAAACATGTAACCTAAGGGTTGCAGTATTCTCACCCCTGTTATAGAAGAATAGCAGTGATATTATTTAACCGATAGCTGAAAGGACAAGAGAAAACAAGTCTTTCCGAAGCGTATTGGTCTGAAAGTGAACATAATAGCGTGACTGATGTTCGAACCCGTTTCCTACGTAGCCGCAATCTAACTCATTAACTATATCACCACGGTAACTCCCTATTTATGGAATGGAAACCTTAGCCATTCCAATAGCATCAACTAGGCATACCAACAGTATAGATTCCTTTCACACATACACTCAAACACACACACACACACACACACACACACACTCTCTCTCTCTCTCTCTCTCTTCATCCGGTCCTCACGCTTAGCAAGTGCTCTTGACGGTACTCAGTATCTGCCGAGAGATTTTGAATGTAACTTTTTGCCAGACGGCCAACACTGGTATGTCCGTAACTTCACGAGCAGTACCCAGCGTGTCTTTTTCGTCTTGGATAGTTTTTGAGATGGAGGAGTAAATGGCCGTATTGCTGGTATTTTGTTGAGTGCTGCTTCCAGGATATGTTCAAAGCAATACGCAGCATTCTTGTGTACTTATCATCTAGCCTTTTTCTCTAAATTTCTTGCTCGAACACAATTGTTGCGACCATACCGTAGTACTGACACGGCAACCAGTTGAAGAAAATTCCGATTAATTTTGTCAGAGATCATGTGTTTATATTATCAATAACCTGTCAACTGCTATTCCTTGTGTTACAAATGCGTATGCTGACATCGCTTTCTGTAAATGAGAAATTGCAACCGAAGTATATGAACTGGTCTACCAATGTAAGAGGCTTGTTTTTTCAGGGAAAGAATGCGCCATCTTTCTTAAAACATATAAAATTTGTTTTATCTGGGCTTGCGAAGAAACCATTGCCTTTTGCTGCCTAATCTAAGTTATGCAAGTAGAGATTCGGCTTGTGCAAGTGCATTTGAGAGAAGCACTTGATCATCTATGTAGTCTGCATCCGTAATAAATTCTGCGGTATAGCGTCTGCTTCTTGACTTTTTTTTTTTTTTTTTACTGTGGAACACTTTGAATATATGTTAACCCTTGGAAATAGTTATTTTTCTACAGAAAATAGAATAGCTCATCAAATTCGGTTCCAGCACAATCGAAGAGAGCTACACAACACAGCGACTGCTGATCTGCAGTTGGAATAGAAACCACCGCATAACGAGTGTCTGGGATATGGTCCCTATCTAAGGGCCAAATAGAACTAAACTGTATGCATTTCTCGTGGGTAGTACACCAAACTGCATCTCGTGAATTGTTTGAAATAGAACTGTTTTGACATTTAAACTGCGTACTTAAGCTAAACTGAATTGTTTGAAATAGAACGGTTTTGACATTTAACTGTGTGTAGAAAAATTGATAACAAAGTGGAAAGAGAGATTTATTGAGGTCGACCCTATAGCGTTTCGGTTTTACTGAACCATCATCAGGTCCATGGGCGTTTCGGTTCTACTGAACCATCATCAGGTCCATTAGCGATTTTAAGTCAAAGATGGATGGTCCTGATGATGGTTCAGTAGAATCGAAAAACTTTAGTGGCGACCTCAATAAATCTCTTCTCCCACTTGGATCGTTGTTATCAATTTTTCTACATATTGTCGGATTACAATCCTTTATTTACTTTACATTTAACTGTGTAAATAATTATCTGATGTTTAATTGAATTGTTAGTGATAAATAGGAATACTTGGAACCATTTAACTCTGTTGAATAAACTGAATAGCTTGAAATATAACTGTTCTTGACATTTAAACTGTGTACTTATGCTAAACTGAATTGTTTGAAGTAGAACCGTTTCTATGTATAAAATGGATTTGGCATCAAATACCCTACAAAGGTTGATATGCCATAAAATCAAACTAAACCAAAACAAAATTAAATTTAGTATTACTACTTTCATCCGGGGAAACTGGGCCTCTCATTGACAGGGAACTTTTGATAAATAATAACTGATTGGAGGTCAGGTGAGAACAAAAGGTAACTAATCGTCTTTCAAATCTAATTCTAACATTAATAATAAGGCTTAGATTGATTGAGCGAGTGATTTTAATGGCATGTGAAATTGTCAAGTCTTATTTTATGCTTCTACGTTACGGAATCGTAGTTATTGTACATTCATATGTACATTAATGCGTGAAGTTTTTTGCGTGGACGCTAACTAAACGGCTGAAGAAGAAGCTAGACGGCAATTACACAAGAATGTTGCGACCAATACTGAACAAGTCCTGGCGGCAACACCCCACAAGGTACCAGATACGGCCACCTGCCTCCCATCACAAAAACTATACAAGTTAGACAAACCAGACAAGCAGGACGATGCTGGAGAAGGAAGGACGAACTCATCAGTGATGTGCTTCTGTGGACCCCAGCATATGGCCAAGCAAAAGCAGGACGACCAGCTCGAACATATATGCAGCAGCTATGTGAGGATACGGGATGTAGCCCAGAAGACCTGCCAGAAGCGATGAATGATAGGGAGAAGTGGCGAAAGAGGGTTAGGGATATCCGTGCTAGCGGCACGACATGATGATGCTGATGATGATTCATATAAAATACAAATAATTTGCATTAAGTTATATGACTGCTAGTACTTTTAATATCACTGATTCTATAGCAATACCTAATTGTGTGCTAACAAATAAGCTCTAATTGATTCAAAAGTAAGATTAATTACAAAGTGTTCACATAGAAATCATATGCACAATCATTTAACTGTGTGCAAACAAACGACTGATGTTCGCTTCAATTGTTACTGTTACATGGAATATTTACAACCATTTTAAAATGTGCAAATAAAATCATTGCTGCAAGAGAGCAATACAGATCGCTATTTGAATATGAGAAATTTAATGATTAATATTAAATAGAACAATTCATCATCATCATCATCATGTCGTGCCGCTTGCACAGATATCCCTGGCCCTCTCTCGCCACTTCTCCCTATCGTTCATCGCCTCCGGTAGGTCTTCAGGGCTACATCCCGTATCCTCACATAGCTACTGTATGTATGTTCGAGCTGGTCGTCCCGCTTTTGCTCGGCCATATGTGGGGGTCCATAGGAGTAAATCACTTATGAGCTCGTCCCTGCTTCTCCAGCAGTGTCCTGCATGTCTGGTTCGTCTAACTTGGATAGCTTTCGTGATGGGAGGCAGGTGTCCGTTTAGTTAGTGCCTTGTGGGGTGTTGCCGCCAGGACTTGTTCAATATTGCTTGTAACATTCTTGTGTAATTGCCGTCTAGCTTTTTCTCCAGCCGTTTTGTTAGCGTCCAAGTAGTGCATCCATACAGCAGTATCGATACGACCGCTGCCTGGAAGAAACTGCGTTTCATTTTATCGGTCAGGTCTGATTTCCATATGATCGATAGCCTATCGATAGCTGTCCATGCCTTCGTTAGCCGTGTGTCGAAGTCTTTTTCGGTTGATGAGACACTGCTTCCTAGGTAGGTGAATTTTTCTACCAGTTTCAGAGAGGTTCCGTCTAGTGTGAAAATGTCACCTGTTTGATTATAGCACATATATCAGTTTTGTGTGCATTGACATGGAGGCCAATGCCAGCGGCGGCTCGATCCAAACTATGCAGTAGTGTTTCGGCATAAAACCCTCACAAAACCAGACTCCCTAGTCCGGCGACAGCAAGGGAGTATGGTTTTGTGAGGGTTTTAAGCCGAAACACTACTGCATAGTTTGGAACGAGCCGCCGCAGGCATTGGCTTCAATGTTAATGCACATGTATGAACAATCTTCAGTATTAAATAATCTATAAATGTTGATACTATTTACCAACCCCTCCGCTCGGGCAGGATATGACACAAGGTCAGTTTTTAAGCGGAGTTTAACAGGTTTGAATTCAGAGTTTTTCCTTCTCCTAGACTAGTTGCCTAACCAAGGCTGAAGAACTTAGTCTGTCCTACTATTTACCCATAGCTGGAAGGAGAATAATTGGATTCATACCTTTCCCAAGGGTATTAGTGCTATGTGAAAATGCAATCAGTCTCGTCCAGGATTTGAATTCGTGTCGCCGTGTCCAATTCCTACGACGATAACGACTACACCACGGGCACCTCTATAAATGTTGATATGCCGTAAAATCTAACCAACTAACAAGTTAAGTTGGCGACCGTAGTCGAAGGTAACCCAAAGGCTCCCTTTTCAATAGCTACTACACTGAGGTGTAGCAAAGGGCGTTACTCCTTTCCCTGTATTGCGCCACTTTACTCTTGATCCATACCTTATATATCTGAGTATTAAGCAAGGAGGCATCAAGTACGATTTGTTTAATATTTGGTGCGATTCGACCTGGGATTTAACCACGGTTTCTCGGGCATTTTGGAGAACCCTCTAACAACTAGGCCAATAATTAGGGGAAATACTTTTAAAAAAATTTAAAAAAAAACAAGATGATAATTGTTTATTTTTTTTGCTTTTCGTTTTTTATTAATTTTGTGGTTGTTTTTTTTTTTTGTGATCTTTTTCCATGAACGTGGTGTGTCCGTGGTGTAATGGGTAAAACGCCTACACGTAGGTGCCATCTAGCAACATTCACGTTATTACGTTTATTTGCAGTATGATAAACTTAGGAATAGTTAGTTGGTTGGTTATTTTATTTTATGGCGTATCAACCCTATTCGGGTCATTTAAAGCCGAATTAGGTCATTTTGATAAAAGTTTCAAACAATTTAGTTTAGCATAAGGTCATAGTTTAAAAGTAAAAAACAGTTCTTTTTCCTTCGTAAATATATATATATATATCTATATTTATTTACAAAGGAATTGTTATATATATATATATATATAGTATTCTTGGTCCAGTTAAACCGGAGTTGGGAGTTTTTTGGAAATTTCAAAAATGCGTAAATTTATAATCCTATGTGACCAGTTTCGTTGTTTTTTCTTAAAGAATATATATATATATATATATATATATATATATATATATGCGGGGAGGGTGTTGAGACTTACTAAAATGCCTTCCTTCAAACTCTTAAGTGATGTCGTATCCTTTTTATAGAGTTCATGCTGTTGTTTTCGTATTAAATAAAGGATGACCCATTTGTTTTCGTATTAAATAAAGTTCATGCTGTTGTTTTCGTATTAAATAAAGGATGACCCATTTGGCTGGGACTGTAGAATAGACCGACTACTTCTTTGCAGGAGGCAACTTGTGTTCTATATGACACAAAATAATCGGAGGGTGAGGTTCCAGTATTGCTGGAGCTTTGGGGAATGCGGAGTACCCCATTGTTACCATCGCTCCCAGGTCTACTCTGGTCCGGAGTGGTAGCACCTGATGGGATCTATTCATTGGTTATACAGAACTAAACAGTGTACTTATGCTAAACTAAATTGTTTGAAATAGAACTGTTTTTGACATTTAAACTGTGTACTGATGCAAAAACTGAATTTTAAAAAAATAGAACTGATTTTGACATTTAAACAGTGTAGTTATGCTAAACTAAATTGTTTGAAATAGAACCGTTTTTGACATTTAAGGAGTGTACTTATGCTAAACTGATTTTTTTTTTTAAATAAAACTGTTTTTGACATTTAAACTGTGTACTTATGCTAAACTGAATATTTTGAAATAGAACTGCTTTTTTTACATTTAAACCGTGTACTTATGCTAAACTGAATTTTTTGAAATAGAACTGTTTTTGACATTTAAACTTTGTACTTACGTTAAACACAACTGTTTGAAGTAGAACTGCTTATATGAATAAAAAATGTATAAAAATGGATTCGGCATCGAATAACCCACAAAGGTTGATATACCATTAAACCAAACCAAACCAAAAGTAAATAAAGGAAGAATCTACTTTCTAAGTGTCGTTTGCATCATCATAATTGTATACATCCACATTGGTAATGAATGAACAGGATTTCTTAATCTGTGTTTGTGTTTGTGTAAAGTCTAAAAATTCTACATCACATATACGCTGAGGTTTCTTTTTCCGAAATTATCTTCATTTTTCCCTTTTTTGTTCATTTTTCTATTTCCATTTTGGCTTCTTCTATTTAACAGATTCATTCATAGCGCAATATCTTAAAAGGTTGAGAGAAAGCTGACAAACTAATTATAAAGAATAATAGTTTAATATTACCTGAGTTTCCTCATAGGAGACAGCCTGTTCGAAAAGAAATAAATCTTGCCTTTCCAAAACAGGCTTTTATTGATTTCGATCATCACATAACTTCTTTTTCTTTATTAGCACTTGCTACGGGGTCGCCTTTAGCTATGGAGTTGAAATCAAGTGTAAAATCCCTGCAAGTAATCGATTTTGTTTGGAAAGAAATTTAGAATTTGAAAAAAAAACAAAAAAACTTTGATATTTTAATGCTGCTAGCAAAATTAAATTGTATAAACAAATTGAAATTTTTTTCATTGTTTTTTTTTATTTCGTCATTAAATATCAGTTTCTTATGGTTTTTTTGTTTTTGTTTTTTGATAAATCCATTATTTTTTCCATTCTTCCTAATTGTTACATTTGTTTCATTTATTAAATAAATATGTATAATTCTCAGCAAAAATGATTGATGGGAGTGTCCTCGTAGTGTAATGGTTAAAGTGATGGGCTGCGAAATCGTAGTAAGTTTGTACTCCAGTCGCACTATTACATTCACTTTCGGGCAAATACCCTTGGGAAAGGTATGAACCCCCTTATCCTCCCAGCTATGGGTTAAATAGTACCACTACTGTTGTTTGTAGGAGAATGACTTTGGCATTAAATGACCTACAAAGGTTGATATGCCATTAAACGAAAAACCAAACTAAACCCAAAATGTTTGAGATTAGACTGTAGAATCGGTTGTACCCGTTTAAATACTACGATTTTTTTCCATAAACATAAAATATAGAATTAACATTGTTAATTTTGATTTAGTGTAAATTCAGCCATGTCTCTTTTCAGAGCTATAAAATTCGTTTCATTTAGGTAAAAGAGATCTCGGGTGGAGCTGCAGAACGATGCTAATCATAGCCACCCAAAACGTTACCTTTGAACTTAGCTGAATGATTTTTCACAAAAAGACATTTCAGTCAGAACAACATACGTCTAATAGTTTTGACGGAAGTAATATATAATTCCCATATTGAGTTTTGTTTTTCCTATTTTTTTTTTTTTACTGATTACATTTTTTTTTGCTTTTTTTTTTTTTGCTTCTTTTCATTGATAAATCTATTATTCATTCAATCATTTAATAAATATATTTGATTCCCATCAGAAATTATGTGATTATGCAAGCATGTAGTAATTTCTGCTTAAGATGAGACAGTAGTATCTGTGTGCATGGAAATCTTAGGCGTTTTTGATATGAGATAAAGAATCAAAAACAAGAAAAGAGAAAGCAAAAAAAAAAATGAAGTAGGAAATAAATTATCTCAACAAAACAATAAGGACACAGGATTAAAGAAAAGAATGATAATGATTATTGATAATATTGGAATAATTCTAAAAAAACACATTATGTTAAAACCATATAATTAAGTACAAATTATTTGCTTTCATTTGGTTGGGTTTTATAGCATATCAAACATTGAGGGTTATTTAATGTCAATTCCTCTTTATACGTATATATTAAATGTAAAGGATTTGGTTTTGGTGGGGTTTTATGGCATATCAACCGTTGTATGTTATTTAATGCCAAATTCTCTTTATACATATATATTGAATATATATGATTTTGGTTTGATTAGGTTTTATGGTATATCAACCATTGTTGGTTATTTAATGCCAAATCTTCTTTATACATATATATTAAATCAATATGATTTGGTTTGGTTGGCTTTTATGACATATCAACAATTGTAGGTTATTTAATGCCAAATTTTCTTTATACATATATATTAAATAAATATGGTTTGGTTTGGTTAGGTTTTATGGCATATAAACCATTGTAGGTTATTCAATGCCAAGTCCTCTTTTTACATATATATAAAGTATATATGATTTGGTTTGGTTTTATGGTATATCGACCATTGTAGGTTATTTAATACCGAGTCATCTTTTTACATATATATAAAATATATGATTTGGTTTGGTTGGGTTTTATGGCATATAAACCATTGTAGGTTATTTAATGCCAAGTCCCCTTTTTACATATATATAAAATATATATGATTTGGTTTGGTTGGGTTTTATGGCATATCAACCATTGTGGGATATTTAATGCCAAAACCTGTTTTTTTAAATATATCATCAATAAACACATTTTTTACAAACACAGTTAAATGATTACAAGAGCCTTTTTTTTCACAGTCAAATCGTTTCTAGATTTCTATCTAACACAAATTATTATATTTTCTATTAATCCTTTGTTTACACACAAGCAAGAGTATTGCAATCAAACACTGATTATTCTATTGAAAATTATCCATTCTTTTGCACACAGTTAAATAAGTATCGCTATAGTATTGCTATTGTATCACTAACAATCCAAGTAAACATCAGTCATTTGTTTACTCACAGTTTAATGATCAAAGTGTTCTATTTCTAACAATTCAGTTTATCATCAGTCAACAAAGTTAAATGGTTCCAAGTATTGCTATGTATCACTAACGATTCAATTACACATCATTTGTTTGTTCACTCATAGTTAAATGATCAAAGAGATCTATTCCTAAAAATTCAATTTACCAAGAGTCATGTGTTTTCAATTAGTTTAAATGTCAAACAGTTCAATTAGGCCCATAGATAAGGCCTATAGGCTGCTACCATTCCGGCTCAGAATGGACTTGGGAGCAATGGCAATAAACAGGTACTCCACATTCCCAAAAGATCCAAGACTCAAGCCTCCCTATCAGATTGTTTAATGTCATATGCAAGACACCTTGGTAATTATGTAAAAATTATTTGTACTAGATAAGAATACTTGATACCAAATGACTGTGTGCAAACAAATGATTATTCTGTAGAAATTGAAAAAGTAATTGCAATTCAATGTGGATAGATATAGATAGTCTGGATGATAACCAAACATTGACAAATGAATAAAATTTCAGTATTAAATAAACAGTAAGAGGTTAATTGGCTGATAGATAAAATAAACCTTTTTGTTACAAGCCAGACCTTACCCAGACACCTCGGGCTGACAACGAAGTCACACCAGCAATCACACTATTTGCATTAACCTTTATTACTTGTATACAGAAGAAACTCAAACAATATATATATATATATATATATATACAAAAATGTGTCACAGACAACTAACTGAAACTGAACATTCGCAGACACAAATACTAGAATTAAAAAAGATCCACAACCTTATCAAAACAGTCTCCACTATATAAACCAAACGGAACCCAAAAACAAAACTTTTACTTCCTGAATACGACATAAAACACCAGAAACATGTATTGAAGAAAAATAAATAACTTCGATCTGAACCCTTTATTTAAACCATGGGGTTATATTCTTTTAATTCGCGCAGGACATATGGCGCAATGGATAAGGCATTTGGTTGAAAAGTGCTTCCGTGTGACATCATCCAAACGTTGCAGGTTCAATCCCAACTACAGGAAAATAACAAGGTTCAGTTGACACTTGTACCCGGTCAGGGTTAATTGAATGAGAATGATCTACCACCGTGGATTAAATAAAGCGTTCAGTTCGAGGTTCAGTGTAGGCTTACGAGTTCGACATGAAATATGTGAAGAAGGCCGAAGGACATATTGGCCGGAACGTCGTGAGTATAAAAATGACGATGAGGATATTAGTCTGAATATTCTTAGCGATAAAAATTATCAAAGCTAATCTCAGAAATTTTTTCTAATAAACTGTCTTTGATTGGTCTATACATATATGTGTGTGTGTGTGTGTGTTGGCTGGTTGGTTTGTTTTCTGGCATATCAAGCTTTATAGGTTATTGAACACCAAATCCATGTTTTAACAAATAATCAGTTCTATTTCAAGCTATTCAATTTAGTCCAACAGAGCTAATTCAGTTTCGTATAAGTATAGATTTGGTTTACGCACAGTTAAATGTCAAAACAGTTCTATATTAAACAATTCAATTTAGTGTAAGTACAGTTTAATTGTCAAAAACACTTCCATTTCAAATAATTCAACTTAGCATAAGTATGCAATTTAAAAGTAAGTTCAGTTTAATTGTCAAAAACATTTCTATTTCAATCTACTGAATTTAGTCAAACAGTTAAAATTCAAAGAAATCAGTTTAGCGTAAGTATGCAGTTAGTTCTATTTAACCCGTAGATATGGCCCGATCAGGTGTTACCATTCGGGGCCGGAGTGAACCTGAGAGCAATGGCAATAAAGGGGTCCTCCGCTCTCCCCAAAATTCCAGCCTCACTAGAATTTCACCATCAGATTGTTTAGTGTCATATCCAGAACTCACATTGAGGGTGGGGGCTTATCCCTCTGCAGAGGTGCAGTCGGTGTATTCTACAGCCCCAGCCGATTGGGCAAGTGTGTGTTTGTGTGTCACTCTCTTGTGGAAGCATCTGTGCATGGAATGCGTTTCAAATTAGCCGTGATTTGACTAGTGTTATTGTTTATATGCATTTTTTTTTTTTTTCATAGATTTATTTTCAAGTCAGAAACGACTTATTGACCGGCTCATTTGTTTACGTCAGTGTTTATGAATCTCAAATTTTTATTCCTTTCAGGTCAAGTGATTAAGTTTCTAATTATATCAAAATGACACAAAGCTTTTCACACTTTTTATCCGTTTGTCTTCTTTTTTTCTTTTCTTTTTTTTTTTAATTGTATTTTCATATTCTCATCTTTTCCCGTTATTTCTATGATTGTGAATTTTTTATTTTTGTTGAAGTCGTCACCTTTTGTTCGAATGTGTTGTTCAACAAATTATTCTTAGCCATAGATTTGATCCTGTGTCCGTTAAGTCTAAAAATAAAATGGCCAAACTAGCTTTCCAATATATTGTTCTTGCAGCGGTTGCATTCCAGTAAATAAATTACATTTTGGCTTCTGCTATTTGATTCGTGGTAAATTTTTAAAGTCTTTTTGGTCGTGGAAACTAGTGAATGCGTTAGTTTATTTGAAGTGTTTGCAGCAGACGTTGTTTTTGATACTGCAGGGTTGAAAAATTTTTGTAGACTTTATTGTGAATTTTCAAAGAATTATTTTATTGTTTAGTATTTGATTATTACAATCATTTCATTGAGGTTATTTGGTCGATGATAGATTATTATACATGGGTGTTGAAAAAAGGTCATTTAAATTGGGGTTAACATTTAAAATGTCTATCGGTTCCTTATTATCTGGGCTATTGGTGGGAGAGTGTTGTTGATTGTTATGAAGGGGATGCGATTTATTTTCACTTTCGGTCTTAGTTCGAATTCTTCAAAATAATGGATATGCCACACCAACATTACACACACACACACACACATATATATATATATATATATATATATATATAAATATATATATAATCAAGTAGCAAGTATGTCTCGTCAAAATAAAAAAAACGACCGACAGAATTACCTAAGCTAAAATGTAAAAAAAGTGCTCAAGACAAGAGATAGAGCTAATATTATGAAAAAAATTCCTACATGGCCAAGAGGCGTTTGGTGAAACCTAGGTAGACTCGCTCTTGGCCATGTAGGAATTATTTTCATTATATATATATATATATATATATATATATATATATATATTTAGTTAGTTAGTTAGTTAGTTCAATGAATAAATTTTCATCTGAATTACGCAAAAATAAAAATAACAGTAACATCAGATATATTTACCAAAATTACATAAAAATATCTTGAAATTCTAAAAATAAAATTTATCCAAAGAAATCAACTCTGGCTTCAACCATGGCATCGGAATGATTTAAGGTAGTTGGTTGGTTGGTTTATGGCATATGAACCTTCGTTGGTTATTTAATGCCAAATCCATTTTTATGCAGATAATCAATTCTTTTTCAAACAGTTCAGTTTAGAATGAGTACAAAGTTTAATTATCAAAAACGTTTCTATTTCAAGCTATTCAGTTTTGCCAAACAGTTCTAGTTTGGCGTAAGTACAGTTTCAATGTCAAAAACAGTTCTATTTTAAACAATTCAGTTTTGCATGAGTACGCAGTTTACATGTCAAAACAGTTTTATTTCAAGCAGTTCAGTTGTCAAAAACATTTCCATTTAAATCGATTCAGTTTAGTCAAACCGTTCTAATTCAAACAATTCAGTTTTGTATGAGTATGGATTTTGTTTACAACACAAATAAAAGTCAAAACAGTTCTATTTCAAACTATTCAATTTAACATAATTATAGTTTCAATAACAAAGCTGTTCCATTTCAAACAATTTAGTTTAGCATAAGTACGTAGTTTGAATGTAAGTACACAATTGAATTGTCAAGAATATTTCTATTTCAAGCCATTCAGTTTAGTCCAACACTTCTAATTCAAGCAATTCAGTTTAGTATAAGTATATTTTTGTTCAAACTCTATTAAATATCAAAACAGTTTTATTTCAAATAATTCAGTTTAGCATAATTACGCAGTTTAGTTCTATTTGACCCATAGATAGGACCCTATTAGGTTCTACCACTCCGGGCCAAAGTGGACCTGGGAGCGATGGTAATGAATGGATACTTCGCATTCCCCAAAGCTCCAGCATCACTGGAACCTCACCATCAGATCGTTTAGTGTATTATCCGGGACGCTAGTTGAGTAGGGGGTTTACCCCTCTGTAGAAGTGCAGTCGGTGTATTTTACAGCCCCAGCCGACTGGGCACGATTTAAGAAATTCTCGCAATCCTTTCCGACGGTCTTCTTGTTTAAAATGATAAATATGTGGTTATTCTTGCTTTCAGTTAATCTTTGATGTTGCTCGGAGTTTTGTTTGTGTCTCGCTCAACCATGCCTCACATACAATAATCAAGCTGATGGCAATCTGGGGGAGATAAGCGGCTTTTGGTTAGGAGTGATGTGATCATAGAAAGATTTTAACGGCCAACAATGAGTTCTCCAGCAAGTAGGACATGGTGCAGAGTCATGTTGCCAGACAAAGGGTCTTCCAATAGCCAACCTCTCGATCAAGACCAGCATTATCTCCTTGCTGTAGGTCTCAACGATGAGTCTGAGCTCATGTGGGAAAATGAACGAAGGCATATCATCACCATTGCTAGTGACCACCCAAACACCGTGATGTCGACAGGGTGTTTGGTCTTAATAAACAAGAATAGGAATCTGTCCTCACACTGACACTTAAACACTTTTAAATCTTCGAATTGGCACTTCCGTTGTAAATGGAAGAGTAAATTGCGTGAAGGTACTGTTTTTCGCACAGACAGTACCCGACTGACTCTACTTTACTGCACAGTAAAAAACACCTTAAAAAATAAAGCACATGCACACAATTAATAAATCAAAATTGTAACAATTTACCCATTATAACCTTTATGTATATATATATATATATATATATATATATAATTCAGTATAATGACTCAACAGAGTAGTCCTTGTTTACTGTCGGTCCAGTGGGACCCCAGTGCATGTAGCTCATGCCAGTGCTGTCAAAAAAGGGATCATCAAAAGTTTGTAGGTGGATTTCCTCTGTCTGGCCTTCTTTGGTCTTGGAGAGCCAGCATACTTCCAATATGAACTCTGTCTCTTGGTCTCTGCGTCATAGCAGTAGATCCAGCTTTGATCGCAAGTTACCAGAGCATCAAGAACTGGTAAATTACGAAGCTCCTTGCTTCGTTGCGGCACAAGGCCGAATGAATGGGGCGCCCAATGAGATTCGAACTCACTTGTGTAGGTTTGCTAGTCTAGCTCGCTAACCGTTACACCACCAGAGGTGCCTAGAGCATCAAGAACTGCAGGATTTGAATTGATCAGCTCGACCATCTCCTTGCTGTCATGACAACGTCTTTCTTTCTGATCCTTATCCATGAAATTCATTATTTGGCCAATTAACTCTGGTGTTTTGACTTCCTTACTCCTATCACACCTCTCATCATCCCTCACAGACTCCCTGCCTTCCTTGAATCTCTTATGCCACTCAAAAACCCATACTCGATTCATGCAAGATGATCGAAAAGCAGTATGAAGCATTCCATACGTTTCTGTGGTATTTTTTCCAGTTTTAAAACAGAATTTTATTGCATATCGTTCTTCTAATATGTCCTCACGTCCAGATTGCATTTTTGAAATTCCCCAGCTGTGACAATCAAGCTTTAGTAGAGTGTATTCCGGTTCCTGCTGTAGCTGTTCATTTGAAAAATTGGTCAGTCATCTCATAAGAGGTATAGCAATAACGTACTGAATTTTCAAGAGTCTACAACAATTTTAAATGCCCATACAAAAGAGTCTGGAATCTTATTGAAGGCACCTCGTATATATATATATATATATATATATATATATATATATAGAATTAACTTAAATCGCGAGTCGAAAATCTTCTACTAAAGTTTCACCTTAACGGATCATCAGGAAGTTTACATTCATTGGTAGATATTAGATTAGTGTATATATATATATATATATATATATATTAGTTTTTACATACTTTATAGTATGGTTGCTTATCTGCGACCAGTCGTTTCATGCCATCTTTTATACGACAATCATCTGTCAGAAAATGAAATATTTTGGAGAAACTGAAAAAATCGAAAAGATACAGTCAAAAGAATGTTTACGTTAGAATTGCGTCCGTCTTTGTGTGTGTGTGTGTGTGTGTGTCGATAATATTTGCGTATTGCTGAGTGCGGTCGTATATATGATTATTAGTGTGTGTGTGTGTGTGTGTGTGTGTGTGTAATGATACATGCACCGCATTGCAGATATGAGGTTTTCTCATGAATATATGCGTAGCGATGTGTACCAAAAGGTTACGCAAGTCGGGAGACGGTTGGAGATTTGGCCGCATAATATTTTTCATTCTATGTAAAGATGATTTTAGCTAAGGAACAAAGTTATCATCATTGTATTATGAAGAAAATTAATTTTTGATTTAACAACTAAGTATAATAGACGAAATGAATACATGAGAACAATAATTGAGGTGGGAATATCATGGTGCTGAGAAACATGTTATATTGTTATATATTATTGTGTATTTTGCAATACTACCATTGGAATATGTTCTGTGTTGAATTGCGACATGTACGTTATAATTTGTATTAGTTGCCTATGTTGTGTTAATATTATACGTATTACGTATTGTTATTGTAATCTATGATAGTATGTACGTAAGGAATATGGTAATTAAACTTTATTAAGAGGTACCTCATTTATGACATATGGCAAACATTAATTCAACCTTCATACTCCTTCACGAAAAACCTCACAATAAACCAACCACGCCGTACTAAGATTTTTCTCCATTGAACCTTTATATCCATTTTCAAATACCCTGTTGATATAAGGTAATGAAATTATCCCATATATTCTAAGCGCAGGGACCAACATATTGAACATTTTTAAAAATTAAAATCACCAAACCTATTAGAAAACTCATCCAGTTAAATATATATTAATTAAAACCTTTCCAACTGAACGTTTAAAAAAAAACGTTCCAACTGACCACTTTAAAATAAAAACACTTCAAACAATCAAAACAATAAAATTCAAGCTAAACTGTGGACTCAAACTACACGACCCCTGATGACGACCAAAAGTATGGTTGAAAGGACATCGGTGGAAGATATGGGACAATTACTTTACCAAATGGATCCTGACAATAAAAATCACAAGACTTGAAAGATTACAATAAAAAATAATAAGCAGTGTTTCATCGTCTTTTGTAAATGTTGCCTTTATATATATATATATATATATATATATATATATATATATATATATATATATATATATATATACAAGAGTAAATAAAGGATTTTAATCCGACAATATGTAGAAAAACTGATAACAACGATCCAAGTCGAAGGAATGATTTATTAACTGGTCGACACCATAGCGTTTCGGTTGTACTGTACAATCATCAGGAACATGAGGGGTGATATTAATAATTTTAAGTTAACGATGGATGTTTAGAAATGTGAAATACAAAAACTTAGGGGAAAATATGTATAGTAAGTTAAACGGCCAACTTTTTCTTACTATACATATTTTCCCCTAGGTTTTTGAATTTCACATTTCTAAACATCCATCGTTAACTTAAAATTATTAAAACGCTATAGTTTCGACCCGTTAATAAATCATTCCTTCCACTTGGAATGTTGTTATCAGTTTATATATATATATATATATATATACACACACAAAACCGCCCGCAAGCAGGACGCGACACTAGGTATATATATATATATATATATATATATGCTTAGTTTTCGTTTGTTTTCAGTAACGATTATTACCTTGAGATATCCACAGTGAAAGTCAGAACAATCTTCCAAACTTTGAATATTTTAGGCTTTCAAGCTATGCTATTGAAAAATTCGCTGATCTTCTTTTAGAGTGATCCCAGCGCTCCAGTAACTACTGGCTGAGACAGACATATCGATCTGGACACATGTCTTATCCTTAAAATTATTCACAATAATTTCCAGCCTGTTGGCATTTATATTTCTGTCAGTGTCTCTTGAGAAATCCCACGAAACAGTTGTGTGAGCGTGTTGTGCTGAGATTACAATATTTTCTCCAGAAGTTTTCAAAAATCTTTTTATTTATGCACGAATGCAATGGCATTTCTACTGAAGATAAGGCAGTAGTATCTGTACCCGTTGAATTTCAACGCTTATCTAATATAAGGTATAAAATTACAAACTATGAATTTAAAAAATAACAATAGAAAATCAAACAAGATACAAATTATTTGTTAGAGGAGAAAAAGGAGGTGAAGATATAATAATAATAATAATAATAATAATAATAATAATAATAATAATAATAATATACAGCCGGGACATAGGAATGGAATTTGGCATCGAAAAGTGTGCAATGCTTGTAATGAAAAGTGGCAAACGGCAGCTAACTGACGGAATGGAACTACCAAACAAGGATAAGATAAAAATGCTCGCAGAAAACGAAACCTACAAATATTTGGGCATCTTGGAAGCTGACACCATCAAACAAGCCGAAATGAAAGAAAAAATTCAGAAAGAATATCTCACGAGAACTAGAAAACTACTCAAGACAAAACTCAATAGCAGATATCTTATCAAAGAAATAAATACCTGAGCTGTACCTCTCGTTAGATATTCCGGACCCTTTCTCAAGTGGACCAGAGACGAACTTAAACAAATGGACCAAAGAACAAGAAAACTAATGGCAATGCATAAGGCTTTACATCCCAGAGACGACGTTGACAGACTATATATTTCAAGAAAAGAGGGAGGAAGAGGACTTACCAGCATTGAAGACAGCGTTGACGGATCGATACAACGACTCAAAGACTATATACAAAAACACGAAGGAGGACTCATTACAGCCACCAGAAACGAAACTGAGAACACGATGAACAACACAATGACAATAACTACAAAACAAAAATGGGAAGGAAAACAACTCTATAGACGCTTTAAACGAATAATAAACAATATTTCACAAGACAAAACTTGGACATGGCTAAGAAAAGGAAACTTTAAGAGAGAATCAGAATCTCTCCTAATAGCAGCACAAGACAGCGCCATAAGAACCAATCATATCAAAGTAAGAATAGATAAGACTCAACAAAATAGCAAATGCAGGCTATGTGGTGACAGAGATGAAACCATCAATCATATATTAAGTGAATGCAACAAATTAGCACAGCGGGAGTATAAGGCGAGACACGACTGGGTAAGTAAGGTGATTCACTGGGAAATGTGTAAGAAATTTAAGTTCGACCATACTAACAAATGGTAGATGCACAAACCAGCACCTGTCCTAGAAAATACCACGCATAAACTCCTATGGGACTTTAACATACAAACAGATCATCTAATCCCGGCCAGAAGGCCAGACTTAATAATAATCAACAACAACAAAAAAAGAACTTGCAAAATTATCGACTTTGCTGTCCCGGCTGACCACAGAATAAAACTGAAAGAATGTGAAAAGAAGGATAAGTACCTCGACCTTGCTAGGGAACTGAAAAAACTGTGGAACATGCAGGTAACTATTATACCAGTTGTAATTGGTGGATTTGGAGCATTAACTAAAGGATTACTAAAGGTACTAGAGGACTTGGAATTTGGCGGACGAGTGGAGACCATCCAAACGACAGTATTATTGAGAACGGCCAGAATGCTAAGAAGAGTCCTGGAGACTTGAGGAGACTTGCTGTCACTCAGACTCCAGTGAAAAACCATCGGCTAACGCTGATGGAAAAAGCTCTTATGAGTGAATAATTATAATAATAATAATAATAATCTCTGCTAATAGCAGCACAAAATAACGCCATAAGGACCAACCACGTCAAAACAAGAATATAGAAGACGCAACAAAACAGATGTAGGTTACTTAGTGATAGAGACGAAACAAACAATCACATAATAAGCGAACGCAGTAAATTAGCTCAAAAAGAGAATAAGACTATACACGACTGGGTAGGCAAGGTGATCCACTGGGAATTGTGTAAGAAACTGAAAGTTGTCCATACGAATAAATGTTATATAAATGACTAAGAATCAGTCCTGGAGAATGAGATGCACAATTTTCACTGAGATTTGGAGATACAAACGGATCACCTAATCTCCGCCAGACAACCAGACCTTATAATAATAAAAAAAAAACAAAGTATAAAGTTCAAAGAAAGCGAAAAGAAGGATAAGTACCAGATCCTTGCTAGGGAATTGAAAAAACTGTAGAACATGAAAGTGACGGTTATATCAATTGTAATTGGATCTCTTTGTACGGTTACAAAAGGATTGATTGATAAAAGGACTAGAGGTCTTAGAAAAAAGACTACAGCATTGCTGAGATCATCCAGAATACTGAGAAGAGTCCCGGAGATTTTAGGAAACTTGTGGTTACTCAGACTCCGGTGAAAGACCATCAGCTAGCGCTGGTGTGAAAAATTCCCAAATGATTTTTTTAAAAAAATAACATTTTATCCAGCTATTTGCAAAAATTGAATAAGAACAGGAGATCTTGATAGAAACGACAAGAATATACAACCAGGGTAAAGGAATGGAATTTGACATTGAAAAATTGCAATGCTGATATCGAAAAGTGGAGAAGAAAAACAACGCAAAGTATCGAGCTGCCTAATCAGGAAACCGTCAGAACGCTTGAAGGAAGCGGACACCCTCAAACAAACGGAGATAAAATGAAGAATAAGAAAATAGTACCTCAGAATAACGAGAATGCTTCTAAAAACCAAACTATGTTGCAAAAATCTTATCAAAGTGATAACCACATGGGCAGTGTCCCTCTTGTAAAAGTACCCTTGACTATTCTTAAAATGCTCAAGAGGAATACAGACAAATAAGCCGAAAAAATTGATGACTAGGTACAAGGCCTTACATCAGGGAGATGACATCGGCACACTGTACATGTCAAGAAAAGAAGGAGTAAAAGGACTCACCAGCACTGAGGTTTGGTTTGGTTTGGTTTCTTTGATTAATGGCATATCAACCTTTGTAGGTTATTTAATGCCGAAGCCATTCTCCTAGAAGAACTGTGGTGGTACTATTTAACCCATAGCTGGGAGGATAAGGGGGTTCATACCTTTCCCAAGGGTATTTGCCCGAAAGTGATCGTAATAGCGCGACTGGAGTAAGAACTCGCGTACTACGATTCCGTAGTCCATTGCTTTAACCATTACACCACGAGGACACCCCCCAGCACTGAGGACTGCGAAGATAAATCGATAAAAACACTCAAGGACTACATTAAAAAGAGCAAAAAGAAGACTGATTTCAGTATCTACAGAAAATATTGCCAAAATAAGACCAGACAGAAAAGCAATAAAAACAAGAAAACAGAATTGAGAAGAAAAAATGCATGGGGTATTATAGCGACAAACTGGCAAAATCTCACGAGAAGATATCGATAGAACTACAAAAAGGGTACTTTAAGAAAGAAACAGAATTCTTCTAAAAGCCGCATAAAAGATCGCCATAACGACTAATTATATTAAAGCAAATGTCGATAATAAGCTACGGAAAAGCAAGTGTTGATAATCTGGAGGAAGAAATGAGATGGTTAAAAATAAGATCATCAAGCATCGTCTCAGAAATTTTATTTCAAACAACTAAGGTTAGCATAAATTTTATTTATGAAAATGCCCAATATAAACTTAGAAAAAATCTGATTGAAATTAGAGGCTTGTTCTTTGTCAATAACTGGAATATGCAATGGCATACTTAGACGATATGTTAAGAGCGAAAATTTCGAGGAACACAAAAGTCATGTCTTATAAGTTTTTAAAAAAACTGAGAAATACGGATTTAAGGTCAGACTTGAAAAGTGCGAATTTTGTATGAACAAAATAGAATATTTGGGTCAGATAATCGATCATGAAGGAAGAAGACCGAACCCAAAGAACAGAAGCCATAAAAAATATGCCTATTCCGGATAAGGTAACTAAACTACATTCATTTCTTGGTTTAGCAAATTATTACAATTTATATATTCCTAATATGCACGAATTGAGAGCGCCATTGAATAAGTCATTGAGTAAAAATAAAAAGTTGTGCTGGACTAAAGAATGCAACAATGCATTTTATAAAATAAAGAAGTGCTTTTTTATCGGATTTAGCTTTAGCCCACTGTAAACGTTACACCCTCTCGCCCCCACACACGTTAACTTTCTTCTAACCATATCACTTCTTACGCCGGCCGGTGATCAACTAGTGGTTCAAGGGGGTAACGCACATTTCTTTACCTACACAAGAATACGATCGAGGGAACGGAGAAAATAGAAGGACAGACGAACAAACACGAACAAAGCTTGGGGTTAACCAAGAGCAGAGGAAGTTATGCAACACTTTGCATTCCTGATAGCATATATGGACTAACGCTAGCGTGGGTTACTAGCGAAAATTCCACAAAGCTACTGGAATCAGACTCATCTTGACTCACTGTCGCTGGACCCTATCCCATGCTGCCTCGCCTCTCTGCTCCGGTGTCCGGTGTTGACTGCCCCTGTCCGTGGTTCCACGCCAACTCTCTTCTGCTCGCCTCTCTGCTGTCCAGCGCCAACTGCCCTCGTCCGGGTCCCCCGTCAACTGCCTCTCTGCCGGGTCGCGTCGTCCACTCTCTTTTGCGTCCCCTTCCCACTTCCGGATACGGCTAGATTTCAGGTCCAAGAATCCTTTGTCTGGTTTCGCGCCAAAACAGACAAAGGAATCATCTGCTTTGGCAGCCCACCCACATAGTGCTACACCACTACGATCCGGAAAAGGAATTAATTGTAACTTCAGATGTAAGTGATTATGGCATGAGAGCCGTGCTGCTACACAGATTTGAGGATGGAGTAACAAAACCCATAGCTCATGCTTCAAGAACTTTACTACCTGCGGAGAGAAACTATAGTCAAATTGAGGAGAGACTCGCAATCACGTACGCTGTGTAAAAACTTCATAGTTTTATTCACGGGAGAACATTCGTTCTACAAACCGACTATAAACCGTTATTGTCGATTGTTGGGTTGAAAAAAGTGTTCCTACCCATTCTGCAAATAAGTTACAAAGATGGAGTGTGATTTTATTAAATTACAACTTCAAAATACAATATATGCCATCCAAGAAAACCGCACAAGTGGATGGTCTTTCGAGACTAATCACAGACAACGCTGAACTGTTGGAAGAAACGGTGATTGCAGCTCTGAAGCAAGAAAAAGAACTAACGGAAGTATTGATTAACACCGTTAACGAATTACCAGTTACGCTGGAAGAAATTTAAAAAAGTAGCTAAAACGGACGAGTATATAATCAACATGAGTAAACAAGTGAAAGAGAATGAGAAAAAATTAAAAAAATAAAAGTATCGCCATTTTCAATATGTGACAAAATTTTGATATATGGTCAAAGAGTAGTAATACCACGTGTCTTACAAAAGAAAATTTTGAAAGAATTTCATTTGGGTCATCCGGTTATATCCAGAATGAAATCATTAATGAGAAGTTACATGTATTGGCCGAAAATGGACCAGGACATTGATGATTTTGGTAAGACATTGTAAAGGGTGTCAATTAGCAGCCAAATCACCTCCAGTAAGAACTCAGCCCTGGCCAAAGACGGATATCCCTTGGTCACGTATTCATATGGACTACGGAGGACCATTAAATGGATATTATTATTTGGTGATCGGAGATAGCTACTCTAAATGGCCAGAAGTTTTCAAATATAAACACTCAACAGCTACAAATAGGATAAGAGCGCTAAACGAAGAGCGAACCATATTTAGTCGACTGGGAGTCCCTAATACCATTGTAGGTGACAATGGAATGATGTTCACTGGAAGTGAATTTAAAGCTTATTGTGATTCGTTAGCAGTCGAACACATAACAACACCGACGTATAATCCACGATATAACAGACAGGCAGAGTGATTTCTTGATACATTTAAGCGAGCATTAAAAAAAGCCAAAGGGTTCGACACCGAAGAGAAAAACATTCAAACTTTTCTGATGGTTTACAGAATAACGCCCAATCAAAATATAAAGGGAAATTCATCGCCAGCCAAGATCATGTATGCAAGGAAAATACGTTCAATATTCGACAGGTTGTTGCCAAATAGAAAGAAGAACTATACGAAAATAAAGACGAACTATAAATCGTATAAAGAAGGGGATAAAGTTTTTAGGAACTCTCGGTCTGGAAAATGTTTTTGGGAGGATGGTATTGTAACTAGAAGAATCGGGAGAGTTATCTGCATAATTCAAGGAGCAAAGTTTGTCTGTAAGAGACATGTTAATCAATTGAGACCCCGATATATAGAAACCGTCCAAGATGAAGAAATACCAATGGAGGTATTGTATGACTCTTTTCAAATAAAACCACCCATGAACGTTGGGATGCCGATAGAAGCAACAACGAAACAAAAAACTACTGATTCTTTTAAATGTGAAGGCACACGGACTGAGAGGGGAAATAGTAGTCGAAAAAGGGAGAATGAAACAACTTACGTGTTAATCCTAAAAGAAAGAAATTCTGAAAGCAAAAGTCGATGAAGAATTTAGCTCGGGGGAAGGTGATATAGTGGAAGACCCTGACACCCTCTGATAATGGATTACTCAGTCCCTAAAAGACACTATTAAGCGGTAACCAATGTGTGGAACGAAAGTAACTACTCTGGCATTTAAGATACGATCGAGTGTCCATATATTATGTATTACGCTGTACTTTCGAACGATATTTACGCTTCGGGTTCAGTCTCATTTATACTGATTATATTCCCCCAGGGATACATCACAGTTTTATATCAAATAATTCAATCTAGTGTAAGTACAATTTAAAAAAAACCGCTCATTGTCTAGTGGATAGGGTTCGCCAATGGCCCGGGAGACCTGAGTTCAATCCCAGGTCGCGTCATACCAATGACTTTAAAAATGGTACTTGATACTCTCTTGCTTAACACTCAGCAATATAAGATACTATCAAGGGTAAAGTAGAGCAATCCAGGGAAAAGAGTGGCGCCCTTTCCTACACATCGGTGTAGAAGCAATTGAAAATGGAGCCATCTGGTCGCCCTCGACTACGGTCGACTACAATTTCAATGTCAAAAACAGTTCCATTTTAAACAATTCAGTTTAGCATAAGCACACTGTTTAAATGTAAGCACAGTCTAATTGTCAAAAACATTTCTACTTCAAGCTATTTAATTTAGTCAAACAATTCTAATTCAAACAATTCAGTTTAGCATAAGTATACAGTTAGTTTTATTTAACCTATAGAGAGCCCTATCAATGGTTAGCAAGCTCGACTAGCAAACTTACACGAGTGAGTTCGAGTCTCTTTGGGTGCCCCTTTCATATGGCCTTGTGCCACATCTAAGCAAAATGCTTGGTAAATTTCCCTATCAGGTGCTACCATTCCATGCAATTTTCTATTCGGTTTAAAATTCAAAGTTTAAATAAAACAAAAGAATTAACGACTAAAATAATTAATTGAAATCCTTAATTATTTTACATGAAGACGCACACCTAAACTCTACACGAATAATATCGTAATTTACGAAGCTTTTTGATCAGGCGTGGCACAAGGCCATAAGACTCAAATAATGTAAATATGGACGTAAAATGAAGACGTTCTCCGAAATTTATGCATAACCCTCGATAAGTTGACGTTGTATAAAAACTAATCCATCAATCAACGTCAAGGCCTTTTTTTTGTTTGTTTCTTTCGGAGGGGTGTATCTTTTTTTCTTTTTTTTTTTTTTGCTTTTATAATAATTTCTTGTGTGCCGATATTAAAGAACTGAACCAGAGATTGGGAAATCTGTCTCTTTGAAATGATTTTCATTACGATTTGCTTGGTGCTTGCCTTTGCTTATCGGTAAGTATATTATTGTTGTTTCATTTATTCATCTTTTCTTCTATTCTCATCCAGTCAACATCCTATTTAAATCCGTAATCTCCCCTCTAGATCTATTTCCGAATGTTATCTATGTCTTTCATTTTTGGTGGTTCTTAAGTCTCTACACTTTGTTTTTCAATATCTCTCGCAAACTTCTTAGTGTCTGTTTAAAAGGTTTTGTTCTTTCAGGTTTCTAAATTGGTTTCTTTTTTCGTGTCTTCGTATCCTTTTTCTGTTAATCGTCTTGGGAATTCAGGATTTCGCTCCTATTTGAGAAGTTTCTACTTTTGAACAATTTTTCTGCCTTTATCAGTTTTCGAGTTGTTCATTCTTTATAAATTTTTGTTATGTCCTCGGAAAAGGACATAAGATTAATAAGAAAAACACGCACTTAAAGAGAAGAATAAAAGTTATATATCATAGAAAACAAGTAATGCAATCTCGCCAGTGTACCTTTTCGTATTTGTCACACACTCCACAAAACAGGAGAATGCGGCACAAGGCCTTTTAAGGTGCTTTCAGGTACAGGGCTGTAGCCCAGAAAAACCTGGCGTTCCCCAAAATGCCTCTATCCCCGTCGGCATTTCTCTAAAAAGGGGTACCTCAGGAACACCGCAATAAAACTAGCCCGTCCAAGTAGAGTTAGAGCCTGGGGGCGGCCTCCTGAAGCTTGAGGAATATTAGTATTGGTCACGTGACGGGAAACTTTTAGTACCTACCCTATTTGTCACGCGCCCCACCAAAAGAGCGAGTATGACACCAGGCCTTTTTAAGGTAGGTCAGGGCGCAGGGCCGTAGCCCAGACACGCCCGGCAGCTCCAAAAATGTCTCGGGCCCCGTCAGGGATGCCTCAGGCGCCAGACGATAAACCTAATCCCTGCAGGGAGGGTTAAAGCCTGGGGGACGGCTCTCTGAGGGTCAGCCGCCTGACGTGAATGTTGGGTTTCCCCTGCATCCACGTCAGGCAGCATCGACCGAATAACCGCCACCGTCAGAGACAGTCAGCAGACTAGCTCAACTTTAGTTCCTTCTCCCAGAGGGGATTACAGCCAAATGTTAGATCTTTATTGGAAGAGTCCATTGTGTATAGAAAATAGTGATGATACCACAACATTTTTCGATAAATGATACTCGTCTTACAAGTAGTAATTTAGGAAGCTCTTTACTTCGATGTGGAAGAAGGCCGAATGAATGGGGCACCCAGTGAGCCTCGAACTCACTCTTGATGGTTTGCTAATCTAGCTTGCTAACCATTAGACTACACGAGGTGCCGTCTCATCTAACAATAACTATTTTATTTTCTCTCGGTCATTTTTTTCTTTCTTTCTTTTTTTCTTTTTTTTCTTTCTTTTTTCTTTTTTTCTTTCTTTTTTTTTCTTTTTTTTTTTCTTTTTTTTCTTTCTTTCTTTTTTTTCTTTCTTTTTTTCTTTTTTTTTCTTTCTTTCATTTTTCCTTTTTTTTCTTTTTTTTTCTTTTTTTTCTTTCTTTCTTTCTTTCTTTCTTTCTTTATTTATTTTTTCTTTTTTTTTCTTTCTTTCTTTCTTTTTTTCTTTTTTTTTTCTTTTTTTCTTTTTTTTTCTTTCTTTTTTTCTTTTTTTTTCTTTCTTTCTTTTTTTCTTTTTCTTTTTTCTTTCTTTTTTCTTTCTTTCTTTTTTTCTTTTTTTTCTTTCTTTCGTTTTTTCTTTTTCTTTCTTTCTTTCTTTCTTTTTTTTCTTTCTTTCTTTCTTTTTTTCTTTTTTTTTCTTTCTTTTTTTCTTTTTTTTTTTCTTTTACGAGGGTCGATTTAGTTAATAAGACGGATTTTTCCTAAGGAAATAGGAAGCATTTTTTACACTTGCAATTTTTCAAGAAAATCAGTTGTAATGGCTCCTTTCATGTCCTTGAAGACAGTGAATATGACCTTCTTTACTTATCAATGTCCCCGGAACATTTTATTTACCGGAGAGTCTGTGTATTTCCACTCTTTAAACTGCCTTTTATACTCAGGAATGTTGCGGCAAACTCATGTTAAGCCCGTTGGTAAGCATATTTTTTCTAAAATATGCTTCTCTGTACACATCAGACTTTCTTCTGTAAATTTTTGATAATTCCTAATTCTCAACTATTAAAAGCTTTGTTTTGCCACCACTTTGAATAGCCTCAAAACAAATATTTTTGTGAGAACAGAATTCCAAACAATAAAGAAATTTAGGAAAAAGATTCTGATGACAAAATATGCGATATGAGTTTGGGTAAAAATCGGTCGTGATAATAGAGAAGAGGGTTGCATGGGTTGAAGGAAACGTTAGGTTTGTAACACACAAACATTCACTCTGAATTGTTCAGCAAGAACACATGAGGCAGTGGACAAGGTTCTTGGTTTGAAGGTTCGTCTGAGTGAATGTCATCTGAAGGTTGCAGGTTCAATCCCAGCAAGAGGTTAGTATAACAAGGATCAATTAGTATAATTTAACATTTGTATCCTTCATGGTTAACAAAATTGGAACAGTCTGGATTAAATAAAGGGTTTAATTCGAGATTGTGTGTAAGATCCCGAGCGCTACACTGAAGAAGGCTGAAGGACATATCAGCCGAAATGTTGGAAGTATAAAAATAAATATGAGGTCAATAGTTCCAAGTGATAAAAATTACGAAGCTTAATGTCTGAAAGACAAATAAGAAATAGTATTTCGCTTTTTTTAAGAAAATATTTTGAGCGACCCTCAATTTTTTTCTTGCTGAGTTATCTGTGAATATTTTTGTTCTGTGTGTGTCAATTACAATTGGTATCCTTGTCACCTTCATGACTCAGAGCATTTTTTAGTTCTCTGGCAAGGTCTGAGTACTTATCTCTCTTTTCGTTTTCTTTGATTTTCACTCTGTGGTCAGCTGAGGCAGCAAAGTCAACAATTTCGCAGGTTCTCTTTTTTGGGTGATTATCGCTAGTGTTGGTTTCCTGGCTGGGATTATGTTTGTTTGGTTTGGGTTTTATGGCATATCAACCTTTGTAGTTTATTTAACGCCAAATCCATTTTTATACTAATAATCAGTTCTATTTCAAATAATTCAGTTTAGCGTGAGTACCTAGTTTACTCGTCAAAATATTTCTATTTCAAGCTATTCAGTTTATTCAGTCAATCCTAATTCATGTAATTCAGTTTAGTACTGTTAATGTTCTTCAAGAAGGATGGATTTGGCATTGAATAACCTACAAAGGCTGATATGCCATTAAAAAATGAAACCAAGAAACTAATCAGTTTAGTATAAGTACAGATTTTGTTTACACACAGTTAAATGTCAAAACAGTTCAATATCAAACAATTCAATTTAGTGGAAGTACAGTTTTAATGTCATAAACAGTTCTATTTCAAACAAACAATTTAGCATAATCACGCAATCCAGATGTAAGCACAGTCTAATTGTTTAAAACATTTCTTTTTATCGCTATTCTGTTTAGTTGAACAATTCTAATTCAAATAATTCAGTTTAGCATAAGTATGCAGTTAGTTCAATTTAACCAATAGATAGGGCCCTATCAGGTGCTACCATTCCCGACCAGAGTAGACCTGGGAGCATAGGCAATAAAGGGATGCTCCACGTTCCCTAAAGCTCCAACGTCGCTGGAACCTCATCATCAGATTGTTTAATGTCATATGCAGGACACTCATTAGGGGGGTCTTACCCCTCTCCAGAGTTGCAGTCCGTGTATTCTACAGCCCCAGCCAGTATCAGGGGATTCGTTAGGATCTCAAAATCCCTGATAATTCTGGTTTATGCTTATATCATTCATTCGTACCTGTTTAATAATAATAATAATAATAAAGGATTATTAAAAGGACTAGAGTACTTGGAAGTTGGCGGACGAGTGGAGACCATCCAAACGACAGTATTACTGAGAACAGCTAGAATACTGAGAAGAGTCTTGGAGACTTGAGGAGACTTGCTGTCACTCAAGCTCCAGTGAAATACCATCAGCTAACGCTGATGTGAAAGACTAATGAATAATAAAAGTAAGTAAAGTTGGCGACCGTAGCCGAGGGCAACCAGAAGGCTCCCTTTTCAATAGCTACTACACCGAGGTGTAGCGGAGGGCGCTACTCATTTCCCAGGATTGCTCCACTTTACCCTTGATACGTACCTTATATTGCTGAGTGTTAAGCAAGGAGGTATCAAGTACCATTTTTAAAGTCGTTGGTATGACTCGACTGGGGATTTACCATTCCCGACCAGAGTGGACCTGGGAGCATATGCAATAAAGGGGTGCTCCACGTTCCCTAAAGCTCCAACGTCGCCTGAACCTCATCATCAGATTGTTTAATGTCATATGCAGGACACTCATTGGGTTGGGGGTCTTACCCCTCTCCAGAGTTGCAGTTCGTGTATTCTAGCTGTTCTCAGTAATACTGTTGTTTGGATGGTCTCCACTCGTCCGCCAACTTTCAAGTCCTCCAGGCCCTTTAATAATCCTTTAGTTACTGTGCCTAACGTACCAATCACAATTGGCACAATCGTTACTTCTTTCCCTGGATTGCTCCACTTTACCCTTGATACGTACCTTATATTGCTGAGTGTTAAGCAAGGAGGTATCAAGTACCATTTTTAAAGTCGTTGGTATGACTCGACCGGGGATTTACTTATAATAATAATAATAATAATAATAATGGAATGACAATAACTAGGAAACAAAAATTGGAATGAAAAAAAACCTATGGGCGTTTTAAAGGACTAATAAACGACATCTCACACGACAAAACCTGAACATGGGTAAGAAAAGGAAACTTAAAGAGAGAAGCAGAATCTCTCCTTATAGCAGCACAAAACAACGCCGTAAGAACCAATCATATCAAAGCGAGAATAGATAAGACGCAACTAAATAGCAAATGTAGGCTATGCAGTGACAGAGATGAAACCATCAATCACATAATAAGCGAATGCAGCAAATTAGCGCAGAAGGAATACAAGACAAACACGAATGGGTCGGCAAGGTGATATACTGGGAGATGTGCAAGAAATTGAAATTTGACCATACGAACAAATGGTATATGCACAACCCAGCACCTGTCCTAGAAAATAATACACGTAAATTTGTCGACTTTGCTGTCCCGGCTGACCACAGAATAAAACTAAAAGAATGTGAAAAGAAGGATAAGTACCTCGACTTTGCTGGAAAATTTAAAAAGCTGTGGAACGTGAGGATGACAATTGTACCAATTGTGATTGGCGCTTAGGGCACAGTAACTGAAGGATTATTAAAAGAACTGGTGGACTTGGAAGTTGGCGGCCGAGTGGGGACCATCCAAATTACAGCATTATTGAGAACAGCCAGAATACTGAGAAGAGTCCTGGAGACTTGAGGAGACTTGCTGTCGCTCAAACTCCAGTGGAAGACTATCAGCGTTAGCTGATGAGAAAAACTATATTAATAATGAAAAAAAAATATTTAAAAAATCGGCATAATTGTCGACTTTGCTGTCCCGGCTGACCACAGAATAAAACTGAAAGAATGTGGAAAGAGAGATAAGTACCTCGACCTTGCTAGAGAATTGAAAAAAACTATGGAACATGAAGGTGACAATTATACCAATCGTGATTGGTGCTTTTGGCACGGTAACTAAATGATTATTAAAGGGTCTGGAAGATTTGGAAGTTGGCCACCGAGTGGAGACCATCTAAACAACAGCATTATTGAAAACGGCCAGAATACTGAGAAGAGTCCTGGAGACTTGAGGAGACTCAATCTCCAGTGATAGACCATCAGCTTACGCTGATGTGAAAACTCTAATGAGTAAATAATAATGATAATGATAAAAATAATTACTACTGCTACTTCTACATCAACAACAACAACAACCACTACTAATAACTCTACTGTTACTACCATAAACAGGAGTTCTAACTCAAACTAAGGATCCACTGAAGAAGACGCATTTGGAATTCAAAGATGGAAGTCGTTAGAAGGAAAGAGCTGAACACAGAAATGATAAAAATGTATGTTAATATTTAATAATTCAATAAAAATGTTTTTAAAATACAGTTATTAATTGTGAATTTGAATATTAAGGCTACGAACAAATAAAAGTCCTTTATTTTTCTTGAAATAATTTTTAAACCATAGCAAATAACAACTATAATTTGAATCTGTAAGCGATTTCTTTATTAAATTTTTTTCTTCGTCCGTTTTACAAATATTTTCTTTTAAATATTTTTACATTGTTCCACGTTAAAAAGAAAGATAAGGAAATAAATAATAAATTTAGATTGTTTATGGTAATCAAATCATAATTTCAATTTTAGCGTTTATAATTTACAAATAAAATTATTATAATTTACATTATTTATACATATATATATATATATATATATATACGAAAGCCTCTTTATATATATATATATATATATATATAGATAGATAGATAGATAGATAGATAGATAGATAGATAGATATAGATATATACTCCCCTACCCGGTAGGGTTGAGTTCTCTGGCGAAGAAGTAATCGTGTTGCCATTAGCGTCTATTGCAAGCCTCTTCGTATATGAACTGAGGTCTCGGCAACCGTTGTACGGATGTATGTAAACAATAGTAATTGTGATTCATAACCGTTTAAAATTTACTTCGCAGCTAATGTCTCCTCGTGGCTGAATGGTTAGAAGCTTTCGCTTGGCGTTTGAATAAACCGGGTTTCGATCCCAGCTACGGGAAGATACTGTCTAGCCACACTGATGAGTTCTGATAGAACGAAACAGATTTGTCTGTGGATGACTATATATAGGGGTATTATTCGGTCCAGTTCAACCAGAGTTGGGAGTATTCGCCCCCCACCTGTGTCTATTCTGTTTTATTTATCCATTGAATCTGAAGAAGTCCTGTTATATTTTTCTTCGTGTTTTTGGTGTACACCAGAAATGCAAAACAGGATGGAAATAAATTTATAATCCTAAAATAACCGGTCTTTGGTTTTTCTTTAAAGAATATATATATATATATATATATATGAGAGGGAGGGACGCTCATCGTGCTATGATTTTAGTCATAGGAAATGATCACAACGCCCTGAGTTCAAATTCTTGATGAAGCTGATGGCGTTTAACATACCCTTAAAGGTAAATGGTAGCGTAGACTTAGCCTTGAACATTGTTAGGGCAACAAATCTGAGAGAAGGAAAACTCGGAATTTAAGCCTGTTTATGTCCGTGTTAAAAAAATGAATCTTATGCTTATGTTACATCTTGTTTGTCCGGAAGGGTTGCTAAATATCAACATACATATATACAAATATACATATATATCTGTGTGTGCGTGTGTGTGTGTGTGTGTGCGTTTGAACTTATGTGTACGTTACGTTTAAGAATCTTTTTCTTTTTTTTTTCAGTATAAAAATGTGTTTAAATTAAATTGATTGATTTTAACGGCATGGTAACTCGTCCGGGATTGTTTAATGTCTAGATGTTAGGAAATCACCTTCATTGAACGTTGCTCTTTACGATTTTTGTGCATTTTTTTTTTTCTAAAGTTTTTTTTTTTTTTTGTACACGATTCCTCTAGAAGTGAACGCTCGCTAGATTTTTTTTTTTAGTGTCCAGCTAAATCCGTTTTGTGCGAAACGATGATTATTTTTAAATGTAACTTTCGTGTACTGGTCTTGGCTTGTCAGAATATTTTTAACCCTCAGAAATAAGTATTTTCTTGAGCTGCACCTAATACCAACGTGCACGCGCACACACACACACACACATATATATATATAGAGAGAGAGAGAGAGAGAGAAATTATATGCACATTCAATGCAGCAAGTTTACGGGTTATAATTTGAGTGCAAGCTATATTGATTTCACATCATTGCTTTTTCGTTTTCTTAAGTTTGTCAGAGCAGCTTCCATTTTGGCTAATTCAACCGAGTTATTTTTCGAGGTTCGGCATGTCTTTTTGTTTATTTGGTGTGTGTGTGTGTGTGTGTGTTTGTCTGTGTGTGTCGTTCTTTTGTTTTCTCATTGCTCGTAATGGAAAATTCTCTTAAATCTTATCTAAAAAAAAAAAAAAAAAAATGAAGGGTTGGAACGTAAAATGTTTAGTTTATTTATTTATTTATTTATTAGTTTATTTATTTATTTTTATTTATTTTTTTACCTGTATCTAAAATATTTGAAGAGATATTTTAACGTATTTTTGATGAGTTTTATCTATTTAGTTTTGCCATCCAAAGACAATGTTATTCATTGGTTAAAACTACTTAATTAAGTTTGAGAAATTTGCTGAGCTGATGAAGGCGTTGTCTCTCGCTTCTTTATTAAATAAGTCTTGAATTTATAATTGCTTTTTCAACGAACGATGACTATATATGTTACATGGAAAATAATCGCTTGAATATGAATTAGGTTTCTGTATTATTTTTCTGCTTTTTGGTTTTTGGCGGGAGGGTCTTTACGAACTGCTGTTCAATTTCGATTTGGTTTGGATTGGATTGGTTTGGTTTGGATTGGTTTTCTTTGTTTAATCAAACTTCGTGGGTTATTTAATGCCACAGACATCATTATAGAGAAACGGTAGTGCAAATATTTAAGCCGTAGCTGGAAGGGATTTATAATTTTCCCTAGGGTATTAGTCCAAAATGAACACAATAATCCGACTGCAGTTCGAACACACTACAATTGTTGTATAGCCACATACATATACAAATATAGGCAGAAACATAATCAAACATGATATACGAACTTCAATGAACAAACGAATACACTTCTTTATAAAAATATAATCTCACACTTTATTCCCGAAAGGGTGATGTTTCATGTGTGTGAGAGGTGAGTGGAGACAGGGACAGACTGCAATATTGAATCAGCAGTACTTCTTTCTCATCTTGGCTGGGTTGCTCAACCGTGGGTCACTGAGGGCCCATACCCCTCTGTCTGCCGCTGGCTCTCAATTCGGCATCTTGTCTCCAACTGACTCAAACTGTCTGAGCCCTGGTTATATCATATTCTCACGCCCACTTGCTCCCGCTGTTCTTCTGCTTATTTACACAGGTGCTTCTCTTGATTGACGGCTCGGTCGACGGTCAATATGTTACACAATGTCACAGCTTAACACATTTGTCACTATGGCAAGGGGATTCCCGCGAGATCAGTCAGGAAAAGGTTTCTCTCTCTCTCTCTCTCCCTCTTATATATATACACCTACATACATATATATATATATAAATGTGTGTGTATATATGTACGTATATATAAGCTATCACATATTCACAGACGATAGCCGTCATTACCGACAAAATTACTACCAATCTCATGTAGCGTGTAGTTAGGTGCGGCCCATCCCGCTCCAGGTCTACATAAGTTAATATTTGTTCTGCTAATTAAGATTATGCTTTTGCAATACAGCATATTCCTACAACCTGTTGGTGGGGCTTTTAATGATACGTTGATTGTATATTCACCCCACCAAAAGAGTGTGGCCGATGAATGACAAAAAATTGAATCTTAGCCGAGTCAGCTGCGACTATAGAATATAACGACTGGATTTTCATCACTCCTAGGTCCACTCTGGGCCGTAGTGATAGCACCTGATAGGGCCCTATCTATGGGTCAGATAGAACTTAGGTAAAATGAGTTCAAACAAATTACTAACTCTAAATTGAATTGTTTGAAATAGAACTATTTCTTCATTTAAATATGTGTAAATATACGACTCATGTAACTATTCAATTAAACATCAGTCGGGATCCAAAATAATACTTAATTTTAATAATATTTTTAATATTTAATTTTGTTGATATACTAAATTGAATTGCTTGAAATAGGAATGTTTGGCATTTGACTGTGTGTAAATAAATGACTGATGTTAATGATACGTAAAAATTGGAACTATTTAACTTATGCTAAAATGAACTATTTGATGTTCAATTGGGTAGTAATTTACTAAGCTTTTTGCTTATATGTGTTACAAGGCTGAGTGAATGAAGCACCGTCTGAGACTCGAACTTATTCGTGAAGGTTTGCAAGTCTATATTTCTAACCATTACACAACCATAGGTGCACACCATTCAATCGGATAGTAATTTAAGAAGCTCTTTACTTCAATGTGGCACAAGACCGAATGAATGGGGCTCCCAATGAGACTCGAACTCACTCGTGTAGGTTTGCTTGTCTAACCTGCTCACCATTACACAGAGGTTCCCATCATCAAATGGGTAGCAATTTACTAAGCTTTTTTTTTTTTGCTTAGATGTGGCACAAAGCCATATGAATAGGACACCCAATGAGACTTGAACTCACTCGAGTAGGTTTGCTAGTCTAGCTTGCTAACCATTATAACACCGGAGGTGCCGAATAATTGAATAAGCTTTTTGTTTAGATGTGGTACAAGGCCGAATGAATGGGGCACCCAATGAGACTCAAACTCACATGTGAAGGTTTGCTAGTCTAGCTTGCTAACCATTACATAATTCGAGGTGCCCATCATTCAATAGGGTAGTAATTTACTAAACCTTTTTTTTTTTTTGCTTAGATGTGGCACAAAGCCATATGAATAGGGCACCCAATGAGACTCGAACTCACTCGTGAAGGTTTGCTAGTTTAGATTGCTAACTATTGCATAACCCGAGGCGCCATTCATTCAATTGGGTAGTAATTTTCAAAGCTCTTTGCTTCGATGTGGCACAACGCCGAATAAATGGGGCGCCCAATGAGACTAGAACTCACTCGTGTAGGTTTGCTAGTCTAGCTTGCAAACCGTTACACCACCAGAGGTGCCTTTCATTCAATTGGGTACAAACAAATATAATACTACACTTGCTTATATCCTAAACGAAAGTCCTCTATTACGTCTATTCCGTTCATAACAAAGGGGTGATTAGTATCGAGTACTTTTGCTCTGACGATAATATTTAACCCATTAATGGGGGTGAGGAATATGAGAGTTGATCCTTTTTTTAGTCATTCGAAAGAGAACGTGACTGGAATTTGAACTCACTTACTATGAGGTCAGATTCAAGCACGTTAGCCTCGATGAATCCATCCGAAGTCGATAAACTGTCGAAAGAAGAAGATAGAATAATAAAAAAAAAAGTTCATTCAGATTTCAGATACTGAAATGTAGCATTCATTATAAATATCTTTGTACGAAATTATTACCGCTGAAACGAAAAGAAAATTTTGAAGATTTGTTTGTTTGTGTGCTTGTTTGCTTAAAATTTATCTTTAATTCTTTTTTTTTGTTTTGTTTTATTTTCGTTTTTCGTTTTGTTTTGTTTTTTTATTCTTTTGTACTGAAAACAGTTCTTCATGCCAATTTTCGAGTTTGACTACAAACAAAGGAAACTTGTTAATGGTTCAGATTTTTCAGAAAGAAAAGAAAATGTATTTTTATTTATAAAAGTACAATTGTGTACTTTTATAAACTTTTAGAGAAAAATCTGATTGAAATTAGAGGTTTGTTCTTTGTCAATAACTTCTACAATAAGACTATGTGGTTGTGTATTTATAAAAAGAAATAATGACAATAAACCTAGACGCCCGTGGTGTCATAGTTATCGTCGTAGGAAATGGACACGGCGACACGAGTTCAAATCCTCGACGAGACTGAGTGCATTTCACATAGCACTAATACCCTTGGGAAAGGTATGAATCCCTCCAGCTATGGGTAAATAGTAGGGCAGACTGATTTCTTCAACCCTTCTACTTTGTTCGTCTAGGAGAAGGAAAACTCTGAATTCAACCCTGTAAAACTCTGCTTAAAAATTGACCTTGTGTCATATCCTGCCCGAGCAGAGGGGTTGGTAAATATATGATAAACCTGGAAGCCGAAAGGACAAAAGTTCTTCTCTATTCTCTTCATGTATAAAAAGCAGAATGAAGATTTTAAGTAAACTTGAACTTATATAGGAGCCTGCTCCGCAAAAGGAACAATGGCAGACTTGAGGCCTTTAAGGCTCCTAGTTAATACTAGGCTACCTGCGGTTGGGCGAGCTGCATTTTTGTCTCCTTTGAAACACCTTGTATGGTACAAGACCTCGCGTCTAGTTTAAGCCGGAAACTGGCATACGTGCCCGGACCCATCTTTGAAATCCGTGAAACCACCTGGCTCATCTGGCTCACATTGCACTAAGTGAGCCGATGAGCAACATAGATCAGCAGGGTTCGAACCTCGGCTCGTTCCCGACCTCCCCCTCCCCTTTATCCCCAGTTAATCGACCTTCGGGCTTTTGACCTTGTGTCAAGCCTTGTCTGGTTGGAGGCATAGGCAAATACAGGCTACACACGTACGTAGTTGTAAATATGTGGGGATCCCAAAGGTTTGATCGGTTACTTTTTGGTTTAGTTTCGTAGGTTTTTGGTTGTTGTTATTGACTCCATCTCTTGCTTTATTCAACCCCATTTAATTCGTTTGTTTGGGTTTTATGGCATATCAACCATTGTTGGTTATTTACTGCCAAATCCATTTTGATACATAAAATAATTCTATTTCAAACAATTCAATTTAGTATATGTGTAGCTTTTTATTAACACACAGTTAAATATTAAAACAGTTCTATTTTAAACAATTCAGTTTAGCATGCAAAATCAGTTCCATTTCAAACAATTCAGTTTAGCATAAGTACGTTGTTTAAATGTCAAAACAGTCCTATTTCAAGCCATCCAGATGAGCATAAATACACAGTTTAAATTGCAAAACAGTTCTATTTTAAGCAATTCCGTTTAGCAAAAGTGCACAATTTACTTCTATTTAACCCATACTTTGGACCCTATCAGGTAGTACCACTCCAGGTAAGAATGAACCTGCTAGCGATGGCCATGAAGAGGTACTCCGCATTTTCAAAATATCCAGTAGTACTGGAGCCTCACCATCAGATTGTATGGTGTTATACCCAGAACACTCGTCCGTGGAGTTTTAAAGATGCTGTCGGTGTATTCTATAGCCTCCACCAACTGGGCAACCATTTAATTCGTTGGTGTCTTCTTGTCAGTAAAAAACTGTAAAAGAATTACTGAAGGAAGGAAGAAAATAAACTAAGATACCTTTTGAATTTCAACTTTATTTTTTAGGTTTCATACGGCTACGCTGTACCGAGGAAACGTCTCTCTGGACCATTAGAGAAATAGTCGTATCCCTCAAACAAGGCTTTGAAATGTACTCGTTGTTTTCGGAAGGTGATAAGTCCAAAGTCAGCATTTTTAGTAGTGGATGATAAGCCCAGTTGGTGTTTTTAATATAGGTTGCTGCTAGAGGAGACACGGTCTTATGCCAAATACGAGACTTGGGCGGACAAGTGCGCTGCTTGCTAACAGCCGAGATAAAAAAAAATCTCCGTCTAGTATCAAATGTAAAAGAGAAGTGAGAACGGGCTTTTCTACCGCCGATAGATCGTCTTTCAGGCATGCGCGGCTCCTACTTCCGTCAGAGGTTTCTGGGAACCACTTTCTTTATTTCCAAAATCATTACAATCTTGGAAGGCATAAAGCCTTGAATTTTGTTGGAGGAGAAGTAAGCGGTCATACGAATACTGTAAAATCTAAGGGGAACCTAGCTAGCCACACTCGCCGACCCATTCAACACTATAATATATATCGACATCCATCCTTCACCAACCACGCTGCAACCACCAAAATATCTCATTTGCTCTGTGAAAAGACCTACTTAAAACCCCGAGTGGACTGAATTTTATTTACAAATGATTTATATACAAAAATGTGTGAAAGGAATGGGAGAAAAACCCCGATAAAAAAAAGCTACAAAAAAACAAGGAAAAATCCCTCGTTGGGTGCCTTCCCATCCCCCCTTCTACGGTGCGTGAACCGCTACCTTTTAAATTTTTTAAAATTTTATTTTTATTTATTCATTTTCTTTTTTTTAATCTCCATAATTTTTACTTTGTTCGTACATTTAGATAGGGTTTGTCGCACGCCCAACAAAACAGGCGAGTGTGGCACAAGGTTTTTTTAAGGTTGGTCCGGGCGCAGTGCCATAGCTCAGACGCACTCGATGACTCCAAAATTACCTCAGGCCTCTTCGGCATTCTCCTCAAGAGGAGATGCTCAAGAGCCAGACGATAAACCTAGCCCCTCCGATGAGGGTTAGAGCAGGTGGGGGACTGATTCTTGAGGCCCGAGTGAATCTATTTTATTTTATTTTTTATTCTTATCAACCTCCAAAAATATTCAAAGCAACAAAATATTTTGATTTCTACAAGAAAAAAATGTATTTCTTTTGAATTTTGAATTCAGAAACTTTTGAATTCAGAAACTACTACGAACGAGTCTAACTAAAAGATTCTGAGTATAAAAATAAACTGTATCTGATGGTGAGGCTCCAGTTCTATAGATCTGGCGAGTATGGAGTCAGTATTTACAGACATTACTCCCGGGTCCACTCTGACCCAGAGTGATTGTAACTGTTAGGGTCTCATCAATAGGTCGTCAAATTTATATATCTTACTGTGTCAGAACATAGAACATGGCAGTTTTTTTTTTCTATGGGGGCCGCACTCGAATCGAGACTGATGCGCAGCCTGTGAGAAAATTCTTAGCCCCATCGGCATTTTCTTTTTGGTGGGCCTCTGACACCAAGCAATAAATTTAATCTTGCAAACAAACCAAGACCAGGAGTGTGTCGTGGGAGATAGCCACCCGAGGCGAAGATGTCATTGTATGCAAACGCATCCACCCGACAGGAATGCCAGATAGCGCACCAAAATGTTTAAAAAGTATTCGGACTCAATGGTAATGCAATTTCCTAATTTCAAGAATTGAAATAACCCTAGACGTGTTGACATGCCGTAAGAATTAATCAATCAATCCAACCGAATCCATTTTTGGTAAATTGCTTTGAATGGTGAGTCAGATGAAAATGAAAAATGAATTAGTTTCGATTATTTGCAATCGACCTATTGGTCTAGAGGGTAGAGTGTTCCTTATCCTCCCAGCTTTAGGGAATACGGAGCACCCTTCATTGCCATTGCTCCCAGGTCCGCTCTGGCCCTGCGTGGTAGTACCTGATAGGGTCCTATCTATGGGTTAAATAAAACTAACGGCATACTTATGATAAACTGAATTGCTGAATAGCATACTTATGCTAGACTGAATTACTTGAAATAGAAATGTTTTTGACAATTAAACCGTACTTACATTTAAACTGCATGCTTATGTTAAACTAAATTATTTGAAATAGAACTGTTTTTTAACATGGTTAAACAATTTAGTTTAGTGTAAATACAGTTTTATAGAACTGTTTTGACATTTAACTGTGTATAAACAAAATCTGTACTTATACTAAACTGAATTCGCTGAATTAGAACTGCTTACCTAAACTGAATAGCTAGAAATAGAATTTTTTTTTCTCAATTAAACGGTACTTACATTTAAACTGCTTGCTTATGCGAAACTGAATTGTTTGAAATTGAACTGTTTCTGACATTGAAACTGTACTTACACTAAACTGAATTATTATATATAACTGTTTCAATAAACTGAATAGTTTGAAATAAAAATGTTTTTGACAATTAAACTCTGTACTTATGCTAAACTGAATTGTTTTAAATGGAACTGATTATTTACATAAAAATGGTTTTGGTGTTGAATGACCTAAAAAGGTTGATATGCCATAAAACCCAACCAACCAACCAACCAGCTAATGGCCACCATTCATTTTCCACATGACCTCAACCTCAGCTGAAAAACTTGGAGACGTAGTGCTGACCTAGATTGAGCAGGTAGCTGCTGATAGACTTTTGGTCTAGCCAAAGGACTCAGCGATATACCACACAAGCAGAAAAACAGTCTTGACTGTCAGGAAATTTCTGCGAGTACATTACTCCTATAATCTGGTAGCCTAACTCCCCAGATTAAATTCCCTTTAATTATTCAAGGTGGGATATTATTGAGCGAAAGACGAATAAAGTTCCGTGTACCACCGAAGATAAACTGAAAGCAGGGATAATGACATTATTCACTAATTTAAACAAGGAGCCCGTCGAAAACTTGCTGGAGATTCCTAAATGGTCAGGAGGGCGTGGTTAAATCCAATGGTTATTTCTTTGAATAGATTTAATCTATGGCTTTTCAAGTAATTTTGGTAAATAAATCTGATAAATCTCAAATATATAAGTTAGTTGGTTGGTTCTACGGCGTATCAACCCTTTTCGGGTTATTTAACGCCGAATTGAATTTCAAACAATTCAGTTTTCTATAAGTATAGTTTTTGTTTACTCACAGTTAAATGTCAAAAACAGATCTATTTCAAAAAATTCAATTTAGAATAAGTACACAGTTTAATTCTATTAAACTTATAGATAGGACCCCATCAGATGCAACTACACAGGGTCAAAATTGACATGGGAGCAATGACAATGAAGGGGTACTCTGCATTCCCCCAAGCTCCAGCATTACTGGAGCCTCAAAATCAGATTGTTTAATGTCATATCCAGGACACTCGTTTGGGTAGTCTTACTCCTCTGCAGAGAAGCAGTCGGTGTATTCTACAGTCCCAGCCAACTGAGCAATATATAATTTGGGCTTAAATGTATCTATCTATTAAGCATTAAACATGTCATACTGATTTTTACATCTTGGAGGTTGTTGTTAATGAAACTATAAAATGACCGCTCATCCGCCTCGTTCAGAAGTTTCACGAGTTCAACTAAATTTGATGCAAAATTCAATGCAATTGGATGACTGAATTTTTGAGCTATCCGCCCGTAGTACAGGTTGGAACGATAAAATTGTTACCTTAGAAAAGACGATATGATTCCATTTCCGTTTAATGAAAACCGGTTTTCTTTTTTTGTTCCAGACCATCTACCAGTTGCCCAGTTGTGTACAAATCCCAAGAGCGATAGGAGCCTTCTATCATGTCTGAAAATGACACAATGTTCAACGAGCGAGATCGGAGATGCGCCGCTGTACAAGTTATGCTCTTAACCGATCCAAGTTATCACAACAGGACCATTGCCAGCACCCTCAAAATGCAAATCTGGATTGCCACTAATAACAGGGACGTGCCCAGGGTGATAAAAACAAAGTTTCCGGCAACGGTTATGGTCTTTGGTGTGCTCTCTAGTGAGAGCCACATCATGCCACCGCACATCTTCGAAGTCGGCTTGAAAGTCAGCACCAAAGTGTACCTGGATGTGCTGAAGAGTGTGGTGATCCCCTGGTACAATCAAGTGGCCGGTGGCAGACCCTGGGTGTGGCAGCAGGACTCAGCGCCGACCCACAAGTCCAAAGAAACCCAGGCTTGGCTTCAGAAAGAGTGCAGCGACTTTCTACCCTTCCCTCACTGCCCCCCTCCCACGACCTGAACCCGCTGGACTACTTCGTTTTGTCATACGTCGAGAACATCACCAACATGACCTGCCACAACACCAACGCCAGCCTGATCGCCGCCATCCACCGAGTATTCACTGAGCTCCCGCCGGCGCATGTGGAAAAGGCATGCTCCCAGTTCCTGATTCGTATCGAGGCGGTGATAGAGGCTGAAGGCGGCTACATTGAATAGATGTCAGCTCTACTACATAATCAAGTTACCTGAATTGATTTTTTCTATAAAAGTTTTTAAACAAAGCTTTAGTGTTGTTTTCTTTAGGACGACAATTTTATCATTCCACCCAGTACATGAAAGTGTCGATAGGTCTTTTACAGATAAAAACAACTGTCACGTCAAAAAAGGCTCGCAAAAGACTTAGTTACTCAATTTTACAGTCACTCAGGTTATCGTAGTGACGTCAAATATTAGTGTCTCCTATTCCTGGATCAGTTCACTATAAATACTAAAAGAATCTCCTCCTTAACCGGAACTACAGTTAATTTACACTGAGGAAAACTTAATGATGTAGGGGGTGACTGTAATTGTTTAGTGGATATGGAACTCTCCAATTAGTAGTGGTATGTTGAGAGGTTATTAAAATGGGAGATTATGAAAATGAGAGATTATTAAAATGAGTGATTATAAAAATGAGAGATTATAAAAAATAGTTATATGCTTTACTTTGATTTATCTCCTGGTTTCATTCGAACCCACGTTGCTATCACTTAAATGTTGCCCTTTTTCATAAATTTATCTCTAACTCTTTTCCTGGTTTTCTGGTCATCATTAGGCTTTGTCAGCGAGCTTTAGTTATTATTTTCCCCACCATTTGGTTTTATATTTGGAAAAGGCAAACGAAGTAAAAATGTGTGAAACGACACGTACAAAAAGAACATATAAAACAAAACGTTACAAACAATTTCAAATTTATACATCAACAAAATATTCAATGAAATATTTTAAAACATTACCTGTGTTCTAATACTGTTCATCAAATATTCCGTAGTGTGTTTGTGTGTGTGTGCGTAACTAACACTAATACTACAAAAAAAGACTATTTAACAAAAGTGTCCTATGCGTGTAAGTATTTCTACAGTTTGTTTCTTTCTGTGGTTTGACGAAATTTCTGTTCGAGGCTTGAAAAAGTCTCACCGAAAAAGTATAACAAGGAAGCGAATGGTTGTATGGTGTGTACATTTTCGTGTCGGTTGATTGCTGGAACTCAAATGTAAAAAAGGGGAAGAGTGTGTTGACTCCATGAGTTGAAATGGAGAGAGTGAGAGTGTTCTCTCTGGAAGTCACACTGGAAAGAGTGTGTTGACCCTGTAAGTGAAAATGTGAAAGTGAGCTGTGTTGACTTTCCAAGTGAAATTATGAAAAAGATAGTGCGTGTTGGAAGATTAGAGTATTTATAAAAAATTCTTGTCATGGAGTAGGCTCCAAAAACGCGGGAGAAAATTGAAGTTGCGGACGTAGTTTTGAGCACTAACTACGTGGTTCTCCTGGCCAATAGGTTCCCGAGACTGATTAGTATACTGACGTCGCCATCTTTTTTTTTTTTTGAGAACAAGTGGCATAACGTCCATTTTAAAATATTGGAGTGTAAATCCTATAAGTACAACAATCATCATGTTCGTTTTTTATTGTTGTTATATTTTCAGATATAGTTGCTTCGTAAAAAAGAATATTTAATTAAAGTAGTTTCAGTTATCATTGTCAAAGCGTGCTGACAGCAGGCATTCTCTCTCTCTCTCTCTCTCTCACACACACACTCACACACACACAGACCCATATCATCCACCACCATTATCACTAATTTCTATTGGTTATTACTCTTGGGATAAGTTATATTAGTTAGGTTTTATATCATACCAACCCTTGTGGGTTATTTACTGCCAAAAACTCTACGTACATATGCATGATTTGTAAGCACATAGTTTGCAGAAAACATTTTTACATAAGCCATAGTTAATTTTTTTTCACACAGTTAAATAATTTTTAAATAGTGAATGATTAAACAGTTCAATTTTAAGAAGAAATACCACTCCGGGTCATAGTGGACTTGGAAGTTCCAGGAATGAAGAGATGCTTCACATTATCCAAATCCCCAGAACTGAAGCCTCACTAACAGATTTAGTTACATCTCATATCCACGACATTCGTTGGGGAGTCTTGCAGTCGGCGTATTCTACAGTTTCAGTCGATTGGGTTAAAGAAATAATTAGTTTTGGGAACTAAGTCATTGTAAATTTATAACTGCAAATACAAATATTCATAGGAGCTAAAATTATTAAATCTGAAAATGAGAGATTATAAAAATGAGAGATTATAAAAATGAGTGATTATAAAAAATAGTTATATGCTTTACTTTGATTTATCTCCTGGTTTCATTCGAACCAACTTTGCCATCACTTAAATGTTGCCCTTTTCCATAAATTTATCTCTAGCTCTTTTTCTGGTTTTCTGGTCGTCATTAGGCTTTGTCAGCGAGCTTTAGGATAAGCTAACTGTATCCTCTGCTGAAGGGTAAGATCCCCTCCCAAATAAAGAAGCGTCCTGGTTATGACACTAAGAAGCATCTGGAAAATCGCGGGAATTGTGGTGTACCTCTTCATTGCCAGACCTAAGAAGTATGCAGTGTATTTTTATTACTCCCAGGTCCACTCTGACCCGTTTGTGATAGTACCTGCTGGGGTCCAATCTATAGTTCTTTTCATGCTAATTAAGGTTATTTTCTATTCTTTTGCATTCTTACGTAATTGACATAATAACCCCTGAAGTTTACACTAAAATTTCGCACAACCTTATATTGTTGAGGGGTGTCCTCGTGGTGTAATGGTTAAAGCGATGAACTGCGGAATCGTAGCACGCGAGTTCGTACTCCAGTCGCGCTATTACGTTCACTTTCGGGCAAATACCCTTGGGAAAGGTATGAACCCCCTTATTCTCCCTCCAGCTATGGGTAAATAGTAGGACGGACTAGGTTCTTCAGCCTTGGTGAGGCAACTAGTCTAGGAGAAGGAAAACTCTGAATTCAAACCTGTTAAACTCCGCTTAAAAATTGACCTTGTGTCATATCCTGCCCGAGCGGAGGGGTTGGTAAATAGTACCTTATATTGGTGAGGCTTAGAATCAGTTTACTGTTTACCTTACAGAGGGGTAAGGCGACCCTAAATAGAGGTGACCGGAGGATGACACGAGACGGTATAGGATGGCAAGGTGCTCGTGGTGTAATGTTTATTGTCGTAAAAAACGGACATGGTAACCTGATTGGTTTAGTTTAGTTTAGTTTTATGGCATATCAACCAAATGCTGTTTACACATGCATGAAAATGAAGTTGGCGACCTTAATCGAACGCAGCCCGAAGGCTCCCTTTTCAATAACTACTACTGCTCCATGTAACTCTTGATCCTTATCTTATCTTATTCAGGATATGACACAAGGTCAATTTTTAAGCGGAGTTTAACAGGAATGAATTCAGAGTTTTCCTTTTCTTAGACTAGTTGCCTCACCAAGGCTGAAGAACCCAGACTTCCCTACTATTTACCCATAGCTGGAGGGAGAATAATTGGATTCATACCTTTCCCAAGGGTATTAGTGCTACGTGAAATGCAATCAGTCTCGTCCAGGATTTGAACTCGTGTCGTCGTGTCCATTTCCCACGACGATAACCATTGATCCTTATCTTATAATGCTGAGCGTTTAGCAAGGTGGCATCACGTACCATTTTTGAGTCTTTGGCATGACTCGACCTGGGATTCAACCCCGGTCACCCGGACCATTGACGAACACTCTACTCTTTAGGCCAATGGCCCTGTTATACATGTATATTACATATATATGATTTATAAACCTAAGCCAACAAAGTTAAGTGGTTCCAAGTGTTGCTATGTATCATTAACAATACAATTAAACAATGGGGGGTCCTCAAAGTACAAAAAAGCGCTGGACTGCGTCATTAGGTTCACTTTCGGACAAATCCTCTTAGGAAAGGTATGAACCCCCTTATCCTCCCATCTATGAATTAAATAGTACTCCAACTGTTTTTCTAAAAAGATAGATTTGGCATTAAATAACACGCGATGGTTTATATGCCATTAAACAAAAGAAACCCAACCAAATCCATTAAACATTAGTCCTTCGTTTACGCACATTTCAGTGATCAAACATTTCAATTTCTAACTATTCAATTTACCATAAGTCAACAAAGTTGAATATTTCAAGTATTGCTATGAATCACCAATTCAATTAAACATGAGTCATTTGTTTACTCACTGTTAAATGACGAAACAGTTCTATTTCAAATAATTCAGTTTAGCTTAAGTCAACAAAGGTAAATGGTTTTAAGTATTGCTATGTATCACTAACAATTCAATTAGTCTTCTTTTACACAAGGTTAAATGATCAAACAGTTCTATTTCAAATAATTCAGTTTAGCATAAGTCAACAAAGGTACTATTTACCAACCCCTCCGCTCGGGCAGGATATGACACAAGGTCAATTTTTAAGCGGAGTTTAACAGGTTTGAATTCAGAGTTTTCCTTCTCCTAGACTAGTTGCCTCAACAAGGCTGAAGAACCTAGTCCGTCCTACTATTTACCCATAGCTGGAGGGAGAATAAGGGGGGTTCATACCTTTCCCAAGGGTATTTGCCCGAAAGTGAACATAATAGCGCGACTGTAGTACGAACTCGCGTACTACGATTCCGCAGTTCATCGCTTTAACCATTACACCACGAAGTCAACAAAGGTAAATGGTTTTAAGTATTGCTATGTATCACTAACAATTCAATTAGTCTTCTTTTACACAAGGTTAAATGATCAAACAGTTCTATTTCTAACAATTCTGTTGAACATGAGTAATTTTTTTCTACTCAGTTTAAAAGTCAAACAGTTTTAGTTTACGCTTAGATTGTACCCTTTCAGGCACTTCCGCTTTGGACCAGAGTGGACCTGGGAGTGATGGTAATTAAATTGTACTCTTCTTCCCTAAAGTTCCCGCATAACTGGAGCCTCTCCATCAGATTGTTTAATGGCATATGGATTGTCAAATAAATCTATTTAAGAAGTATTCATATTTGGTAAAAACGCAATTCTCTTACTTCTGAGTCAAATAGATCAGTATTTAAAGTAATCAAAAAAAACCTACCTTCAGTTGGGATTTCCCACGAAGCTTGAAATACAATTCATCCTCATCATCATCATGTCGTGTCGCCAGCAAGGATATCCTTGACCTTCTCTTGCCACTTCTCCCTGCCTCTGGCAGGTCTTCAGGGCTACATCCCGTATACTCACATACCTGCTCTATGTATGTTCGAGCTGATCGTCCTGCTTTTGCTCGGCCATATGTGGGAGTCCATTGGAGTACATCACTTATGAGCTCGTCCCTGCTTCTCCAGCAATGTCCTGCATGCCTGATTCGTAATTAAACAACGAAAACAAACAAACAAAAAAAATTAATACTGTATGGGACCTAATAATGTATGTGCCCCTAACAGGTACTAGAGTAAGAATCTATCTAAAAGAATGTATTTACCAACCCATACTCACGAGTAACATGTGACAGAAGGTCATTTTTAAGCAGAGTTTAATTCAGTGTTTTCATTCTCCTCGACTGGTCACCTAACCAAGGATAGACAACTCTGTCAGCCAAACTATTTATTCGTAGCTAGAGAAAGAGTAATTGTGTTATATAATTAGAGGTGCCCGTGTTGTAATGGTTATCGTCGAAGGAAATGGACTCGGGGACACGAGTTCAAATCCTCGACGAGACTGATTGCATTTCACATAGCACTAATACCCTTGGGAAAGGTATGAATCCAATTATTCTCCCTCCAGCTATGGGTAAATAGTAGGGCAGACTGTTTTCTTCAGCCTTGGAAAGGCAACTAATCTAGGAGAAGGAAAATTCTGAATTGAAACCTGTTAAACTCCGCTTAAAAATTGCCCTTGTGTCATATCCTGCCTGAGCGGAGGGGTTGGTAAATATGATGATAATTAAAGAATGATTTTTTATATTAATAATTTTTCGTTAATTATATTTTATCATTCAGTTTGGTTGGGCTTTAAACCATTCGAGTCTCTTAGTCCAGGTGCATAGTCAGTTGGTGCCGTTTTACGCCCGTGCAGAAAGGATATTACAATCACCATTTGTCATAATAAACCACCAGACAGGAAATAGGGCTGCTGTTTGGATGACGTCAGCCCAGAAGGGATGATCCTGAGAATTTGAGGATTTTAAAAAGATAGTAGTTGGGTATTCGACCGTTGAAGAGAGTTGGTTTTTCTACCGTTGAGGCGTGCGGTCTAGTTTTTCGGATCTCGACCGGCAGAGATGAATTGAGATCTTAAACATCACAAGATGCGCCGCGCGTTAGGGTCGGGGGTCAGCATAGCATGCGTAAGCATTGGCTTTTAAGAATTATGTCTCTCTGCTCGTGTCGCCATGGACCGGATGTTATATTTTGACCTTCGACCCGGCCCAAAATGCCATTCAAGGTGATGCACTAGAAGGAAGTGACACATTCCAATGGCAGTTAGGAGTGGAAATTGGCCAAAAAAATGGGACAAGCTAAAAGATCCCATGATACTCTTATAGACTGATGCACCGGAAGAGAGTGATCTCTGAACTGCATGACTGTTATTCCCGCTTGATGACGATTAAACATGCGATTTCAAAGATCGAGTGGGCGATCAAGTAGGCGTTGAACTATAAAATAGCTCAGTCAAGACAGTTGGAGTTCCAGACAGCTGGAGTAGAAGTTATGAACAAGTGTGGTAGGGAAAGCCACACCCGGCCGAGGGGGGGGCTCGGGAACCCCGATGGAGTTTGGGGACCAGAGAAGTTGCTGATAAGATGCAGTCAAGGAAGCCATCACCCACCAGAGTGGGCCTCTGGACCTCCGGTTGAGCATCAGAACAAGAAAGACACAACGTGACGGCCATAAGAGTGAGGGTCAAAATATTGCAGTTTCTGTTCGGTCTCCAGCACCTTCTCACACGCAAACCTTGAGTAACCCTTTTCGAACCCTTGCAATAAAGTGAGAGGTAAATATTTTGTTAAAGAAGTCTTCCTTCCTGCGTCTTTATCATTGCGTCTGTCTTTATCATTGTGTCGTTGTGAATTATTCTACATATATATGTGCATGTATGTAGATGTGAATCTGCATATGGGAGAATATAACACGGAGCCAGAAATCAATGAACCCGTTCGTATCCGAAACGAAAGTATCGGCCTGATTTTGTATCTGTATATGTATTATCATTACTGACATCGCCAAATCGGTACAACAATTGGATTCATGCCTTTCTCAAGAGTATTAAATCTTTTTGAAATGCATACAGTAATGATAATCAATACGCCAAAGCACACACAGGTCTAGAAATAACGTCAGTGAAGGGGGAGGGGCTCAGTCTCCATATCTTCAGACCTGGAGCCTCTCCATTAGATGCAGTTTGGTGACATAAATAGACCTTCTTTTTTGTGCGTGTAGGGATCTTGGTCCTGTTTAAATACTGAGAAGATATCCTAAACCTCGATGGCAGGGTAGGAATTTTTTTTATATAAAACATTTCCACTTTAAAGAATTATGAGTCCGTCGTGAGTAAAAGAAAACTCTGCCGTAGACATGAATCGTACAGAAGTTTCTTCCAATGTACCGACTGACACAAACCAAGACTGATGACGTCCATGGTGTTTACTTGATCTTAGTTCAAAATTAAAAGTTTTAAATGCTACTAAAATTTCGGCTGTGTAATATTGATGGAAAAATAGTGGTATATTAGATTTGTTGGTTAGGTTGGTTTGGTTTCTTTGTTTAATGGCATATCAACCTTCATGGGATATTTAATGCCAAAGCCATCCCCATAGAAGAACAGAAGTGGCAGTATTTAAACCATTAATTTGGTTCTTCTGTTTAATGGCATATCAACCTTCATGGGTTATTTAATGCCAAAGCCATCCCCATAGAAGAACAGAAGTGGCAGTATTTAAACCATTAATTTGGTTCTTCTGTTTAATGGCATATCAACCTTCATGGGTTATTTAATGCGAAAGCCATCCTCATAGAAGAACAGAAGTGACAGTATTTAAATCATTGCTGGGGTATAACGTTTTATTTGGTTCCTCTGTTTATTGGCATATCAACCTTCATGGGTTATTTAATGCTAATGCTATCTTGTAGATCAGTTGTGGCACTATTTCAATCAACAGAATCTTGTAGATGGGTCACACTTCGGCCAGCCGTGGTATCAACAGCACGGATCTAGTCAGGTGTGTTTTTTCACTGAACATGCCTCGAGCCTCGGGGGACAATCTTCGCATGTTTTAACCCTCCTTGGAAGGGTTAGGTTTATCACCCTGAGGTGCCCTTTTTTAGTGGGATGCCGACGGGGCCCGAGGCATTTTTGGGAATGCCGGGCGCGTCTGAGCTACTGCCCTGCGCCCGGACCCACCTTTAAAAGGCCTTGTGCCACACTTTCCCCTTTGGCGGGACGGTCAACAAATATCGTTGTGGTACTATTTAACTATTGTTGTGGTACTATTGTTGTGGTACTATTTGTGGTACTATTTAACTATCATTGTGGTACTATTTAGTCGGGTGATAAAGGGGTTCATACATTTCCCAAGGGTATTTGTCAAAAAGTGAAGGCAATAGCTCGATTGTAGTTTGAACTCGTTAACTACGTCGTCGCACACCAGCACATTAGCCACTTCACAACGAGGAGTCCCCGTGGTATATTTGAAAACCTGTTCATGAACGAAATTCAAACTAATTTTGTCCTATCAGTGGAGCTTGGGAAAGACTAAACGTAACCCCTGCAGCGGGGTAAGAATCTCCCCCAAAAAGAATGCCCTAGGTACGAAGCTTAACTTCATCTTATAGTGAGGCTCCATTTGTGAAGTTCTTGTTGGTGGGAAATAACTCTTCATTGCAGTGGCTAAAGTAAAAGACTGTGGCTTCTAATTAAACGAGTTCGAATTCCAGTCGTACAATTGTGTTCACTTCAGGACTTATATCCTTGAGAAAAGTATGAATCCCCTCCCCGCTCTGGGTTAATTTTTATTATTTCTGTTCTTCTACAAAGATGGCTTTGACATAAGATAACCCACGAAAGTTGATATGCCATCAAGCATAGAAACTAAACCTGTTCATTGCCATTACTCCCAGGGGCAGTGTCCGACCAGAAGTTTCAAAATTATTCGTATTCGATAGGACCATGTGGGGGGAAAACTTTTAAGAAACTACTCAAAAATGGCAAATATCAACGTACAATGTACGTGATTCCCTAACCATTCGTTATAGAATAACTCTAGATGGGTTGATATGCCGTTAAAACTAATATCAATCAATCAAACATGGACAATGGAAATTGATATCTAAATCCATTTATTCATATATTAAACGTGTCCCTCCAGCCTTTATCGGTGAGGCTCAGAATATGTTGCCCGTATACCCAGAAGGGAGGTAAGAAAAAGTGGGTATCCTAGATATAATGCTAAACTCCATTGGTGAGGCTCCAGTTCTGGAGTTCTGCGGAGTGTGAAGTATCCCTTTATTCCCAGCTCCACTCTGACCTGGAGTGGTAGTAACGCTTTCGCTCCCATCCCTGGGTCAAACAGATCTTTTAAAAAATTATTCCTATTTGATAGGACCTAGTGTTTAACTACGCAAAAAACTATAAATTTGAACAAACAATGAACGCGATTCCCTAATCTCTTGGCATAAAATAACCCCAGACGAATTAAAGTCGATTAATCAATCAACTTCAAGGCCGGTATTTCGCGGTGGGGTCATATGATGATCGCTAGTGAGTTCTAATGTGCTGGTGAGTAATACACCCCCCATCAAAAGTGTCCTACATCTCATGGTGAGGCTCCAATTCTGAATTGGACCGTATGCAAAAAAAAAAAAAATCTAAAAACAATTCCCTAAAAAGTATAAATATGAATGTCCAATGAATGCAATTCCTTAACCTTTAGGCATGAAATAGCCCAAGATAAGTTTACGTGTCATTGAAATACATCAACATCAAGGCTAGGGGGTGCGGGGAGGGGGTTTTGTGTGATGTTTCCTAACGAGTTCTGTTGTGCTGATATCAGGCAGCTGAACCAGAAATTTGAAAATTTGTCTCTTCTAGGTGATTTTGATTGATACAATTTGGCTAGTACTTGTCTAGGCTTATCAATTGTTAGTAAGTTGGCGACCGTAGTAGAGGGTGACCAGGAGGCTCCCTTTTGAATAGCTACTACACCGAGGTATATGGGAGGGCGCTACTCCTTTTCAAAATTGCTCCACTTTACCCTTGATACGTACCTTGCAATGCTGTGTGTTAAGCAAAGAGATATCGAGTATCATTTTTAAAGTCTTTGGTATGACCCGACCTGGAATTGAAGAGTATTTATTGTCTTATCTCTTCTCATCCAGACAGTATCATCTTCAAATCCATTATTTGTACTCAAGATATTTTTATTAAATCTCTTAAAAAACAACTCCCAAAAATATGTAAATATGAACCTACAATAAATGCAATTCTCTAAACTTTGGTCCTAAAATAACCCTAGATGAGTTGAAATGCCATTAAAATCAATTAGTCATATTTTGAAGAATAGTCTCTCTCTCTCTCTCACACACACACACACACACACACGTATTGATACATTTTACTGAAGGGTCTACCCTGTTTACAAGGCCTAAAATAAACCGACTGTGCCGTTGCAGAGGAGTAAGACATTCCCCCACCAAAAGTGTCTTATATCTCATGGTGAGGCTCCAGTTCTGAATAAGCCTCTGTGCAAAAAAAATTAAAAAACAACTTCCCCCCCCACCACCACCAAAAAAGTAAATATGATTGTCCATTGAATGCAATTCCCTTCAGGCATGAAATAGCCCGAAATAGGTTGACGTGTCATTAAAATCAAGTAATTAACTTCAAGACTTGTGGGTTTTTTTTTGTTTTTTTTTTTTTTAGTGAGGGGTCCATTATGTTTGCTTTCGATTTCTAGTGTGCTGATATCAAGAAGCTGTACCAGAAATTTGAAAATTTCTTTCTTCAAGATGATTTCTATTGATACGATTTGGCTGGTACTTGTCTAGACTTATCAATAGTTATATCATTATTGTTTCAAGTATTTATTTTTATATCTCTTTTTATTCAGACAGCACCGTCTTTAAATCCGTTATTTGTACTCAAGACTTTTTTTTTATTAAATCTCTTAAAAAAACAACTCTCCAAAAAATATATATCTGAAAATACAATGAACGTAACTCCCAAGTGATTTCTAGATTTGAAATACCGTCAAAAATCAGCTAATCTCTTAAATATCTCCAAATAAACAAACATATTCACGCATTCCACTTAGAAGTCAACCGAGTCAACGAGGTCAAGAATATACAGTCTGCGGCTTTGAATTAAACGAATTCGAAAACCAATCGTGCAATTGTATTCCCTTTCAGACTTATACCCTTGGGAAAAATATAAATCGCTTTATCCCCATCTCAGCTCTGGGTTAAATAGTATAATTTCTGTTCTTCAACAAAGATGACTTTGACATTAAATAACCCACGTAGGTGGATATGCTATTAAACAAAGAAACCAAACCTCTTCATTGCTATTTGCGCCCAGGTGCAGTGTCTGACCCGAAGTAGTAGTACTTGTCAGGGTCCCATCTATGGTTTAAATAGATCAGTTTCAAAATTATTCGTATTCGATAGGACCGTGTACAAAATAAAAATTCTTAAGAAACGACTGCACAAAATGTTACAATCAACGTACAATGAACATTATTTCATAAACTCTCGATAAAATAATACATGTAGACAGTTGATATGACGTTTAAATCAATATCAATCAATCAAACTTGAAAGGAAATAGATATCTAAATCACTGAATTCATATATTAAACAAGTTTCTCTTGTAGCCCTGTCGATACTTGTTTTCACAAAAAACGTGTCCTACCTCACTGATGGGTTGGATGAGATCGGCAGTGCTGGGTGTCGTCGGACTGGAGTATTGGTAATTCATGTATACGTGACTGCATCTACTTGTCTGCAGGTCAGGTAATAGTCGGACGTCCCATCAACCAGATGAGTGTGGCGCAAGGCCTTTTATAAGGTATGATCGGGCGCTGAACCGTTGCCCAGATATAGCTGGCGGCGACCAAAATATGTCAGAGCCCCATCGTTAAAAACAAAAAAAAAGGGGCATCAGGCGCCAGGCCTATTAACATAGCCTCTCCGGTTAGGGTTGGAGTTTGGGGAACGGCCCCTTGAGGCTCGAGGAATATGTCAGTGTAAGCTGCATGAAGCGAATGCTGAGATTTCCCGGTACATACGTCAGGCAGTATCGGTCAACTACAGACAGGGACACGACACATCCGACCAGAGCACGGCCGACCGAAATGCAAAGTATCTGCTGATCTGCCGTTGAACGCCGCTTATATATCCTCTATATGCCTGCTGTGTGGTCATATTTGCATAGTATGTGCACGTGTCTGCAAATATACCTATCTGAAAGCCGGCAGTATCACTTCATTAAAACGTCACCGAATAACATTCATCCAGCCACCACACAATCACATGGTGAGATTCTAGTTCTGGATAGGACTATGTGCCAAAAAAAAATTAGTAAATGAAAACAAAAGAGAAAAAAAAACGACACAAAAATGTAAATATATAGGTATAATGAACGCAATTTTCTTCATATAGGCATAAATAACCCCAGCCAGTTTGAAATGCTGTTAAAATCAGTCAAGTTACTCTTGGAATAATTTCTGACAATTTTAATATTAATGGTTCAATCCTGTTTCATATCATCATCATCATGTCGTGCCGCTAGCACAGAAATCCCTGAACCTCTCTAGCCACTTCTCCCTATTGTTCATCGTTTCTGGCAGGTCTTCAGGGCTACATCCCGTATCCTCACATAGCTGCTGTATGTATGTTCGAGGTGGTCGTCCTGCTTTTTCCCGGTCATATGTGGGGGTCCATAGGAGTACATCACTTATGAGCTCGTCCTTGCTTCTCTAGCAGTGTCCTGCATGTCTGGTGCGTCTGACTTGGATAGTTTTCGTTATGGGAGGCAGGTGGCCATATGGTTGGTGCCTTGTGGGGTGTTTCCGCCTGGACTTGTTCAATATTGCTCACAACATTCTTGTGTAATTGCCGTCTAGCTTCTTCTCCAGCCGCTTTGTTAGCGTCCAAGTAGTGCATCCATACAGTAGTATCGATACGACCGCTACCTGTAAGAAACTGCGTTTCATTTTATCGGTCAGGTCTGATTTCCATATGATCGATAGCCTATCGATAGCTGTCCATATCTTCGTTAGCCGTGTGTCGATGTCTTTTTCGGTTGATGAGACACTGCTTCCTAGGTAGGTGAATTTGTCTACCAGTTTTAAAGAGGTTTCGTCTAGTGTGGAGATGTCGCCTGTTTAATTATAGTGTACCATATTCACAATTAACGCTATGTGCGAAATGGACATATAATGTTCATAACGAGAGAACATAGGAATCTCGAAATTCGAAAACACGTAATGACTTCTTGTTCCGGTACGAAACCTTTTTATTAACTTTAAGTTAAAGGTTTCGACGTAAGGAGGAGAGACACAATCTTCTATGCTGTCTTATTCATTTGGCCCCCATCTCGAGCGGCCCCCATAGGGCGCAAGTTCGCCTAGCGTCTGCGAGCTCCAAAAGTCGACCGTCTTCGTCCAGTGTCTAATCTCAACTCTCTAACTTTCTTCAGATCCTCATACAAACCTCTGAGCGCTTCCGGTGCGCACCCTGTCAACTCGTTTCGTCTCAGACTATTATGACATCTGAGTGACACCTCCGTCCACTCGCTCCCGCCCGCGTTAACACCTGCCTCAATTTTGCACCTAACTAACCCATGTGCTGAGGCGAAAGGTTCTCAGCCTAACTAAACTCAAAGGCATGAACCGAAATCCCTCGGCTATTATATAACAATAGCACATATATTCCATTTTGTGTGCATTGACATGGAGGCCATTTGGAACTGTTTTATATAAATGGCTGTAATCGTCTAAATTCCGAATAAATGCGTAATGTCAGCGTGAATTTAAAGTATAAATAACCCTTCGAGATAAATCGTTGCCAATTTCTATCTCATTTTTAGATTTTTGTGAACTAATACTAGAACAAAATGACCCAGTCGGCAACAGCTGCAGAATACACCAACTGCATTTCTGCATAGTAAAAATCTCCCAATGAGAGTCCTGGACTTGACACTAAAAAATCTGATGGTAAGGTTCCAGTAATGCTGGAGCTTGGGGAATGCAGAGTAACCTTCATGGACATCGCTCCAAAGTCCACCCTGGCCCTATCCTCCTGATTGGGTCCTATTTATGGGGCGAATAGAACAAAATTGTGTGTTTAAGATAAACTGAATTATTTGAAATATAACTGTTGTTATATTTAACTGTGTATAACCAAAAACTGTACTTATGCTAAATTGAATTATTTGAAATAGAACTGTTTGATCATTTAACGGCATGTAAACAAATAACTGATGTTCAATTGAATTGTCAGCGATAAATATTGAAGACATAAAGCTGTGTGCAAGCAAATGATAATGTTGTATATTGACCTACGACCCGGCCGGGCTGGGCCAGCAAAATAGGAAATGCACCTGTGTAAATAACTGGTGCATCTGGTCGATCAGGATATTAAAACCTTGACTGTGGACAGGTTGAATGAGTGCGAAAATGTGACGCCCACAAGAAGAAGGTGAACGTTGAACTATTATATAACTCAGTGCAAAGGAAATTCAATCAGTTGGGGACAAGATGCGGAAGAGAAAACCAGCACCTAGCAGAGGGAGCCCTCAGGCCCCCGAATGAGCAGTTGGGGATCAGACGAGTTGGAGACAAGATGCGGTAGAGAAAGCCAGCACCCAGCAGAGGGAGCCCTCAGGCCCCCGATTAAACAGTTGGAGATCAGACGAGTTGGAGATAAGATACGGTAGAGAAAACCAGCACCCAGAGAGACTGGACCCCAGGCCCCCAGTTAAGCTTCACAGGAGAACGGGAAAGAAACGCTGATAGACATAAGAGTGGGGGTCAATATGTTGCAGTTCTGTTCGGTCTCCAACTCCATCTCACACGCAACCCTTTCAAATAAAGTGAGAGGTATATTTTTCCAAGAACTGTGTCGCTCGTCATTATTGTGTTGTCGTTTGTTTGGCCAGAGCGAAATACAACAATAAATTGTATAGACAATTTTTCTATTAGATTGAAATGAATGAAACGGGTTTAGAAATCATGTTTAATATAAATGTACAAAGTAGATTTGGCATTAAATAATTTTAATGTTTAACATGCCATAAACCCAACCAAATCATAGCCCAGTCGGCTGGGGCTGTAGAATACACCGACTGCTTCTCTAAAGAGGGGCAAGACCCCCCTCCAACGAGTGACCTGGATAGGACACTTGAGCATATTTGCCCAGTCGGCTGGGGCTGTAGAATACACCGGCTGTTTCTCTGCAGAGGGGTAAGACCCCCCCCCAATGAGTGTCCTGTATATGACACTTGAGCATATTTGCCTAGTCGGCTGGGGCTCTAGAATACACCGACTACTTCTCTGCAGAGGGGTAAGACCCCCTCCTAACGAGTGTCTTGGATATGACACTTGAGCATATTTGCCCAGTCGGCTGGGGCTGTAGAATACACCGACTGCTTCTCTGCAGAGAGGTACCCCCCAACGAGTGTCCTGTTTATGACACTAAACAATATGATGGTAAACTTCCAGCAGTTCTGGAGCTTTGGGGAATGCGGAGTATCCCTTCATTGCCATTGCTCCCAGGTCTACTCTGGCCCGGAGTGGTAGCACCTGATAGGGCCCTATCTATGGGTTAGATAGAACTAACAGCATACTTATGCTAAAAGGAATTGTTTGAGCAAACTGAATAGCTTGAAATAGAAATGTTTTTGTCAATTAAACCGTGCTTACATTTAAACTGCATGCTTATACTAAACTGAATTATTTGAAACAGAACTCTTTTCAACATTAAAACTGTATTTACACTTAACTGAATTGTTACATATAACTGCTTGAATAGTTTGAAATGGAAATGTTTTTCACAATTAAACTGTGTACTTATACTGAAGTGAATTGTTTAAAATAGAACAGATTATTTACATAAAAATGGATTTGGCGTTAAATAACCTACAAATGTTGATATGCCATAAAAAAAACCAACAAACCAACCAACGAAACCAGAACAAATGTAAGATTAAATTTATTCTAAAAAGAAAAAAAAATTGTTGACATTATAAAATCCATTAAAAGAAAATTTGAAAAATAATATCATACAAAAATATTAATGAATTGAAAAATATATAAAATTTAATTTTATAGCAGCAGAAAAAGTTTATGAGTGAATAACAGCATAAAAAATCATTGAATAAAAAGAAATTTAGTAAATGTCAACATAAAAGAAATTTAGTAATTGTCAACATAAAAAGAAATTTAGTAAATGTCAACATAAAAAGAAATTTATTGAATGTAAACATAAAAAGAAATTTAGTAAATGTCAACATAAAAAGAAATTTGGTAAATGTCAACATAAAAAGAAATTTAGTAAATGTCAACATAAAAAGAAATTTAGTAAATGTCAACATAAAAAGAAATTTAGTAAATGTCAACATAAAAAGAAATTTAGTAATTGTCAACATAAAAAGAAATTTTGTAAATAACAACATTATGATATTAGTGAACAATAAAAAAACACAAAAAGAAATTCATTATACCAACATCAACACAAAAAAAGGAAAATAAGAGCAACAGAAGTTAGCTAAACTAATTACAATGCTAAAATCAAGTTAGTTAACTAATTACAATACAAAAAGAAAGTCAATTCATTAATAAAACATTAAATAAATATTCATTAGATTTTAAACAAAGAAGGTCAATGAACAAATAACAACACAAAGACGAATTTAATGAACAATAAAAACTAAAATAAATTTGTTAAACAAAAAATAACATAAAAAACTTATAAATTAAATTTTTTTTCGCAATTTTCTATTTTATCAAGGACTGTTAAATATAGCAACATCTGTTTGTTTCGTAACATCACACCCGACGTGCAGCTGCACTCTTGCCACCTGTTAATATGCATATATTATAACATCGTTGTTATTAAGCAGCCAACCAAGTGGACTTAATTTATTCGTCTGGCAAAAATATCCATCGACATTTATTTATTAAAATAAATATTTGGTTTATAAATAAATAATTTTGAATCGTTTCTTTGCTTGGCCTCTCCAGACTGCAGCGCTTGTAATGTAAGATTAATCGTCGTAGGAAAAGGTTTCGGTCCCCAAGTTTAAAACCTGAACAGGGCTGTTTCCAGTTCACATTAAATTAAACTATTCTCCCTCCACCTATTTGAAATCCGGACTGCAGTAGTTTGGTTATGTTTTACGGCACATCATCTCTTGGAGGTTAATTAATGCCAAATCATATTTAAACATGTATTTTAAATATATATGATTTGTAAACGAATAGATTGTAGGAAACAATTTTTACACAATCTTGAGCTTATTAGTTGGCACACAGTGAAATGGTTTCAAGTATTGCTATCTAACATTAATAGTTCTATTAGCCATTGTTAAATGGTTTCCAGTATTGTAAATGATTAACCAATTTTATTTGACCCATATTTAAGGCCCTAATTGTTACTACTATTTCGAATAAGAGTGGATCTGGGAGTAATAGCAATGAGAGATCCTCCACATTTCTTAAATCACCAGAATTGGAGCCTCACCTTCAGATTGTTTAGAGTCAAGCAGGACATTCGTTGCTTGGGTGGGGTCTTACCTCCCTGTGGAGATGTAGTTGGCTTATTCTACAGCCCCAGTCATCTGAGCTGCCGACAAGGGTTGATACGCCGAAAAGCACAATGGGCTAACTTTTTACCCAGTAGTAGGATAAGACCTCCAACCTTAGTGGAGAGTCTTGGGTTTGACACTAACTTGCATCACATGGTGAGACTCAAGTTCCGGAGATTCTTAGGGTGTGAAGTAACTCGTAAGAGATATTACTCCCGGGTCCACTTTATCTCGAAGAGGTAATGCATTTAAAGGTCCCATCTATGAGTTAAACAGATCTGTTTAAAAAATGTTTGAATTCGATGGGAATACATTATATAACTATGCAAAATCCTCTTAAGAAACAACCCCTCAAGAAATGCAAATATAAACGTACAATATATGTAATTGCTTAATGTCTCGGCATAATATGACCCTGGATAGGTTGATATGTCGTTAAAATCAATTAATCGATCAAACTATGGGTAACTAGTCGGGCAGACTGAGCTCTTTAACCTTCTTATGACAATCAGTTTGGTTTTGTTTGGTTTTGTTTAATGGCATATCAACCATTGTAGGTTATTTTATACCAAATCCATTTTATACCTAAAACAGTTCTATTTCAAGTAATTCAGTTGAGCATAATTTAACAGTTTATTCCCATTAAACCCATCAATAGGATACTTTCAGGCTCTACTACTCTGTTGCCCAGTCGGCTGGGGCTGTAGAATACACTGACTGCACCTCTGCAGAGGAGTAAGACCCCCCAACGAGAGTCCTGTTTATGACACTAAACAATCTGATGGTGAGGTTCCAGTAATGCTGTGGCTTTGGGGAATACAGAGCACCCCTTCACTGCCATTGCTCTCAGGTCCACTCTGGCCCGGCGTGGTAGCACCTAATAGGGTCCTATCTATGGGTTAAATAGAACTAACGGCATACTTATGCGAAACTGAATTGTTTGATTAAACTGAATGGCTTGAAATAGAAATGTTTTTTGACAATTAAACCGTACTTACATTTATACAGTGTGTTTATGCTACACTGAAGCCATACTTACATTTTAACTTCTTGCTAATACTAAACTGAATTGTTTGAAATTGAACTGTTTATGACGTTGAAACTGTACTTACACTAAACTGAATTGTTATATATAACTGTTTGGATAAAGTGAATAGTTTGAAATAGAAATGTTTTTGACAAGTAAACTGTGTACTCATGCTAAACTGAATTGTTTTAAATAGAACTGATTATTCACATAAAAATGGATTTGGCGTTAAATAACCCGCAGAGGTTAATATTCCATAAAACCCAACCAACCAAACAATATAATACTCCAAACCAGAGTGGACCTGAGAGCGATGGTAATGAAGGGTTTCTCTACATTTCCCAAAGCTCCAGTATTACTGGAGTCTCACTATAAGATCGTTTAATGTCATAAACAGGACATTCGTTTTGGGGGGAGCCTTACCCCTCTGCAGAGATGTAGATTAATTGTTCTCGGAGAATTTAAAAAATGAATTCAGAACTGTAGAAAGATGGGTTCTCGACCAAAATACGCTACGTGGATAGCGCTCACACGACCAAACCTGATTACCGTCCATGTTTTTGTTTGTTCGAAGGGGCGGTGTTTCGGTCAGGAATATTATTAGACCCCGGGAAAATTTTTGAATTATATATTGTTCGTTGGAGGGAATGCATACTTTTACAGAGAGAGGGAGAAAGAGATAGTCTCTCTTTTTTTTCTTTTTTTTTTTTTGAGCGAGCTGGGGAGGGAGAATTAATTTGAGATAACTGGGAGTGTTTGGATTTGTCAGCACAAGATTCTATAGTAATTTATGCTAAATTTCTAAGTTTGGCGCGGTAAATTCAAACAATTGTGAAGTTGACTCGTGATAGTTGCACCTGGTAAAACAATTTAGTCGATTAGAAATAAATCAAGATTCTTAGATTAAAATATAACAAAATTCACCAGCAGATTTTACAAGTCATAGAAAATCTAGTGTTATTTCTTAAAAAAGAAAATTGCACTAACCTCTACCCAACAAGTCTTTCCTCACAATTGTTTAGTTTTTCTATATATCCACATATTTCGAGAAAGAGAGAGGATCTCTTCATCATCATCATATCGTGCTGGCAGCACGGATATCCCTGACCCTCTCTCGCCACTCCTCCCTATCGTTCATCGCCCTAGGTAGGTCTTCAGGACAACAACCTGTATCCTCACATAGCTGCTGAATGTACGTTCGAGCTGGTCGTCCTACTTTTGCGCGGCCATGTGTGGGGATCCATAAGAGTACATCTCTTATGAGTTCATCTCTGCTTCTCCAGCAGTGTCCTGCATGTCTGGTTCGTCTAACTTGAATAGTTTTCGTGATAGGGGGCAGGTGGCCGTACAGTTGGTGTCTTGTGGGGTGCTGCTGCCAGGACTTGTTGAGGATTGCACGCAGCATTCTTGTGTAATTGCCATCTAGTTTCTTCTCCAGCCGTTTTGTTAGCGTCCATGTAGTGCATCCATATAGCAGTATCGATGTGACCGCTGCCTGGAAGAAACTGCGTTTCATTTTATCGGTTAGGTCTGATTTCCATATAATCGATAGCCTATTGATAGCTGTCCATGCTTTCGTTAACCTCGTTTCGATGTCCTTTTCGGTTGATTCGACGCTGCTTCCTAGGTACGTGAATTTGTCTACTAGTTTAAGTGGGGTTCCTTCTAGAGTGGAGATGTCCCCCGTTTGGTTATAGCACATATATTCCGTTTTGTGTGCATTAACATGGAGGCCTATGCTTGCTGCTGCTCGTTCCAAACTATGCAGAAGTGTTTCGGCTTGGTCAGGTGTATTTGCCAGTATCGCTGTGTTATCGGCGTAGTCGGCGTCGGTAATTGTTGTTGCGGGGTATGTTCTGCTTCTTCTCTTCGTCAGTTCGAAGCCATTCTCTTTGATTTTGTCAATCGATGTTCTAAGTACGTAGTCTAGAAAAATGATAAAGAGGTACGGGGCCAGCGTGTCCCCTTGTAGTACTCCTGCTACAATGTCAAAGTATTCTGTGTCTCCATCCGGTGATCGTACTTTTACTTTAGTGTTTCTATAGAGAATCGTTATTGCCGCTACGGTTTCTTTAGGTATGCCGTACGCTAGTAGGATTTGTTCCATCTTTCCTCTGTGAATGGAGTCGAAAGCCTTGGTAAAGTCGACAAATATTAATGTCGCTTGTAGGTTCTTTGCCCGTACACCTTCAAGGATTCTGCGGATGGTTAATATTTGTGAGGTCGTGGATCTATTTCTTCGGAAGCCATTTTGGTTTTTTCTAAGTATGTTGTCGATCTCTTACAATAAACAAAAATCAGAGAGAAGACGTGTTTCTGCAAATTGTTCAGAATTTAAATTTCAAAACTTAAAGTAAGTCATGAACATTTTAATAAAATAATCATTCAGTTTTTATTTAAAAGTTTTCGAGGTAGATCTTCAAGTAACACTGTGGCTGGGGCTCAGAAAACGCTGACTGTATCCCCAGCAAAATGGAAAGACTACCCTCTACTGCAAAGAAAAAAGTCTATTTTTAAGTGGAGTAAACTGATTTGAATTTATAATTTTCCTTCTCCTTCACTTGTTGCCTAACTAAGGCAAAAGAACACAGACTGCTATGTTATCGCAAACAGCATCTTCGAACTTGGATCATCGATTCTATTTACTAGGTCGATAACCGTTACACTAATCATGCCACCCAGCGGTTGTTGACCTAATTATCTGTAATTGTATAATTTCTTAACGGACTGACCCAATCGGCTGTAAGGGAGGATGAATACACTGACTGACTGGTGTCCTAAAGGCCCAGTCGAGTAGGACTGTAGAATACACTGACTGTTGTCTACAAAGGGATAAGACTCTCCCAACGAGGGCCCAGTCGGCTGTGACTGTAGAATACACCGACTGCCTCTCTGCAGAGGGATAAGACTACCCCCAACGAGTGTCTTGTGACCCAATCGGCTTGGACTATAGAATACACCGACTGCATCTATGCAAGGGTACAAGACTCCCTCAACAAGTGTCCTGGTTATGACATTAAACAATCTGAGTGTGAGGCTCCAATAATACTGGAACTTTGGGGAATGCGGAGCACACATTCATTGCCATCGCTCCCAGGTCCACTCAGGCCCTGAGTGGTAGCACCGGATAGGGTTCTTGCTATGGTTCTAGTAGAACTGTGGGATATTTAAATTGTGTGCAAACAAATGACTCATGCTAAATTGAATTGTAAGAAATAGAACAGTTTGATAATTTAACTGTGTGTATCTTCAAAATATGTTTGCAAATCATATATTTAATATATATGCAAAAACAGGATTTGGAATTAAATAACCAACAATGGTTAACATGCCATAAAAATAAACCAGTCCATAAAATTCCTATTTGACAATAAAGATTGTAAAATAGACCTTTTCTGGTAAACAGAGATGAATGGAAAGTATTTTCCCATAATGCATCAGAATAAAACAAACAAAAACAACTGTAAATGTTTTAAAACGTTCTCTGTTGCATTTCAGATGGTTGGTTTTTATGACATAGCAACCCTTATATGTTTTTCAAAGCTAAATGCCGTTTATATATATATATATATATATATATATATATATATATATATATATATATATATATATATATATATATATATATATTCAATATACATGTATATTAGATATGTATATATATTAATAATATATGGCTTGCAGACGAATAATTTGTAGCTAATATTTTGAACAAGCAAGAGTTCATTCGCTTCCATACAGATAAGTAATTTCAAGTATTACTATCTCGCACAAATAATTCAATAGTATTAATCATTTATTTGCACCCAGATCGATGGTTTGAATATTTCTATTTAACTCAAATAATTTTATTTAGTATCGATCAATTATTTGCACTCAGATCGAAGGTTTAAATATTTCTATCAAACACAAATAATTCTATTTAGTATCGATCATTTATTTGCCCTCAGATCGAAGGTTTAAATATTTCTATCAAACACAAATAATTCGATTTAGTATCAATCATTTATTTGCACTCAGATCAAAGGTTTAGATATTTCTATCAAACACAAATAATTCTATTTAGTATTAATCATTTGTTTGTACACAGTTATATATTTTCAAGTATTGCTGTCTAATCCAAATAGTTTTATTTGCAAACAATTAAATGATCGTAAGTATTTCTCTTTAACATAACTCGTTCGTTTGTACGCATTTAAATGATCACATCAATTGCTATGAAGCAATAGCAATTAAATTTATCATCAGTCATTTATTTGCACACGCTTAAGGATTTAAACAGTTCTATTCGACCCATAGACGGTATCCTAACAGACAATATGACTTAGTGTCAAAATGGACCTGGGAGTAATGAAAAGGAAGATGTACTGCACATTTCTCAAAGCTCCAGGACTTAAGCCTCCCCATTAGATGCAGTTTTGTGTCATATCCTGGACTCTTGTTTTGAGAGGTTTGGTTTGGTTTGGTTTCTTTTTTAATGGCATATCGACTCTTTATAGGTTATTTAATGCCAAAGCCATTCTCCTAGAAGAACAGTAGTGGTACTATTTAACCCATAGCTGGGAGGATAAGGGGGTTCATACCTTTCCCAAGGGTATTTGCCCGAATGTGAATGTAATAGCGCGACTGGAGTACGAACTCGCTTACTACGATTCCGCAGTCCAGCGCTTTTTTTTATGAGAGGGTCTGATTCCTCAACATAGATGCCCACCATGTATTCTACAGGCTCAGCTAACTAGTCTGGCTACATTTTATGATTTTCAAAAGATGCCAGTGTCACATAACGTAATTGAAAATCCAGACCGTTATAGATTATGAATTTCGACTATAATCACAGAGAGCACGACGATTACAATTCAACTCTTGTCGGCCATGGCAATTAAAGTTTAGTTCTCTAGAAATATTCAGTCATTGTCATAACCTCCATTGCTTCCTAGAACCTCATTCCCTCCGTCAACGAGCTTAAAGATGATACGATTGTAAAATCCTTTAGGTTTTAATGCAAAATAAGAGATCAATTGGTGTTCAACCTCTTCTATTGATGTCAACCCGAGACTATCCAAGTAGTTCTTTAATCCTCAAATTATGAGATAATTAGAAGTGGCAAGATTAGGAGAATATGGAGGAGGGAGTAATTAATCCCATTCGAGCTCCTCTGGGAGATCTTTTGTCAATTGAGCTGTGTGAAGACGGGCATCAGTGTAATATAGTATTCTTTCCTTTCTATTGACGAAGGATGGGCATTTTTGTTTTGTTTTTTTCGTCCAATGCACTTTTCTGACAACAAAGTTGATTGCAATAGAGATAACAGGCGATTCTATAATAATTATCTAAAAGTTTGTAATAGACCATTCCTTGAATATCCCACACTGAACATGTAGACATTTCTAGATTACGTATGCATATTTACCAACCCCTTCTCTCGGGCTGGATATGACACAAGGTCATTTTTAAGCGAAGTTTAACAGGTTTTAATTCAGAGTTTTTTTCCAAGACTAGTTGACTCACCAAGGCTGAAGAACCTAGTCTGCCCTACTATTTACCCATAGCAGGGAGAATAATTGGATTCATACCTTTCCCAAGGGTATTAGTGCTATGTGAAATGCTATCAGTCTCGTCGAGGATTTGAACTCGTGTCGCCGTATACATTTCCAACGACGATAACGATTATACCACGGGCACCTCCGGTCACTTTCTGGATTACGTATGACCCCTTTCTGTTGTACTGTTAGCAAAAAGCTCATATATACATATATATATATATATATATATATATATATATATATATATATATATATATGTGTGTGTGTTTAATTCCATGGAATGGACCCTTGGGTTTCATGGATTTTTTACAAAACGGGTAGCAGTCTAAATACCATGAAATTATATATATATATATATATTATTATTATTATTATTATTATATAATAGCTCTATCCTAGATATTGAGCACTCTCCATATTATATTGCACTTGGTTCGACACAAACCCACAAAGTGATTTAGTGACAACCAACACTGTTATAATATATATATATATATATATATATATATATATATATATATATATATATATATGTTTGATTAAGAAATAAAGACATATTTTGTCAATATAATTTTATTAAGATCCTTTCAAGTTTCCTGATAAGTGTTTTGGTTTTAGGTTGGAATTTGTTGATGAAATACTGACGAGCGCTTTCGGACCTTTAACAAACCATAATCAGGGTTTGTTTACATGCGTAAAAAGTGTTTTTGTTTTTTTTATTAAAAAGAAAATTTAGGTTTTTTTATATAATTACAAAAATTACGAAAACGCAAAGTTGGATAAAACTGAGATGCCGATGATATCGAGCAAATTTAAAACAGAACGCTATCAACGGAAATAGAATATTATCAAGAGAAATAAAATACTAAAAAAATCTTTAAAAAAAACATTCTTGACAAATGCAAACAACCCCTGATGATGGCCTATGAAAGATTCGAAAGCGACAATTTTCGTAAATTCATCTACCAATTCCACTTATCGAAAAACTTTAATGGATCCTAACAAGATTATATAGACAAAATGTATCTTTATTTTTTAATCAAACATGCTCAAATGAAAGACTGCTGACCAATAAAACACAAACACACACAAACACACACACACACACACACATATATATATATATATATATATATATATATATATATATATATATATATATAATCAATATTGGACTCATGCAACACATCCATCTCTTTTCTTTTATCTACTCTTCTCAGACTGACATCCAAACTATTTGAAATTTTCGTACTAGATTTTCCGTTGTGAATACTCAGCATGACATTTTCAAATGTCTAAAAAAGGCAAATTGTGCCAGAGTGCTCCTTTCCCCAAAGATACGGCTCTATTGATTCTAGTTCACTGTATAATCGACAAAACTTGTAACAAATCCCACGCACGCGAAAAGTTAATAAATTAAAATGCCTATATTTTATCCATCACATGCTCTGTGTGTATATGTATGTGTGTGTTTGAGTGTGTTTTTGTCTAAAATATTGACTCTTGACTAAACCGTCAATCAAAGACGCACCTGTGTAAATAAGCAGAAGATCATGTGATCTAATCGGAAGTAAGTGGGCTTTATGAAATAATATATGCAGATGCCCGCGGCAGTTGAGTCAGTTGGTTACAGTGAAGGCCAGAGTGAGAGCCAGTTTGCAGTCAGAGAGAGCGCCCCACTGAGGGCTGCTGCCTTCAGATGGGCGGCCTCCAGTTGAGAGTTGGAGGCAGCGAAGGCGAGAGTGAGAGCCAGTTTGCAGTCAATGAGAGCGCCCCGCTGAGGGCTGCTGCTTCCAGTTGGGCAGCCTCCAGTTTAGAGAGTTGGAGATAGTGAAGGCCGGAGTGAAAACCAGCTTGCAGTCACTGAGATTGCGCTCGCTGGGGCCTGTGGCCTATACCAGCTCTCCGGTTGAACAACATTGGCCGAGAAGCAGAAGTGCTAAGTAGGTCTTGAAGATAACACAGAGTGCTATGGTCAAGAGAAGTTATGGGTCAAAATGTCTTGTCTCCCCCACGCCACCGTCCGTCTGTCTCACAAACCACAGAGGCTTCAACTCCTTTCGAAAGAATAAAAATACGTATGCATTCTTATAAAGAGAGTTATGGTTATTCTTCATCCATGTTAATGCCCTCATTATAGCTATACATTCGGTTTCGATTGGTTTGGCTTTATAGCCAATCCACCATTGTTAGTTATTTAATGCCAAATCCATTTTATACATAAAGCGCTTCTATTTAAAACAATCCAGTTTAACATAAGTACGCAGTTTAAATGTCAAAAACTTTTCTATTTCAAACAATTCAATCTAGCAAAACTACGCAGTTTAGTTCTATTAGATTTATTTATCGAAAGGACTCTCTCTTGAGCAACCATTCCAGGCCAAAGTGGACCTGAGAGCGATGGCAATGAAGTGGTGTTCCGCATTTCCTAAAGCTCCAGCATTACTAGAGGCTTATCATCAGATTGATTAATGTCATATCCAGGATACTCGTTGGGGGAGTCTTACCCCTCTGCAGAGATGCAGTCGGTGTATTTTACAGCCTCAGCCGACTAGGCTAGTGAGTGTGTATGTGTATGTGTGTGTTTATGTATGTGTGAGCGCATGTGTGTGCGTGTGTGTTTTGCTAAAATACTTTCAAGAATGGAGCTGTATTTACCAAGATACGTAAACAATGACTGAAACGTTAATTTTCTGCAAAATAGTCCGCTTGAGATTTACCAGATTTATTTCAGCGCATTTTCTAGTCTTCTTTTTGTTATGCCTCTCTGGATATCTCCACTTTTTTTGTATCTTATCACATCAAACTTAAAGAAAGAATATTTGCACAGGAGTTACACACTATTCATAAAATATCTACATGTAGATTAAATTCTCTTTAGTTATCTATCAGATAGTTCCCAAAAATCCCGTTTTAAATCCTTTTTCCTACCATTCTTCTAAAAAGTATCCAAATCAATCTTAAAGTATTTTACACAATTCAGCAGCTGTACGGCAACCAACCATCCATCACAAAAACTATCAAAATTAGATGAACCAGACATGTGGGACACTGCTGGAGAAGTAGGGACGAGCTCATAAGTAATGTACTCCTGTGGAACCCATCACATGGACGAGCAAAGGCAGGACGACCCGCCCGAACCTACATACAGCAGCTCTGTGCCGATACGTGTAGTAGCCTTGAAGGCCTGCCGGACGCAACGGACGAGAAGGAAGAGTGGCGAGAGAGGGTCAGGGATATCCGTGCTGATGGCGCTGTAATATAATGGCCGAGGGATTTCATTTTATGCCTTTGGGTTTAGTTAGGCTGAAAACCTTTCGGCTCATTGCATAGGTTACTTAGGTGCAACATGAACGTAGGTGTTCACGCGCGTGCTCCGGGCGGACGTGTCATTCAGAGATGTCAAAATAAAAATCCCAGATAGGGGGTATGAATGGCGTCATGCACCGGAAGTGCGCAGAGGATTTGGGGAGATTTGAAGAAGTCAGTGAGTTGAGTTCTGTCTCGGGAGAAGACGGCTGGCTTTCGCTTGCTCGCCGAAGCCAGGCCAGTGGCATTTGTGGCGGGTGCCACACGTATTAGGGGCGGGAGAAGATGGAAAAGTCATCATAGAAAGATTGTGCATCTCTCTTCCTTATGTCGAAACCTTTAACTCAAAGGTAATAAAAGGTTTCGTACCTGAATTAAGAAGTCGTAAGTGTTTTTTTGTGTTTCGGGATTCCTATGTTCTATGTATATATGTTATGAACATTCTATATACATTTCGCGTATCCATATCTGGATATGTTACAGCGCGACATGATGATGATTGTTTTTTTATCTGGTAAGGTGATTTCTTCCAAAAATATATTACTCTAAGAACGAAATAAAATACAATTAGCTAAAAGACTTGGTTTTTGGAATTGGTCTTGATTGCAAATTTCCAATTAAAGGAGAAATATTGAGAAAAATTCTACCATTATAAGAAATTTCATTATCTTAAGAGTTTCTTTTTGATAATCTCTCATTGTTCTTTCTTATAAAATTCTTAATTCTAAATTTTCCAATCTCCCCTGTAACTTTTATTCTTTTGTCTACATTCTTTCTGTGCCATTACACGGTGTCTGTGTGCATAGGCTAGAGTCATCTATATAGACCCCAGATATATCCCAGTAGAGTAGGTCAAATCTTATCAATTCTACGAACCAGTTGAAAATTCACTTGTGTTTATTAACTCGTATTGCACTAAGCTTGATTGCTTTCTTTTATAAGAAGTATCTGTCTGGACACAGGAGCCTAGGTCTGAGTTCAAATCTGAAACCTCTTTCTCTGGTGTGGTGGAAAGATACGCGGTGTGCATTTTTAATCCCTTCCACATCCTCATATCTTACCCTTGGGAGGAATTTTCGATTTAGGAAAAAAAAAATGGTCGCACGGAATTAGTTTTGAAGAGTTTGGAGGTCACTGCACTAGCAGACTCCTGTGCTTCACAGAAAACTGCAGCTCTAAATACAATGCAACTAGTGCATCTTGCATCGATTCCCTTATAGAATAGCAGCTCATATAAATTTCTCATGACGATGACCTAAGGTCGAGATTATTAAGAACAATCTAAAAAAAAGAGAAGACAAAAATTTTGTAACGTTCACATGTCCATAAAAAGAAGAAATATAATTGAAAGACAACGTAGCAAAAGCAAAAGTATTTCATTCAACAGAAATAACACATTACCAGAAAAGGAGACAAACCAAAAAATTTTGCTATCCAAAACACTACCGGCCAAACTATTACTGAAAGTCTTTATCTCGTTTGTATTAGCTGCCTATGTCGTATTAATAATTATTATATTACGTATATGTTATTACATTACGTATACGTATTGTAATAGTTGCCTATGTCGTGTTAATAATCATTATATTACGTATATGCTATTATATTACGTATACGTGTTGTAATAGTTGCCTATGTCGTGTTAATAATCATTATATTACGTATATGTTATTATATTACGTATACGTGTTGTAATAGATGCCTATGTCGTGTTAATAATCATTATATTACGTATATGTTATTAGAATATGTATACATGTTGTAATAGTTGCCTATGTCGTGTTAATAATCATTATATTACGTATATGTCATTATATTACGTATATATGTTGTAATAGTTGCCTATGTCGTGTTAATAATCATTATATTACGTATATGTTATTATATTACGTATATGTTATTATATTACGTATACGTGTTGTAATAGTTTCCTATGTCATGTTAATATAATATTACGTATAAGTAATTGTAATCTATGATATTATGTAATATAGTATATTTACCATATTCCTTACGTGCACACTATCATAGATTATAATAACGTATATGTAATATAATATTAACACGATATAGGCAATTAATGCAATACATATACGTAATATAA
>OY757941.1:16284462-16306962 GCA_963585895.1 Sepioteuthis lessoniana
TACTAAACCTGAAACAATGAAAACAAAAGTTTAATGTTGAATTGATCGGTTTCGTTTTCTTATTTAATGGCATATCAACGTTCATGGATTATTTAATACCAAAGCCATCCTTGCAAAAGAAAAGCTGTGATATTTAGTATATAGCTGGGGTAAAAGGGGTTTCATACCTTCCCCATGAGTTATTGGCCCAAAGTGAACCTAATAGCGTAACTAGAGTTCGAACACACTTCGAGACTCCAGTAAAACACTTTAACCATTAGTTCACGGGAACTCCTGTGAGAATGAATTATTTGTATTGAATAGCAATACTTGAAACCATTTAACAGTGGTTAAAAGAATGAATTATGTTAAATAGAATTATTTGCGTTAGATAGTGAGAGGTAAAACCTTTTACTGTTCTTTGTTTTTTTGTTTGTTTGTTTGTTTGTTTGTTTGTGTTCATGGCACATCAACCATTATAGGTTATTTAATGCCAAATCCATTTTTATACAAATAAACAGTTCTATTACAAACAATTCAGTTTAGCATAAGTACACAATTTCTTTGGAAGAAAACATTTCTATTTCAAGTTATTCAGTTTAGCCAAACAGTTCTAATTCAAACAATAGAGATTAGCATACGTATAGTTTTCGTTTACACACAGTTAATTGTCAGAACACTTCTATTTCAAACAATTCAGTTTAGCATAAGTAGATAAAAATTTTCTCCCAGTAAATCTAAGGAGGCCAAATCAATGTAAGCAAAACCACAATAACTCTTTGAACTTACTGGGAGAAAATTTTGGCTCGACTCAGGGCAATTTTTAATTTTTTTTTTCTCTCCTCTAATATGATATCTACTATATATATATATATATATATATATATATATATATATATATATAGTAGATATCATACAATAACTGATATTTGTACAGCAGCATTGCTTCCAACAAATCCTTCATCGGATGATGACTCCGGGTTCAGGCATGGTTTCGGGACCGAACAATCATTACCACTAGCCCGGAGCGTCCCAGCAGTATCTCACGACACCTCTAGGCTTTGTCAGATTGTTGTCACTCTATGGGATTTCCATATCCACGCTGATGCAGTTAGAGCCTTATCTTGGATCTCTTCCATGTATTTCCTCTTGTCTGATAGTGTCTGATAGTGGAAGTCTTTCTATCATTCTCATTTTCACCCACTCTTTTTAATTAATCTTATTTAGATTGTTATTTTAAACAAATGTCAGATGAAAGGGCCCTTGTGATTTCAATTGATTTCGCATATTGTAATTTTGGATATGTCTATTAGTATTTGCTTCTAATTCTTTCTCTCTCTCTCTATATATATATATATAGAACTGTTTTGACATTTAGCTGTGTGTAAACAAAATCTGTACTTATACTAAGCTGAATTAGCTGAATAAGAACTGCTGGACTAAACTGAATAGCTATAAATAGAAATGTTTTTAACAATTAAACTGCACTTACATTTAAACTGCGTGCTTATGCTAAACTGGATTGTTTAAAATGGAACTGTTTTTCACATTGAAACTGTACTTACATTAAACAGAATTGTTATATATAGAACTGTTTTGACATTTTACTGTGTAAACAAAATCTGTACTTATACTAAACTGAATCAGCTAAATTAGAACTGTTTGACTAAATTGAATTGTTTGGAATAGAAAAGTTTTTGACAATTAAACTGTGTATTTATGCTAAACTGAATTGTTTGAAATAGAACTATTTAAATAAACTGAATAGTTCGGAATAGAAAAGTTTTTGACAATTAAGCTGTGTACTTATGCTAAACTGAATTGTTTGAAATAGAACTGAATATTTGCATTAGGTCGATTTGGCGTTAAATTACCTACAAGGGTTGATATGCTATAAAACCCAGCCAAATAGAAAAAAGAGGCGCCTGGATTGGCTTAAAATGTCCTGTGCTATCCTAGTAGACCGTTAATAGTGGTTTCGATTCCCGCTAACTGATTCCCTGTGCTTCAAATACACAAGAATTTTTTATAACTAAATGAAGGGAAGCTATATGAACAATATGTTCAATTCCGACTTGTACTGCTTCCTAACAAATGTAATAAATGGCGATAAAAATCATCAATAAATATCATAAAAAGAAACCTCGTTTGAATGAAGTATCTCAACCAGCTGTGAACCAGTTGTTAATTTTTAGTTGCGAAGCCCCGAAGCCTGTTCTGGATTTCGGTCCGGAGCGTGGCCCTGGAAAAGGAACAATGGCAGACTTGGGGCCTTTAATTAGGCACCTAGTTTCGACTAGGCTACCTTGTCTCCTTTGTCCCTCTTGTACGGCACTAGACCAAGCGTCTAGTTTAAGCCGTTAACTGGCATACGTGCCCGGACCCACATTTGGGTTCGTGAAACTGCTGGCCTCATCAGGCTCACATTGCACTAAGTGAGCCGATGAGCAGCACTGACAAGCAGGGTTCGAGTCTCGGCTCGTTCCCGACCTTCCCCTCCCCTTTATCCCCACTTTAATCGGCCTTCGGGCTTTTGACCTTGTGTCAAGTCGTGTCTGGTGGGAGGCAGTGACAAATACTCGGTTGTTAATTTTTAGTTATTTGATTTAATAGTATATCAACCCCTGTTGGTTACTTAATGCCAAATCTTGTTTAGGCATATATATAATTATCATCATCATCATGTGCAGCAAACATGAATTTCCTTCACCCTCTCTCGCCACTCCTCTCTATTGTTCATCACTCCCGGCTACATCCTGTGTCTGTAGAGAACTGTTATAGATAGGTTCTAGCTGTTCACCCAACTCTTACTTGTCCATGTGAAGGGGTCCCTTGGAGTATATCGCTTATGAGTTCGTCCTAACTTCTCCAGCAGTGTCCCGGATGTCTTGTTGGTCTAATTTGAATGATTTTCGAGATGGGTGGTAGGTGGCCGTGTTGATGCTGTGTTCGTTTTGGCGGGGTTCCTTCAAGATTTATTCAATAGAGCAATTACCGTCAAGCTTTTTCTTCATACGCTTGGTCAGCGTCCATGTGGTGTATCCATATTGCAGTATTAACCCGACTGCTGCTTGAAAAGAACTGCGTTTTATTTTATCGGATAGGTTTGACTTTCATATGATCGATAGCCTTTCGATAGCTGTCCATGTTTTCGCTAGTCGCGTATTGATGTCATTTTCAATAGATGAGACGCTGCTTCCAAGGTAGGGGAATTTGTCCACACGTTTCACAGAATAACCGTTTAGCGTGGAGATGTCACTTCTTTGATTAAATCAAATGAACTCTGCGTTCACATGGAAGCCTATGCCACCTGCTACCCACTGTAGATTATGCATCAGGGATTTAGCCTGGGCGGGTGTGTTTGCCAGGAGTGACATGTCATCACCGTAATCCGCGTCCATAATAGCCTGCGCGGGGTATTTGTCTCTCTCTCTCTATATATATATATATATATATTATCCAACACTAAGTCGCCGATGATAGGAACGATTCTATTTTCGTATTTTCTTTCTACAAGATCCACGTAATTTAAAATCCAAAAGAGACATCAATGTAAAATAATAATAAATTAAATTACGGTGCAAATAATTTCGTAGAAAAGAAAAACTTTTTAAAAATTACTCATAGTTTTTGTAATATTTATTTCAATGAACCCTATACTTTTAAAATGCTAGACCTGTATCTTCAGGCAAAGAAATAAAAATTATTTCTTTGAAGATGCAGATCTAACATCTTAAAATACATGGTCTGCTGAAAAAAATTTATTACAAAAAATATGAGCAATTTTTAAAGGTTTTTTCTTTTATATATATATATATATATATATATATATATACATATATGATATCTACTATATATATATATATATATATAGTAGATATCATACAATAACTGATGTTTGTACAGCAGCATTGCTTCCAACAAAGCCTTCATCGGATGATGACTCTGGGTTCAGGCATGGTTTCGGGACCGAACAATCATTACCACAAGCCCGGATCGTCCCTGCAGTATCTCACGACACCACCAGACTTTGTCAGATTTTTGTCACTCTATGGGATTTCCATATCCACGCTGATGCAGTTAGAGCCTTATCTTGGATCTCTTCCATGTATTTCCTCTTGTCTGATAGTGGAAGTCCAAGATTAGTCAAGAAAACTGAGGTTGACTTGTCAATGAAACCTCTGCACTCGACTTCGATAGGAAATACGTTTGTTATCCAGCCGTTTCTGACACATTGTTCTCGCAGATCCTCATATTTTTCCAATTTACGCTGATATGCCCAGTCGACATTTTCTTTAAAAGGGACCGTTAACTCAATAACGAAAACTTTTTTTGCTCTAACGAACCAAATGACAATATCTGGATGCTTTGTCGTTAACGCGATTTCAGTTGGAAATATGAAGTTATTTTTAAATCGGTTGCGACTTGCCAGTCCGTGCAGCCCTCAAGCAATGATGGTCTACGCATATTTTTACGTGCAAGTTTCGAAATATTTCCTTCTTTAACGAACTGAATTGCTCTGTTGTTGATAATATTTAGAGCTTTATTGGCAATCTCACGACATATTTTCGAAGCCTCAGCAAAAATCTCCAGGACTTCGTTATGTCTTCAAGTGTAGCTTCTGAGAGCGTACTCACATCCAGTGTGAATATGTTGGAGGCCGGCAGTTTTCCCACATGCTCTGCATCGGTTAGATGTAGTTAACCCTCAAGCACACACACACACACACACACACACACACACATATATATATATACAGATATATCAAATCCCTGCTTTCAATTCTTTTCCCTTTCTCTTTCTTCTGTAAATATTTTATATAATTACTTTTACCACTTTCATTTATAAATTTACTTACTTTTCCCTTTCAACGACCGTTTTTCTACTTTTTTCGAAAAATTTTGATTTAAAGAAATATCAGTTGACATGGGTTTGGTTTGTGATTCAACATTATTTATTCCCATGTTTCGTTTGCTTGTCCATTTTTTCTTTCTTATCTTTCCTCATATTTCCCCGTCTCTCTCTCTCTCTCTCTCTCTCTCTCTCTCTCTCTCTCTCTCTCTCTCTCTTCTATCACCTTATCTCTCATTCTTCCGTTTATTTTCTTTTCTTTTCCTTCCTTTGTCCTTCTTTCTACTTATTCAATATGTTTTTTGGTAATTTTATTAGTTGTACAGATTGTTTTAAACTGTCACATGACATATTTTTGAACACGAACGCTGATTTATTGAGTAAACGGTTATTCCTTTCTCTGTATATATATTTCTTCCTTGTTTTGTATTTTATTTGATATCCATCGGGGATTTAGCATCAAGAGATATCATCCTTCAAACATTAATATTAGATAAAATTTGCGTTTTTGATGAGAATACTTGAAGCCATTTCACTGCGAGCTAATAAATGATGAACATTACCTGCAAATGATGGTTCATTACAACCGAAACGTTAGAACGTTGACATTCTTTTACATTAAACACCTCTTTTGAGGATTACCTTGTTCTTCAATTTTTTTTATCTCTCTTTATATAGAAAATTTGTCATAAGAAAAATTGTAGGTAATTTTTTTTAAAACTAGTTATACGGGCGATCATTAAATACGTTTCCAGACTTTTTTCGTATGGGCACTTTTATTGATAGTACACACATGAAACTCTAGTCCCCTTCGAAGTAATCTCCTCCGGATGCAATGCACTTGTACCGTTCCAACAACTTCTGGAAGGCCCCATCGAAGTCCTCTTGTGTGAGCGTGTCAATGACCTTCGTCACACTCTCTTTCATCTCTTCAACTGTCTCATAACGACAGCCTCTGAGCTTAGGAAATAAGCAAAAGTCACAGGAAGCAAGGTCTGGACTATAGGAAGGGCGAGGAAGTGTCTTGATGCCCATCTTGGTCAAATAGTCTGCGACAAGGATGTAGTTGTGGTCCGGTGTATTGTCCTGGTGGAAATTCTACTGACCGGATTTGAAGAATGCTCACCTCTTCCGACGGAATCTCTTCCTGAACTCCCTTAAAACCTCAACATAGTAACGCTAACCCTAACCCTTTGTCCAATCAACTCTGGTGTTTTGACTTCCTTACTCCTCCTACACTTCTCATCCTCCCTCATAGACTCACTGCGTTCCTTGAATCTCTCATACCACTCCAAAACTGATGCTCAATTCATGCAAGATGGTCGAAAAGCAGCCTGAAGCATTCCATACGTTTATTTTTTCCAAGTTTAAAACAGAATTTTATTGCATATAGTTTTTCTAAAGGGTCCTAACGTCCTGGTTGCATTTTTGAAATTCACCAGCTGTGACAGTCAGGCTTTAGAAGGGTGAATTCAAATTTCTGCTGTAGCTGTTCATTTGAATGTGAAATCATAAAAATTTGTCAGACATCTCATAAGATGTATAGTAATAACAAAGTGAATTTTCAAGAGTCTACGACAATTTTAAATGCCTCTACCAAAAAGAAATATGGAAAATTATTGAAGGCAATAGTATCTCTCTCTCTCTCTCTCTCTCTCTCTCTCTCTCATAAGATGTATAACATACTGAATTTTCTAGAGTCTACGACAATTTTAAATGCCTCGACAAAAAAACGTCTTGAAACTTATTGAAGGCACCACGTAGCTCATTTGTTTGCACACAGTTAAATGTTTTCATGTATCGCTATCAAACACTTATAATTCTATTTCATATTAATCACTTATTTGTCAACAACTGGATGGTTTCAAGTACTTCTATTTAATATCTGTAACTCTATTGATCAAGTATTCCTATGACATACATTACATTGGAATCGTATAAATGACTCATAACCAAAATCTGTTCTGAGAATTCGAGATGAAATCTCAGGACATGAATATATTCAAGATTCAGCACACACTCACACACACACACACACACATATATATATATATATATATATATATATAGTGTGTGTATGTGTGTGTGTGTGTGTGTGTGTGTGTGTGTCCATGCAGCCCTCAAGCAATGATGGTTTACGCATATTTTTATGTGCAAGTTTCGAAATATTTCCTTCTTTAACGAACTGAATTGCTTAATAATATTTAATAGTTAATAATATTTAGAGCTTTATTGGCAATCTCACGACATATTTTCGAAGCCCCAGAAAAAATCTCCAGGACTTAGTTATGTCTTCAAGTGTTGCTTCATAGAGCGTACTCACATCCAATGTGAATATGTTGGAGGCCAGCAGTTTTCCCACATGCTCTGCATCGGTTAAATGTAGTTAACCCTCAAGCACATATATATATATATATATATATATATATATATATATATATATATATATATAGTGTGTGTGTGTGTGTGTGTGTGTGTGTGTGTGTGCACGCGTACTACTGTCACCTACGCAGACCACAGAAATCTCCAAAGAGGGCAGGTCTAATGTTATCAATTCAACACCACAATAAAACTTTTAGAAAGCAGTTGAAAATGCACTAGCGTTTATTGATTGACTTTACATTGAACTTGATTTATTCCAATTATAAGAAGTACCTTTATATTCACTGGTTGACCTATGAATGAATACACTACATCGATTCAAATTTGACACAGTAGACTACAGTCAGTAATAAAACGACATATGATAACCCAGGCAGCTTTATCTTTCTATGGATTGAATTGAAGATCCTTAAGCAGGAACCAGAGGCAAACAGATCGACTCTTACAAATTATATCACCTCAATAATTCTCAAGGTGCCTAACGCTAAGAGCATTTATCATATTCTGAAAAGTGAAAATAGGTTCTAAACATGCCATAAGCCAACTTTTTATTGCCATGTCGTGTTTAATGTACACTTGAAAATAGAATATAAAGATATCCATTTTGTGAAGAAATAGTTTGATTTAGTTGACTTTAATAGCATATCAACCATAGTAGTTGTCTAAATTTCAGAGACGAAGCTTGTTGATTTTTATCATTTAGGATTTTCGGATTATTGTCTTCATCTTTATTGTTATTTATTTCCACAACGTTTCGGTCGATATGTCCTCCGGCCTTCTTCAGGTGTTTGTCAAACTCAGGAACCTTCACGGAACTTCGAACTACGTCCTTTATTAAATCCACGGAGGTCACCTGTTCTGATTCCGTAGGCTATAACCGGGTACAAGTGTTAAGTATTCCTGTATTGTTACTCGCCTGTAATAAGGACTGAACCTGCAACCTCCAAATGATTGTCTCCTTAGAAGCTGAGGGAACCAATGTTACGTCATAACCGTTACGCCATGTGTCCTGCTGGACAATTCAGAGTGAATTTTTGGGACTTGTAAACTTAATGTTCTTACTTGACTAGAATTACTACTATTTTGTATGATTTTTTACCTGTGCTCATATTCAGATTGTTTTTCATTCAGCCTTCTTAATTATTCGTTCCCATATTGTATTCAACTCTATACTTGGTCATTGTAGCCCAACATATATGCTGATTCCTTAAGGCGTCTAATCCTCCAATGTTCAGCCCTATCAATTATTTCAACTTTATCCCATAAGGGCAGATGGTTTCCATTTTCCTTCCATATATGGTCCGCTATACCCGACTTTTCAATATCCCCTCGTACTATTGCCTTCCAAAGTTCTTCTAGCCTTACTTTTAGTGGGCGACCTGTCTCACCTTTGTATATTTTACCACAACTGCAAGGGACGGAGTAAACACAGTTCTTGGTCATGTTGAATTCCGTTGGTGGTTTGACCCGGAAGAGATACCTCCGGAGAGTTGAACCACTTGTGAATACTGTCCTGATGTCATATGGACTACATATCCTTTGGATCCTTTTGGCTAGTCCTTTGACATAGGGCAGACATACCGTGGTGAGTTTTCGGATATCATCCCCCATCCTCCTAGCTAGGTTTCTTGGAGCCAATGTTATGCGCTCTGGGTAGTTGTTACGATGGAGGTTGTGTCTCAGACAAATCATTTCTTCTTGATATGCATCAGTATCGCTACAAATGGTTTTTGCTCGATGTTGTAAACAACGGACTATTTCTTTCTTTACTGTGTATGCATGATGGGAGTTGAAATTGAGGTACTGTCCGGTGATTGTGGGTTTACGGTACACAGATGACCTGAATCTTTGCTCTGTGCGTGTTACTAATACATCGAGGAAGGGTAATTTGTTATCTTGCTCTTTCTCCATAGTGAACTGTATAGATGGTCGGATTGAGTTCACGTGATCAAGTCATATCTGAACATCTTCCTGATGAGGCCAGAGAATGAATGTGTCATCTACGTATCTAAGCCACATAGATGGCTTTAGTGATGTAGATCCTAATGCCGTTTCTTCGAAATATTCCATGTATATGTTAGCCAACACTGGTGACAATGGCGAACCCATAGCCAGTCCTTCTTCTTGTCGGTATAAATCAGATCCCATCCCGAAGTAGGTTGTCTCCACACAGAAGGTCAACATTTCCATTAGATTATCTATCGGGATACAAGTGCGTTCCTCCAGCAAGGGGTCTGCAGCCAGTTTATCCTGCACTACAGCAAGTGTCTCATCAGTAGGTACCTTTGTAAACAGACTCACAACATCCAAACTCACCGTCTGGTTTGAATGAATGGGGGCATCACTGATTCTCTCCACAAAATGGGCCGAGTTCTTAACATATGATGAGGACTTACCAGTTAGTGGGTTGATGATCTCCACAAGGAAGCGGCTCAATGGGTGACATGCTGAACCTCGGTTGCTGACATTAGGTCTCAATGGAATACCATTCTTATGAATTTTTGGAAGGCCATATATGTGTGGTAGCTTACTGTAATGTTGAATTAGCTATCTGTATTTTGCTTGTGGTATGAGATCTTTATTCTTACCCAAGATCTGTGACAGCTTTCTTTCCGTCTTCTCTATTTTTTTATCCTCTACGATTTTCTGTTTTTTTTATTTTCTTTTGCTTCATTTCTTTTCTTTTTCTCTTCTTTATTAAATATTCTTACTATCTATCTATCTATATATACATATATATATATATATATATATATATTTCCATCCTTTACCACTTTCTGTTTCTTTCTTTTCTTTTGCTTTATTTTTTCTTTTTTTTCTTTTCTCTTTCATAATATACCAGTTCGTAACTTTCGACAATAATGACTAAAGTGTCATTGAAAAATATTCAAAGTGAATATAAATAAAAAGTAATCGATGAAAACTATTTGAAAAAGAGGGTCTTGAAACTTTTCAACACTAATTTGACAAAATAAAGACCTTTTATATATATATATATATATATATATATATACACACACGCACACACACAAACACACACACACACACATATATATATATATATATAATTATTTGATTGAACATAATAGACATTTTTTGTCTACATATTTTTTTGTTAATCCTTTAGAATTGTCGGATCGAACTTATGATATTAAGTGGGAACTGGTTGATAAACCTTCCATAATTAGTTATTTCCCAAGTACTTACTACCCAACCTTGGGCCTTCTTCAGGGGAGGATGTATTACAAAGTTATATAACTTTTGTATATACATTACTACTTTGTAAAAATAAGCGTTTATACTGGTGTATTGTGTAGCGTTTATATGTAAATTTGTTTCTATACATAGCGTCAGTAGCAAAAGACATTTAAGTACATTAGCATTGGTTTCAGAATTAATTCGATTAAGTTTGGATTGTATATTGTACATTGTACGTCGTGCGTCGAGAATCTGTTGTTATATTGAGGTTCTTATTCTGTTGTGTTTTCGGTTAGAATTTTCCGAAATTCAGTTTTTGGGAAATAAATAATTATGGAAGGTTTAGCAACCAATTCCCGTCGAATATTATAAGATCGATACAACAATTCTAAAAGATTAACAAAAAAAAATATGTAGACAAAATATGTCTATTATGTTCAATCAAATAATTATATATATATATATATATATACTTCGAAACGATTTACAAAAATGTATGTAGACAAAAAATGTCTTTAATTTTCAATCAAATATGTATCAATGAAGAAGTGCTGTCAATATATATATATATATATATATATATTGTCAGCCACAGTCAGATGTGTTTCGTTCTATTAGAACTCTTCAGTGTGGCTAGACAGGGTAGATTCCCGAAGCTGGGATCGATGCTCCCTACCTCTGTGGGGTTGAGGACTCTAGCGAAGGAAGTAATGGTTGCCACGAGCGTAAAGCAAAGCTCTTCAAATGAATTGAGCTCTCGGTAGCCGTTAAGCGGATATGTAAACAAATACAAATGTGATACATAAGCGTTTAAATTTCCCTCGCTTGCGCTGGTTTCCTCGTGGCTGAGTTGTAGAATCTTAGATTGGTGTTACAGTCAACCAAGATTCGATCCCAGCTTCGGGAATCTAGCCTGTCTAGCCACACTGATGAGTTCTGATAGAACAAAACAGTCTGTCTGTGATTGACAATATATATATATATATATATATGAAAGTAAATATGGATAAAATCCGACAGTATGAAGGTAACAGGAAAAATATAATCCAAATAGGTGAATATATCATGATGTGAAGTCGACGTTAACGTTTCGGTTATAATAACCATCGTCAGGACTTGGATATAAAATAGTTCATGAACTATTTTATATCCAAGTCCTGACGATGGTTATTATAACCGAAACGTTAACGTCGACTTCACATCATGATATATTCACCTATTTGGATTATATTTTTCCTGTTACCTTCATATATATATATATATATATATATAACAAAATTCATATTTAATGAGAACTCTATCGAATATCTAGTACTCTAGAAAAAAAAATATGACAGCGAAATATAAAATAGAGTTTCTCCCCACCTGCTCTCTCTCTCTCCCTCTCTCTCTCTCTCAATCAATGACAGTAAAATAAAGATTACTTTAATTGACTTTCAAGAAAAAAAATCAAGTGTTTATTTTCTTCATCCTATACGCCTTCCTTACGTTGTTGTAGTGTATGTACATGAATTCGAAATTGGTTAATGTTCCCCCTCTTACAGCTGACGAATATACATCATTAAATTAGAGAATTTTAGTGCAAACACAGGAGAAAAGTCATGAAACCAAAGCGGTACAAACGCAGAAGGATTCATATCTCCTAATTATGGGTTAAAAGGTATCACTGCTGTTTAAAAAAGATGCCTTTGGTATTAAACAAGTCACGTAGGTTAATATGCTATTAAACCAAAGAAATCACACACATCTAATTAGAAAAAAATTCTTAGCACAAGGGGTAAATGTGTTTATTCAGTTTCTTTGCTCTTACTGGATTCAAATGTAAGTTTAGTTTGATTTTATGGCATATAAACCATTGTAGGTTATCTAATGCCAAATTCTCTTATTACATATATATTATATATATATGATTTGGTTTGGTTGTATTTTATGGTATATCCATATTTACCAACCCCTCCGCTCAGGTAGGATACGACACAAGGTCAATTTTTAGGCGGAGTTTAACAAGTTTGAATTTAGAGTTTTCCTTCTCCTAGACTAGTTGCCTCACCAAGGCTGAAGAACCTAGTCTGCCCTACTATTTGCCCATAGCTGGAGGGAGAATAATTGGATTCATACCTTTCCCAAGGGTATTAGTGCTATGTGAAATGCAATCAACCATTGTAGGTTATTTAATGCCAAATCCTCTTTATACATTTTTATTAGATATATAGGATTTGGTTTGGTTGGATTTTATGGCATATCAACCATTGTAGGTTATTTAATGCCAATTGGCGACAATAGTCGAGGGTGACCCGAAGGCTCACGATAGCTACTACACCAAGGTGTAAGAGGAGGGCGCAACTCCTTTCCCTGGATTGCTCCATTTTACCCTTAATCCGTAACTTATAAAGCTGAGAGTTACGCAAGGAGGCATCAAGTACTATTTTTGAGTCTTTGGTATGACTTTACCTGGGATTGAACCCAGGTTTCCTGGGCCATTGGTTAACACTCTGAAAATCATGCCAATGTCCGGAAAAATCTAATTCATACATATATATATATATTTTTTTTTTGTATTATGGCCTATGTACCATTGTAGGTTATTTAATGCCAAATTCTTTTTATACATATATATTAAATATATATGATTTGGTTTTATTTGGTTTTATGGCATATCAACCATTGTAGGTTATTTAATGCCAAATTCTTTTTATACATGTATATTAAATATATATGATTTGGTTTTATTTGGTTTTATGGCATATCAACCATTGTAGGTTATTTAATGCCAAATTCTTTTTATACATCTATATTGAATATATATGATTTGGTTTTATTTGGTTTTATGGCATATCAACCATTGTAGGTTATTTATTGCCAAATTCTTTTTATACATATATATTAAATATACATGATTTGGTTTTATTTGGTTTTATGGCATATCAACCATTGTAGGTTATTTAATGCCAAATCCTCTTTATACATATATACTAGATATATATGATTTGGTTTCGTATGGCATATTAACTATAGTAGGTTATTTAAAGTTAAATCCTCTTTATACATATATATATATATTAAATACATATGATTTATAAACACATTATATTGGAAACATTTTAAATTAGCCTAAGCTCATTCTTTTGTACACATTTGAATGGTTAAAACTATTGCTATCTATTTCTAATAATTCTATTCATCATCAGTGATTTGTTTACACACAGTTTAAATATCAAACAATTCAGTTTAACATATGTAATTTGTTTACACTCTGTTTAAATGTCAACCAGTTCTTTTTGACCCATTGATAGGATCCTATTAGGTGCTACCACTCCCGGCCAGAGTAGACCTTTGTGAAATGCCAATGAAAGGTTACTCTGCATTTCCTTAAACTCCAGCATTACTGGAACCTCACCATCAGATTCTTTAATATCATAAACTGGACACTCTTTGGAGGATGGGTCTTACCCTCTGCAGAGATACAGTCAGTGTATTCTACAACCCCAGCCGACGGGGTCATAGGACACTCGTTGGGGGTGTCTTACTCCCCTGCAGATATGCCGCCGATGTATTCTGTAACCCCAAACGACTGGGCCATAGAAAATTTTTGGAGGAGTCTTACCCCTCTGCAAAGATGCAGTCGGTGTATTCTCCAGCCCCAGTCTCTCGGGCCATGTAAGCAAGAACATAAGTGAAAATATGCGATGGTTGCAGAAAACTAAGCTTGTAGTTTTATTCTTCCAAGATATCATGTTAGAGGATAACTATATCAGCTCATCCCTCTTTCGCCCTTAACTACACTCAGTACACTCGGTCCTGTTATTATTCTAATATATATATATATACATATATATATATATATATATATATATATATATATATATATATCGTGTCGTGCGGCTAGCATGGATATCCCTGACCCTCTCTCTCCACGTCTCCCTATCATTCATCGCCTCTGGCAGGTCTTCAGGGTTACATCCCGTATCATTACATAGCTGCTGTATGTATGTTCGGGCTGGTCGTCCTGCTTTTGATTGGCCATATGCGGGGGTCCACAGGAGTACATCACTTACGAGCTCGTCCTTGCTTCTCCAGATATATCCCCTCTGCCATCGCCTGTGAATTTTTTTTTTTTTCACATATAAAACTTCGAGTAAAGCATGTACAAAGTCATCTGAAGAGACGAAGAGTATAGTAATATTCCTCGCCGAAATAAATTTATTATGACAACTTAACTAGGTTTGAGTTTCCATCCGATCACACTATATATGTATATATATATATATATATAAACTTTATCATTGAATCTAAATACGCAAAGACTCATATAATTTTGGAGAAAGAAATTATTGGTAGATTTTAATGGCATATCAAACTATCTAGGGTTATTTTATGCCTTAAATTTGTGAAATTACCTACATTGAACATATATCATTTTATTTTTTGTTTAGGTGTTACCTCGTGTTTGTTTGTTTGTTTGTTTGTTTGTTTGTTTGTAAACCGGTCAATTAATTTTAGAGGCTTTCCACTAAAAGTTTGTACCATAGCCATAATAAACGCCATATGTGAAATGGACATAGAATATTCATAACATATATACATAGAACATAGGAATCTCGAAACACGAAAAACACTTACGACTTCTTAGTTCAGGTACGAAACTTTTTATTACCTTTTTGTTTAAAGGTTCGTCGACATAAGAAGAGAGATACACATTCTTTCTATTCTGGCTTTTACATCTGCCCCCGCCCCCATCTCGTGCAGCGCCCGTAGCGCGCAAATTCGTCAGGCCTCTGCTAGCCCCGAAAGTCGACCCTTCTCGTTTGGTGTCTAGTTCTCAACTCAACTAACTTTCTTCAAAATTCCTTAGATCCTCCGTGCGCTTCCGGTGCGTGACGTCATTTGCACTCTCTCACCCCGTTTCCCATCTGGGCTATTGTGACATCTCTGAGGGACACGTCCGCTCCGTGCGTGCGCGTGAACACCTGCGTTAATGTTGCACCTAAGTAACCCATGCACTGAGCCGAAAGGTTCTCCGCCTAACTAAACCCAAAGGAATAAAACGAAATCTCGCGGCCATTATATTACAAGTGGAAACATTTGAAAGTGGCATGATTGGCATAAAAAATTGTCTTGCGGAACAGAAATATTTGATAACTTGTCTTGGCCTTTCTTCAAAGCTATATATATATATATATATATATGTAATATAATGACCGAGGGATGTCGTTTTATATATCTTTCCTTTAGGTTTAGTTAGGCTGAGAATCTTTTGGGTTCAGTGCATGGGTTAGTTAGGTGCAAACATGAGCGCAGGTGTTCACGCGCGTGCGGAGCGGACATGTCATTCAGAGATGTCACAATAAAAATCCCAGATAGGGGATATGACCAGGGATGTGAGAGACGTCACGCACCGGAAGCATGGGCTGAGATTTGAGAAAAGTTTGTTGAGTTGAATTTTAGCGTCCGAGGAAGACGGTTGACTTTCGGGGCTCGTCGAGGCCTTGCGGCAGGTGTCGCACGTGGTTTGGGGCAGATGGAAAAGTCAGCATAGAAAGAATGTGTATATCTCTCCTTATGTCAAAAAACCTTTAAACTCAGTGGTAATAAAAAGTTTCGTACCTAAACTAAGAAGTGGTAAGTGTTTTTCGTGTTTCGGAATTCCTATGTTATCTATGTGCGTTATGGACATTATGAACGTTTTACGTACTGGTATGAATATGTCTATTTCACGTATTCATGAATGAGTATGGTACATATATATATATATATATATATATATATATATATATATTGATTTCATGTATAAGTGCTGTCTGGATATATAGTCATGAAATCCTTAGTATATAGAAACCGTTTTTGAGGTCAAAGTCTCTTCTTGCTTTTTGCACTGGATGAATTTCGTTCTTAAGAAAGTCAAAGGTTATGCAATATTTTCACGACGTTAGCCCAATTAGACAGCTCCAGTGATTTGGGGATTGTAGAATACACAGACTACATGTCAACCAGTCAAGGGTTATTTTATGCCCAGAGGTTAGGAAACAGGAAACGATCCCTTCTCTTAAATTTAGTTCTGGAGATCTGGGAAGCCTGAGCGGTAGTACCAGTTAGGATCGCATCCGTAAGCCAACTTGATCTGTTTAAAAATTATTCGATTTTCATTGGACCGTATGCAATAAAACAACTATATCAGAAACAACTAAACAAAATTTGTAAATATACACGTAAAATGAATGCGATTCCTTAACATCTAAGTATAAAATATCCTTAGACAGGTTGGCGTCCTGTTAAAATCTATCAGTCAATCACTCATTAAATGAGTGGCCACATAGTAACAGTTGATATCGTAAATAATCACTTTTATGCCATATTAAGCAAAAAATTTGAAAAAATAATCCTCGATCGATCCTCACTATGCGTGATATAATTGCGGCTTTGTGCCAAATTGAAGCTGTGAGACACCTCGCACTTCGTCGTGGTTCGATGGTTAACAAGCTAATCTGATAGACCTATTACTGTTGAATAGTGATTATGGTCCTCATTAGGTGCTCTATACCGGCGGCTTTGCGTCAAATTTGAGCTAAGAAACACCTCGTACTTAGTCAACGTGTAAAGGTTAACAAGCTAGTCTCACAGGCCAATTACTACTGAGTTGGGAGTTCGATTCGCACTGGGTGCCCTATAATTGTGGTCTTGTACCAAAATCAAGCTGAGAGACACCTTCACTCCCTCGTTGTGTTATGGTTAACAAGCTTATCTCGCAGATCAATCACTTCAAAGTAGTGAGTCTTATCCTCACTGGGTATTCCCTTCTTGCGGCCTTGTGCCACATTTAAGCTGAGAAACACCTCTCACTTCGTTGTGATGTAGTGGTTAACAAACTGGTTTCAAAGCCCAACTACTACAGAGTTTGATCTTCACTGAGTGCCCTATACTTGCGGCCTTGTGCTAAATTTGAGCCGAGAGACACCTCGTACTTTGTCGTTGTGTAATGGTTAACTAGCAAATCTCACGGACCAATCACATTTGTTTAGTGAATTTGATCCTCACTGGGAGCCCTTTACTTGCTGCCTTGTGCCAAATTTAAGCGGAGAGATACTTTTCACTTCGTTGTGGTGTGATGGATAACCAGCTAGTCTCACAGACCCAACATTACTGAGTAGTTAGTTTGATCCGCATTGAGTGCCTTGTAATTGCAGCCTCTTACCATTTTTAGACGGTTATTCAGTTTTTAAAATCCCTTTTTTTCGTGTGGAAAGCATCTTTTAGCAAAGTTAAGCACTGCCTGGTCAATATCTAACTGAATAACGACCAAGTTGCAGCTGCTATTGTAAACAAATTGAGGTTTGTGTGCCATTCTAAGCAAATCATGATAAGAAAATAACAGTACCACTCTCAAAGAATAAGGAATCGAACAGACTGGATTCTGAAGATATAAAGTTCCAGTTTTTTCAGGGACAAAAAATTAAAGATGTGGAAGGCAAAAAAGAAATTGAAAGCTTAAATAGCTATCAGCATTTGAGAAGCCATTTTTTTTCTTCCATTTTTTCCCCTTTTTGTTTCTTTTTTACAAAATCATTTCGTTTAGAGACAGGAAGGAATCAAGCCCATACCCTTGATAGGCATCTGTCAAATTCAGCTGGAGATAAAGGGAAGTTTTCCACAGTCTTAGATGATACCCCTCAGGAGAGGAGGGTAGCATCCAATAAAATATTTCTTGAAAAAGGAAATAAGGGAAAAAGACAAAATATACATACGATCACAAATGTTCTTTGGAGAGATGAATCAAAATTTGAAATCTTCATTATTTAAACGTCACAAATAGAAGAGGAGTCGAGCAATATAGATAAAGAATAGAGAAAACCTCTCAACTAATAATAATAATAATAATTATAATAACCAGAAATGGGAAGAAAGTAACTGTATGGATCTGTCAAGCGACCAACTAGCGAAATCTCACAGAGGACAAGGACATGGTTACAAAAGGGGGAAACTTAAGAGATAAATTGAATCACTTCTGAGAGCAGCACAAAATGCAATAAGGACCAATTCAAGAGAAAATCGATTATACGCTAAAGAATAGAAACGGTAGATTATATGTTGACAAAGACGAAACCATTAATCACATTATAAGCGAATGTAGCAAACTAGCAAAAAGGGAGTATAAGACTAAACACGATTGGGTGAGGAAGGTGATTCACTGGAAATTGTGCAAGAAACTGAAATTTATCCATACTGCCAAATAGTATATGAAAAAAACATAATCCGTCCTTATGATTGAGACACATTCACTTCTCTGGGATTTTGAGGTACAAACAGATCATCCAATTCCGGCTAGAAGACCAGACCTTGTAACTGTCAACAAAAAAAAAAAAGAGAACCAGCCGACTTGTAGCCTTTGCCATCCTGGCGAACTACAGGGAGAAAATAAAGAAAAAACCAAAAGGGAAACAAATACTTAGACCTTGACAGAGAACTGCAAGCTTGAATAAAAGAATGTCTGAGAATATTCAAAATATCTGACAACGTCATAAACATTACGAAAGCTATGGACAACTAGCAATGATGCCACTTGCAACAAGGACACTGATGATCGTTATGACCGGTTATTAAGGGTCAATAAATAAATAACTTAACACGGAGATATGAGTGGCACGCAAATATATCCAATAGTCTCTGAGGAGCGTTCCTTGGTTCAACGTACACGAAGACAGGCAAGGTGCAACTACGGCTGCTGCTGCTGCTGCTCTCCCTCTACTCTATCAGCTTAGTAATTTACAAAGCTCTTTGCTTCGATGTGGCACAAGGCCGAATGAATGGAGCGCCCAATGAGACTCGAACTCACTCGTTTAGGTCTGCTAGTTCAGCTTGCTAACCGTTACACCACCAGAGGTGCCCCTGCTCTATCAGTTTAGTTCTTAGTTAATATTCTCTTTGGATAAGTCCATTATTCAGGTTATAGGTTATTTACCTACAACAATGATTATACACAAATTTTTTTTTCGGGCGAATCACCAAAGGTTACAAAGTCGAAAGAAAAAAACAAACTTTCTAATATGGATGATATTAAGATATTTCCAAAAATGAAAAGAACTAAATATGATTATACAAACTATTAGTGGCCCCGTCGGTAGGGGCAGTAGAATACACCGACTTGATCAGTGCAGAAGAGTAAAACTCCCCAAACGAGTGGCCAAGACGGTTTGGGCAAAAATATGAACCGACTGCATTTCTGCATAGGGGTAAGATTCCCCCAACAAGTGTCCTGGTAATGTGACACGAAACAATCGGATGGCGAGGTATCAGTAATGATGGAACTTTGGGGATTGCAATGTACGCCTTAATTGCCATCGCTCCTGGGTCCTCTATGGCTCGGAGTAGTTAGCATCTGATAGGGTCGTATGTATGGGTCAAAGAGAAATAAACTGCCTTCTCATGCTAAACTGAATTGTTTGAAATAGAACTTTTGACATTTAACTGTGTGGAAATAAATGTCTAATGTTTAATTGAACTGTTGGTGATATATGGCAATATTTGGAAGCGTTTAACTTTTTGATTAAATTTAATGGCTTGAAATAGAACTGTTCTTGACGTTTAAACTATGTACTTATGCTAAACTGAATTGTTTAAAAATAGAACTGTTCATATGTATAAATATGGATTTGCCATTAGATAACCCACAATGGTTGATATGTCATAAAACCAAACCAAATCAAACCAAACTATTAGAATCTTCTGCTAAGATATTGGAATGGAATTTAGTACTGCTTATAGTGAAATAGAAAAGGAGAAACAACTGAAATAGAAATGCCCAATCAGGAAAAGATTTTTTAAATGTGTGAAAATGAAAACTGCAAATATCTGGGCAGAATAGAAGTGGTTACCATCAGGCATGCGGAAATGAAAGAAACTGTTAGAAAGGAATACCTCAGAAGAACCAGAAAACTTGCAGAAGCCAAATCAACAGAATGAAAATATGGGACGTCTCCCTTGTAAAAAAAAACTCTGGATACTTCTTGAACTGGACAAAGAAGGAAGGAAAAAACAAGGATATTGATGATTATACACAAAATTTGACACCCAAGAAATGACATCTACTGACTCTATGTAACAAAAAAAAAGAAAGAGGGGAGTAAGATATAATGATTAAAACAACTAGTGACAGCACCCACAACAGCAAAATAAAAACAAAAAATATGGAAAACAAAATGGGAAGAAAAAGATTTAAAAAAAAAAAGATAAAGTTAAACATGAGATGACCAGGAGATGGTTTCAAAATTGTAGGTAATAAGGGCCTAATCAAGGCTCAAGATCTCAGTTTGGTTTATAACCAATAAGTCAAGTGGGGAATGTGTGGATTCATGCCTTTTTAAAAGCAATAGTACGAAGCGAAATAAAAACCGTTTTGTCTAGAATTGGAATTTGCCGAGATCATTTTTTAATCATTTGGCTATGGGTATTTTATAAATAACACTGGTTTACAAAAATACATTTTTGGTCTGAGGCAAGAATGGGGATAGGTGTTTTTTGTTAATTTGGGTGTGTTGAATTTAAATTTATAAATAGTTTTGCTCTATTACCTCTAGTTTTCTGGCTTTTACATAGTCTCATTTTAGTATAAACAGAGAATATATGTGCATATTTCAAGAGTTGCAGCAGCTTATAACAGATAAAACAGGATAGATAAAGAACACTGATTGAATCAATATACTTGGATGACACAATTACATAGTTCATAGTACCACAGACAGTCAAAAGAGTGTTTTCTTAGAAGATCTGGTGTATTTTGCTCTTCAAAAGCAGTATCCTTCAGCACTTCTCGGATCTGAGGTCCGACAAAGATGCCCTCTTTGGGCTGAGCAGCACTAAGACCTGGGAACACAGTAGACAAGTGTTGGAAGGCAGCACCATTTTTGTGTAACGCCTTCACGAAATTTTTCATCAAACCAAGGTTGATGTGAAGAGGAAGAAGCACCTTATTCATGTCCACCAGAGGATTCTCCTTGAGGCTGTGTTCGCCAGAAACAAAAGGGCTTCTAGACCCCCAGTCTTTCAGCTTGTAATGCTGGGATACAGATCGACTATCCCAGAGACAGAGAAAACAACAGTACTTTGTTTGTGAAGCTCGCTTGCATACCCATAAGAAGACCTATGACCTTATTTGTTCCGATTCCTGATCTTCTGGCGTGATTCAGTGTGGCTCATTGCCACTTGTTCCTGAATATGTAGACTCAATATCTTCCAAAGATATTGAATCGGCAGAATCCACCCTTGAAGGCATTTTTTCATCTGATGAGGAAAGAAGATCCTTATTTACTGGAGGTGTGGGTACAGGAAGATAATCTGAATGGGGAACGGGTCTCATAGCAGATCGAAGGTTGGGATATTTGATCTTTTTCCTGATGCATTGAGACCAGTTATATTAGTTAAACAAAAATAACAATCATCTGCGTGGTTTCGCGGCTCTCTCCAAATCATCGGGACTGCAAAGTTGAAAGCCGCTTTCTTGCCATTAAACCATGCAGTTAGTCCATTGTAGCAGGGTTTACAACCGATGTGTAGAGCCCAAGACTTGTCCTGATCTCCAATTTTACAGTCAAAGTAGTGAAAGTAGGCGGTTCTGAGAAGGGAAGTGATGGTTCGACGCTGTGCAACTGTTATGAAGTCACCACACACGTAGCAGAAAGAATTGGCCTTTTGAGGCATCCTCGACATTTTGACGTGCTTGAAGCCATTGGAGAATCTGAAAATATAACAAAGTAAAACTAAATGTGCATTTGAAAATGTAATACTAATATTTAGTAACCCAAAAGATGTGTAACACGATAGTTGAGGGACACCAACCTCCTGCACCGCCTGCGAGACAACCTCTTCCAATGATTGCCAGATTGTGGATTGAGACCTGCTTCCTTAACTGTCAAAATCTGTCTTGATATATATATATATATATATATATATATATATATATATATATATATATATATATAATGTAATGCTATCACATTTAGTGCATAATAACTAAAAAATAAGCCATAAGTCTCACAATATTATAATTGACCCTGAATTCATATACGCCTTTATGTATCGTATATGCACAAGATGCACACT
>OY757941.1:16309462-16324462 GCA_963585895.1 Sepioteuthis lessoniana
ATACATTTTTACATTAAATTAGACATTTAGACTGCATAAATGAATGAATAAATAAATATATATAATCAACATATGTATAGAATATATATATATATATATATATATATATATATATATATATATATATATATATATTTAAGATATAATCATCCAAAATTTTTGTTATATTATTAGCCTAAATATTGAGATATTTACTGATTAACTCAATTGATACGAATTCCCATTTTATATGATAACTTGCAGAAATTCAATAAACTCAATTGTAACTATTAAATTACGTAATCATTATTGTAAATATGTTACGATTGTTTTAATAAGCAATCAAATAATTGATTTGGATTAAATTTTTTTTAAAAATAGAATTAAGATAATACAATTAGGTTTTCGGAATTGAGTTTTTCATATACAGAATATATCAAAAAGCACAGAAATTATTTTTTTTAAATAAGATTGTTTATAAATTTAAGTAAAGTTTACTACAACACTGGACACTAACAGGCTTATATTTAATTCAGAATCTGCTGGATTAATATATTGTGTAAGTATAGTAAGGTTATTTCTTTAGATTGATTCATAATTACTTAACTGTATAACTTAAGGTAAAATGTATTCCTGGTATAACTGGATAACTTAAGGTAAAATTGTTGCATTGTCATCTGCTGATTCATGCAGAAATATACATATATATACTGGATACACACCGACGCAATGATAAACGACGCTCGCAGTAATAAAGGACGCAGGAAGGAAGACGCAGGAAGACCTCTTTAACAATATTTTACCTCTCACTTTATTGCAAGGGTTCGAAAGGGTTGTTCAAGGTTTGCGTGTGAGAGGGTGTTGGAGACCGAACATAAACTGTAATATCTTGACCCCACTGTGCTGTTCAACCGGAGGTCTAGGGCTCACTCTGCTGGATGCTGGCTTTCTTTTTTGCATCTTATCAGCATCTTCTCTGGACCCCAAACTCCATCGGGGTTTCCGAGGGCCCCTCGGTCGGGTGTGGCTTTCCCTACCACATCTAGTCTCTCGCTGTCTTGAATTCTACTGACAACTGCTCTGGCACCCAACTGGCTCGTCGAACTCAACTACGTTATATAATAATTCAACGCCCACACAATTGCCCACTGGATCTTTGAAATCAATGTTTCATCGTCATCAAGTGGAAATAACTGTTATGCAGTTCACAGGTCATTCTCTTCCGGTGCATCACTCTGTAGTGGCACATTGGGACCTTCACCTTGTCCCATATTATGAGCCTTAATCCGCCCACGCGATCTCTTTCGATTACTGGCCATTGGAATGTGTCACTTCCTTCCGGTGCATCACCTTGGAATAGCATTTTTTGGGCCGGGTCGAAGGTCAAAACATAACAAAATGTATTCCTGGTATAACTGTATAACTTAAGGTAAAATATATTCCTGGTATAACTGTATAACTTAAGGTAAAATGTATTCCTGGTATAACAGTAAAAATGTCATGAAATCTTGTATTCCATCTGAGGAAACGATATTAAAAAACGGCTGTTGAAATAAATTTATCATAGATCATATCCGGTAAGTTTAACTTTATATATATATATATATATATATGGTCGAAAGCGAGAAGTTTTCAGCATGAAGGAAATACACGCGGAACCACCTTTCCCGTGTGATTACGTAAAAAACGGTTACTGTAAACGCGTAATAACATCAACCGCCGAAAGTAAAGGCTTTTTTTTAAATCACAAAATGCACTCTGAAAATTAAGATTAACGTCCAATGTAGTCTCTGCTCTTAATTGATCTGTCGTGTATATATTATATATATATATATATATATATATAATTCTCTTCATACGCTGTCCGATAGTAAAAGCTGCTTGGTAGCGCCAGGAGTGGCAGTACCGCCTTGAGCTACCGAAACTGTGTTATCACCCCTGGTTGGCGGTTGATGAGGATATGGTATCGCAGGTGCTTTCACACGTGGTATGATGAAAAAAAATTAAAAATTAAATTTTTTTTTTAAATTAAAAAAAAAAAAAAATATATATATATTATATATATATATATATATATATGTGTGTGTGTGTGTGTGTTTGTGTGTGTGTTATCAGTTCATTGGGTCTACTGGGTAGAGTGTTCGCCAATGATCCGGGAGACCTTGGTTCAATCCCAGGTGGAGTCATACCAAAGATTTTAAAAATGGTAGTTGTTACCCTCCTTGCTTAACACTCAGCAATATAAGGTACGTATCAAGGGTCAAATGGAGCAATCCAGTGAAAGGGGTAGCGCCCTCCCCTACACCTCAATATCGTAGCAATTAAAAAGTGAGCCCTCTGGTCACCCTCTTCTTCGGTCGCTAATTTTACTTTACTTTATATTATGTTAAATTATATGAAGAAAGCAGAAAAACTGTATAATCCAAATAGGTGAATTTATAGTGATTTAAAATCGATATTAAACGTTTCGTTTTCAATTAGCATTATCAGGACTTTATTATCAGGAAATAGTTCACACAGCAATGGATGCTTCTTGAATTAACACAGCGTTCTTAATTTAAAAGTACTAAGTGTGTATTTAATACTTTTAAATTAAAAACGCGATGTGCACGTTTGAATCTTTCCGTTGTATACATTTTATTTGCTCCTGTTATTCCGACAAGCATCCATCGCTTCGTGAAGAATTTTCCAGATATCAAAATCCTGATGATGGTTATTGAAACCGAAACGTTTAACGTCGACTTTACATCCCCCCAAAAAATTCACCGATTTGGATTATACTGTTTTTCTACTTTCTTCATACTGTAGGATTTAGATCCATATTTGCATTCATATATATATATATTATATATATATATGTTATGAAAGAGCCGAGGGATTTCGGTTCATGCCTTTGAGTTTAGTTAGGCTAAGAACCTTTCGGCTCAGCACATGGGTTGGTTGGGTGTAAAATTGAAGAAGGTGTTAACGCGGGTGCGCGCGAGCGGATGGGGATGTCACTCAGATGTCATAACAGTCCGAGACGATACTGGGTGACAAGGTGCGGGTGACGTCACGCACCGGAAGCACGCGGAAGTTTGTGTGAGAATTTGAAGAAAATGAGAGTCGGGTTTTGGACGCCGAACGAGAAGGATCGATTTTGGAGCTCGCAGGCGCGAGGCGAACTAGCGCCCTATGAGGGGCCGCTCGAGTTGGGGGCCAAATGAATAAGACAGCATAGAAGATTGTGTCTCTCCTCCTTACGTCGAAACCTTTAACTCAAAGTTAATAAAAAGGTTTTGTACCCGAACAAGAAGTAGTTACGTGTTTTTGAGATTCCTGTTCTTTATATATTCTATCGTTATGAAGATTACATGTCTATTTCGCACATGGCCATATTCGTGTATATGGCGACGCAACATAGACATATTTGGTGCCAGAACTTGGGCATATCGTTCATGATATGGTTTTCGATTGGGTTACCATGGTTCCACGAAGACGATCAGAGAAGCGGCTAAGAACAAGGAGGAATCTTTTTCCGAGCGGCTTGTTCAGGCGATCGAGGGAGAGAGAGAGAAAAGGCCCCAGAAAATAAGAAACAAGGAAAAGAGACCAAAAACACGAAGAACAAATTCGGCGCCCCCAGAAAGAAAAAGGAAAATGTCCAGCACCGAAAAAAGAAGAACAGCGCAACCCCAAAAAGAAAAGAAAAAAAAGGCGTGAAAAGAAAAGTAAAAAAAAGAAGTAACATAACTCAACTCCAAGAAAAAAAAAAGGCATGAAGAAAAGAAAAAGAATAAGAAGGTATTTGCTCATTTACGTCTGTCATAGTTTAATTTACGAATAGAGTTTGAATGGTTGTGGAGGATAGATTTGGAAATAATTCTAAAATTTAAAAGAAAAAAAAAGAAAGAAAAATCGTTGGTAGCATAGAAAATTATGATTACTACTGTATGTGACTTAGTACTGTGGTGGGAGGAGAGAAAGAAAGAGTAACAGAGAAATAAGCTCGCAGTGACAGAGAAGAAAGAAAGGTAGTCGCTGTGGGGACAGAGGATTGTGTTGCGCTCATGATTGACAGATAGTAAACAATATTTTGTAAAGAAATTTTATAGTAATAACGTATTTTTATGAAGGGATTTTACGATAGACGGGGTCGTTGTAGGTGAAGTTTGTAGTAAATAACGTTTTTATGAATGAAAACTTGTAACTTGTTGGTGGTCCGGGCTAATAATATTCGGAGATTAGAATTTTGATTCGAGACCTTGGAGATTTCGCTCATCGATGGGATTGCCGGAAAAATTTCGCATATCTGTAGTTAGGACTTTTGGGACAGGTTACGATGTTGGAGAATCGATATTTTGAGCGCTGAAGAAATCAGGCCAGGTTTTTGTTTAAGTAGTCGAATCCGAAAGAGTCGGAGTCACGTTTGGAATATTTCGGACGTTCCGTTGTCCGTATCGACTGGAAAATTGTTTCATATCTCGCTGGAGAGGCAGATCAACGAAGAGACGGATGTTTATTGTGTCTGACAGGGCAGACGGTTATTTTGTGAGTTCCCCGCTGGAGTGGGACTGTGAGGTTTTGTTGAGGAAGATGTTCGGAAAAATATGGGTTTGGAGATTAGTTATTTAAGATATGCGCAGAGTTCTGGGGATCTCATTGGATGTGTTTGGAAAATTCGCAGACTTTATTTTGTGTCGAGGGAGAAATTTTATTGTGTGAGCTGATAAAGGTTTGGGTGATTTAGAAAAGAACACCCGGTATTTTAAGGGCGAAAGAAAGACAGAAGATAAAGAAGAAGAGTACTCGTAAGCTGTTGAAAAGATGTAAGATAGACCGTTTGACGGTGGTCAAAAGTTGGAAAAAACGGGGAAACATGTATCTTGGTTTGATTACGAGCTATGCTTGGTTGTGGAAGGTTAAAATGTGTACATTAATTAATGGCAGATATTACGTGAGAAGGAGATATTAAGTTAGCAGTAATAAGTACGGACGTAGAAGGAAGGCAAAAATGCAAAATACAAAATGAGCAATTGACCTGAGATTTAAAAAATTTTTTTTTTAAAATATGAAAATAAGAGAACAAATTAAAGACTGAAAAAATATACATGCCGAACGAGTGACTGGGCCAATGAGCCGGTTACAACTACTAATATACTGTGTCTCAGTATACATGGAACGTGACTGCTTATAGGGTGTCTCAATATACATGGTACCCAAGTGACTGCTAATATACGGTGTCTCAATATACATGGAAAACATGTGACTACTAATAACTCTAATAATAATGTTGTGTACTTTTTTGTTTCAGGTTTGAAAATAGGGTATTATAACAGCTATTAATCCTCAATCACAATGCCTCGGACAAGCGAAGAAAACATTTTGTGTCACTACTTATTTTGGTATGACGCGACCTCGGATTGAACCCAGCTCTCCCGAATCATTGCCGAACATTTTACCCACTATAACCCTAAAAGGTGCCCGTGGTGTAATTGTTATCGTCGTAGGAAATGAACACGGCGACACAAGTTCAAATCCTGGACGAGACTGATTACATTTCACATAGCACTAATACCCTTGGGAAAGGTATGAATCCAATTATTCTCCCTCCAGCTATGGGTAAAATGTAAAACAGACTAGGTTCTTCAGCCTTGATGAGCCAACTAGTCTAGGAGAAGGAAAACTCTGAATTCAAACCTGTTAAACTCCGCTTAAAAATTGACCTTGTGTCATATCCTGCCCGAGCGGGGGGGGGGGGGTAAATAGGATAACCCTAAAAGGTTAATATGCCAAAAAACCAAACCAAACCGAATCATATATATCTAATATATATGTATAAAGAGGATTTGGCTATAAATAACATTCAAAGTTTGATGACACAAAACCCGACTTATCCTTTAGAGTCATGTATAGTTGTTTTGTAAGAGGTTGTGTTTTTTTTTTCAGTTGTACACAGTCCTATCAAATATGAATGATTGTTAAACACATAGATAGGATTCTCTCAGTTCCGGATACCGATCCCGGCCAGTGTGGATCTGGGAGTTATGCCTATGAAAGAGTACTCCTGACTTCCCAGATCTCTAAAACTTAAGCTTCATCATCAGGTTCTGATCAAAACCCTTCTTAGGACATTTTTTTTCTATCTCTTTTTTTCCTTCCTTAAATGAGATTCAGTTAGCGTATCTCAGCCGACTGCTTGGAATGAAATAAAGAAAGTATGGATAAAGGGAGAAAGAGACTAACAGATACATAGATATGAAAATCTTCTGATAAAAAGGTAGACGCTGTATTTAGGAATCAATAAATATATGATTAGACGAAAATAGATAGATACCACAAGGTAAAAACATACTGAAAGAGATCGATAGATATGTATGATATAATTAGACTGGGATGAATCGATATATATATATATATATATATATATATATATATATATATACATATATATATATATATATATATATATATATATATATATATATATATATATATATATATATATATTAAGGGTAGTGTCCAATACAAAACGATTAAGCTGATTAATATAATATGATCAGGTTTGGATAGAAACAATAGAGAAAGAAAACAAACAAGTTTAGGTATTTGCTAAACGAGTGGGACGATAAAAGATCTGCCTGTATCTCAGAATGTATGAAAGAATCGGAGACTGTAAATAATGAGGACTCTACATGAGCTGTTGATAAGTGTGTAAAAAGAGGAAACGAAGAGATGTAGACATATGGCAATTTCAGTCAATCGAATCACTCAACTTGTTTGTCGGGAGTAACTTTTAATTTAATCACTACGTAACTTAGAAAGCATAGCTCTAACAATTTAGCGAATAATAATATTAAACATTTTTTTTTTATCTGAAGACTTAATAAATACAGGCTGTTTTTAAGATGTAAATATCTGTGTATCTACATAGACAAGGCAATTGCTCAGTCGGCTGGGACTGGAGAATACACCGACTGCTTCTATGCAGAGGGGTAAGATTCCTCTAACGAGTGTCCTGGATATGACACTAAACAATCTGATGGGGAGGTTCCAGTAATGTGGGAGGTTTGGGAAATGCAGAGTACTCCTTCATTGCCATCACTCCCAGGTCCACTCAGTCCTGGAATGTTAGCACTTGATAGGGTCCTGTCTATGGGTTATATAGAACTGAACTATGTTCTTGTGCTGAACTAAAATTCTTCAAATAGAATTGTTTTGACATTTAAATATCGTTCTTCAATTAAACTGTGTACTTATGGTAAACTGAATAGTTTAAAAGAGAACTCTTTTGACATTTAAAATGCGTACTTTTGCTAAAGTGAATTGTTTGAAATTGAATCGTTTTCCTATGCTAATGTGAATTGTTTGAAGTAGAACAGTTTTTTGACATTGAAACTGTAATTGCGCTGAACTGAATTTTTTGAAATAAAACTGCTTGACTAAACTAAGCAGCTTGAAATAGGAATGTTTTTGACAATTAAACTGTACTCATACTAAACTGAATTGTTTGAAATCATCATCATCATCATCATATCGTGCTGGCAGCACGGATATCCCTGACCCTCTCTCGCCACTCCTCCCTATCGTTCATCGCCCTAGGCAGGTCTTCAGGACAACAACCTGTATCCTCACATAGCTGCTGAATGTACGTTCGTGCTGGTCGTCCTGCTTTTGCGCGGCCATGTGTGGGGATCCATAAGAGTACATCTCTTATGAGTTCATCTCTGCTTCTCCAGCAATGTCCTGCATGTCTGGTTCGCCTAACTTGAATAGTTTTCGTGATAGGGGGCAGGTGGCCGTAGAACTGTTTATTTGTATAAAAATGGATTTGGTACTAAATAACTTACAAAGATTGATAAGCCATTAAACCCAAACAAAAAAACAAACGATAGGCCAGACAAATGAAACCAAACATGTTGAGTATATAAGATTATTCATCAAAATTGAGGAAAACTAACGTTTGCTGATTTCATGAAGGATTTCTCAATTTTTCACATTTTTCCCCATGCGTACTTCTTGGAGATACTTTTACTTTCGGTGAGCCACTCTTGAGCTGAACTGTCATAGGGATTCTCTTTGCCCAAATTTGAACAGCATGTACGTCGACTTTGCCATCCATATGAAATATAGCCTCATCACTGAAAACAAGAGTTGATTCAAATCATGTTTCTTTTCTGTTACATATCGACACAGAATTGCCCTGCACTCTTGTTTATCATGTCTTTTAGGCATGAACAAGCTCCAGCTTGTTATATGTCACTCGTAACCATTTTTTTTATTTGACGACGGAGGAATCTTTGTTTCCAGACTTGTTTTTATTGACTTCCTGGAACTTTGCAAAAATGCTTCCCGAACCTACTCGACCATATCTCTTCCGATACTGGTGATCATCAAGATCCTTTTGTCCAGTACAGACAGCCTTCATTCTTCAACCTTCTTGCCCAAACCTGAAGTTCAGTTGGTTTGGTTGGTTCTTTGTTTAATGGCATATCAACTCTTTTCAGGTTATTAATCCCAAAGCCATTCTCCTAGAAGAACATTAGTGGTACTATTTAACCCATAGCTGGGAGGATAAGGGGGTTCATACTTTTCCCAAGGTATTTGCCCGAAAGTGAACGTTATAGCGCGACTGGAGTACGAACTCGCGTAATACGATTCCGCAGTCCATCGCTTTAACCATTACACCACGAGGACACCCCCCTAAGTTCAGTTGGTGTATTTTAGCAAATTCTCTCATAGATGCATGCTGCATTACTCTGATTTTTTTTTGGTGGGAAAGGGGTTCTTTAGCTTTTTTTTAAAAATTATTTTTCACTTTTTATTTATTTATCTATTTTTTGACATATCAAACTTTGAGGGTTATTTATTGTCGAACCCGTCCTTATTAAAGAAAAGTAGTTTTACCATTCTACCTTTAGGTTTTTTTATTTTTCTTGTTTTTCTCTTTTATTTTTACATATTAAACTTTGTGGTTTATTCATTGACGAATCCACCATTATAAAAGAATAGTAGTTTTACTACTATAACCAGGCCAGTGGTACGAATGTATAGAGTGGTTGCCAATGGTCCAGGAGACCGGGGTTCAATCCTAGGTCGAGTCATACCAAAGACTCAAAAAATGGTATTTGATATCGCCTTGGTTAACTCTCAGCATTATAAGTTACGTATCAAGGGTAAAATGGAGCTGAGACATTCCATACATCTCAAATGATGTCAATATTTTTAGAACACCTTGTACATCTCATATGTAATCAAAATTTCGGAAACACCTTTTACAACTTAAATGAAACCAATGTTTCTGAAACACAATGTAAATCTCAAAAGATATCAATGTTTTTGAGATACAATGTACATCTTAAATATCTACGTTTTTGAAATACACTCAACATCTCAAATGTTTGCTTGTTATTTAATGGCATATTAACCTTCTCCGGTTATTTAATGCCAAAACCATCCTTTTAGAAGGACAGTAGTAGTACTATTTAACCCATAGCTGGGAGGATAAGGGGGTTCATGCCTTTCCCAAGGGTATTTGTTCGAAAGTGAACGTAATAGCGCGACTGGAGTTTGAACTCGCGTACTACAATTCTTCAGTCTAGCGCTATCAACATTACACCACGGTGACACCCCCATCTCAAATGATATCAATGGTTCGTGAACACCGTGTGCATCACACACAACATCATCTAAAACCTGGTATTACTGAAACACTCTGAATATCTCAAGTATTATCAATAAAACACCCGGTATATCTAAAACGTGATCAATGTTTTTTGAAACACCCAGTACATCTCAGATGATATCACATTTTTCTGATACACCGAGTACATCTTAAATGATTCCAATATTCCTGAAACATTCGCTACAACTCAAGTGATATCGATATTTCCGAAACTCTCGGCACATCTCAAAATATGTCAATGTTTCATAAACATCCAGTACATCTAAAATTATATAATTTTTTTATAAACACTCAGTCCATGTCTAATGATACTAATGTTTGACTATACACCTTGTACATTTCAAATGATACTAACGCCTGTCAAACACCCTGAACATCTCAGATGATATCAATTTTTCTTAAACACATTGTCTTATTTACTATATGAATTGTGATAATTGATTGCATGAAAATTATTTTATCAATGTAACATACCCATGATACGGATATGTGAAACGTACATCGTAAGTGATGTACTCCTATGGACCCCCGCATATGGCCAATCAAAAGCAGGACGACCAGCTCGAACATTCATACAGCAGCTATGTGATGATACGGGATGTAACCCTGAAGACCTGCCGAAGGCGATGAATGATAGGGAGACGTGGAGAGAGAGGGTCAGGGATATCCGTGCTAGCCGCACGTCATGATGATGATGACATAGAATGTTCATAACATATATACATAGAACATAGGAATTCCGAAACGCGAAAAACACTTACGACTTCTTAGTTCAGGTACAAAACTTTTTATTACCTTTGAGTTTAAAGGTTCTTCGACATAAGGAGAGAGATTTACATTCTTTCTATTCTGGCTTTTCCTTCTGCCCCCCCCCCCCACCTATCTCGTGCGGCGCCCCTAGCGTGAAAATTCGTCTTGCCTCTGCGAGCCCCGAAAGTCGACCCTTCTCGTTCGGTGTCTAGTTCTCAAATCAACTGACTTTTTCAAAATCCCCAAAATCCTCCGCGCGCGCTTCCGGTGCATGACGTCATTCATATCCACTGGTCAACCTTTCTGTCTTGGATTTTTATTTTGACATCTGTGAACGACACATCCTCCCCGCGCGCGCGTCAACATCTGTGCTCAAGTTTGCACCTAACTAACCCATGTGCTGAGCCGAAAGGTTCTCAGCCTAACTAAACCCAAAGGCAAGTTATATAAAACGAAATCCCTTGGCCATTATATTACATCAAAAAGTGCATGTATATCTATTTTACTAACCCCTTCTGTTGTATAGACATAATTTTTAGTAATGTCCGTAATAATAATGCAGATACAAACACACAGCACAAATGCAGGCGGACTCTGTTGTTCAGGTACGAAAGCATTTATCAACTTCTTGACTTCGGCTCTTCGACACAAGGAGAGAGACAATTCTTAAAAGTCTTTGCTAACCCTAGAATCTCTGACCCCAATGCGCGGTGCATCTTGTGATGTCTAAGATCTCTGTCGGTAGAGGTCCGAAAAACTCCAACAACATCTTCAACTAGATGGACGAATCCCCAACTCTCTACTCAATGACAGAGAACTCAATTCTCTGCCTACATGGTCCAATCTCAAATCTCAACTGCCTCTTTTTTAAAATCGTCAAATTCTCAGGACCATCTCTTCTGGGCATGACATCATCTACACTCCAGCCTCATTTCCTGTCTGGGGTTTATTATGACAATGGTGATTGTTATACCCTTCGCGCGCGAGCGTAAAATTGTACCCAATGACTGTGCACCTGAAGTAAGAACCGAATAGTTCACAGCCCTACCAAACTGAATGATAAAATATAATTCACGAAAAATGATTAATATAAAAAAAATCATTCCTTAATTATATAACACTTGGCCCCAAACAGGGTGCCACACAAGCTTATCTTTCTGTGAACGATAACTGGCCTGAATTCAGTTTTCCTTCTCTCAGGCTGATTTCCAAATCATCATTATCATCACGTCGTGTCGCTAGCACGGATATCCCTGACCCTCTCTCACCATTTTTACCTATCGTTCATCGCCTCTGGCAGGTCTTCAGGGCTACGTCCCGTATCCTCACATAGCCGCTGTATGTATGTTCTAGCTGGTCGTTCTGCTTTTGCTCGACCATATGTGGGGATCCAGAGGAGTACATCACTTATGAGCTCGTCTCTGCTTCTCCAGCAGGGCCCGGCGTGTCTGGTTCATCTAACTTGGATAGTTTTCGTGATGGGGGGCAGGTGACCGTGAGGGGAGTCTATATAGATTAATGCCTTTCGCAAGACCATAATACCATAACCACTTAGCATGAACAACCCTAGACAGGTTGACATGCCGTTAAAATCAATTTATCAAATTACTGAATATGAGAGAGATATGTCTGAGTCGAATCACAGAAAGAAAAGCCGACAGAACTGCGCTTTTCTGATAAACCCAATCCTACACGAATGAGGATCCCATAAACTTGACTTGTTGCTGTATCTTGCTTTACGAGGTGGTGTAGGTTAGTAAAGCTCGTTTCTCAACGTCAGAAAAATAAACTGCCCTGTACACATTTCCGTCTAGCAAGACAAATACTGTCATTATAGACGTGTCACGTGAGATATCCATATCAATGCAAATGTTTACATATCTGTTTCTTCATTGACATGAAACATAATTCTGTATTTCATAGATTTTAAAAGAATATCGTCGTTTTTTTGTTGTTTTTTTTTTCTATTTTTTGGATTTAATTTTTTTTTTTTTCGTGGGTTAGTTAAAAAAGTTTTGCAATATTTTAATACATGCTGGTTCGCTCAATGTATTTCATCTAATCGAAACAGTTCAAGCAATGGAAAAGGTAATGCTGTATCTTGGTAGTACAGTGATAGTTGATTCGCTGACACATTATGCATTGTTCTACTCCGTGTTTGTTATTTGAAAGCTGCATAGATGAATGTGCAGTACGGTCTAATTTGTGAACTTAAGCTTTACGGGTTCAAACTGGACCATAACCCAGTGTAAACAACCAAAATCAGTTGTTGTGGAAAAAGGAAGAAGTCTGTCATAGTACAGAAAGTAAGTGCTTCAGGAAATTTCGCTTGTGTTGCAGGAACTTTCACGATCAGGCAAGATCAGGTAGATCTAAAACGGTGGATTCCGAGACAGTGCTCCAAGACATAGACACAAATCGGTGAGTAGCATCAAGAGAGTATCAGGCGAGCTCAGTATCTTAGTGGTTGGTCGCCTTTGTGAGTTCGGCAAAAACATCATCTGTCGTATTTGTGCTTCTCTCAAACTCTTCTAGGTTTGAAACCAGCATAATATCTGTTTAAATAGCACATCATCATCCGTGGCATATTTAATGCCGAAAGCAATTCTTCTGAAAGAACAGTATTGGTACCAAAAATGCATAACTAAGGGAATAAGGAGTTATGGCGTTTTTTAAGAGTATCAACTCAAAAGTGCACGCTTAGCGCGACTGTGATTCGAACTCTCTTATGACTATGTTGTAGTCCAACACGTTAGACACTACATCAAGGAAACTCCCCGACTGTATAAGTTTGGTTTGGTTTGGTTTTATGGCATAACAACCATTGTAGGTAATTTAATACCAAATCCTCTTTATACATATATATTGAATATATATAATTTGTAAACACATTTTGTTGATATTTTTAAACGACGTTGAACTCATTTTTTGACACACAGATGGTTTCAAGTATTCCTATCTAATACGAATAATTCGATTTATTATTAATCATTTGTTTGCACACAGTTAAATGGTTTCACTCATTGTTACGTAACACTAATTATTCTATTCAACATTACTTATTTATTTTCACACAGTTAAATGGTTCCAATCATTGTTATATATTACTAACAATTCAATTAAACATAAGTCATTTATTTACACACAGTTAAATGATCAAACAGTTCTATCCCTAACAATTCAATTGAGTATAAGTCATTTGTTTGGAATCAATTTAAATGATCAAACTGTTCTATCTCTAACAATTCAATAGTTTCTTCCAGGCAGCGGTCGTATGGATATTGCTATATGGATGCACTACTTGGACGCTAACTAAACGGCTGAAGAAGAAGCTAGACGGCAATTACACAAGAATGTTGAGAGCAATATTGTACAAGTCCTGGCGGCAACACCCCACAAGACACCAGCTGTACGGCCACTTGCCTCCCATCACGAAAACTATACAAGTTAGACGAGCCAGACACGCAGGACACTACTGGAGAAGCAAGGGCACCTCAGGTGGTGTAATGGTTAGCAAGGTAGACTAACAAACCAACATGAGTGAGTTCGATTCTCATTGGGTGCCCCATTCATGCGGTCTTGTGCTACATCTAAGCAAAAAAAAAGCTTAGTAAATTAACACTACTGGAGAAGCAAGGACGAACTCATCAGTGATGTACTCCTATGGACCCCCGCATATGGCCAAGCAAAAGCAGGACGACCAACTCGAACATACATACAGCAGTTATGTGAGGATACGGGATGTAGCCCTAAAGACCTACCAAAAGCGATGACTGATAGGGAGAGATGGTGAGAGAGGGTCAGGGATATCCGTGCTAGTGGCACAACATGATGATAATGAATGATGATAAGTCATTTGTTTGGAATCAATTTAAATGTCAAACAGTTCTATTTGACCCATAGATGGGACTTGATCAAGTGCTGGCAATCTGGGCTAGAGTGAACCTGGGAGCAATGGAAATGAAAGAGTACTTCGAATTCCCCAAAGCGCTAAAGTAACTGGAGCCTCACCATCAGATTGTTTAGTGTCATATCAAGGATACTCCTGGTGGGGGGATTTTAACCCCCGCAGAGATGCAATTAGTGTATTCTATAGCACCTCCCCCAGCCGACAGGGCATTAGAATAAGATAGAAATGTTACAAGAAAAAAGAATAATGAAGATACTAGTCTCAACTATTTACTAAAAAAAGACAAGGTCACGTCTTTGAATTTTGGTTAATAATTGAATTATTTATATTCTTTTCTCTTTTTTTATTTTTTTATTTTTTTCTTTGTTCTCTTCTTCTTGTTTTGCATATACTTGTTTTTTCGTATTATTTTTATTTTCTTCCTGTGTTGGAAGAAGATCCTTTTGGCACTCCTTTTTCTAATTTTATTAGCAGATGTTTGGCAATATCTCAAGTAGTACAAACCAACAAGTCCATAGACCAATGATAGACGACACAATTTGTCGGGGAATCAAAAGACATTTGTTCTTTGTTCTCTTTCTTTTCACTCTGTCTCTCACTCTCGCATTTAACTTTCATTTTCGTTTCTCTTTAACATGACAGATTTTTATCATCTTTTTCTATTTTTTTATTATTCATTTTTTGTTATTTCTTTTTC
>OY757941.1:16326962-16450422 GCA_963585895.1 Sepioteuthis lessoniana
AGATGTCATAATAGTCCGAGACGAAACAGAGTGACAGGGTGCGGGTGACGTCACGCACCGGAAGTGCGCGGAGATTTGTATGAGAATCTGAAGAAAGTTAGAGAGTTGAGATTAGACACTGGACGAAGACGGTCGACTTTTGGAGCTCGCAGACGCGAGGCGAACTTGCGCCCTATGGGGGCCGCTCGAGACGGGGGCCAAATGAATAAGACAGCATAGAAGATTAAGATAAAGAGGTTCTGGCATTAAATATCCAATAATGGTTGATATGCCATGAAACCAAATCAAATCCTATATATCTTATACATGTAATAACAGCATTTGGGATTAAATAACCTACAGGGGTCGAGATGCCGTTAAACATATCCAGCTAACAAACCAACCATCTACTTCAGTTATATCTACAGACATACTTACACACTTTCTACTACACTCTCACACACACCGTGGTGTAATTGTTATCGTCATAAGAACTGTACACGACTCCACGAGTTCAAATCCTGGTCGAAGTTGACTGCATTTCAAACAGCGTTAATGTACCTCGGGAAAGGTTTGAATCCAATTATTCTCCCTCTAGCTATGGGTAAATAGTAGGGCAGACTAAGTTCTTTAGCTTTGGTTAGGCAACCAGTCTAAGAGAAGGAAAACTAGCTGTAGTTTGCTAAAATTTGAATTTGTGCGCATCCTGATAGGGACGAAGTGTTTGGCAATATATACATACACGCACATGTTGCTTTCAAGATTTTTATAAGACACCCACGCAGCATTCTTTTTAGTTCTCATGAAGCTTTTTCTCCAGTCGCTTCCTAAAAGTTCAGTTGGTTCAGCCATACAACAGTACTGATACGGCAACAGCTTAAATGAATCCCCGATGTATTTTATCAGAGAGATTTTACTTCCATCTGGTCAATAAGGAGGTGCCCGTGGTGTAATTGTTATCGTCACAGGAATTGGACACGGCGACTCGAGTTCAAGTCCTGGACGAGACTGATTGCACTTCACATAGCACTAATACCCTTGGGAAAGGTATGAATCCAATTATTCCCCCTCCAGCTATGGGTAAATAGTAGGGCAGACTAGGTTCTGTAGCCTTGGTAAGGCAACTAGTCTTGGAGAAGGAAAACTCTGAATTCAAACCAGTTAAACCCTGCTTAAAAATTGACCTTGTGTCATATCCTGCCCGAGCGGAGGGGTTGGTTAATAGGATCTGGTCAATAACGGTCAATCCCTTCCCTAAACGTGTGATGACATAATCTTCAGTAGATAAGATACTGCTACTGATGTATGTGGATTAATCAACTGATTTCAGAAGCGTATCATTTAACATAGTGTAGTTTGGTTTCTTTGTTTAATGGCATATCAACCTTTGCGGATTATCTTATGCCAAACCTAATCCTTTTTGAAGGACAGTAGTGGAACAATTTAACCCATACTTCGGAGGATAAGTTTATACTTTTTTCCTAAGGGTCTTTGCCCGAAAGTGAACGTAATAGCGCGACTGGAGTTCGAACGTAATAGCGCGACTGGAGTTCGAACTTACTTACTACGATTCCGCAGTCCATCGCTTTAACCATTACACCACGAGGACACCCCGTATTTTATATGGAGATTACATCATTTACTTCAAATGAATGTAAACCTTGTTTTATCTAAGATCACTTTCAGGCCAATGCCAACTGTTGACCTCTCCAAACACTACATTCGTCTTGTGCAGGTGCGTGAATGCATATATATATATATATATATATATATATATATATATATATATATATATCACGTGGTTAGCTATCTGGATTATTAGGTCAGTGGTACTATGTAGGGAAGTCGATCATCGACAGGTGCCCATATTTGTGGGGGTTTTGTCAAATGTAGAAAAACCTCACTTTTTATAAATCTTTCTAGGCATTCTATCACTCAACCGAAACTAAAAATCTCCACACTTATAAATATAAACGATAAAACATATCTCCTTTACTTTCTTTCTCTATCTTTCTGTTCCAATAATTCAAAGACTGCTAAATTTTCTCTTATTCTTTTTTCTTTCTTTCGCTCTCACTTTCTTTCTCTCTTGATATATTTCTTTCTTCCTTTTTGTTATCTTTCAGTCGTTCTTTTGCTCCAGGCAATCACTTTCTTTTTTTCCATATTATTCTTTCCATTTTTCACTCTTTCTTTCTTGTTTTTTTCTTTCTATTTTTCTTTCTTTCTATTCTTTTTTCTGTCTTTCTTCCCATTTTTCTGTCTTTCTTTCTATTACTCTGCCGTTTTTTCGTTCTTTCTTTATTTTTTTCTTTCTTTCTTTCTTTCTCTCTTTCTTTCTTTTCCAACCGTAAGCCATTTCTTTTCACTTTATTCGTTTCATTTCTTTCTTTCTTTCTTTCTTTCTTTCTTTCTTTCTTCCCATTTTTCTGTCTTTCTTTCTATTACTCTGCTGTTTTTTCGTTCTTTCTTTATTTTTTCTTTCTTTCTTTCTTTCTTTCTTTCTTTCTTTCTTTCTTTTTTTTCCAACCGTAAGCCATTTCTTTTCCCTTTATTCGTTTCATTTCTTTCTTTCTTTCTTTCTTTCTTCCCATTTTTCTGTCTTTCTTTCTATTACTCTGCTGTTTTTTCGTTCTTTCTTTATTTTTTCTTTCTTTCTTTCTTTCTTTCTTTCTTTCTTTCTTTTTTTTTTTTCCAACCGTAAGCCATTTCTTTTCCCTTTATTCGTTTCATTTCTTTCTTTCTTTCTTTCTTTCTTTCTTCCCATTTTTCTATCTTTCTTTCTATAACTCTGCCGTTTTTTTCGCTCTTTACTTATTTATTTATTTATGTAGTTATTCATTTATTTTTTCTTTTTATCTTTCTTCTCCGCCAGTACACGACTTTCTTTTTTTCCATATAATTGTTTTCATTTTGTTTCTTTCTTTCTTTATTTATTTATTTGTTGTTATTCCGTGGTTCTTTTCAGCCACTTCACTTTTTTTTCCATATTTATTTATTCTTTCTTTCTTTCTTCCAACAGAAAGCCATTTCTTTTCAATTTATTCGTTTCTTTCTTTCTTTCTTTCTTTCTGCCAGCTTGCTATTTTCTCTTTTAGTATTTATTCTTTCCCTTTTTGTTTGTTTTTATTTCTTTCTTTTCTTTTTCTTTGCTTTTTTTTTTTTTTTTTTTTTTTTTTGCTACCAACACATCAGTTTCTTTCTTTTCATATTGATTCGTTGAATTTTCTTTCTTTCTTTCTTTCATTCTTTCTTTCTTTCTTTTCTGCTATAAAACTTTTTTCTTTTTTTCTCACAGTTTTTCTTTCATTTTTTCTTTCTGTCTTTCTTTTTGCCTTTCTTTTACCCAGTATTTTCTTTCATTCAATATTTATTTTTTCCCTTTTTTTTTCTATATCTATTTTCAATTTTTACTTTATTTTTGTTTATTTTTATTCATTTCGGTCATTTTTCTTCCTATCCTATTTTGATCTGTCCATTTTCATTTATTTTATTTTATTTTTTATTTCTTTCTTTCTTTCTTTCTTTCTTTCTTTTCTACCATTTTCTTTCGTTCCATATTTATTCATTACTTTGTTGCTTTCCATTTTCTTTCTTTGTATCTTTCTCAACGTTTTTCTTTCTTTTTTATCTTTATTTTCAAATTTCTTTTTCTGTTTCTTTTGGTTTTACTCTTGCTTTCTTTCTTTCTTTCTTTCTTTCTTTCTAATTTACTTGCTTTCTCTCTTTGCAATTTTTTTCCTCTTCTTTCTCTCTTCCTGTCGATATTTTGTTTCTTTCTGTCTTTCTTTTTTTCGCTTTCTTTCTTTCTTTCTTTTTTTCGCTTTCTTTCTTTCTTCCTTTCTCATTGCAATTTTCCCTTTTCCTTTTTTTCCTCTCTTCCTGTCGATATGTTGTTTCTTTCTGTCTTTCTTTTTTTCACTTTCTTTCTTTCTTTTTTTCGCTTTTTTTTCTTTTTTTTTTCGCTTTCTTTCTTTCTTTCTTTCTTTCTCATTAATTTTCTGCCATTATACTTTTTCTTCCTTTCTATATTTATTCCTCTAGTTTTCTTTCTTTTTTTCTTTCTTTCTTTTCCGTCAGAACACAATTTTCTTTAATTTTTTTATTTATACTTTCCATTTCTTTTTCTTTCTTACTTTCTTTCATTCTTTCTATCTTTTTATTTTCATCTTTCTTTCTTTCTTTTTTCCTGACTGTACGCAATATATATATATATATATATATATATATATATATATATGTCCTTTACATTTTTTAATTTCTTTCGTCTTTTCTTTCTTTGTTTATTTTTTCTTTCTTTCTTTCTTTCTTTCTTTCATTTTGATTTTCTTTTCCTTGCAGTTAACAATTTTCTTTCTTTCCATGTTCATCCTTTCCGTTTTTTCTTTATTTCCTTTTTTTTCCTACTTTTCTTTCGTACCCTTCTTTCTTTCTTTCTTTCCTTCTTTCTTTCTTTCTTTCTTCTCTTCATACTTTATGTTTCTTTCTTCCTTTTTTTTTTCTTTCCGGCATTTCTTCTCTCTTTCATACTTCCTCGGCATTTCCTCAAGAAAAATTAATGAACTATCCTCATTCCTTCATTCATTCACTCAAATTCTGCTGACATCCATGTATGTGATTGCTTAACTCACTTTATTTCTATTTTCCTTGGCTGAATGCGTGTGTGCAAAGGCGGACCTTACTTTCCTTAAATTCTCCTTCCCCGTTATCTTCAGTCCTTCTCCTTTCCCGCGCCACTCCAATCTCTCTCTCTCTCTCTCTCTCTCTCTCTCTCTCTCTCTCTCTCTCTCTCTCTCTCAATCTTCTCCGCAACTACCTCAAAAGGAGATCCATCTCTTTATATTCAAACCCAGTATTGATTGTGTTTGCGCGTACGTCTGTGTATATAGTTGTGTCTGCTTATGTGTTTGTGTGTTTGACTTTAAAGATAAGACCTGAAATAAAACGAAGCTTTTCCCTGTGTATACGATGGCGGCATAAGTGGAGATCATGTTGACGTCGGCGGTTTGAGAACGGCAGCAGAGAACGCTTTAGTTGTAGTCTGCTAGAAACGACAGAGCTCTTCGTAATTATTCCAGTTTCGTCAAACGGGTTTTACATACAACCGACCCGACGTTAAATCTCCTTGCCTATGTACTCTACACAAGTTTAAACTAAACCTATTCTCCTGGTCGTCCTGAAAAAAATATAGATAACAACTTGAAATATATATATTTATATTTTGCATCGTTTTCTGAAAGTTCAAGAAATAAGAAAGAAAAAAAAAAGAAACGATTTTAACGTTAAATGTAATAATTTCATAAATGTAAATATATATATATACATATATATGTGTGTGTGTGTGTGTGTGTGTGTGCGTGTGTGTGTATGTATTTATATTTAAAAAAGAAACATGAGGTGAAAACTTGAAGCATGTGAATTTATTTAGGATAAAGTTTTGTTTCTTTATTTTAAATAATTTTGAAGTGTTATTCTTTGTTGTTGTTGTTGTTGTTGTTGTTCTCCCGCCGTTCCACGAGAGTCACACACGAGCAATCATCGCAGAACAACTTTATTGTTAAACAAACCCTTGTTGGCGGGAAAATTATTGATAAATAAAAGGACCCAGAAAGAACTAAAAGGAAAAAGATCGGAAGAGAAAAAACACTTTGCAACATTTTATTTATTTATTAATTTATCAATACGAAAATTTCTTTAAACATAACAAAATAAAAAAAAAAGATTGAAAAAAAAAAGAACACAATACTTTTACAACCATTTTCATTATCACGGCGATTCCAGATTTACTTTTACAAGTGGCAATTACATTTTTTTTTTATTTGCAAACGCTTGTACATATTGGACCATGAGGGTAAGTAAAAAAAAATGTTTACTATCTTTCTATCTATATCAACTGTGGTTTAACAGTAAGTCTTTTTATGAAATTATTGTTTTATTTATTAAGCTTTCAATTATATAGACACACAGACCTTGGGATGCACGCAGTACCTGCAATTGTTAAATGGTCCCCCATCGAGGTACCGAGTAGGCTCATTGCTGCTTACCTTCGATAATCTATTTATCAATTGTGATTTGAGAGTTTGTCATTTTTTAGGTAAATGTTGTTTTATTTAGAAAGTTTTTACTTATTCAGGCATACGGACCTTTGGTTACATGTGCTACCTTCATTTACGAAATTGTCGCCCGTCTAGGTAACGAGCCTCGATTCGCGCGTGTATCCCCTTCCCCGCTGTAAAAAGACTTCATGTCAAATCTGAATTGACAGGAAGTTGGCTAAATCCACCCATGCAGGAATGGAACTGATTAATTGCTAGCGGGAAAGTAATTCCTAAATAAAAGAATTCGAGAAGCATTTTGCAACATTCTTTTCTTTTATTATTTATCAACAAATTTCTTTAACCAAAACAAAAACGAAAAGTAAAACAAAAAAAATAACATAAAGAAAACAATACACTCTACTTCAATTGTCGTTGTTATTTAACTCTTTAGAGAGTTTTTCACGCTAATGTTAGTTGATAGTTTCCCACAGGAGTTTGAGTGAAAGCGAATCTCCTCAAATCTCCAGGACTCTTCTCACTATCCTGGCGATCATTATTATTTTTAGTAGTAGTAGTAGTAGTAGTAGTTGCAGTGGTTGTAGTAGTAGATATACCACTACAAATCCCAGATATACTTTCGCACTTTCGCAAGTGAGATTTACATTTTTTTTAAATTTGCAAAAGTTTACGAAGGTATTTTTGTACACATGTTGATGGTAAGTAAAAACTCCCATTTACTTATATCATTTTTGATTTATTGAGTTGAAAAATGTTTAAAGTGAACACTTTTTTAGAAATAGGGTTACGGTTGACTTTGACTGAAATAAATAAATCAAGATGCAAACAGATCACCCACTCAAATAGTGAACAGGATCATCTCTTCTTAACTTCGGTGAACTATTAAGAACTGGTAGATAAAGTATGCCATTTTTTTATAGATGAAACCGCTAGATCGATTTTTCGGTCTAATATCCTTCTCAATGTTTATATCATCTCTCATGCCATCAAGGTGGCTCCGGTTGTGTGATGGTTAGCAAATTAGACTAGCAAACCTTCACAAGTGATTTCGAGTGTGACTGGGTGCCCCATTCAAGAGGCCTCATGTAACATCTAAGTAAAAAAGCGTAGTAAATTACATTTTTTATGCCATCAGTTCGGATCAAAAGGTCGTATAAACTTCCTGAATAAAAAAAAAAAATGCAATCACTTCTATAGTTGCGATCATTTCAAAGTAAAATATTATGGCAAAATATGATTATAAAACTTTTTTTTTTGTTGTTGTTGTTCTCTGCTTAAATTGTTGAAGTATGCAAACATGTTCATTATAAATATTTCTTTGATCTTGAGGCAAGAGACGTTGTTTGTTGATGGATAATGATATATCAATATATATATATATATATATATATATATATATATGTATACTTACATACATACATTTATACACACACCCATTTATATATATATATATATATATATATATATATATATATACTTACATACATACATTTATACACACCCACTTATATATATATATATATATATAAATTTAAACACACACACATTCATATATATATATATATATATATATATATATATACAAACATACATACATTTAAACGCACACACACACGCACACACATATATATATATATATATATATATATATATATATATATATATATATATATATATATATCACTGATACTGTTACTGATATAATGAAAGGATTTTAAATTTAAAAAACTTTAATAGCAACGTTCCTAAACAAAATAACTGCATAAATTTTTCTATTCATTTATTTATTTTTTCATTGTTTATTTACCTATTTATTTGCGAAGGTAATTCTTGTCAGATATGCATTTGAACTTTTAGCCTGTTGTGAATTGGAACGACTTTCGTAAACTAATTAATTTTTAGAAGAGCTCGCTTAAGATGTTCGTATCGAAGCCACAATAGGGGAAATTACATGTCAAGTATCGTGACGAGATTAACTGCAGATGTCTCCACCCCTGAAAAGATGAAAACAATCAGATAGCCAGGCACATTTGATAGTTTCTATATGTAACTTCTATTATTTACTCGGCTTTGTTTTGTCTGTCTCACATGCCCTCAATTGCTAACAATACATACTGTAACAAAAATAGTCACCCATCTAGGTATTGAGAATGCTTATCGTTGCTTAACTTTATGTAATTGATGTTTTATTTCTGAAGCTTTCTTTTTGTTAGACATTGTTGCTTAACTTTGTTTAATAGCTTATATTTGGTGTGTGTGTGTGTGTGTGTGTGTGTGTGTGTGTGTGTGTGTGTGTGTGTGTGTGTGTGTGAAGCTTTCTTTTTTTCACACACACAAAACCCAGATTGCATTCAATAACTGCAGTTACGAAATAGTCACCCATCTAGGAACTGAGAATGAACATCGATGCTTGATTTTAATTGTTTTTTATGAAGCTTTTTTTTTTGTCACACACACAAAACCCAGATCATATTCAATAACTACAGTAACTAAATTGTCACCCATCTAGGAACTGAGAATGAACATCGATGCTTAACTTAATTTAATTTTTTTTTTTTTATGAAGCTTTCTTTTTGTCACGAACACAAAACCCAGATCCCATTCAATACCTACTGTTCACCCATCTAAGTACTGAGAATGATCATCGATGCTTAACTTTTTGTAATTGATGTTTTATTTACGAAGCTTTCTTTTTATCACACACACAAAACCCAGATCGCATTCAATAACTGCACTTACTAAATCGTCACCCATCTAAGTACTGAGAATGTTCATCGATGCTTAACTTTCAGTCAACCGTGATTTGACAGGAAGTCAACTTTATGTAACTAATATTTTCTTTATGAAGCTTTCTTTTAGTCAAACACTAAATGATTGCCCATGGAGGTTCTGAGGAGACTAAATGTTGCTTAACCACGCTAATCACGGTATTTTCAGTGTGAGTTGACTGCAAGAGCTCTAAATATGAATTGCTGTTGATAGCAGTGAAAAGACATGTATCTTGTATGTATTTTCATATTTATTTCTAACAGTAATTTTTTAATTATCATCGACAGTAGCTCAGTCAGAACTATTGTATAGCTGCACAACTTAAACATTAACGATACGTAGAAAAAGCTAAACGATTTAGCATGCTGTCTAGAATAAATTCGGAAAGCAACAACCTACAAAGCAGAAATTGTATGGCCACTTACATCCCATCTCACAAACCATCCAAGACGAACAAGACATGCCAGAGTAAAAAAGATGAACTCGTAAACGACCGTCTCCAATGGGCTTCTAGAAATGGTCAAACCAGTATTAACCGACTGGTAAATGAATACATTCATCAGCTCTGTGTGGACACTAGGTGCCATTTAGACGACTTACCATGAGCAATGGTCGATAAAGACAGATGGCAAGAAATAGAGAGAGCCAAGTGAATCCGTACTGTTAGGACAGCTTCATGACGATGATGATGATGATGATGACACCGGAGTAAGAGGTCAAGATAATAAATTATCGTAACCTAATTGTTTTATTTATTAATCTCTCGCTTATTTAGGCATACAGACCCCAGATTACATGCAGTTACTAAATGGTCACCTATCTAGGTATTAAGAAGACTAATCTTTGCTTAACTTCGATAATCTTTCAATCAAGTGTGATTTGATCGTAAAGTCATCTTTATGTAATTGTTGTTTTATTAAAGTACCAGCAGTCCCCCATCTACGTATGATATAATAATTGTTGACGTGACAATGCAGCAACAGACAAAATCCCTACTTCTTATTTGATTTTTCTATTTACCATATTTTCTTTAAATTAGATGTCTACACCGAATAGATAATTGTTAATATAAAAACAATATAAAATATAATTATATATAATATTATATATAATAGTTAATATAAAAACAATATAATATATAATTATATAATTTATATATATATAATTGTTAATATAAAAACAAGTACGTCCAATCAAAATGTCTACGATTATATATATATATATATATATATATATATATATATATATATATATTATAAGTTAATATTTTTCAGTTAAAATGTCCACGAAATTTGTGAAGAAATATTTATTTGATTAAAGTTAGTGATGCTTCAGAGATTTATCGTTTTAAACGTGTTTGTTTTTTGTCGAATTGTTAGTCTTAATTGTACAATTATCTAATATCTTCGGCTTGAAGAACTACCAATAATCACAATTAATAAGGCTTGATTAAAAAAAATAAAGTTAGATTGTTTAATGCGTTTTTGTTTTTGTTTGTTTTGTTTTGTTTTTTTCACTTTGGGAAATTACGATTATTTACGTCTTGCAGCAATATGGCTACATCACTAAGGACCACTTTCCGATGCGAACTCATTGGAAGAATTTTTAAAACTAAATTTTCTTGAAGAAATATTAAAGCCATTTGACTGTTTACGGAGCAGACAAAAAATTTGGTCAATTCTCGTACAAATTGTCATTCTTTTTAATACTCATCATCTAAACTAAATGTCTTCCATTAACACCGCGTTGCTGGTCTACTATGGGGAACCTGTCGTTGAGGGTCAAACCAAGGGTCACAAAGAGAAGTGTTTTATGTTAATGTTGTTTTTTTATTATTATTAAGTTTTCACTCAATTTTAATACAGTACACGGAGTTACTAAATGATCACCCATCTAGTTACTGAGTTGACTAATCCCTGCTTAACTTCGTTAATCTTTTAATCAAGTATGATTTTAAGGTAAGTTATCTTAAAATATTTGTTTTATTTATTAATCTCTCGCTTATTCAGGCACACAGATCCCAGATTTTCAGTTACTAAATAGTCACCCATTAAGGTACTTAGCAGGCTAATTGTTGCTTAACTTTGATGATCTACCAATGATGTGTGATTTGACTGACAGCCAACTTAAAGTAATTATTATTTTATTAATGAATCTATCTCTTTGGCTGCGTGAAGTACCTGCAGTTAGAAAATTTTCACCTTTCTTGGTACTGAACTGATTCGTTGCTATTTAACCATTGTGATCACGGTGTTTTCAGTGTGACTTCACGATAATATAGTTCAGAGGTAAAATTTATTATTTCATTCATTTCTTTTAAACTTTTACTTGCATCTATTTTGGCAACTTTGATTTCGTTTAAATATTTAAAATCAGCAATTAAAAAAAAAAAAACAGTATGAAATCAAGACATTAAAAACCGCAAATATAATCCGTTTGAGATTTTTTTTTTTTTTTAAATTTACTCCTGGGATGTTTATAAAATCATTTATTATTTTACTTCAGTCATTTCCTCCCTTTTTTCTATTTGATAACCGAAATTTCTAGTGTGTTTGACACGTACCTCTTCATACTACTCTCACCGGGTCGGAGTGGTTAGTGATTTCCGGGAGGGATCGCCCCAATCGACATCTCTCCATGACAACAGGGCCTATCAATATGCCGCCAACAGAATGGGTTTCTCCATGAATTGTTTGGTAGTATTTCTGTGTATAACTGATCGCAAACACGTGTGCCGATGCCATGGACTTATTGGCAGGGCTTTTATTGGATTTTGACAAAATAAATATATTGAGGTTGCATGTCTGATCACGTAATACGAAACTTTTTTTTCTTATTGAAAATCTTTACTTTTAACTGACAAAATATGATGAATACCTTGTGAATATAAAAATATGATGCAATAAGGTAAATGATATATTCGACTACTTACGTTTCCTGGCCAATGTGACGTTATATCATATAATATTGAATGTGAAGTAACGTTGAGTATATAATACTATGGTCATTCAATAAATAAAGGGAATCTATCTATCTATCTATCTATCTATCTATCTATCTATTATTGATATCTATCTCAGTCTCTCCTTATCTATCTATGTCTTTATATTATCTATCTATCTATCTCAGTCTGTTCATATCTATCTATCCATCTATCTATGTCAGTGTGTTCAAATCTCTCTCTATCTATCTATCTATCTATCTATCTATCTATCTCAGTCTGTTCATATCTATCTATCTATCTATCTATCTATCTATCTCAGTCTGTTCATATATATCTATCCATCTATCTATGTCAGTGTGTTCAAATCTCTTTCTCTCTCTCTCTCTCTCTCTCTATCTATCTATCTCAGTCTGTTCATATCTATCTATCTATCATCATCATATCGCGCTGGTAGCACGGATATCCCTGACCCTCTCTCGCCACTCCTCCCTATCGTTCATCGCCCTAGGTAGGTCTTCTGGACAACATCCTGTATCCTCACATAGCTGCTGAATGTACGTTCGAGCTGGTCGTCCTGCTTTTGCGCGGCCATGTGTGGGGATCCATAAGAGTACATCTCTGCTTCTCCAGCAGTGTCCTGCATGTCTGGTTCGTCTAACTTGAATAGTTTTCGTGATAGGGGGCAGGTGACCGTACAGTTGGTGTCTTGTGGGGTGTTGCTGCCAGGACTTGTTCAGGATTGCACGCAGCATTCTTGTGTAATTGCCATCTAGTTTCTTCTCCAGTCGTTTTGTTAGCGTCCATGTAGTGCATCCATATAGCAGTATCGATGTGACCACTGCCTGGAAGAAACTGCGTTTCATTTTATACTTTATTGATATCTTTCCAGTTTTAGTGTATTTACTGCCAACAGTCTCTCCTTATCTATCTATCTATCTATCTATCTATCTATCTATCTATCTCGGTCTGTTCACATCTATCTATCTATCTATCTATCTATCTATCTATCAATTTGTCTACCTATCTTTCTCCGTCTGATCATATCTATCTATCTATCTATCTCAGCTTTTTCATGTCAATCTATCTATCCTTTACTGATATCTATCTATCTCAGTGTGTCCATATGTATGTCTTTACATTCTCTATCTATCTATCTATCTATCTATCTATCTATCTATCTACGACAGTTTTTCAATCAATAAAGTTTTTTTTTTTTTTAAGCAAAATAATTAGTTTTTTCAGATTTTTTCCATAAAAATAAATTCAGTATTGTTTGAAATTTGTTTACAGCAAAAATATTTAGATCTTGCAAACAAATTTGTTTTACGTCTGTTCGAAATAGCGGCAAATCAAAAGGAGTGCTCCAGGTTTGAACAGAAATCTATCATCAAATTCTTGGTGGTTGAGAAGTACAAACCATGTGAAATTTACACAAGAAAACGTGCTGTGTAGGGACAAGCAAATTTTTGTAAAAAATACATTTACAAATCGTCTCAACATGGGTTTTCTGCAACGGGCCTGTGTCGTAGAGGAGACACACAGACTCTCCTGAAAAGAAAAAGTTCCGGGGGCATCGGTCAGTCAGGTATGTCATGCTGACAGACTTCTGGCATTTGAAAGGACTCTGAAAAAGTGCTACAATAAACAGGGCTTCCTATTAACAATACTTTTGGTAACATTAACCTTATTCATTAACTGAGACACGTATATTAAGAACACGTTTCACTATTTAATAAGAGATCTTTTTTTTTCTAACTGAATTTTTTAAAACTGATGTATCAAGATGAATGTTATCTGAATATGAGAATATGATGTAATAATAAGTTTAGAATTTGAGTCTTCAAGTTTACTTTTGTGGAGTCCCAGTGGCATTGTCGTGCTTAGCGTGCTAGACTGTGACATCGTAGTAAGCGAGTTCGAACTCCAGCTGTACAATTACACTCACTTTGGAATTAATACCCTTGGGAAAATTATAAACCTTTTTATCATTCCAACTATAGGTTAGATATTACCTTTAAGGTTCTTCTAATAGAACTGATTTGGCATGAAATAACCAATGAAGATTAATATGCCATTAAACAAAGAAAGAAACACAGTTCTTATCCAGTGTGACCTTAAACCATTTAATATTCGGAGCAAAAACACATTATGTGTATAATACTTATGTACAAGTAAAGTTGGCCACCGGTGTTGAGGGTAACCCGCATGCTCCCTTTTCATTAGCTACAACACCGAGGTATGGAGGAGGGCGCTGCACCTTAACCTGGATTACTCCACTTACCTTTGATCCTTAGCTTATAATGCTGAGTTTTATTCAAGGCGGCATTAATTACTATTTTTTTTAGTCTTTGGTAAGACACGACTTGAGATTGAACCCAGGTCTCACGAGCTATTAGCGAGCACTCTACCCAAAAGGGCAATATATATAAGAAAAAATATTGGTGGCTAGATCCTGACTTGAAATTTCTTTTTAAAAAGACAAGTATGTCCTTTCAGCCCAATTGGCTAGAACTGTAGAATACGCAGATTGCATCTCTGTAGAGGGTTAAGACCTCCTTTCTTTACTAATGCCTTGGGTATGACACTAAACCGCATCTGATGGTGACGATGGGCTCCTAGAACTTTGTGGAATGTAGAGTACTCCTTCATCGCTATTACACCCTCCTCCACTCTGAGCCCGTGGTAATATCTTTTAGGGCCCAATCTATGGGTCAAATAAACCATTTTGACCATTTAACTGTGGGCAAATAAATGGCTGATATTAAATTAAATTATCAATGCTGCATTGTGACGCTTGAAACCATTTGACTGTGTACTTATAAAACTATTTGTGGTTTATAGCAACATTTGAAGCCATTTAAACGTGTGAAAACGGTTGATTATTATTAAAGAGAATTATTAGTGTTCGATAGCAATAGTTGAAACCATGTGTGCTAACAAATGATCAATATCAAATAGAATTATTAGTGTTCGATAGTAATGGTTGAAACGATATTATTGTGTACAAACAAATGATTAATATCAAATAAAATTATTAGTGTTCGATAATAATCGTTGAAACCAATTAAATGTGTGCTAACAAGTGATAAATTTCAAATAGAATTAGTGTTAAATAGTAACAGTTTATAACATTTAATTTTGTTCTAACAAATGCTTAATATCAACTAGAATTATGACAGTTAGATAGAAATGGTTAAAACGGTATAATCGTGTGCTAATAAATTATTAATATTAGATAGAAGTATTAGTGCTAGATAGAAATCTTTGAAACCATTTAAACGTGTGCAAACAAATGATTAATATTAAATAGAAATATTTGTCTTTGATTGCAACAGTTGAAAACATTTAACTGCGTGCTAACAAACGAGTTCTAGTTTGTTTAAATGTTATCTACAAATATAAATCATATGCAATTAATAAATATATATAAAAAGAATTTAGCATCGAATAACCAACCATATTTACCAACCCTTCCGCTAAGGCAGGATATGACACAAGGTCAATTTTTTAAGAGGGGTTTAACAGGTTTGAATTCAAAGTTTTCCTTCTCCTTGACTAGTTGCCTCACCAAGGCTGAAGAACCCAGTTTGTCCAACTATTTACCCATAGCTGGAGAGAGAATAATTGGATTCATACCTTTCCCAATGACATTAGTGCGATGTGAAATGCCATCCGCCTCGTCTAGGATTTGAACTCCCTGAATCTAAATCCATATTTACCAACCCCTCCGCTCGGGCAGGATATGACACAAGGTCAATTTTTAAGCGGAGTTTAACAGGTTTCAATTCAGAGTTTTCCTTCTCTTAGACTAGTTGCCTCACCAAGGCTGAAGAACCCAATCTGTCCTACTATTTACCCATAGCTGGAGGGAGAATAATAGGATTCATACCTTTCCCAAGGGTATTAGAGCTATGTGAAATGCAGTTAGCCTTGTCCAGAATTTGAACTCGTGTCGCCGTGTCCATTTCATACACAATACAAAAAACAATTGTTACAATCATTTTAAATTGGTAAAAACTTCATACTTAGCAAAAGAATCAAATTTTAAGAGGCAATACGCTGATGTTTTTCAAGTAGAGGAAATTTTAAAGAAAACCTTATTTGTCAACAAAATTAAGAGGCATTGTTATTTTATGTCTCAATGTTGCAGACGAATAGCTTTTCTTGTATATTTATTTTCTACAGTATGCAAAAATCTATTATATTCAAACATGTGTACTGTTAGATTGTATTCTGATTTTTTGTAATTTATTTTTATATACATTAGTAGTTCCAAAAATATATGATTTCAAGAAATCCATGATCACACACACACACACGTATATATATATATATATATATATATATTCAAACCAACGCTATAAACGTTTTGTATTCAAAAAATATATGATTCCAGGAAATCTATGATCTCTTTCACACACACACACGCACACACACACACACACACACACACATGTATATATATATATATATATATATATATATATATATATATTTACATTTATATATATATATATATATATATATATATATATATATATATATATATATATATATATATATATGTGTGTTTGTGTGTGTCTGTGAAAGATATAGATTTCCTGGAATCATATATTTTTGAAATAGCAAACGTTTATAGTGTTGGTTTAATGTATATATATATATATATATATATATATATATATATATATATATATATATATATATATATATATATATATATGTGTGTGTGTGTGTGTGTATAATCATGGATTACTTTGAATCATATATTTTATACTGTTGATTGTTACTATCTCACTTCTTGGGTTTGTGTCAGATCAAATGTGATATAATTTCAAGAGTGCTCAATATCAGTGATAGACAATATATATATATATATATATATATATATATATATATATATATATATATATATATGCTTTATCATTGATATTGAGCCCTATTTAACAATACTTACATTTGGTCCAGCATTAACTCACCAGGTGAGCTAGTAAAAAACAAAAACCTTATATATATATATATATATATAAACTTTAGTAGGAGAATTCCGACTCGCGATTTAAGTTAATCATATATATATATATATATATATATATATATATAAACATGTTTGATTAAATAATAAAGACACATTTTGTCAATATGATTTTATTTAGATCCTTTCAAGTTTCCTGATAAGTGTGTTGGTTTGAGGTTGGAAGCGCTCGGGACAATTTTGGTAAATTCACCCACCAATTCCAACCTGAAACCAAAACACGAATCAGGAAACTTGAAAAGATCTTATTGAAATTTTATAGACAAAATGTATTTTTTTATTATTTGATCAAACATGCTTAAATGAAAGACTGCTGCCCAACAATATATATATATATATATATATATATATATATATATATATATATATATATAAGGTAACGCAGGATAAAACCTCGCAAATTTCTTGGCTACGATTATGAGGCGATTAGTCAATGACAAAAATTTTATAATAGATAATATATCATGGTATTGCTTCATATTTTGTGTATTGTCTACAGTAAAGGTTTCATAATCGAAAGTGTTAAGCGTTAAATTATCACCAGAACAAAGGTAAACTTTTCCAAGCGGAGTTTAAGAGGTTTGGATTCACAGCTTCACTTTTCGTAGACCGGTGGCCATGCTACGGTTAAAACAATCTTGTTAGGTGCTGGGAGATTCATACCTTCCCCAAAGTTACCCAGTCGGCTGGGGCTGTAGAATACCTCAACTTCATCGCTGTAGAGGGCTAAAGCCCCCACCCAACTATTGTCCTGTTATGAAATTAAAGAATCTGAAGGAGAGGCCTCAGTAATACTGGAGATTTGGGGAACGCGAAATACCCGTTTATTGCCATCGCTCCCTGGTCCGTTCGGGCCCGGAGTGGTAGCACCTGATAGGGTCTTATCTTTCAGTCAAATAGAAACGGTGTGCTTATGCTAAATTGAATTGCTTAAAATAGAAGTTTTTCTACATTTAAACTTTGTACCAATGCTTTACTGAATTGTTTGAAATAGAACTGTTTATATGAATAAAAATAGCATCGCATTAAATAGCCTACAACGTATCATAAAACTAAAGCAAACTAAACCTTCCCCAAAAGAATTAGCGTTATATGAAATGCAAACAGCGACGTCCAAGATTTGAACTCAGTTCGACGTATTCATTTTCGAAGTCGATAACCAGTGCATTAGAAGCGCCTGCCTACCCCACTTAAACTAGTAGACAAATTCACGTACCTAGGAAGCAGCGTCGAATCAACCGAAAAGGACATCGAAACGAGGTTAACGAAAGCATGGACAGCTATCAATAGGCTATCGATTATATGGAAATCAGACCTAACCGATAAAATGAAACGCAGTTTCTTCCAGGCAGCGGTCACATCGATACTGCTATATGGATGCACTACATGGACGCTAACAAAGCGGCTGGAGAAGAAACTAGATGGCAATTACACAAGAATGCTGCGTGCAATCCTGAACAAGTCCTGGCAGCAACACCCCACAAGACACCAACTGTACGGCCACCTGCCCCCTATCACGAAAACTATTCAAGTTAGACGAACCAGACATGCAGGACACTGCTGGAGAAGCAGAGATGAACTCATACGAGATGTACTCTTATGGATCCCCACACATGGCCGCGCAAAAGCAGGACGACCAGCTCGAACATACATTTAGCAGCTATGTGAGGATACAGGATGTTGTCTTGAAGACCTACCTAGGGCGATGAACGATAGGGAGGAGTGGCGTGAGAGGGTCAGGGATATCCGTGCTGCCAGCACGAAATGATGATGATGATGATGATATATATACAGAGAAATAGGTGAATCTTCTGTATTATTAATAATAGCTATTCCTCATGAACGGGTATCCCGTGGAAGTCATTGATGATAATATTAATTTAACTGCGACTAAATTTAAAGATAAGAATAAGATATTTGGTCCATCGAAATGTCCAGTCTATTTTAGACTACCTTGGAGTGGTCCTGCTAGCCGGTCATTTGCTGATAAAGTTGCCTCCTCCGTGTATCATTGTTATCATACTGTTAAAGTTAGATCTGTTTACGCCACTAAGACGGCCTTCAAATCCATACATAAGGATACGCTGCCTATCCTGAATCAAAGTCTTTTAATTTATAAGTTTAATTGTCGGTGTAGTTCGACATATATAGGTCGCACAAGCCAGCGTTTGGAAGTTCGAATAAGACAGCATGTACCCAGAGGTATTTTAAATAGTGGCCGATCAACATGCGGGCACTCTCAGGCTATGGACTCAGCGATTGGGGAACATCTGTTATCTACAAATAGTTGCAGGACAGACTACCGGGATGATTGGTTTTCTGTTCTACATAGAGCCAGGAATAAGATCCATTTGACCATCTTAGAGGCAATCTATGTTTATTTAGATCACCCCTCTCTCGGTAGAAAGAAAACCAATCATAATTTATACATATTGGGAGACTTACTAAATACTGGTGTGACATAAGTTTCATAAAAAGAATTTTGTCACATATTTTTTCCCATATTTCAAGTTAAATCCCGTTTTTAATCGTTTCTTCGGTGGTATTGCATGAATAGAGCCGGACGAAAGGGCCCTCGCTTTCTTTTATTTAAAAAAAAATAATTTGTCTCCCATATACAGATGATTCCCCTATTTCTCTGACTATATAAATTTTCGTGTACCATAAGTTTGATAATATATATATATATATATATTAAAGATGTTTATGGTTCTTACTGGCTCTTTGGTGATTTAAAGGAGGACCAAATGTTGCAGTAGTGTTAAATAGTGCTCAATATCAATAATATATATATAACCGGGGATCGAAACCCGGTGGACTCAAACGCCAATGCAAGATTCTACCCCGAGGAAGCCCGCGCCAGCGAAGTAAATTTAAACGGTTATGAATCACAATTGTTTACATATATCTGCTTAGCGGCTACCGAGAGTTCGATTCATATGAAGAGCCTTGTATATACGATAATGGCATCACAATTACTCCATTCGCGAGAGAGCTCAACCCTACAGGGGTAGGGGAGCATATATATATATATATATTGTCATCCGGACATTGGCCTAGCGGTTAGAGTGTTCGCCAATGGCCCGGGAGACCTGGGTTCAATCCCAGGTCGAGTCATACCAAAGACTCAAAAAATGGTACTTGATGCCTCCTTGCTTAACACTCAGCATTATAAGGTACGGATCAAGGGTAAAGTGGAGCAATCCAGGGAAAGGAGTAGCGCCCTCCCCTACACCTTGGTGTAGTAAGCTATCGAAAAGGGAGCCTTCGGGTCACCCTCGACTATGGTCGCCAACTTTACTTATATTGTCATCCACAGACAGATCTGTTTCGTTCTATCGGAACTCATCTGTGTGGCTAGACAGGCTAGATTCCCGAAGCTGGGATCGAAACCCAGTTGACTCAAACGCCAATCCAAGATTCTACCACTCAGCCACGAGGAAGCTAGAGCCAACGAAATAAATTTAAACGGTTATATAATCACAATTGTTATTGTTTACATATATATATATATATATATATATTGCTTGCGTCTGAAAAACTCGTAAGAAGTAAAATAATAATAATAATCATGCTAATCAAACAAAGTTTTCTGACTTTCCCTCGTCATCCGTTCCTATCCGCCATCTATCTTGGTAGGTCTTTTTGACGGCAATTAGTGTTCGCTCAAAGTTTATGTAAGTCTTTGAGTCAGAGTCTATCAGAGAATGTCGTTTCTGAGTTCGTTGTCACTTCCCCAGTATGTCTTAATCGTCTTGCTTGGATGTTTTGTGAGATGGAAAGTAAGTAGCCATACAACTGCTGTTTTGCTGTCTACGTCCTCACTAGGGCTATGTAGATATCGCTTTTAGTGGTCGAGATATTGCTGCTTCGGTATCTGAACTAGTCTACAAATTTCAAATGCTTGCCACAAAAAGTGAAAATTGCTGCTTCCCTTTTAAAATCACGTTCACATAGAGAACCTTTCTTTTACAAGATCTATTAACTTCAAATATACGTAATCTTGTCAGATTATAGACATATATAGCTTTTATTTATCTCCCTGTAAGACTCCAGTGACAATGCCAAAGAAATTGGAACCACCATCCACAGATTAAAATTGAAGAAAACGAAAAAAAGATTAGTACCTTGACCTTGCAAGAGAACTAAAAAAATCTATGGAACATGAAGTTGACACTTAGAACAATCACCAAAAGATTAGAAGAGGGCAAGTAGAGATCGTCCAAACTAGAGACTTATTAAAATCGGCCAGAATATTGAGGAGAGTCCTGGAGATTTGAGGAGACTTGCTGTCACTAAAAATCTAGTAAAAAAAGGAACTAACGCTTGCGTGAAAGAAAAAACCGGCAAAGGAATAATACTAATAATTATCTCTCCTAATATCAGCACAAAACAACACCGTAATAACCAATCATATCAAAGCGAGAATAGATTAGACACAACAAAATAGCAAATGTAGGCTATGCGGTGACAGATATGAGACGATCAGTCACATAATAAGCGAATACAGCAAATTAGCGCAGAAGAAATATAAGACTAGACACGACTGGGTCTGCCATTTGATCCACTGGGAGATGTGCAAGAAATTGAAATTTGACAATATGAACAAATGGTATATGCACAACCCAGCACCTGTCCTAGAAAATAACACACATAAACTCCTATGGGACTTTGACATACACACGGATCACCAAATCTCGGCCAGAAGACCAGACCTTATAATAATCAGCAAAAAAAAAGAAAAAAGAAGAGAACATGCAAAATTGTCGACTTTGCTGTCCCGGCTGACCACAGAATAAAACTGAAAGAATGTGAAAAGAAGGATAAGTACCTCAACCTTGCAAGGGAATTGAAATAACTAAGAAACATGCATGTGACAATTATACCAATTGTAATTGGTGCGTTTGGAACAGTTAAATAAAGGATTATTAAAGCGACAGAAGGACGTGGACGAGTGGAGACTATCCAAACTACTACATTATGGAGAACGGCCAAAATACTGAGAAGAGTCCTGGAGACTTCAAGAGATTTGCTGTCACCAAAACTCCAGTGAAAGACCATCAGCTCTCTCGATGAGTACCAATAATAAAATGTAATTTTCCACGTAAAATCTTCAAACAGATTTTATTTAGATATTCAGTAATTTCAAAAAAGCTTGAATCTTTTACAACACTATCTGTGGTGTTTTTTTTTTTATATATATTATATAGAATCCGTAGAGATTGTTATTTTTTTAATCTGAAAATCCATTCCTTTTAAAAAAAATGACCTGCATTTGGTCTTAATGGAAGATTCGATTTAGCTCATTATTCGTGCATCTGAGCCGTAAAAACCTTCCCGCAAAAAATGTTTCCTCGTCCTAGATTTTATCATAATTAAAACAAAATCTCTGTTCCTCTGTCTGTCAGTCGGTCTCTCTCTCTCTCTCTCTCTCTCTCTCTCTCTCTGCATTTATATATAATCGAGTTTCATCGCACTAAACTCCGTCTGAGAATGAGGCTCCAGTTCTGGAGTTATGGGAGAATGTCGTGTACATCCTCATTGCCAATACTCTTAGGTTTCCACTCTGTTAGTGTTATATACCAATAATTGAAACAATTTTAACTTCGTGCAAACAAATAATCAGTATTAAATAGATTTAAGTATGTACGAAGAAATGAGCTCAAACAACTCGTTTAAAAATAAAGTTACTAATAAATCATATTTCTATCCATCAGTCCTGGGCCTGACTATTCATGTATACAAATATATATGGATATAAACCGGATTTGGCATTAAATAACCCACAATGATTGATATGCCATAAAAATCATAACCAACCAACCAAACAACATCACTATGTTGTCCACTTTACTGCAAATAAAATTACGTGCTTATCTTAACGGTTATCGTCGTAGTTATCAAGTGTGCATTCTACAAATTGAACCAAAAAAGAAATAAAAGCCAGGGAGAAGGGAAGAAAAGACAAAACGCGGATTTAGAACAACAAAACGTAAAAAATCGAGGTCAGTGCAATTTTTTGGCACTCTGTGCGTTTATGAGTGGCTATCGCGAGAACTTAGCGAAAATCCTCCACCGCTACCAAAAATGTTGGGTCATCTCTGGTCATCGTCTCCACGGCTCAACCTGGCAATTCTGACTTCATACTGCCCTGTGACTCCTCAACACCCTACTCTGCTCCGAGTCTTAGACTTGACTGACTGGCCCCGCGTCCTGGGCCTGACTATTCAACGCCATTGGTCCTTGCTACCTCCTACTTCAAGTCTCGTAAGTTCACGAAGGCACAGCTCTTTTCGTGTTTTTCACGCCAAAATAGATAGACAATTAGGATCTTCTAGACAGTCTTATGTCATCAAAAGATGCTAAAGATAAGAATCCCTTGACTCTGACGGCCACCTACAACGCATAGATCCACATATATATATATATATATATATATATATATATATATATATATTCAGATGTACATTGTGCTATAAATGGGAACGACGACCCGAGTTCCAATTCTGGACGATCCTGTCTGTTTCGCGTTAACATAATGCCCTTAAAAACGATAAACACCCTTTATTCTTCGCTCTACCACCCCGAACATGGATAAACAATAATACAGACGTGTTTTTTTTTTAACCTTGTTTTGGCAACCAATCTTGAAAGTCTTTAAATGATCTAAGAGTTGGCGAGCGTAGTCGAGGGGGACCCGAAGGCTGTCTTTTCATTAGCTGCTACTACGAAGTGGACGAAAGGGCGTTACTCGTTTTCTCCTGATTGCTCCACTTCCCCCTTGACCCATACCTTACAATGCTGAGAGTTAAGCAAGGAGACATCAAGTACCATTTTTGTGTCTTTAGTTTGACTCGAACTGGGATTGAACGCCGGTCGTTGACAAATACGAATAACTCTTAGTTCAAACTATCCGCTCAAAAATCGATCTTGTGTCCCATCCTTTTCGTTGCTAAGGGGGTGGATAATTTTTTTTCTCTTTTTCGACGCGGAGGGTTAAGTTAGGCTATAAGTAAGTAAAGTTAGCGACCATAGTCGAGGGTGACCCGAAGGCTCCCTTTTCGATAGCTACTACACCAAGGTGTAGGGAGGATTGCTCCACTTTACCCTTGAACCGTACCTTATAATGCTGAGTGTTAAGCAAGGTGGTATCAAGTTCCATTTTTAAAGTCTTTGGTATGACTCGACCTGGGATTGAACCCAGGTCTCCCGGGCCATTGGCGAACACTCTAACCGCTGGGCCAATGTCCCGGTATGAAGTTAGGCTATAAATATCCCTAATTTGAGGCCTTGTGTAACAACTAAGCTAAAAGTTCATGTGTGCTGCTTTTTTGTTGTTGCTCTTTTTTTAAAACCCAGAATCAAGAACTGTTACAGAAAAATTTAATTGTTTACACAGGTTTATTTGTAGTTTCATGGCATATCAACCTTCCTGGGTTATTTAATGCCAAATTCATTCTTTTCGAACTGTACTATTTAACCGATATCTGAGAGAACAAAGGGGTTCATGCCTTTTGCAAGGGTATTTTCCGAAAGTGAACGAATTAGCGCAATTGGAGTTTGAAGTCGCTTATTACGGTTCCGTAGTTCAGTGCGTTAACCATTACACCACGAGGACACCCCAGTCGACTCAGGATTACCATTTGTTACTTAAACCCACAAAATTGCTTGTGAATAAAAACTTCTGCAGTAAATAACACAACAAGAGCTAGTATGCCCTCAAACCAACCAACCAACCAACCAAACAAACAACCAACCAAACAAACAAACAGACAAGCAACTATCACTGGGTCAAATAGATATTCAAAAAATTATAATAATTTGATGGGAAAACTTGAAACTGCATAATTGTGGTTTGTGTTGTTTGGTTTGATCTGGTTTGTTTTTATACTATAGGAACCATTGTATGTCATATAATTCCAAATCCTTTTTATATATATATTAAATTCATGATTTCTAAACACATTTTGTAGATAACATTTTTAAACAAGCCTGAGCTCATTTTTTTGGCACACAGTTAAATTGTTTCACTTAATTTCAAACAATTCATTTTAGCGTACATACACAGTTTTTTTGCTTACAACAATTAAGTGTAAAAACAGTTCTATTTCAAACAATTCAGTTTATCATAAAACAAGTTTAAATGTCAACAGTTTAATTTTAAACAATTCAGGTTAGAATAAGTACACAGTTTTTTTTTGTTTACACACTGTTAAACGATCAAACAGTTCTGCTTCAAAGAATTCAGCTTAGCATATCAACAAAGTTAAATGGTTCCAAGTATTGCTATGTATCACAAACAATTCAATTAAACATTAGTCCTTTTTTATACTCCGTTAAATGTAAAACAGTTCTATTTCAATTTAGCATAACTACACAGTTTAAATGTCAAACAGTTCTATTTAATCTATAGATAGGACCCTATCAAGCGCTACCACTTCGAGCCAGATTGGACCTGGAAGCGGTGGTAATAAAAGGATAGTCTGCACTCCCCAAAGTCTCGTGCTTACTGGAGCCGCACCATCAGATTGTTAAGGGTCATATCCTTATCATTGTAGGAAATGGACACGGACAAACGAGTTCAAATCCTGGACGAGACTGATTGCATTTCACATAGCACTAATACCCTTGGGAAAGGTATGAATACAATTATTCTCCATCCAGCTATGGGTAAATAGTAGGGCAGACTAGGTTCTTCAGCCTTGGCGAGGCAACTAGTCTAGGAGAAGGAAAACTCTGAATTCAAACCTGTTAAACTCCGCTTACAAAATTGACCTTGTGTCATATCCTGCCCGATTGGTGGGGTTGGGTAAATAGGATATACAGGACACTCATTGAGGGAGTCTTACCTCTCCACAGAAGATCCAATCGATGTATTTAGCCACTCCTGCTGACTGGGCCATGTATAATTGTGTGCAAATTGTTTGAGCTAATTTCATGCTGTTACCTATAATTCTTTCCATTTTAGTTAGAATTAGTAATTATTAACGAATTTAAATATTCGAATTTTAAATATTCGACAACTACCACCACCCGACGAAAAATCAGAGGATTCATCTGCTTATTTTTTTAATGTTTCGTCTTCATCTAATTTCACAGTTATTGATTATTCTTCGCCTACACATTGTGGAGTGCTATTATCATCTTCATCGTATCGTAGTGGCTATAACGTTCATTTTCGGACTAATAGCTGAAAGAAAGATATGAAACCGCTTCTTTACCCACTCCCAGCTATGGGTTAAGTAGCATGACTACTGTTCTTGTACAAGGATGGCTTCGGCATTAAATAACCCACTAAGGTTAATATACCATTAAACAAAGAAACTGGATCAAATACATCCATGTTGGTTGCTATCCTCTCAACATTTCTGCCGATCAACTCTCCGGCTTTCTTTATGTGTCTTATGTCGTATTTGGTAACCTTCTGGAAACTATGAAATCAATCCTTAAACTGAATCCCAAAGATGGACTATTTGCATTTCTTCGTCTGTGCTTTAGTTTAGGGTAGGGTTATGGTTAGTGTATCACGCACTAAAAACTTTTTTTCTTCAGCCATTAAATCCAGCATCAGAGACTGCAGGTTACCGAGTACAAAGACACCAGAAGAAGGCTGGAATCTACAACGGCCAAAATTTTATGAGTCCAGCAACACGAGTTAGTATGGCTGTCCGAAATTTGTAGGGGACAATGATAATAATACTCAGAAATATAGAGACATTAGTGGGTAGAGTGTTCACCAATGGTCCGGGAGGCCGGGGTTCAATCCCAGGTTGAATCATCCCAAAGACTTTCAAAATAGTACCTGATACCTCCTTGCTTAACACTCAGCATTATAAGGTACGTATCAAGGTTGAAGTGGAGCAATCCAGGGAAAGGAGTAGCGCCCCCCCTTACACCCTCCCTCGGTGTAGTAGCTATTAAAAAGGGAGCCTTTAGGTCGCTCTCAACTAAGGTAGCCAACTTTACTTTCAATATTATTCAAGTTTTATATATATATATATATATAGAGAGAGAGAGAGAGAGAGTCTCACCGACTTTTTATAGAAATTGGGGAAAGATGTCTGTACCCTCCGGATGAATTTTAATTCATTTATTCATTGATTTTTTATTTCAACCTGTCCAGAGTTATTCTATGGCTAATGGCGTTCATTAATCGTTTAGATATACATTTTTGGTGTAGCTATTTCTTAAAACTTAGAATACGGTCCAATTCAATACGTATAATTTTTAAATATATTAACCGAGGTGGTTGAAAATTTCATTGGCTCATATGTTCATATAATGTTGTCACATGATCACGTAAAGGGAACTATATTGAAAAATAAGTTTCCTTTGTATCTTGCTATCTTGGTCAGCTAATGAACTTTTCAGCCCACCCTCGTAATTGACCGTCTGAAAGAGTCATAAATTATGTTTTAATAACTAGCTAATGTCTAGACATTTTTAACGGTGTTTTTTTCAAAACTTGTTTTATTTTGATTCTGCATAAAGCCTTTAAAATAATCTCGGATAAAGCTCGAAGCAAGAAACATATCACAAGTTTCTTTTCAAATCAAAAGTGTAGTTTTATGTATTGAATTAGCAAAAAAAAAAACCTTCTTGTTTAAAGTACACTTTTCGATCTCAGCCAAATTTACCCCCTGGGTATATATGATATGGCGTGAGGTTTTATCTGTGGACATTTTGATGAAGATTACACACGAGGCACCTTCCTTAAAAAGTCTGTTCATTTTATACAATCATTCCCATCCAAATACTGAACGGATTCAGCACGACCGTGGGGTTTATTATTTTTTTTTTATTTCAGCTTTCAATGCCCAATGACATTACTATTCTGACCTGAAATCTATCTATCTATCTATCTATCTATCTATCTATCTATCAGTATATTCATATCTATCTATCTATCTATCAGTATATTCATATCTATCTATCTATCTATCTATCTATCAGTATATTCATATCTATCTATCTATCAATCTATCGATCTATGTTGATCGATTCATATCTATCTACCGATTTCCAAATCGGCTGGAGCTGTAGAATATACCGACTGAAACTCTGTAGAGTGTCCTAGATATGACACTAAAGAATCCGATGGTAAGGTTCCAGTAATGGTGGGGATTAAGTGAATGCAGAGCACACCTTCATTGCCATAACTCCCAGGTTCACTCTGTCCCGGAATAGTAGCACCTGATAAGGCTCTATCTATGGGTTAAATATAACTAAACAGCATACTTATGCTAAACTGAATTGTTTAAATTAGAACTGTTTGACTAAACTGAATAGCTTGAAATAGAAACATTTTTGACAATTAAACTGCGTACTTGCATTTAAATTGTGTACTTATTCTAAACTGCATTGTTAGAAATAGACCTGTTTTTGACACTTAAACTCTACTTATACTAAACCGAATTGTTTAATATAGAACTGTTTTGATATTTATCTTTGTGTAAAGAAAATCTCTACTTATACTAAACTGAAGTAGCTGAAGTAGAACTGCTTTACTAAACTGAATAGCTTGAAATAGAAATGTTTTAGATAATTAAACTGTGTACTCATTCTAAACTGAATTGTTTGAAATAGAACTGATTATTTGTTTTAAAATGGATTTGGCATTAGATGACTTATAAAGCTTGATATGCCATAAGCAACCTAAACAACCAACCCACCTATCTACCGATCCTAAATTCACATCGCTTTACTGATCAATGATAGATATGGATGGACTAATAAAATATGTATGAATAGAACTACATTGATATGAATAGATTAAAATCGATTAGAATCGATTAAGTGGAATATTCTATACATATCGATATCTCTATCAGTATATCAATGTCTGTCTGTCTGTCTGTCCATATCAATCAATTAATCTATCTATCAATGTCTATTTATGTCTATTTTATTAGTCAATTCATATCTGTCTACCTATCAACGATAGATTGATAGATGTGAATGGACTAATAATATATATCTGAATTGACTAATATAGACATGAATAGATTAAATCAAGAGTAGACTATGAGGGATAGTCTGTTCATATCTATCTATCTATCTATCTATCTATCAGTTTATTCATATCTGTCTATCTTTCAATCTATCTAGGTCTATTCATATCTATCTATCTGTTTATGTATAGCACAGTTTCCAGATTTTTTTCGTATGGGCACTTTTATTGATAGTACACACATGATACTCTAGTCCCCTTCGAAGTAATCTCTTCCGGCTGCAATGCACTTGTTGTATCGTTCCAACAACTTCTAGAAGGCCTCATGGAAGTCCTCTTGTGTGAGCGTGTCAATGACCTTCGTCACAGCCTCTTTCATCTCCTCAACTATCTCATAACGACAGCCTCTAAGGTTTTCCTTGAGCTTAGGGAATAAACAAAAGTTACAAAGAGTAAGGTCTGGACTATAGGGAGGCTGAGGAACTGTCTTGATGCCCATCTTGGTCAAATAGTCTGTGACAATGATGCAGTTGTGGACTGGTCAATTGTCATGGTGGAAATGCCACTGACCCGATTTGAAGAGTACTGGCCTCTTCCGACGGAATCTTTTCCTGAACTCCCTTAAAACCTCAACATAGTATTCCTTGTTGACTGTCAGTCTAGTGGGAATCTAGTGCATGTAGATCATGCCAGTGATGCCAAAAAAAGGGATCATCAAAAGTTTGTTGGTGGATTTGCTCTGTCTGGCCTTTTTGGGTCTGGGAGAGCCAGCATACTTCCCCTGGGAACTCTATCTCTTGGTCTCTGGGACATAGCAGTCGATCCAGCTTTCATCGCAGGTCACCAGAGCATGAAGAACTGAGGGATCTGAATTGATCAGAGCGCGACCATCTGTCATGACAACGTCTTTCTTTCTGATCTTCTCTGAACACCCTTGGGACAGACTTCGTGCAAATCTTCCGTATCTTCAGTTCCTCGCAAATAATTGTGGGTACATTCCCACACTGACATCAAACTTGGCACTTATTGTCTCTATAGACACAAGACAGTCCTTGTCCTTGAAATTCTTTATTTGGCCAATCAACTCTTGTGTTCTGACTTCCTTACTCCTCCCACACCTCTCATTATCCCTCACAGACTTCCTGCCTTCTTTGAATCTCTTATGCCACTCAAAAACTTATGCTCGAATTATGCATGATGGTCCAAAAGCAGTCTGAAGCATTCCATACATTTCTGTGGCATTTTTTCCAAGTTTAAAACATAATTTTTTTGCATATAGTTCATCTAAAGTGTCCTCACGTCCAGATTACATTTTTTAAATTCACCAGCTTTGACAATCAGGCTTTAGTATGGTGTATTCCAATTCCTGCTGTAACTGTTCATTTGAACCTGAAATCACAAAAATTAATCAGGCCTCTTATAAGATGTATAGTAATAACATAATGAATTTTCAAGAGTCTACGACAATTTTAAATGCCTGTACAAAAAAAAAATCTGGAAACTTATTGAAGACAATAGTCTCTCTCTATATATATATATATAAAAAGCTAGCGACCATAGTCGAAGGTGACCCGAAGGCTCCCTTTTCGATAGCTACTACACCAAGGTGTAGGGAAGGGCGCTACTCCTTTCCCTGGATTGCTCCACTTTACCCTTGAACCGTACCTTATAATGCTGAGTGTTAAGCAAGGTGGTATCAAGTTCCATTTTTAAAGTCTTTGGTATGACTCGACCTGGGATTGAACCCAGGTCTCCCGGGCCATTGGCGAACACTATAACCGCTAGGCCAATGTCCGGTTTCTCTCTCTCTCTCTCTCTCTCTATATATATATATATATATATATATCCCTATTCATATCTCTCTATCAGTATATTCATATCTATTTATTTATATACCTGTACGTCAGTATATTCATATGTATCAATTAATCTAGGTTAGTCTATTAATATCTATTTTATTGGTCTGTTCATATCTATCTATCTATATATATATATATATATCATCATCATCATGTCGTGCCGCCAGCACGGATATCCTTGACCCTCTCTCGCCACTTCTCCCTATCATTCATCGCCTCCGGCAGGTCTTTTGGGTTACATCCTGTGTCCTCACATAGCTGCTGTATGTAAGTTCGGGCTGGTCGTCCTGCTTTTGCTTGGCCATATGTGGGGGTCCATAGGAGTACGTCACTTACGAGCTCGTCCTTGCTTCTCCAGCAGTGTCCGGCGTGTCTGGCTCGTCTAATCTGTATAGTTTTCGTGATGGGAGGCAAGTGGTCGTACAGTTGGCGTCTCGTGGGGTGTTGTCGCCAGGACTTGTTCAATATTCCTCTCAACATTCTTGTGTAGTTGCCGTCAAGTTTCTTCTCCAGCCGTTTGGTTAGCGTCCATGTAGTGCATCCATATAGCAGTATCGATACAACCGCTGCCTGGAAGAAACTGCGCTTTATTTCATCGGTCAGGTCTGATTTCCATATGATTGAGAGCCTATCTATAGCCGTTCATGCTTTCGTCAGTCGTGTATCGATGTCGTTTTCCGTTGACCAGACGCTACTTCCTAGGTAGGTGAATTTGTTCACTAGCCTCAGAGAAGCTCTGTCTAGTGTGGTAATGTTGCCCGTTTGGTTGTAACACATATATTCAGTTTTGTGCGCATTGACATGGAGGCCAATGCCTGCTGCAGCTCGTTCCATTCATATCTATACATCAATCTAAGTTAGTCTATTGATATCTATTTTATTAGTCTATTCATATCTGTTTACCAACGATAGATAGATAGATAGATAGATAAGAATGATTTATCTATTCTAATCTATTCATATCTATCCATCAAGCTATCGATCTTTGTTTATTTATTTCTATCAATCTATCAATCTATTCCAAGATTATTCTGCTTTAATTTATGACGACGAATTTTGGTTAGTGCATATCACACTGGTCCATATGGTCGGATCGAAGTTGTTAGATAAATTCCCAGTTGATCATCTTTCCGACCAATACATATCTATTTTTATACTTAATCTGTGCTAACTTGCGGCATTCGACTATTAGCTTATTGTTACTTTGTTATTATTATATCAATCCTTGTAAGATATTTACACCAATAACAGACTAACGGCGGTGCACGTGGTGTAATGGTTATCGTCGCAGGAATTGGACACGGCGACACGAGTTCATATCCTCGACTGATTGCATTTCACATAGCACTAATACCCTTGGGAAAGGTATGAATCCAATTATTCTCCCTCCAGCTATGGGTAAATAGTAGGACAGACTTGGTTCTTCAGCCTTGGTGAGGCAACTAGTCTAGGAGAAGGAAAACTCTGAATTAAAACCTGTTAAACTCCGCTTAAAAAATTGACCTTGTGTCATATCCTGCCCGAGCGGAGGGGTTGGGTAAATATGATAACAGACTAACGGCAGGTCTCTTCAGGTCTACATTACCTTGTCGTCAGGAGCAGTAAATAAAGTAAAGTTGGCGACCGTAATCGAGGGCGACCAGGAGGCTCCCTTTTCAATAGCTCCCACACCAAGGTGTTGGGGAGAGCGCTACTTCTTTCCCTGAATTGGTCCACTTTACCCTTGATACATACCTTATAATGCTGAGTGTTAAGCAAGGAGGTATCAAGTACCATTTTTAAAGTGTTTGGTATGACGCGACCTGGGATTGGACCCAGGTCTCCTGAACCATTGGTTAACACTCTATTCACTAGGATAATACGCCAAGTGCATCATATTGGAGGTTGATACTCCCCAACGATTGTTTTAGAGTGACACTAAATTGAATCTAATGATAAGGCTCCTTTCTTGGAGTTTGGGGAAATCTAGAGTACCTCTTCATTGTCCTGACACTCAGATCGACTCTGACCTGGATTGGTTATACCTTTTAAGGTCTCATTTATGGGTCAAACAGAACCGTTCAATCACTTAAAAACGATTATTTTTATTAATCATTTGAAACCATACAGCTATGTGCAAAATATTTGTATTACATAGTGTTGTATAGCCACATAATACATATACATGTGGAAACATAATCAACAATAATGACAAACGAACACACTTCTTTAGAAAAATATTCTTCTCACACTTTATTCTCGAAAGGGTTGCGAAAGGGTTGGTGTATGAGAGGTGAGTTGGAGACGGAACAGAGTGCAACATATTGACCCCAAGTTCCTCTGACTATAGCAGTACTTCTACCTCATTCTGCTGGACTGTTCAACCGGGGTCCTGAGGGCCCAAGCCCTCTGTCTGGAGCTGGTTCCCACTGCCTCGAAGTGTAACTCAAACCCCAACTGACTCAAGCCGTCTGCGGCACCTGGATATATAATCGTTTGACGTCCACCTGCTTTCTGTGGGCGTCTGCACCGAATTCAACCATGTCCACAGGTCAAGGTGATACCCCGATATCTTCGACCGGATGCACCAGTTATTTACACAGGTGCATATTTTAATTGACAGCTCGTTCGAGGGCCAATATGTTACAATAGGAATACCTGATAAATAAAATTTCTAATGTTAATTAAATAGCAATACTTTAAACTATTTAACTGTATTCAAACAAATGATTGATATTTACAAGAATTATTAGTGTTTGATAGAAATACTTCATCATCATCATCATCATATCGTGCTGGCAGCACGGATATCCCTGACCCTCTCTCGCCACTCCTCCCTATCGTTCATCGCCCTAGGTAGGTCTTCAGGACAACAGCCTGTATCCTCACATAGCTGCTGAATGTACGTTCGTGCTGGTCGTCCTGCTTTTGCGCGGCCGTGTGTGGGGATCCATAAGAGTACATCTCTTATGAGTTCATCTCTGCTTCTCCAGCAATGTCCTGCATGTCTGGTTCGCCTAACTTGAATAGATTTCGTGATAGGGGGCAGGTGGCCGTACAGTTGGTGTCTTGTGGGGTGTTGCTGCCAGGACTTGTTGAGGATTGCACGCAGCATTCTTGTGTAATTGCCATCTAGTTTCTTCTCCAGCCGTTTTGTTAGCGTCCATGTAGTGCATCCACCCTTTAACTGTGCGCAAAAATATGCTGTTACAATTCGTTTAAAATAAAGTACCAACAAACTCTTCGCTTATAAATCATATATGTATACATAAACAGGATTTGGTATTAGAATAGGCACAAGGCTTGATATGCCATGAAGCACTAACAATTTAATTGCATATCAACCTCCTGGGGTTATTTAAAGCCAAATCCATCCTTTTAGAATGATAGTGGTAGTACTATTTAACTTATAGCTGTAAGAATAAGGAAGTTCATGCCTTTTCGAAGTATTTGTCTAAAATTGAACGTAATAGGGTGACAGGAGTTTGAACTCTTTGACAACAACGCAGTCCAGCTCTTTAACCATTACACCATTAGGACACCCCCACCCTTGAGCAATCAGATCTCCAGGGCTCTATTAGATATATTGATCTCAAGTTCCTACGACTATTTTCCAGGTCCCTGGTGAGAGTTCTACCATTGGTGTCATCGTCACCTCCATGTCACACAATATTTAGCTCTCTGGCAAAATATCAAGTATTTGTCAATCTTTTTGTTTTCTTTTAGTTTTATTCATTGGCCAAATGGAACATCATTATCTACTTTAAAACAAGTTCTTTTCTTCTTTATAATTAACAACTGGTGTCTCCTTCTTTCTTGGATTGCCCAGTTGGCTGGGGCTGTAGAATACACAGAGTGCACCTCTGCAGATAGGTAAGACCCTCAAAACAAGTGTCCTGGATATGACACTAAACAGTCTGATGGTGAGGTCCCAGTAATACTGAGGCCTTGGGGAATACGGGGCACCCATTCATTGCCATTGCTCCCAGGTCCACTCTAGCCCGGCAGGGTAGAACCTAATAGGGCCCTATCTATGGGTTAAATAAAACTAACGGCATACTTATGCTAAACTGAATATCTTGAAATAGAAATGTTTTTGACAATTGAACCATGCTTACATTTGAACTGCGTGCTTGTGCTAAACTGAATTATTTCAAATAGAACTGGGTTTTTTTTTTAAATTGAAACTGTATTTACAATAAACTGAATTGTTTGACATAGAACTGTTCTGACATGTAACTGTGTGTAAACAAAATCTGTACTTTTAGTAAACTGAATTAGCTGAAATAGAATAGCTTGACTAAACGGAATAGCTCGAAATAGAAATGCTTTTTACAATTAAAATGTATTTACATTTAAACTGCGTGATATTGCTATTTTGAATTGTTTTAAATTGAACTATTTTTGACATTGAAACTGTACTTACACAAAACTGAATTTTTATATATAACTGCTCGAATAGTTTGAAATTGAAATGTTTTTGACAATTAAACTGTGTACTCATGTACAGCTGAATTGTTTTAAGGAGAACTGATTATTCACATAAAGATGGATTTGGGGTTAAATAACCTACAAAGGTTGATATGCCATAAAACCGAACCAACCAACCAACCAACATCCTTCTGTCTGAAATTGGGTACTCCGTTTGTATTACAAGGTACTAGATAATATGATGTCTCTTTTCTAAAATATATTTTTATTCGTGCACATACCATTTGTCAGAAGCCCAATCGGCTAAGACTATAGAATACACCGATTGTATCTCTGTAATAACATCTATGTATGAAGAAGATATCTCATTAAATAACCTTCAATGGTTGATATGCCATAAAACCAAACAAAACCAAATGATGTTTATTATATATAAGTAAAGTTGGCGACCATAGTCGAGGATGACCCGAAGGCTCCCTTTTCGATAGCTACTACACCAAGGTGTAGGGAAGGGCGCTACTCCTTTCCCAGGATTGCTCCACTTTACCCTTGATCCGTACCTTATAATGCTGAGTGTTAAGCAAGGAGGCATCAAGTACCATTTTTTGAGTCTTTGGTATGACTCGACCTGGGATTGAACCCCGGTCTCCCGGGCCATTGGCGAACACTCTAACCGCTACGCCATTGGCATTAAATAACTTACAATGGTTGATATGCCATAAAACCAAACCAAGCCAAATCATATTTATTTAATGTATATGTATAAAGACGAATTGGCATTAGACAACCTACAACGATTGATATGCGATAAAACCCAACCGAACCGAATCATATATATATATATATATATATATATATATATATATGAAGAGGATTTGGCATTAAATAACGTATAATGGTTTATATACCATAAAACATAATCAAATTAAACCAAACCATTTGTCGACATGGATAAACTTTAATCTCTTGCACATTTCTTCGTGGGCCACTTTTCTTGCTAAGCCATCCCTACTCTTAAATTCCCTGGTTTTCAGCCCGACCGTCTAACATTCGAGCCTGATGAAGTATCAAGTCAATAATAGATTGGAGGCCGAATGGTTCCTGGCTCCAGCCGAGCCACATTCGCGTGGGCGAAGAATTACTGGCAAGCATCGCACTAAAGCTTCAGGTCTAGTTCAAGCTATGACTAGCAAGGTCATCTGGTATACGTGCTGGTAGACTTGGCAAAGATTTGCATAGTTTGCATTGAACCCTCCGATCTTATGTCCAAAATTTATCGGACAGGACACGACTTTCGGCTCGTGCCTAACCTATAACCTCTGAATCTTCACAATAAAAAGACCTTTTCTCAAATCTTGCCTCTTGGGAAGAATGGATAAGTCACCCATAGTCTCAAGTTCTTTTGATGCCAGTTAACAACATTCGCTTATTATGCTTATACCTGTTTCATCTTCGTTACCATTATCAATTTTTATTTTTATATAATTTATTTTGGCATTTAATTATCCTGCTATAAAAAAAAAGTCCTAGTTTCTTTTTTTTCAGATTTCCCTTTGTTAGTTATGTCCAGGTCATTTTGTATGTTGCTTGAAATATCCATATAATTGTTATCACTTAGAATATTCAGACTATTGACCTTATCTTTATTGTTATACTCATAACGTTTCGACCAATATGTCCTTCGGCCTTCTTCAGATGTTTCATATCGAACCCGGGAGCCCACACAGTATCTCGAAACTGAACCTTTTATTCGATCCACAGTGGTAGACTGTTCCAATTCTATTAACTATGATTAGGTACAAGTTTTAAGTTAAAATAAATATTCCTTGTTATTCCTGCCTGTTGTTGGGATTGAACCTGAAACCTCCAGATGATTTCACTCGGAAGTTCTTCCAACCAAACGACTTATCCGCTTCTCCATGTGTCCTTACCGGAGAATTCAGAGGGAGTTTTTTTGACTGATAACCATATTTACCAACCCCTCCGATCGGGCAGGATATGACACAAGGTCAATTTTTAAGCGGAGTTTAACAGGTTTTGAATTCAGTGTTTTCCTTCTCCTAGACTAGTTGCCTCACCAAGGCTGAAGAGCCTAGCCTGCCCTACTATTTACCCATAGCTGGAGGGAGAATTATTAGATTCATACCTTTCCCAAGGGTGTTAGTGCTATGTGAAATGCAATCAGTCTCGTCCAGGATTTGAACTCGTGTCGCCGTGTCCATTTCCTATGACGATAACCATTACACCACGGGCACCTCCTTTTTGGACTAATACCCCTTATGTTTCTATCAACCCATGAGATATGCCCCTCCACTATCATATCAGATGTTTGCCTATCATAACTTAATACTTGTACCCGATCATGATTAAAAGAATTAGAACAGTCTACCCCTGAGGATCAAATAAGGAGTTTAGTTCTAAGTACCGTTGTAATATTACGGACGGGCGCCGTCATTGAATTGCGACGGTCTCAAGGTTGGAGAACGTTCGAGCACATCAGCTGTCATCAGTCATTGGGTACAAAGGTCTGACAATCAAAAATGTCACGAACCTCGCTCGTGCAGGCAGAGTGACTTTTAGAGTTCAAGCATTAATTTTGATATAATCACGCGTGAACTTTCATGTGTTGCACTACTGTTTCACTGGTGATCATCGAATCTTCGGGAACCTTCGAATTGATCAATCAAATCGCTTTATAAGAAAATCAAGTAGCGAGATTTTGGCAGTTCAAGACAGGTTTTCAAACAGGTTTCAACAGAGGTGCACGCCGCCTGACCCACGTCATAACCCAGCCTGTCAGCAATCCGACTGATATGATAAGTATCAACAGGCCCACGATAACAACGCCGCCGTCATCGCCAAAAAGAGGAACGTGAACCTTTTCTACGTACGCTAGCTGAAGTGTGCGATGGGAAAGAGTGATACAGAGAGAAGACGTTTGATAGCGACAAAAAAAAAGCGAAGGCAAGGAAGAACGCTATTAAACGAATTTTTTAACAACAGTCTGCTGTAATCCCCAAGAGTAAAAGCGTCTACTATTTTCTTCCTTGAGATTCAAGTTTTGAGTGTTTCTTTTCTGTGAATTCATTTCTTTTAGACACAACGTTTTAATAATCTTTTGTCCTATGCTACTCTGTGAGGGCTCCCAAATTCGACATGAACCACCTGAAGAAGATCGAAGGATATATCAGCTGAAACGTTGTATCACCATAAAGATGAGGTCAATAGTCCGAATATTCTGATAACAATTTTCAAGCTTCATCTCAGAAATTTAGACAAATAATATCCGTATAATTGTTTTGATTTTCAAATATTTCTGTTTTCTAAATTTTCATTGTGGTTTTCCTTAAGTTATTTATGTTAATGTTACTCCCACTGGCTGCTGTAATCTGTCTTTCTTTGGTCTTATTTTTATGCTTTTCGTGTCTATATATTGTTACATCCACGCTATCCACAATACTGTAGAGGTCTCTTTCTTCGTTTCAGGATACATAGACTTTATCTTTGTCATCTCGCGAGTGTAAGGCCTGGAACATCTTCATACATTTTCTTTTTCCATTTGTCCAGAAGTTCTCTCGTCCATTTTAAGAATGGTCTAGGGGACCTTATTTAAGAAACTTCTCGGGTATTTATTCCTCTGTTGAGATTTTTTTCCGCAGAGATTGGTTTCGAGAAGTTTTATTGTTCTTCAGAGGTACTATTTTCTTGATTTTTCTGTTATCTCCGTTTATTTAATGACTTCCGCTCCTAATAGTCCATGGTATTCGTATTTTTACTTGCTCTCGAAGTGTTCTGATTGGATAGTTCTATTACTTCCGTCATTTCTCTTTTTCCCTTTTTTCATTATAACCATGGCATATTTTTCAATCTAAAATTCTATTCTTATGTTATCATCGTTCATATTTTTCTCTTACTATCTGAAACTGATTTTTACTCTTGAGATCAAGTGCCAGCAACTCTTGCCCTATCTTCTATTTCTTGGTATTTTTCAAAAATACCGTTGCTTCGACCGGCTTGATTTTTCCCCTGACTCCCAGTTCTTTGAGTTTCTTCTTTAGGCATTTACGATAGTTATCATAACTCCAGTAACGATTGGCACAACTGCCATGTACACGATAGAAAACACATTCTAGTATAATCCAGATATTCATCCAGCTCATTATTATTATTAGTAGTAGTAGTAATCATTAGAGTTTTTCACATCAGCGTAAGCTGATGGTCATTCACTGGAGATTGAGTCTCCTCAAGTCTCCAGGACACTTCTCAGTATATTGGCCGTTTTCAATAATTCTGTTGTTTGGATGGTCTCCACTCGGCGGCCAACTTCCAGATCTTCCAGGCCCTTTAATTATCCTTTAGTTACCGTGCCAAAGCCCCAATCACAATTGGTATAATTGTCACCTTCATGTTCCATAGTTTTTCAATTCCCCAGCAAGGTCAAGGTACTTATCTCTCTTTTCATATTCTTTCAGTTTTATTCTGTGGTCTGCCGGGACAGCAAAGTCGACAATTTTGCAGATTTTCTTTTTTTTCTTTTTTTTTTTTTTGCTGATCATAATAAGGTCTGGTCTTCTGGCCGAGATTTGGTGATCCGTTTGTATATCAAAGGTTTGGTTTGGTTTGGTTTCTTTGTTTAATGGCATATCAACTCTTTTTAGGTTATTTAATGCCAAAGCCATTCTCCTAGAAGAACAGTAGGGGTAGTATTTAACCCATAGCGTGGAGGATAAGGAGGTTCATACCTTTTCCAAGGGTATTTGCCCGAAAGTGAACGTAATAGCGCGACTGGAGTACGAACTCGCGTACTATGATTCCGCAGTCCATCGCTTTAACCATTACACCACATGGACACCCCCGTGTGTATATCAAAGTCCCATAGACTCTGGCAAGGTCTGGGTATTTATTTAGTTTTTCACCTTCTTTAAGTTTTTCTCGGTAGTCTATTTTGGTTTGGTTTCTTTATTTTAACGGCACATCAAAGTTCGTGGCTAATTTAATGCTTAAGCTATCTTTGTAGTTGGACAATAGTTATAATATTCAACCAATAGCAGGGTCGATAAGAGGGCTGGAACCTTTTTCAAAGACGTTAGTCCGAAAGTGACCGTAACAGGGCGATTGGAGTTCGAACTCGCTTACCATGGTGTCACACTCCTACACGTTAGCCACAACACCACAGAAATCTCTTTCTCTTTTGATCTTGATCTTGATCTTGATCTTTCCCTTTCTCTCTTTCTCTCTATCCCTTGAACGAGATATTTCTCATTCTTTGCTTCTCTCTCTCTCTCTCTCTTTCCCTCTCTCTCTCTCTCTCTACGTTGGTCCTAATCTTTCTTTTTTTTCTTTCTTTCTCTCTCCCTCTTTATGTCTCTCTATCTCTCCCTCACACATACTCTCACAGTTTTTTCTTTCTTTTTTTCTTTCACTCTCTCTCTCTCTCTCTCTCTCTCTCGCGCCCTCTTTCTCTCTCACTCTCACAGTCTTGATATTTCCTATTCTTTCCCACCACTGTCTCTCTCTCAATCTTAGTCTTGATCTTTTCTCTCTCTCTCTCTCACACACACACACACACACACATTCTTTTCTCTTTGAACCACCTCTCACTCTCTTTCTCTCTCTTTCTCTCTCTCTTTCTCTCTCTCTCTCAATCTTTGTCCTTGATCTTTCTTTTTTTCTTTCATTCTTTATCTCTCTATCTCCCCCCTCTCTCTCTCTCTCTCTCTCTCGTGGTCTTGATCTTGATATTTTCCCTTCTTTATCTCTCTCACACTCACGCACCCACTCTGTCTGTCTGTCTGTCTCTATGTCTGTCTGTCTGTCTCTCGCTTCTTTTTTACCCATCTTTCTCTCCGTTGGTCTTGGTCTTGGTCTTTCTTTCTTTCCATTTCTCTTTCTCTATCTCTCTCTCCCACACACACTCACATACATTCTCTCTCTTTTCTGTTTAACCCACTTCTCTCTCTCTGCCTCTCTCTCTCTCTCTCTCTCTCTCTCTCTCTCTCTCTCTCTCTCTGTCTAGTAAACTCCATTAGATAACATTGTTGGAGGTGCCCGTGGTGTAATGGTTATCGTCGTAGGAATTGGACACGGCGACACGAGTTCAAATCCTGGACGAGACTGATTGCATTTCACTTAGCACTAATACCCTTGGGAAAGGTATGAATCCAATTATTCTCCCTCCAGCTATGGGTAAATAGTAGGACAGACTAGGTTCTTCAGCCTTGGTGAGGCAACTAGTCTAGGAGAAGGAAAACTCTAAATTCAAACCTGTTAAACTCCGCTTAAAAATTGACCTTGTGTCATATCCTGCCCGAGCGGAGGGGTTGGGTAAATAGGATTAGATAACATTGTTTTATATTTTTTATTGATTTATTTATTCAATATAATTAAAACATTTGTCTCATTTTTAGCTGGGATTGGGTTATCCGTTTGTACATGAAAGTCACGGAGAATTTTTTTGTATTTACCAAACCCTCCGTCATGAGCAGGATATAACACCAGGTCAATTGTTTTGCGGATTTTAACAGATTTCAATTTAGTTTTCCTTCTTCTTGTCCAGTTTTCATACTATGGTCAATGAGCCAGTCTGACGAGGTATTCATCGATAACTGGAGGGAGAATAGTTGGATTCATGCCTTCCCAAGAGTATTAGCTCGATGTGAAATGCAAAGAGCCGCCTTCTTGAACTTGAACTCATATCTCCGTGTCCATTTCCAGACATGATAATCATTACATAATGAGAGTTTTATGAAGTTTATTTACGATATCAGATTGTGGTTTCTACAGATACCATTTCTCAGTTGAGTGAAACTTCTCACAAGAACCTCTAGCAATATTTCTCACTGTTCGTATTATATAATAGCCGAGGGATTTCGTTTCTTACCTTTGAGTTTAGTTAGGCTGAGAACCTTTCGGCTCAGCGCATGGGTTAGTTGGGTGCAACCTTGATGGAGGTGTCAACGCGTGGGCGCGAATAGAGCGGACATGTCACTCAGATGTCACAATACTCCGAGACAAAACGGGTGACGGGTTGCGGGTGACGTCACTCATCGGAAGCGCGCAGAGGTTTGTGGAGATCTGAACAAAGTTAGAGAGTCGAAAATTAGAGGCCAAACGAGAAGGATCGACTTTTGGAGCTCACAGGCGCGAGGCGAACTTGCGCCCTATGGGGGGGGCGCTCGAGTTGGGGGCCAAATGAATAAGACATAGAAGATTGTGTCTCTCCTCCTTACGTCGAAGCCTTTAACTCAAAGTTAATAAAAAGGTTTCGTACCTGAACAAGACGTCGTTACGTGTTTTCGAATTCCGAGATTCCTATGTTCTTTATATGTTCTATAGTAATCAACATTCGATGTCCATTTCACCCATTTCACACATGGCCATATTCGTTTATCTGACTACGTAACATTCGTTCAACATAATATCTCTCAAAATTTTTCGTTGTGTTCGTTCCATACAATTTCTTTCAATATTTCTAACTGTGTTCGTTCCATACAATTTCTTTCAATATTTCTCGCTCTGTTCGTCTCACATTATTTCAGCACAATATTTCCCGCCGTATTCGTCCCACAATTTAACGCAATATTTCTTGCTGCGTTCGTCCCACACAATTTCTTGCTGTATTCCTCACTATGTCTGTCCCACACAATTTCTCGGTATATTTCTTGCTGTGTTCTTCCCATAATGTCTCGCAATATTCCTCGCTGTGTTCGTCTCACACAATTTCGAGCAATATTTTAAGCTGCGTTCGTCCCACACAATTTCTCACTGTATTTCTCACTATGTCTGTCCCACACAAGTTCTCGTAATATTTCTTACTGTGTTCTTCCCATAACATCTTGCAATATTCCTCACTGTGTTTGTTCAACATAATTTCGTGCAAAATTTCCTGCCGTGTTCGTCCCACACAATTGCTCGCAATATTTCTTTCAGTGTTTCTCCCACACAAACTTTCAATAACTCTCTCTTTTGGTGATCAGAGTTAGAGGTTTGGAGGCTTTCTCTCTTCCGATATAAATGAAACGGTCTCAATCGCTGGCAATTGTTGCATAATTTTATTCATCTCAATGTTCGGCATGCTAAAAATGTCTTACCAATCCAGTTTCTATTTATTTATTTGTTTATTTTTATTTTGGTTAATACTAACCTGATTAAGTTTGGAAAATAACAAAATTAAATATTTATCCAAAATATTGATTTTTAGGGTCTTAGAATATATTTTAGATCTCTGAATTTGAAATTGTCTTCCGTTCGCTTGGCTCAGGATAAACAAGGCAGTAATCCGTGGCAAATAAATGATAAGACAAACAAAATGTCTTTTAAACATGAATGATTATCAGAAACCTCAATAAAATTGTCTTTGTCACTCATTTTTAATCACAACCATCTTACAATGCATATTTCAAATGGGTAAGTACAACTAGTATAATAAATTTATAATACAGAAATTGCTTTATAGGAATTTCTAGTGTGCGACATTCACTAAGATTGCCACCAGCATTTTTCAAAAATGCATTAGAGTACCTGAACAAATACCTAACCCAGAATATTTTGGCAAGGAAAAAACACCAAGTCAATTTTGACAAAAATAACATATATAGATATATATATATATAATATGTTAAAAGCCCCAAACCATAAAAAGGTTACAAACGTTTTTCAAAGGAATAAGAAGAATTGAATAGCAGCGGTTAAACACTTACGGTTTCCTGTCGGAGGAAGAATTCTAAGGAGAGAATTTTCGTACACGTGCTTTTCGAAGAGCAGAGACGAAAAAAACGGGGTGGGAGTCCTCTCCAACCGACATCTGCTGCCAAAAAGAGCTACAACTAGCATCTGGAAATGTCACTTGAATAACGGTCACGTGGTTGTCGGAAGCTCCGCCCATAAATCCCCAAAAGGGAGACTGCTGTTTTGATCCCCAACAGTTTCAAATGGACAACATAACTAGAACCCCACCATAATCAGAAGCTTTTTCAGTTTTTTTTATATCAAGAGGTTAGGGAATCCCGTTCATCTATGTTCATGGTAAATCTTATTGTTTAGTTATTTCAGAGCTTTTTTTTATTTGCTTTTTTTTTTTTGCATACGGTAGTTATAAATAGGAATAAATAAACCGATCTATTGGGCTCCTAACAGTCAGACACTTAGTGGAACTAGGAGTAATGACAATGAAGAAGTACCACACCCTACCCTGATCTCAAGAACTGAAACCTCGCTATCAGATGTAGTTTTGTGTCAAACGCAAGACACCCTTAACAGGAACTACCACTCCAAGTCAGGGTGGATCTGAAACTTATGGCAATGAAAGGGTACGCACGTTATCACTAACAGAATTAAAGAACAATGCAATTTTTTTTAAAAGGGACCTAAATGAAAACAAATATGAAGGAACAAAATAGATGTCAGTTAAGGGCATATCACACTGTCTAGGGTTATTTTATACCAGGAGATTAGGTAAGTACATTAATTGTACGTTCATATTATTATTTTTATGTAATTATCGAGTACAAATAATTTTGAATCTCTAAAGAGTTTTTTTTTTATACACGGTCCTATCCAGTACGAATAATTTTTACACACGGCCCTAACAAGGACATTAATTTTAAACAGTTCTATCTAACCCATATGTGGGAATCTAACAAATAGATGCCATTAAGGGCTCAAAGTGGACCTCAAAGTAATCGTACCCCAGCATTATCAGATTTACCAACCCCTCTGCTCGGGCAGGATATGACACAAGGTCAATTTTTTTAAGCGGAGTTGAACAGGTTTGAATTCAAAGTTTTCCTTCTCCTAGACTAGTTGCCTTACCAAGGCTGAAGAACCCAGTCTGCCCTACTATTTACTTAACATTACACTAATACCCTTAGGAGAGGTATGAATCCAATTATTCTCTCTCCAGCTTTGGGTAAATAGTAGGGTAGAATAGGTTCTGCAGCCTTGGTTAGGCAACTAGTCTAGGAGAAGGAAAACTCTGAATTCAAACCTGTCAAACTCTGCTTAAAAATTGACCTTGTGTCGTATCCTGCCTGAGTGGTAAATATGGATATTAATCATTTGTTTGCACACAGTTAAATGGTTTCAAGTATTGCTATTTAACATTAATAATTCTATTTGATATTAATTATTTATTTGCACACAGTTAAAAGGTTTCAAGTATTGCTATTTAACATGAATAATTCTATTTGATATTAATTATTTATTTGCACACAGTTAAATGGTTTCAAGTATTGCTATTTAACATTAATAATTCTATTTGATATTAATTATTTGTTTGCACACAGTTAAATGGTTTCAATTATTACTACCAAATGCTAATTCAATTCAATATTAATGAACAGTTCTATTTGATCCATATAAGTACTACCATTCCGGGTTAAGTGGTCCTGGGAGTAAGGACAATGAAGGGGTACTCCACATTCCCCTGATCTCTAGGACTTGAGCCTTCTCATCAAATGTTCATTGTCATTGCCAGGGCATTCGTTTGGTGGCGAGTCTAACCACTTTTCAGAGATACACTCGGCGTATTCTACAACCCCAGCTGGCAAGGTTGGGCTAGTGATTTGAATATTTTTCTAGATTTTTTTTTGGGGGGGGGTTCAGTTCTTACTGCTTAAAATGCTTCATTGGAATTACGTAGGCATAGGAAAAGACGACCCTATTCACGTTTTCAGGTATATGCTGCAGGTCATAGAATGCATTGCCCGTGGGTAAACGGAGACTAATGTATCTTAAGAATAAAAGGAAAGAATAAACGAATGAGAAAAAACATCGCTTTTTGGAAAATATTTTTGAAAAATATGAATCTGATGAGAAAGACAGAATGAAATAACTATTTAAGAAAAAGGCCAAAGAAAGAAAGAAAGAAAGAAAGAAAGAAAGAAAGAAAGAAAGAAAGAAAGAAAGAAAAAATCATTAAAGAAATAAGCCTAGAAAGAAAGAAAGAAAGAAAGAAAGAAAGAAAGAAAGAAAGAAAGAAAGAAAGAATCATTAAAGAAATAAGCCTTAGAAAGAAAGAAAGAAAGAAAGAAAGAAAGAAAGAAAGAAAGAAAGAAAGATTAAAGAAATTAGTCTAAGAAAGAAAAAAGACGCATAGAAAGAAAGAAAGAAAGAAAGAAAGAAAGAAAGAAAGAAAGAAAGAAAGAAAGAAAGAATCATTAAAGAAATAAGCCTAAGAAATAAAAGAAAGAAAGAAAGAAAGAAAGAAAGAAAGAAAGAAAGAAAGGAAGAAGCCAAGGACACAAAGAAAGAAGGAAAGAAAGAATCATTAAAGAAATAAGCCTAAGAAAGAAAGAAAGAAAGAAAGAAAGAAAGAAAGAATCATTAAAGAAATAAGCCTAAGAAAGAAAGAAAGAAAGAAAGAAAGAAAGAAAGAAAGAAAGAAAGGAAGAAGCCAAGGACACAAAGAAAGAAAGAAAGAAAGAATCATTAAAGAAATAAGCCTAAGAAATAAAAGAAAGAAAGAAAGAAAGAAAGAAAGAAAGAAGCCAAGGACACAAAGAAAGAAGGAAAGAAAAAATAGGCCTAAGAGAGAAAGAAAGAAAGAAAGAAGGTTGTGATTGAATGAATGGTAAGTATTTATAAAAAAACGAAATTACAGACACATTTTGTTTGTTTAGAAATTATAATCAATAATCAACAGTCATACATTTCGCACTTTTCAATATGAAAAGTTGAAAATCTGTATAAATATTTTTACCGTTATTTTATGTCAACATACACGCATGTGCGCGCGCACACACACTCACACACACACACACACACACAGTGAGGTATATATATATATATATATATATATATAAGGTAACCACTTCGTAAATTATTATTTTTCTTATTATAATTATTATTATTATTATCAATTTAATTTTCTACCTTACTATCGGTTCTTATAATCTTTCGCTGGATCTTTATTTATCTAAGAGTTTGATTGAAGGAAGGTAGTGATTATATATATTCCTTGCTGGATCCATACTTTCGGATTCTAATTTTCCAACCATATTGATAGTACTCGGTTAAGATAAGATATTTCGCAATGAACCATTTTATATATATATGTATATAGATAGATAGATTGCGACTGCCAAGTATTTTATTGTTATTTCACTCCTTGCATATTTTTCTGAATTAGAGTCTGAATAACAGCAAGTCTCCACAGGTCTCCAGGACTCTTCTCAGTATTCTAGCTGATCTTGACAATGCTTTTGTCTGGACGGTCTCTGATTTCCAGTTTTTCAATTTTTTTTTCTGGTCATTTGGGACTGTACCAAACGTACCAACAACAATAGATATCACCTCATGTTACACAGCTTTTTTTTTTTTTTTCAGTTCTCTTGCAAGTTCCGTGTATTTATTAATTCTTTCGCTTTCTTTTATTTTATGTTGTCCGCAGAGGCAGTAAAATCTACCAGACAATAAATTCTCTTTTTTTCTTGTCAGTCATCACTTGGTCTGGTCTTCAGGCCGGGATTAGATGATTCGTTTATATCACAAAATCCAAGAGAATTTTTATACGTCTCATTCTCAAGGATGGATTTTGGTTTGTGCATATGCCATTCGGTTGCATGGTCAAATTTTAATATCTGACACAATTCCGAGTTAATCACCGTTCCTACCCAGTCATGTATAGTCCTACACTCCTTTTGAGCAAGTTTTCTCTTTTTACTTATAATGCGATTCTACGTTCCAGTCCTTTTGCACTTGCTATTCTGTTGCTTATTATTACTTTTTACGTTAATATAAGTAAGTAAAGTTGGCGACCATAGTCGAGGGCGACCAGAAGGCTCTCTTTTCTATTGCTACAACACCGTGGTGTAGGGGAGGGCGCTACTCCATTCTCTGGATTGCTCCACTTTGCCCTTGATCCTTAGAAAGTATATGTATCCATGTTCCTGTCACATTTTTTTTTAATAGGACACATTGGGTAATTTAACCTTGGTTAGGCAACCTGTGTAAGAGAATGAAAAACATAAATTTAAACCAGCTTTAACCCACTTAAAAATTGACCTTGTGTCACATTTAATCCGTGGCGGAGGAGTTGCGTAATTACATTTAGTAAGTAAAGTTGGCCGACAGTAGTTGTGGGCGACCCAAAGGCTCCTTTTTAAATAGCTACTATTTCGAGTTGCAGAGGAGAGCGTTACCCCTTTCCCTGGATTGCTCCACTTTACTTTTGATACGTATCTTATAAGGCTGTGTTAAGCAAGGAGGTATCAAGTACCAAGAGTCTTTGGTATAACTCGACCTGGGATTGAACCCCGGTCTTCCAGACCATTGGCGAACACACTACTCATTTGGCCTATTTGGTCTTTAAGGCGTTGCTTTTTGCTATTAACAAAGATTCAGTTTTTCCCAATATGTTTTTCTTTACTTAGCCATATTCAGGTTTTTTCGTATGCAGACTCGATAGTTTTTAGCTTGAAATATCCATGGACACATAGCGTAACGGTTATAGGCGTTGGTTCCTTAGGCTTCAAGGGAGAGAATCATCTAGTTGTTTGCTAGTTCAATGCTGACTACTGTCGAGTAACAATACAGAAATACTTAACACTTGTACCCGGTTATGGCTAACGGAATCAGAACAGGTGACCATCGTGGATACAATAAAGGACGTAGTTCGAAGTTCCGTGTAGTTCGATAAATACCTGAAGAAGGCTGGAGGACATATCGGCCGAAACGTAGTGGAAATAACAATAAAGGTGAAGACAATAGTCCGAAAACCCTTAATAATAAAAATCCATGGAGTTGTTTTTCTTTTTCTTCTCGTGATGCAAACAGTGCTACTGGTTGATATCACTAGTCTTTCTTTTCTCTTTAAGGCACTATAAATAGCTCCCGTTCGTCAATCGGGAATTGAGTTTCCTGTCTTCACGACTGATTGCTATTTGCCAACGCGATTAATTACTCTCGGCTATCGCAACTAATTGCCCTACGCAACCCGACAAATCCCTCAATCCGTACCTTATAATACTGAGTGTTAAGCAAACCGTTTCTTTCGTCTTTGGTAACACTCGACCAGGGATTAAACCCCGGTCTCTCTGACCACTGGCGAACACTCTACTCATCAGACCAACCTGTGTCATTTAAGAGAGTAATAGATTTCTTCTCTCAATTGGGCAGTTCGGAATTTTCCACATAAGAGGTAAGCACCTTATAGGTCTATAGTCACCAGAGAGGGTCCCTTTTTGGAGTACGTTTGGAGCAGTCTATTTTCCCCTTTCGTTAACCATTCGGTATATTTGCTTCTTCTTTACTCAATTCCATACCCAATCGGTTGTGGATGGACATGTATGCTGTCAATGGTCAGGTGTTTTCCAATTTGAATTCTTCTGAGTGTAGCTCTTAATGTCCAAGTGTTGGTCCTTATCGGTGCTTTCTTGTAATTCTACATAAATGTTATTAACCCATTCAACATTTCTGCTATGTTCTTTCTTTTTCCATATTTTACTCCAAAATTATTTTGTTTCCTTTGCATCCTAGAGTTAATTTGTCCTTGTGCATTCTCCACCTACTTGTTGGTAGAGTTTTCATTCCTTATTCAGGTAGGTCCTATTTTATTTGAATTACTTGAACCTGTCTAAGTATCTTCTGAGTCTTCCTACTTTCGCCAATACTTTTTGATTTATTTATCCCGTTTGTGTTGTCAGACTTGTCAAAAATTGCCAACAATTGTCAATTTATTTCATTGTGTTTTTGTGCGTTTAACTGTAATACAATGGACCATATTGAATATAAGAATTAAAAATAACAAGCGACTCATTTTGTTCATATACGAAACTGTTTTATTGTTAAATACCTACCGATGAATATTATTGGGTATGTCCCTTTTTTTATAAATAAATTGAACACAATTATGAGAGGGTAAGAATACATTTATTAGTCACTACTAGCTACCTTCTTCACGCCGCTGGCAAGTATCGTATTCTATTAATGTTATAAAGATTTACATTTCATTTCCAACCTCTGTTTTGATTATTTCTCATTCAGTAACCTTTAGTTAGGTTGCAACAAAGTGAAATATATATGAAATGATTGAGATAGATAGATAGATAGATAATGAAGTCCATGAAATATACCAATAGACTGATAGATAAGGAGACCGACCAGGATATATAAATAATGATAGATATGAGAACAATTAGATAGATAGATAGATAGATAGATAGATAGATAGATAGATATGAAATGTCTAAGACAGTATTAAATACCCTACCTATGAACATGTCCCATAACTCATGAATACATTGGTTTGGTTTGGTTTCTTTGTTTAATGGCATATCAACCTTTGTGGGTTATTTAATGCCCAAACTATTCTGCTAGAAGAACAGTAAAGGTACTATTTAACCCATAGCTGGGTGGATAAGGGGGTTCATACCTTTTCCAAGGGTATTTGCCCGAAAGTGAACGTAATAGCGTGACTGGAGTACGAAATCGCTTACTACGATTCCGCATCCCAGCGCTTTAATCATTACACCACGAGGACATCCCCGAATACATTGGACACTATTGTGAGTAGGTGAAAATACACTAAGTAGTCCCGACTAACCGCGGTTACCTCCTTCGTATTTAGTTAATGTTATAAAGATTTCCATTTCATTTCTAACCTCTTTTATTTTAAAGTATTTCTCATTCAGTAACTTTTTACAACATTTATTCAGACTGGTATAATTTCATAGCAGTAAACCCCAACACAAGGAAGAGTGGAAGACCTTATGAGAGTTTATCAATGTATCAACTTAGCAGCGACGCCACCACCCCGTCACTCACCGATTCGCACCAACGTCTAACCCAACTTTTCTCTTTGGTTTTCAAAACTCAGCTCACACAGGAATTAATAAATTACCTTTTCTTGGATGATAAATTCTCAGTTAGTGCATCCGCAAATCATATTAGAACACGTATTATTAATTTTTATTTAATTTGAATCAATCTTATCCTAAGTCGACTTGTTTACTTATGATGATATTCGGTCTCAACAATTATTTGAATACACATCACCCACACAAAACAATCTGTTGCATCTGTCATCCCGCCACACGTGCAAGAATTACACCATATGAACTTTTGTGACAAAGTACGCGTACACTCAAAGATTAGTAAACAGTCCATAACCTCATCAAACTAAATAGTAAAATAATCAATTATCAATAAAGTAATTAGCATTATTAATTACCACCTTCATTATTTAAAATTGTCTCTTTAGTAGTTTCTCTTGTGGTCACACTTTTTATTTGTCATTCTAGCCTCATTTCCATTTCAGGTTTTGTATTCCTGATCGTTCTTTAGAGGATTATTATTATTATTATTATTATTATTATTATTATTTACTCCTTGAGAGTTTTTCACATCAGCGTTTGCTGATGGTCTTTCACTGGAGTTTGAGTGACAGCAAGTCTCCTCAAGTATCCAGGACTCTTCTCAATATTCTAGACAATCTCAATGTTGCAGTAGTCTGCCAAGTCCTCCAGCCCCTTTACCAATCCTTCGGAAACTATATTAAGAGCACCAATTACAATTGGTATAAATGTCACTTTCATGTTCCACAATTTGTTTCTTTTTCAATTCCCTAGTAATTTTATTCTGTGGTCAGCCTGAACAGCAAAGTCCAAAATTCTGCAAGTTCTCTTTTTTGATGTTGTTGTTGATTTAGTAATAGTTGTAAAAATAGTTGATTATTTATCTTCCGGCCCACCATAGTTCAAATATTTGGTGTAATAGTAGTCTTTGGTATTTATACCTATTTACACCATCGTTATCTTATTATTATTATTATTAGTGGTGGTGGTGGTGGTGGTGATAATAATATTAGTTACCTTTTACCATTATTCATTTTCTTCATCATCTTCATCTTTTCTTCTTCGACAAATTTATTTACTTATTAGAGTTTTTCACATCAGCGTAAGCTGATGGTCTTTCACAGGAGATTGAGTGACAGCAAGTCTCTTCAGGTCTCCAGAACTCTTCTCAGTATTCTGGCCGTTTTTAATAATACTGTTGTTTGGATGGTCTCCACTCGGCCGCCAACTTCCAAATCTTCCAGGCCCTTATCCTTTAGTTACTGTGCCAAAAGCACCAATCACAATCGGTATAATTGTCACCGTCATGTTCCATAGTTTCTTCAATTCTCTAGTAAGGTCGAGGTACTTATCTCTCTTTTCACATTCTTTCAATTTTATTCTGTGGTCAGCCGGGACAGCAAAGTCGACAATTTTGCAGGTTTTCTTTTTTTGCTGATTATTATAAGGTCTGGTCTTCTGGCCAAGATTAGGTGATCCGTTTGCATGTCAAAGTCCCATAGGAGTTTGTGTATGTCAGGACAGGTGCTGGATTGTGCATATACCATTTGTTGGCAGGATCACATTTAAATTTCTTGTACATTTCCCAGTGGACTCCTTGAGATTTTTACACACCAGCGTTAGCTGATGGTCTGAGAGACAGCAATTCTCCTCAGATCTCCAGGACTCTTCTCAGTATTATTATAATAATTCCTCTAGAGTTTAAGTATCAGCAAGTCTACTCGAGTGTCCAGGACTCCTCTCAGTATTTTGTCCGATCTTAATAATGATGTGGTTTGGATGGTTTTGATCCCTCCTCTGATTCCCATCTCTTCCAGCCCTCGAATCAAGCCTTTGGCGTCCTCTTCAAGCGTACCAATTCTATTTGGTATCACCGTTCCACAGCTGTTTCAATTTTCTGGCAAGGTCCAACTACTTGTCTTTCTTTTTGTTTTCTTTGATTTTAACTCTGCTGTCCACAGGAATGGCAAAGTACCCTATAATGTAGGTTCACTTTTCTTTTCTTTTTTTTTTTCTTAATCATCACAAACCAGCGTTAGCTGATGGTTTTTTGTGGAGGTGCCCGTGGTGTGATGGTTATCGTCGTAGGAAATAGACACGGCGACACGAGTTCAAATCCTGGATGAGGCTGATTGCATTTCACATAGCACTAATACCCTTGGGAAAGGTGTGAATCCAATTATTCTCCCTCCAGCTAAGATCAATAGTAGGACAGACTAGGTTCTTCAGCCTCGGTGAGGCAACTAGTCTAGGAGAAAGAAAAACTCTGAATTTAAACCTCTTAAACTCCGTTTAAAAACTGACTTTGTGTCATATCCTGTCCAAGCGGAGGGGTTGGTAAATATGGTTAGCTGATTGTTTTCACCTGGAATCTGAGTGACAGCAAGTCTCCGGGACTCATCTCGGTATTCTGGCTAATTTCAACAACGCTGTACTGTTGATGTTCTCTACCCGTTTTCTTATTTCCAAGTCGTCCAGTCCTTGTATAATCCTAATTACAATTGGCATCACCCTCACCTTCATGTTTCATAATTTTTCAGTTCTTAAGCAAGGCCTTGGTACTTATCTCTCTTTTCGCTTTCCTTTAATTTTAGATTGGTGTCAGCTGCAATGGCAAAATTTGACATTCGGCAGATTCTCTCTCTCTCTCTCTCTCTCTCTCTCTCTCTCTCTCTCTCTCTCTCTTTGTTTTTTTTTTCGTTTTTTTTTCTTCTTGTTTTCTGTTGTTTTTTTTGGGGGGGGGTTTACTGCCACTAGGTTTGGTGGTCTGACCGAGATTAGTTTACCTGTTTGTATCTCAAAATCCCAGAGAAGTTTTGTACATCTCGTTTTCTAGGCCAGATTCCGGGCTGTGCATATACTATTTGTTCGTATTGTCAAAGTTAAACTTCTTGCATAATTCCCAGTGGATCAACTTTTTCTATTATTATTATTATTATTATTATTATTATCATTATTATTATTATCTAACCCTTCTTATACAGTTGACCCAAAATGTTAAATCTATGTGGACTAAATCCGTTTATCTGGTCCCTGCAGGATGAAGAGCTTCGTCAGTTTCGTTCTAAATCCGCCCCGGATCAAAACATATTAAAGTTGGTGACTTCTTTTTTCTGCACAATATTTTCAGTCTATTTGCTTTGTAAGCACAAAGCTTTTACATGCGCAACTGCAAATGAAAAGATGGCAATATTTGATTATAAAAATAGTGAACAACAGTGAAAAGCACACTACGCCTTGACAAAGCCGAAATATTAGATTTGACAAAACAGTGGGATAAAAACGACATTTGCCAATAGGATAATTCAGAAGACATAATTCAACAAAACGAATTCGATGAACTCAGTTTGATGGTGATTTTAGAGTTTGATTCAGATCTTGTCATTTTAACCGAAAAATGCACCATCTTGGCGTTTTGATTGACACTGTTGGAAAAAACATGCTATTCTCTATTGCACTTTCGTTACCTGACAGCTCTCAAAATTTTCTATCTGGAGCTTGAAATAAAAAGGGAAATATTTAGATAGATAGATAGATAGATATGAAAAGACTGAAATAGATAGATAGATAGATAGATAGATAGATAGATAGATAGATATGAAAAGACTGACATAGATAGATAGATAGATAGATAGATAGATAGATAGATAGATAGATAGATAGATATGAGAGGATCAACATAGATAGATAGATAGATAGATAGATATGAAAAGACTGACATCGATAGATAGATAGATAGATATGAAAAGACTGACATAGATAGATAGATAGATAGATATGAAAAGACTGACATAGATAGATAGATAGATAGATAGATAGATATGAAAAGACTGACATAGATAGATAAATAGATAGATAGATAGATAGATAGATATGAAAAGACTGACATAGATAGATAGATAGATAGATAGATAGATAGATAGATAGATAGATAGATATTAAAAAAACTGAGATTAATGTGAAAAACAAAGATACTGAGAGAGAGAGAAGAATTACATAGATAGATATGAAAAAAAACCGAGATTATTGTGAAAAAACAAAGAGAAAGAGAGAGAGAGAGAGAGAGAGAGAGAGAGAGAGAATAATTAGATCGATGGATAGATAGCTCTTCACAACAGAAGGCCGATTATCTTATTTCTCTTAAAATGTTTTATGGCTGAAATTGATCTTATACGCAAGATAGGGTAGAATTGGCTGGGACTTAGAATATACGTCGACGGTATCCTTTGCAGAGGGGTAAGACCCCGCCTACCCACACAGAGAATTATTTTTCTTTCCCCTTTGCCTTCTTGATTTATATATGTTTTCAACATATCTCTCACGGGCACTATTACCAGTTCTGCTTTGTGGAAGGAATTCTCTTTTTGCAAGACACTTTAGAAAATTCTACTGCGCAGCAGTTTTCTCCCCTCGCAGCAATTTAATGAATCTTACATTTTCTTTCCAAAAATTATTGAATTATTTATTACCTATTTACAGCATAATTTGGGGAAAATGTGTAAACCCACCCCCATTGGTTTAGGTACTTTAGGGCTCAAGATTAATCGTTAAGCCTCCCTCTCAGACTTGTGGAAGATATCTTTTTCTTCCTCCTACCTTCCTCAATAACCATAAATAGATGTGAAAAAACTGACATAGATAGATAGACAAATATGAAAAGACTGACATAGATAAATAGATAGATAGATATGAAAAGACTGATAGATAGATAGATATGAAAAGACTGACATAGATAGATAGATAGATAGATATGAGAAGATCGACATAGATAGATAGATAGATAGATAGATAGATAGATAGATATGAAAAGACTGACATAGATAGATAGATAGATATCAAAAGATTGAGATAGATAGGTTGATAGATAGATAGATATGAAAAGACTGACATAGATAGATAGATAGATATGAAAGGACTGACAGAGATAGATAGATAGATAGATATGAAAGGACTGACATAGATAGATAGATAGATAGATATGCTTTAATTCTCATTTAAGCACCTTTTATAGGAGACTCTTTCTTCTCCTTTCTATTCCTTCCACCTACTCGATCCTACTTCAGTTCCTCTACACCGAAGTTATTTTTGCGTCTCGCTTTCTTTTTCATTTCTATTCTCTGGAGCCGTATAATGATTGTATATTTTTTTTTATAATTATGAGGCATGACTAAGTACCTGTTCATTATAGGTTCTATCGTGCTTTACTGACCGGCATTGAACCTATTTTTGATTTTTGAAAAGAAAAGTTTTTAAACGATTAGTTTATTCAGCTATATATATATATATATATATATATATATATATATATATATATATATACATTGTTACCCACAGACAGACTGTTTCGTGGCATTACAACTCTTCAGTGAGGCTAGACACGCGTGATATTACCTGCTAGGATCGAAATCCAGCTGACTTTACGCCAGTCGGATATCTTTTCCCAGAGCCATCGTCATTCTCTACGTTAGTGAAGGAATTTTTTACGTATACCTTTTTACATATACGTTATCGATTACCAGGAGCGCTGAATTCTTGAGAAGAGCTGTTGCCTTTCTGTTTATGTGGTAGCTGGCACTAGAGTGCTCAACCCTGGGGAGGTGAGGTAAGCATATATATTGTCATCCACAGACAGACTGGTTTGCTGAATCCCAACTTTTCAGTGTGACTTGACAGGCGTTGTGTCTTTGTGTATGTGTGTGTGTGTGTGTGTGTGTGTGTGTGTGTGTGTGTGTGTTTGTTTGTTTGAATACATATAGGTTTGTATGTATCTCTCTCTCTCTCTCTCTCTCTCTCTCTCTCTCTCTCTCTTGGGGGGTGTCCTCATGGTGTAATGGTTAAAGCGATGGACTGCGGACTCGTAGTACGCGAGTTCGTATTCAAGTCGCGCTATTACGTTCACTTTCAGGCAAATACCCTTGGGAAAGGTATGAACCCCCTTATCCACCCAGCTATGGGTTAAATACTACCACTACTGTTCTTCTAGGAGAATGGCTTTGGCATTAAATAACATACAAAGGTTGATATGCCATTAAACAAAGAAACTAAACCAAACCAAACCTCTCTCTCTTTCTCTCTCTCTCTCTCTCTCTCAATATATATATATATATATATATATGTATGTATGTGTGTGTAGACAAACTCGGAGAAAAACAGGAATTTAGACACTAATGCTTTCAGGGAATGAGGACACTGGGGTACTTACTATTCTGCTTCCGACTTCATGTTGTATTATGTTCTTTAAAGCAAATATTACAACTATCTATTTAAATACTGAATTTAATCTCATCAATTTTCAAAAGATGGACAAGAAACAAACGGAAAGTGTAGGATGAAAGTGTAGGTGCCCGTGGTGTAATGTTTATCGTCGTAGGAAATGGACACGGTGACACGAGTTCAAATCCTGGACGAGACTGATTGCATTTCACATAGCACTAATACCCTTGGGAAAGATATGAATCCAATTATTCTCCCTCAAGCTATGGGTAAATAGTAGGGCAGACTGGGTTCTTCAGCCTTGGTGAGGCAACTAGTCTAGGAGAAGGAAAACTCTGAATTCAAGCCTGCTAAACTCCGCTTAAAAAATGACCTGGTGTCATATCCTGCCCGAGCGGAGGGGTTGGGTAAATATGGAAAGTGTAGGATGAACTATGAAAATGAATGAGCAAAACATGAACAATTCAATGCTAATTTTTTTCCGTATATGTTTTGATGTTTAATAAATAGATAGAAATATTTTTATTAACTAGATGTATATTAATAAACTGGTAAAAATAATTTCCCTTAACAATTGGCTAAGTAGATAGAGCGTTCGCCATTGGCCCGGGAGATCATGTTTCAATCTCAGGTCGAGTAATAACAAATACTCAATAAAATGGTATTTAATACCTTCTTGTCAAACACTCAGTATTATAAGGTACTAATCAAGGATAAAGAGGTACAATCAACGGAAAAAGTAATGTCCTCCCCAACACTTCGGTTATATGTAGAAGTAATTTTCATTAACTTTATATGTAGTCATGAATTGGTAGAAGTAATTTGGAACGAGCCGCCGCAGGCATTGGCCTCCATGTCAATGCACACCAAACTGAATATATCTGCTATAATCAAGCAGTTGACATTTCCACACTAGAGGGAACCTCTCTGAAACTGGTAGACAAATTCACCTACCAAGGAAGCAGCGTCTCATCAACCGAAAAAGACATCGACGCACGACTAACGAAGGCATGGACAGCTATCAATAGGCTATCGATCATATGGAAATCAAACCTGACCTATAAAATGAAACGCAGTTTCTTCCAGGCAGCGGTCGTGTCGATACTGCTATATGGATGCACCACTTGGACGCTAACTAAACGGCTAGAGAAGATATACGGCAATTACACAAGAATGCTGCGAGCAATATTGAACAAGTCCAGGCAGTAACACTCACACAAGGCACCAACTATACGACCACCTGCCTCCCATCTCAAAAACTATCCAACCTAGACGAACCAGACATGCAGGACACTGCTAGAGAAGCAAGGAAGAGCCCATAAGTGATGTACTCCTATGGACCCCCGCATATGGCCAAGCAAAAGCAGGACGGGCAGCTCGAACATACATACAGCAGCTATGTGAGGATACGGGATGTAGCCCTGAAGACCTGCCAGAGGCGATGAATGATAGGGAGAAGTGGCGAGAGAGGGTCCGGGATATCCGTGCTAGTGGCAGGACATGATGATGATGATGATGAATTTTCATTAACTTCATATGTAGTCATGAATTGGTCAGAAGTAATTTGCATTAATTTCATGTGTATCAATAATAAAAGAAATAATTTTTATTTGTACATTATTAAACGAGTTGAAATATTTTTCATTAAAATGATGTGTATTTATTTAAGGGTTTGTTTATACATAAAGGCTGAAGAATCGCGTCATTGTACGTTTAGATTTGTATCTTTTGAGCAGTTGTTTCTTAAATGTTTTTTGACACATGTTCCAATCGATTACAAAGAATTTTTATTTAACCCTTTGATAAAATTCGACTCGAAGTGAATCTGGCAATGAATAGATACTCCACTCAACCTTTAGTTCCATAACTGGAGCCTCTTTGACAAATGCAGTTTAAAGTCATTCTTTTTATGCAGGGGTCTCAGCAGGTGGTGTTACCGTCAGAATATTCTAAGTCTCACCGATAGTTGGATCTATTGGCTGTCCTAACTTTCGGCGCAGTACGAAACGAATAATTTTTTTCCAGTCTCGCTGCCATCAAAAAATCTATTGTGCTATTTGAGCTAGATATCGAATTTGATAGACCATTATCTTCATAGCCTGTGTTAACCTGTTGAATGTTTCTGGGTTATATATGGCTCATTTGTTTTCATTTTTTCATTGAAATCTTGAATTTTAAAAATCTAAGGATTTTGCCTCGATACACTTGAACCCATATTACAAAGCTGAAGTTTGTGTATCTGTGTTTGTGTATCTGTCTGAGAATAACGTCTCAAAGAAAAATCGCAGAAACGTAACTGCTTACATAGATGTGACTTAACCCCAAGTTCCAATATATGAGGAAAGTCTTCAAGGCGTAGTTGCTAATCTGCGATATCGTAGAAGGTGAGTTCGAACTCCAGTCGTACGACTACGTTCACTTTCAGAATAATACCAAGTGAAAAGCATGACCCCCACCTCTTGTTATGGGTAAATATTACCACTACTGCCTTTTTACAAGGTTGTCATTTGTAACCCACGAAAATTGATTTGCCATTCAACAAAGAAACCAAAGCAATATATCTGAGGTTGATCACCGAAGTCATTAGAAGTTGTCAGAGGTCAAAATAGACCGTTTCGGCCAAATTAAGATGAAGTCTTTGATACGGAAAGGATTTTAACCATATAAGTAGTAGAACTGATATGGCTACAGCTGAAGAATTCCTATTTTAACTCAAAGAATTTACCAATATTTTACCGGGTGTTACCATTCCAGGGTTTTTTCCAAGTTATCTCTCGCCAAAGCGTTTGCTTTAAACTCGTTTTCAATGCTAGTACTGATCAGCTGATTTTTTTTCAATCAGGGTTGCCAACCTGAAAAATTAGGCAATCTAATTTCTTTCTTGTCCGACCTTGTATTCTAACCTTCGCATTGTATGTGAATGACACTTCCTTGTACGATTCAAGTATGAAAGGACCAAACAAATACGATTTTGTTCAAATGTTTAACTGTTCTGATTAAATCCCACATAAAGCGTATAGAATTCCTAACTAATTTAAGTATCACCTCTTTGTTGTTAGAAAGATTCGTTTAAAGCAAATATGGGATTAATCACCAGATGACGTCAAAAGGCAGGATCAGCCTGTGAATCCCGAGAAGAGAAGATGAATTAAAGGGGCCTGATCAGAGTTGGCCTAGAATAATAAATATTTTGTGGAGTATTATCACCGCCTACTCAAAGCTACGAAGGTAAATTTGTATCAGTATATAAGATGGTGACCGTCCATATATTAGTTTTTCTAGATATCAATAGAAGCTCTTCAATAGGTTATCTTCAACATAGGTATGCTCTCTCTCTCTCTCTCTCTCTCTCTCTCTCTCTCTCATACATGCACACACACACACGCACACGCCCATATATATAGATATATATATGATCACATCACATCTGCTGTTGATGAATTTTTTACCAATGGGATCCAAGCACATCAACAAAGATTAAACAAGTGCAAATTTGTATCAGTATATAAGATAGTGACACATACACGCTCATATATATATATATATATATATATATATATATGTGTGTGTGTGTGTGTGTGTGTGATCACATCACATCTGCTGTTGATAAATTTTTTACCAATGGGATCCTAGCACATCAACACAGATTGTGTGAACTGCAAGGTGGACCATGTCGAAAAATAAATTTGCCCAGTCGGCTGGGCTGTAGAATACACCGACTGCTTCTCTGCAGAGGGGTAAGATCCCACCAACGAGTGTCCTGATTAGACTCTAAACAATTTGATGGTGAGGTTCCAGTGATACGGGAGCTTTGGGGAATGTGAAGTACCCCTTCACTGCTATCAATAGCATCTGATAGGTCCCTATCTATGGCTTAAATAGAACTAATCTGCGTACTTATGCTAAACTAAATTATTTGAAATAGAACTGTTTTGATATTTAAACTGAGTACTCATACTAAACTGAGTTGTTTGAAATACAACTGTTGTTGACATTGAATCTGTACTTACGCTGACCTGGATTATTTAAATTAGAACTGTTTGACTAAACTGAATAGCTTGAAATAGAAATATTTTTGACAATAAAACTGTGTACTCATGCTAAAGTGAACTGTTTGAAATAGAACTGATTATTAGTATGAAAATAGATTTGCCCTTTAAATACCCTACAAAGGTTGATATGCCATAAGACCCAAACAACCAATCCAGAACATTTCAGATTTTCAGAATTAGAGCCTCAAAATCAGATGTAGTTTAGCGTCAAATCAGAACACCCTTTTTATGGGAGAGGGATCGTACCACTCTGAAGTGGGGTGGTGATACAGTCAGTCTATTCTAAGCCCCATCAAAAGTATATGGTTTATGTGGTTTCACATATTCTTAGGAATCTTTAGACATAACGATTTGATCCAGAGATCCATAGGTGGGACGAAAACAAGTTTGGTTTGGTTTTATCATATTTACCAACCCCTCCGCTCGGGCAGGATATGACACAAGTTCAATTTTTAAGCAGAGTTTAAGAGGTTTGAATTCAGAGTTTTCCTTCTCCTAGACTAGTTGCCTTACCAAGGCTACAGAACCTAGTCTGCCCAACTATTTACCCATAGCTCGAGGGGGAATAATTGGATTCATACCTTTCCCAAGGGTATTAGTGCTAAGTGAAAAGCAATCAGTCTCGTCCAAGATTTGAATTCGTGTCGCCGTGTCCATTTCCTACGACGATAACCATTACACCACGGGCGCCTTTTGGTTTCATTGGCATATCCTCCTTCGTGAATAATTTAATACTAAAAGGATCTTTTCAGAAGAACTGTAGTTGTACTAGTGCACTCCCCTACACCTGGGTGTAGTAGCTATCGAAAAGGGAGCCTTCTGGTCCCCCTCGACAAAGGTCGCCAACTATAAGGCGGTTAATACCTTTCTAAAAAGTCTGAAAATGAACACCGTGGCGCGGCTGAAGTTTGAACTCGCTTCCTTCGATGTCGCAGTGTAACACTATGAGGGTGGTCCGCCAAGCATTCAACCCCTTTGTCTGTTATGACGTGAAACCAAACAAAGGCCTGAGCCCGCGATCTCGACGCGACCGTAAGTAGGAAGGGAACGCGAGAGTAGAGTTGGAAGAAGGAACCCACAGAAGGAGTTGGCGAAGGGTAACGCGAGTGGCCAGTCGATACGAGACAGCAGATAGACCAGTCGGATGAGACAGGGTCCAGCCGCAGTGAGGGAAGACCAGTCAAGATGAGTCAGCACTCCTCGTGGGTTGTAGAATTTTCGCTAGAAATCCACGTTAGCGTTAGTCTACATATGCACATAGGGAATGCAATGTTACATAACTCCTCTTCTTGCACTTGGAGTTAACCCAAGCCTTATTGTTCTTTGTTCTTTGTTCTTTCCTCCTACTCCCTTGATTGTATTTCTTGTAGCCATGAAGAAATGTGCGATGCCCCTATCGGAACCACTAGTTGATCACCGGCCAAGAAGTGAAATGGTTCGAAGAAGTTGATGTAACGGGGGGGGGGCGACGGGGTATTGTCACAGCAGTCCAGCGAGTTAGCTACTTCGCCAACTTATGAAATGAGATAAGGGGATCCGTATTCAAAGATGAATTTTTTCAAATCTAGTTTCTCTGGGTAAGAATCCAATTCTCTCTATTATATTCTTGCTCTGTAAAATAATCTGAGTGTTTCCTCTGCATTAGGATAATACCCTCTATACACATACACACACACCAGAAAAAGAGGGTATCGGTTATGACCCTTTACTACATCTGGTGGTGAGGCTGCAGTTCTTGAGAACTGAAGAATGTAGGGTACCTTTTCATTGCCATTACTTGCAGGTCCTCTCTGATTCGGAGTGGTAGCATCTGCTTGGGTCCGATCTATGGATTAAAAAGATATGATGGAAAATTATTTATACACGAAAGCACCAAGTGCCAAAAAAAAATCTCTTTAAAAAAACATAAATTTCAAAGCACAATGAACGCAATTCCGGAATCTCTTGATGTTAAATAACCCCAGACGATATGAAATGCCATAAAATCAATTAACAAATCAAAACATTTTTTGTACCTATACACGTATAAATATGCATTCGTGATGATTTGCAGTCATATTTCCTCGAAATTTAATCTTGAGTAAATTGAAATACATGTTCAGGTGGTTTCAGTTTTATTTCACTTGATATTTTTTTGGCTAGAAAAATATTATTAATATGTCGTAAAAATACTTTCCGTTTTTAAAAGCTGTTTTGCCGAGCAATATAGTTTCAAATGTTCTACTTCAGCCGATTTTTAAGAATTGAAACGTGCTGGTAAATACGGATCGAATTACAAAGCCACCTAAGAAAGCAATTTAAAGTCTAACGCGCTTTTTTTTATGTTGACTGGAAATGAATCATATTAAAAATAAACCGGGTGGTCTAAAGTATGAGATGTATCTACGGTACTAAGAATAGTGTGCCTTATCAAAATCGGGATTGTCCCACAATCGGCTGGGGCTGTAGAATACACCGACTGCGTCTCTGTAAAGGAGTAAGATCCGTCCTACCAAAAAGTGTCCTGATTGACACTAGAAAATCTGGTGGTGAAGCTCCACCCCTAGAGCTTTGGGGAATGTGGGGTACTCCTTCATTGCCATTGATCCCGGTCCATTCTGACCTGGAATAGTAGCACCTGACACTGGGCTATCTATGAATGAAATTGAACTGTTTGATATTTAAACTCTGTGCAAACTAATGGCTGATGTTTAATTGAGTTGGTTGGTTGGTTGGTTGGGGGTTTGGTTGGTTTTGGGGCATATTAACCTTTGTAGGTTATTTAATACCAAATCTATTTCATACGAATAAACAGTTCTATTTCAAAAAGTTCAGTTTAGCATGAGTACACAGTTTAATTGTCAAAAGTATTTCTATTTCAAGCTATTCAGTTTAGTCAAATAGATCTAATTCAAACAATTCAGTTTAGTATAAGTGAAGATTTTGTTTACACACAGCTAATGTAAAAACAGTTCTATTTCAAACATTTCAATTTGGCGTAAGTACAGTTTCAATGTCAAAAACACTTCTATTTCGAACAGATCAGTTTAGCAAACAAAAACATATTTATGTCAAACAATTCAGTTTAGTATAAGAACGCAGTATATATGTCAAAACAGTTCTATTTGAAATAATTCAGTTCATCATAAGTATGCAGTTTAGTTCTATTTGAGCCATAGATAGAGCCCTATCAAGTACTACCATTTCAGGCAAGTGTAGAGCTGGGAGCGATGGCAATGAACGGATATTCCACATTCCCTAAAGCTCCAGCATTACCGTTTCGCATAAGTACGCAGTTTAGTTCTATTTGACCATACATAGGATCCTATCAATTGCTACCATTGCAGGACATAGTAGAACTGGGAGCGATGGCAATGAAAGAGTACGCCACATTCTGCAAAGTTCCAGCATTACTGGAACCTCATCATCTGATTGTTTAGTGTCATATCCAGAACACTCATTGGAGGGTCTTACTCTTCTGCAGAGGTACAGTCGGAGTATCATACAGCTCCAGCCGACTGGGCAATTAATTGAATTGTTCGTGATACGTAGCAATACTTGGAATTATTCAAGTGTGTGCAACGAATGGGTAATTGATGTGGACCCAAAGACGGTACACAGAAGGAAAACACGGAACACACTTTAGAGGTAAGAAAGATATATTAACAAAAGTTACAAAGATAGTGTCCAATATTAGTAGTCGTACTTCTAGTACTCTTGTACTACTGCTACTACTACTCCCGTTTTAGAATATTACTACGATAGTAATATAGAACTGGAAGAGTCCATGATTCAGGTAAGTTTCGGTCTCACAACACCCCACTTCCAAGAGTTTTCTTTTTCTTTTCTTAGAAAAAAGGGGAGAAAAAAAATAAAACTATTAATACTTCAGCCTCTTGGGATTTACGTCGAGTGGTTGCGTAAATTTTCTTTTTTTTTTTTTCCCTAGCGTCCTACTTCCGGAGAGACTTGAGGCGTGTCAAGATCGAATTGATCGAATATTGCATCGATCGGATCTTCGCAGGTATTTTGTGGTGATTCCTCAGATTCATTCAAACGGCATTCCCTGAGCTGGTTCATATGGCGTTTGTGGGTGTTTTTTGGTCCCTGGACAATATAGACCTGTTCGCCAATCCTTTTTTTGATGGTGCCTACTTCCCAGAATGTAATGTTGTTTTTGTAGAACTTGAAAAGAACTTTATCGCCAGGAAAGAAATGTTTCTTATGGGGCGAGACGGTTTTCTTGAACTTTGCTTGCCGTGGAATGAATTTATCGAAGACGGACTTGATTTTTCTTGCGAACATTGTTTGATTTCGCAAATTCATCCTTAGAGTAGCAATAATGGAGTCTTCAAAGACTTCTGTATTTTTGGGAATAAGTCGCGATAAGCTGTCCATGTGGCAAATATTTCTAGATGTTAGGAAGTCGATCTTGAAGTTGTAGTTTTAGAGAATCGTTCCCCAACGAAGTAGTCTATTTGCAGTATCGACTGGCAGACCTTTCTTTGGCCCAAAGATTGTTATTAGGGGTTTATCCTATTTACCAACCCCTCCGCTCGGGCAGGATATGACACAAGGTCATTTTTAAGCGGAGTTTAACAGGTTTTGAATTCAGAGTTTTCCTTCTCCTAGACTAGTTGCCTAACCAAGGCTGAAGAACCTAGTCTGTCCTACTATTTACCCATAGCTGGAGGAAGAATAACTGGATTCATACCTTTCCCTTAGGGGTTTATGGTCCGTTTGTAGTATGGACTATCTTCCATGTAAACTCTTTGATTCTTTACTTAAAATGAATTATTTGTATTATTTAACAATACTTGAAACCATTTGACTGTGAGCAAATGAATGAATAGTCTTCAATAGAAAAGTTAAATAGCAATACCTGTAATCATTTTAGTCTACAAACAAATGATTAATATTGAATAGAATTAGCCGTGTTAGATAGCAATAAATGAAACCATTTAACTACGTAGAAACAATAGCAATACTTGTCCAGACCGGGTTAGTTCTAATTCGTTTTAAGATGAAAGTACCAACAAAATGTATGCAAACAAATGCCTGTAAGATTTTGACTGTTATATAGCAATAATTGAAACCATTTACTATGTAGAAACAATAGCAATACTCGTCCGAAACGGATTAATCCTAATTCAATTTTAAAATGTTTGTTTGTTTCTAATGGCATATCAGCCTTTGTAGGTTATTTAATGCCAAACCCATTCTCCTAGAAGAACAGTAGTGGTACTATTTAACCCATAGCTGGGAGGACAAGGGGTTCATACCTTTCCTAAGGGTATTTGCCCGAAAGTGAACGTAATAACGCGACTGGAGTACGAACTCGCTTACTACGAGTACGCAGTCCATCGCTTTAGCCATTACACCACAAGGAACCCCCCCCCCGTTTTAAAATGAAAGTACCAACAAAATGTATGCAAACAAATGCCTAATGTTAGATTTTGACTGTTATATAACAATAATTGAAACCATTTAAATACGTAGAAACAATAGCAATACTCGTCCAGAACAAATTAGTTCTAATTCGTTTTAAAATAAAACTCCCCAAAAATGCTTGAAAACAAATGCCTGATGTAAAATTTTGACTGTTATATAACAATAACTGAAACCATTTAACAGTATGCAGAAAAAAAGTTCAGGCTCGTATAAAAATGCTTTCTACAAATTGTGTCAATATAAAATAATTTAGGAATTTAAGTAATTATTTTATTAGTTAATTCTTCTTTATTACAAGCAAAATTTCAATTATGATCTAGATTCAAGGAATAGGCATTTGTTTATAAGTTGATATTTAAGAATGTAAAACATACAATTATACGCGTTTTTTGGAGAATTTGAAATACGTGGAATGGAAAACATTCACAGACAAGCAATTGCTTGGAATCAGCTGATAGTTGTGACTTGGCAGTTACGTGAAACATTAATTATGTAATCAATAATTTTTAAGGATGGATATATAAGGACGAATTCTAGGAGAGCGAGGGGCAAACAAAGGTGGGTGCTCGACGAAGAAGACACGGGGAATGCACGGATAGTGAGACTGGGTGGAAATTGGGGAGAGACACAAACGCAGAGGAGCCGGTCACTTAGAATATCACACCCGCAACAAACAGCCGCTGAGCAGAAAAACAACAAAGTCGTCAGTCCTCTCTCTTTTTTTTTCCCACGGTACACGATCTGTCACTCTTCCTCAATTTTCGGCTGATTACTAGAAACGGTCCGGTAAGAAATAATTCTCGTACATGCAGGACAAACGGAAGCGTCTTGTCTTTGACCTATTATTTACGGTGAGAGTATCTCGGAGTCAGGTTGATAGTTAAGTGGTGTCAAGATATAGCGTTACATTGTAGTTAGCGTTCCCAACTCCAGTCTCGCAATTACGGTTACTTTCGGAGTTTCGGAAAAGTCTGAAACCCCCTTATCCTCCCAATTATGAGTTAAATAATCCAGGACTTCAACAATGAGAGTTTTCGCGTGAAATAACCCAAGAGAATTGATATGCTATTAAACAAAGAAACTAATGCGAAATATATTGGTTCGAAAGTTGACGAAAACACATAAAGCCGTTGTAACCTTACAAAAGGATACTGAATGAGAAATAGCCAAAACGTAGGTTGGGAGTGAAATGGGAATCTTTATCACATTAAAAAATATAATACTCACCAGGAGCGTGAAGAAGGTACCCACTGCTAGGGGTGACTACTAAGTCATCAAAAACACCCCCTCACAATAGTGTCCAACGTATTTATGAGGATATATAACAGAAGATATGCATGGTATAAGTCTATGGCTGGAGGATAATCTGGAACAAATGCCAAATACATTGATTAGAAAGTTTACGAAAACACATGGAGATATGCATGGTATATGTTTATGGCTGGAAGATAATCTGGAACCAATGATAAATATTCTGATTAGAAAGTTGATTAAAACACTTAAAGGTATATATGGTATATGTCTACGGTTGGAAGATAATCTGGAACCAATGCCAAATATTCCGATTAAAAAGTTGATTAAAACATTTAAAGGTATATATGGTATATGTCTACGACTGAAAGATAATCTGGAACCAATGCCATATATACTAATTAGAAAGTTGATGGAAACACTTGAAAGTATATATGGTATATGTCTATGACTGGAAGATAATCTGGAACAAATGCCAGATATACTGATTAGAAAGTTAATGGAAACACTTGAAGGTATATATAGTATATGTCTACGACTGGAAGATAATCTGAAACCAATGCCATATATACTAATTAGAAAGTTGATGGAAACACTTGAAAGTATATATGGTATATGTCTATGGCTGGAAAATAATCTGAAATCAAAACGAGGAAAAACTGAGACACAAAGATTTGTATCTGTGGAAAATCTACCATTTAATCAAGGCCATGTTCCTCTCACTTGATAGTGACACTGATTTCTGTCGTATTGACGCTAGTATTTTGTAAGGACATACAATAGCACCATCCATTTTTATAATCTGCCAAGATTATGTTCCACGATCGTCAATAGATCTAATAAAAGAAAATAGTTTTACACTAAAAAAAGGCAAAAAAAATAGGTGATATCCAGCAGATAGTATTACTGATGCCAATTACTCAGATGATATATATATCTAGTTGCAAATATACCTGCTCAAGTGAAATCACTGCTGTTTCGTCAAAATCAGGCAAGTAAGAGGCTTTGGCATCAACGTAAACCTGGATAAAACATAGTTTATATGTTTTAACCTTTTCATTAAATTGCAAGCTTTTTGAAATTAGTAGACCAGCTATTACACCTCGGTAGCATTATCTCATCAACTGAAAGTAAAGCGCGTACTGTTATTGACTAGTTATCGACTATATAGAAATCTAATTTCTCAGGTAAAAAAAGGGCCGTGTGAGCACTACTGTATGGTTGCACCACATGGACTTTTAACGAAATGATTGGAAGAAAGGCTGATTAGTAACCACACAGGAAAGCTAAGAGCTTTTTAAACAAAGCCTGAAAGTAGCACCGTACAAAATAACAGCTGTACTGCCACTTAACTTCCATCTCACGAACCTACCAAGTAAGACGCACAAGACATGCTGTACACAGCTAGGGAAGTAAAGAAGAACTCATAAGCGACGTATTCCTGCAAAAGATGCATTCATCAGCTCTGTACGGACAGTGGTTACCGTCTCGAGGATTTATCAAGAGTGTTGGGCGATAGAGACAGATGGTATGAGAGAATACTTAAATAAGCCAAAGGGAATCCGTGCTGTCATTATGCCTTGATGCTAATGAGGATGATGATGATTTGACCAATAGATAGGACCCTAACAGGTACTACCACTCCGAGTCAGAGTGGACTTAAGTGTTTATTGCATTGTAGGAGTACTCACAGATTATACCGTAATACGTAGTCCCATTTTTGGTCAGAGTTGAGCAGGGGGCAATAGCAATGAAGTGATTCTTCATACTCCCCAGAGATCCAGAACAGGAGCCTCAGTATCAAATGCAGTCTAGCGCTCATACCCATGGTATTAGGGGAGTTACCGTATTCTAAGCCCAACTGACTGAGCCTGTTTAGAAAAAAATATTCTAAATAATCTTGAATGGAAAATTTTCGTAAGAACTCGAAAAGAATATTGCCCAGTCGGCTGGGGCTGTAGAATACACTGAATGCACCTCTGCAGAGGGGTAAGACCCCCCTTAACGAGTGTCCTGGATATGACACAAAACTATCTGATGGTGAGGTTCCAGCAGTGCAGGAGTTTTGGGGAATGCGGAGTACCCCTTTATTGCCACTGCTCCCCGGTCCACTCTGGCCCGGAGTGGTAGCACCTGATAGGGCCCTATCTATGGGTTGAATAGAACTAACAGCATACTAATGTTAAAATGAATTGAGTAAACTAAATAGCTTGAAATAGAAACGTTTTTGACAATTAAACCGTACTTACATTTAAACTGCGTGCTTATGCTTAACTGAATTATTTAAAATAGAACTGTTTTTCGACATTAAAACTGTATTTACACTTAACTGAATATAACATATAACTGCTTGAATAGTTTGAAATGGAAGTGTTTTTGACCATTAAACTGTGTACTTATGCTAAACTGAACTGTTTTCAATAGAACAGATTATTTCCATAAAAATGGATTAGGCGTTAAATAACCTACAAAGGTTGATATGCCATAAAACCAAACAAACCAAACCAAACCATCGAAAAGAATATTTTCTCGTTTCAATTTCATGTTTTAAGTATTATTTATTATAGCTTTTTTTGCGTGGGGAGAGAAGCATATAAACAATAAAACTACCATTTTCCTTTAAGTAATTTTTTTTTTTTTTTTTTTTTTTGGCACGACGTACTGAACAGACAGAAGATGTTATTCATATGCACAGAAAGTTCTTCCGTTTCATTTTCAAGTTGATTAATTGTAGGATTTTTCCATCTGCAATTTCTTTTCGTAATTTTTTTTCTTTAGAAATATTGAACAAATATCAATACATTCAACCTTTACACCAGGTCTGGTTTTGGTTTCTTTTCTAAAGGCACATCAACCTTCGTGGGTTTATTTCATGCCAAGCCATCTTTGTAGAAGAAAATGACTATTTAAGAAACAGCTGTTGGGGGGAGAATTGATTGATATAAACATACTGTGATAGATAGATAGATAGATAGATAATGAAGTCCATGAAATAGACCAATAGATTGATAGATTTGAGCAGACTGATAAAGATGTATTAATGTGGATAGATATGAGAATAATGAGATAGATAGATAGATAGATAGATAGATCCATGAAATAGTGTTGCGTATTCACAATTAACGCTATGTGCGAAATGGACATACAATGTTTATAACGATAAAACATAGGAATCTCGGAATTCGAAAACACGTAACGACGTCTTGTTCAGGTACGAAACCTTTTTATTAACTTTGAGCTAAAGGTTTCGACGTAAGGAGGAGAGACACAATCTTCTATGCTGTCTTATTCATTTGGCCTCCAACTCGAGCGGCCCCCATAGGGCGCACGTTCGCCTCGCGCCTGCGAGCTCCAAAAATCGATCCTTCTCATTTGGAGTCTAGTACTCGACTCTTATTTTCTTCAAATTCTCACACAACCTCTGCGCGCTTCCGGTGTGTGACGTCACCCGCACCTTATCACCCAGTATCGTCTCGGACTGTTATGACATCTGAGTGACACCTCCATCCGCCCGCGCGCGCCCGCGTTAACACCTGCTTCAATGTTACACCCAACCAACCCATGTGCTGAGCCGAAAGGTTCTCAGCCTAACTAAACTCAAAGGCATGAACCGAAATCCCTCGGCTATTTTATAACAATAGACCAATAGATTGATAGATTTAAGGAGACTGACAAGGATGTATAAATATGGATAGATATGAGAATCATGGGATAGATAGATAGATAGATAGATAGATAGATAATTAAGTCCATGAAATAGACCAATAGATTTATAGATTTAAGGAGACCGATAAGGATATATAGATATAAATAGGTATGAAAACAATTAGATAGATTTGAACAAAATGATAAAGATAGATAAGTATAAAGATAGATATGAGAAGAATGAGATTAATTGATAAATTTGGTTTCTTTTTCAAGGTATATCAATCTTCAAGGTTTGTTTAATGTCAAAGTCATTCTTCTCGAAAGACAAGAGTGCTACAATTCGACCTATAACTTGAATAGATAGATAGATAGATAGATAGATAGATAGATATGAGGTATGGATCCAATTATTCTCCATCCAGCTATGGGTAAATAGTAGGGCAGACTGAGTTGTTCAGCCTTGGTGAGGCAACTAGTCTAGGAGAAGGAAAACTCTGAATTCAAACCTGTTAAACTCCGCTTAAAAATTGACCTTGTGTCATATCCTGCCCGAGCGGAGGGGTTGGGTAAATATGGTAGATATGAGGTCCTTCAAATAGACCAATAAAGTGATAGATTTGAGCAGACTGAGAAGGACATATAAATATAGAGATGGGTAAATACGAGCATTATGAGATAGATAGATTGATAGATAACAGGTTCGGTTTTGTTTCTTTGTTGAATGGCATATCAACCTTTGTGGGTTATTTAATGCCAAAGCTATCTTTTTAATATAGTAACGGTCGTATTTAGCCCGTAGCTGTAGGAATAAGGAGTTCAATATTTCTCGCAAGGGTACTTGTCCAAAAGTGAACGTAATAACCCGAGTGAATCTTATCACTAAGGGTTTTCGGACTATTGTCTTCATGTCCGGCAGGACACACGGTGTAACGGTTATAGGCGTTGGTTCACTAAGCTTCTAAGGAGACAATCATCTGGAGGTTGCAGGTTCAATCCTCACTACAGGCGAGTAATAACACAAGAATACTTAACACTTGTAACCGGTTATGGCTAACGGAATCAGAACAGGTGACCCCCGTAGTTTCAATAAAGGACGTAGTTCAAAGTTCCGTGAAGGTTCCCGAGTTCGACCAAAACCTGAAGAAGGCCGGAGGACATATCGGCGGAAACCTTGTGGAAATAACAATAAAGATGAAGACAATAGTTCGAAAACACTTAGAGATAAAAATCAACAAGGTTCGTCTCAGAAATTTAGACAACAAACACCTGAAGAAGGCCGGAGGACATATCGGCCGAAACGTTGTGGAAATAACAATAAAGATGAAGACAATAGTCCGAAAACCTTTAGAGATAAAAATCAACAAGTTTCGTCTCAGAAATTTAGACAACTAACCCGGCCGAAGTTCGAACTCGCAAACAGCAATATCGCAATCCAGCTCGTTAACCATTACCCCTCAGGAACTCCTTCCCCAACCTTTTCACCAAAAATTATTTGGATCCTTAAGAAATACATATATATCTACACAGAGATGAAGAGTGATTGATTAATTTTAACGGCATGTTATCTTGTGTTGGATTGTTTTATGCCTCGACGCTAGAATTCGTTTGTTTGGGTTTTATGGCTTTCAACCTTTGAAGGTTATTTAAAGCCAAACCCATTTTTATCCAAATAAACTGTTCTTTTTCAAAAAATTCAGTTTTGCATGAGTACACAGTTTAATTGTCAAAAATATTTCTATTTCAAGCTATTCAGTTTAGCTAAGCTGTTCTAATTCAAGCAATTCAGTTTTGTATAAGTATAGTTTTTGTTTACAAACAGTTTTATTTCAAACAATTCAGTTTATCGTAAGTACAGTTTCAATCTAAAAAACAGTTCTATTTCAAACAATTTACTTTAGCATAATTATGTAGTTTAGTTCTATTTGACCTACTGATAGGGCCCTATGGAGTGCTACCACTCCGGACCAGAGTGAACCTAGGAGCGATGGCAGTGAAGAGGAACTCTGCATTCCCCAAAGCTTCAGCATTACTGGAACCTCACAATCAGATGGTTTAGTGTCATATCAGTACACTCGTTGGGCGGGGGTGGGGTCTTACCCCTCTGCAGAGAGGCAGTCGGTGCATTTTACAACCCAGCAAACTGGACAACCTAGACGCTAGAGAATCGCTTCCATGGTGCACTTATATTTGCATGTTTTGTTACAAATGATTTTTGGCACTCAAGTATTTTAATCTTACGCAAATAATTCTTAAACAGAACTATTTGATCTATTGATGGGATCCCAACAAGTACTACCACTCCCGGTCAGAGAGAACCTTGGAGTAATGGCAATGAAAGAGTATTAATACTACCGCACGAGCCGGATGTGATACAAGGTTTATTTTTAAGCGGTGTTTCAGAGGATTCAATTCGTAGATTTCCTTCTCCTGGATTGGTTGCCCTATCATGGTTAAAAAGTCTAGTTTTCTCGACTATTTACCGACAGCTTGAATGAAAATACTTGGATGCATACCTTTTCCAACTGTATTTGCACTATGTAAAATGCAAACCACCTCGTCCAGGATTTGAACTTGGATCGCCGTGTCCATTTCTTAAAAGGATATCCATTACGTCACAAGCGTCTCTGCTATTTACGTGAAGATTGTTATATGTATTCAAGTCTTTCTTTAGGAGATTTGCCCGAAATGAAACGAGACTTCGTCCAGGATTTGAATTCACCGATTCCATTTTTAGGACGATAACCGTTACGCTAGCCACACTTGAGTTACGGAAGGATTAATCAAGAGTTTATCTGACAACAAACCCAACAATTTGCATCCTACCCTCACCTTCCTGAGTTCGAGGAAAAAATATTTGGAGAGCTTAGAAATGATGAGCGACTGCTTGAACTATTAATGCTAGGCACAAAAAAAGATTGGGCAGATGATAAGGTACGTACTAAGTGTCAAAATGAAAAAAGGAATTTTAATTCAGATTACACAGGAAGTGGGTTATCACTTTAAAAATAAATCAGAAAACAATATGTTGCTGTTAAGGGACATGACACTTGAATTAGGTCAGAGAGTCCAAAATATTAAAGCAATAATCAAGATAAATGACAGATATATTTCTTTTGTCTACTTTTCTTGCTATAAATAAAAATGTCCACCGAAATTCGAGCATGTCTGATTTATATAACGAGTTTCGTGACCTAGTGGTTATAGGCTGGACTGTGACATCATACGAAGCAAGTTCGAACTCTATTCGAGCTATGATGTTCACTTTCTTCTTCTCCAGCCGTTTTGTTAGAGTCCATGTAGTGCATCCATATAGCAGTATCGATGCGACCGCTGCCTGATATGGATGCACTACATGGACTCTAACAAAACGGCTGGAGAAGAGGCTAGACGGCAATTACACAAGAATGCTGCGTGCAATCTTGAACAAGTCCTGGCGGCAACACCCCACAAGACACCAACTGTACGGCCACCTGCCTCCTATCACAAAAACTATTCACGTTAGACGAACCAGACATGTCGGACACTGCTGGAGAAGCAGGGACGAGCTCATAAGTGATGTACTCTTATGGACCCTCACACATGGCCGAACAAAAGCAGGACGACCAGCACGAACATACATTCAGCAGCTATGTGAGGATACAGGATTTAGTCCAGAAGACCTGCCAGAGGCGATGAAAGATAGGGAAAAGTGGCGAGAGAGGGTCAGGGATATCCGTGCTACCAGCACGACATGATGATGATGATGTTCACTTTCAGACTAATATTCGATGGAAAAGTGTTAACCCCCTTATCTCTCCAGCTATGTAAATAGTACAACTGTTTCTCTAAAAGGATGGATCTGGCAAAGGTTAATATGCTATTAAACAAAGAAACCAGACCTATTTATGAATTAGGTTGGCAGCAAAAAAGAGGTGCTCAGTAATTAATTGCCATTGTTTAACATTTTCTTTTTAATAAATAAGACGTGTAATGACATGAAAAAGCCTCATTTGTCTCCTCTACAAAGCGTGCATTACAGAGGGGCTCTTTGCGTAACGTTCATAATGATAAGACGTAGAATCCGTGACCAGAGTTCAAATCCTAGGCGAGATTTTTTGCACGGAGCAGAAATACAGGAACAATCTTAAGAGTGAAGAAAGAAGATTGGTTTGGTTTGGTTTGGTTTTATGGCATATCAACCGTTGTTGGTTATTTAATGCCAAATCAATTTTTATATATATAAGTAAAGTAAAGTTGGCAACCGTAGTCGAGGGAGACCAGAAGGCTCCCTTTTCAATAGCTCCTACACTGAGGTATAGGGAAAGTTCTACTCCTTTCCCTGGATTGCTCCACTTTACCCTTGATATGTACCTTACAATTCTGAGTGTTAAGCAAGGAGGTATCAAGTACCACTTTTAAAGTCTTTAATATGACGTGACCTGGGATTGAATCCTGGTTTCCTGGACCATTGGCGAACACTCTACCCACTAGACCAAGGAAACAGTTCTATTTCAAGCAATTCAGTTTAGCATAAGTTTACTGTTTACTTCTATTTGACCCATAGATAGGACCCTATAAGTTGCTACGACACCGGGCCAGAGTGGACCTGGGAGCAATGGCAATGAAGGGGTACTCCACATTCCCCAAAGCTGCAGCATTACTCAAGTCTTACGATTAGAGTGTTTAGTGTCATATCCAGGACACTCCTTGCTGGCGTCTTATTGCCCTGCAGAGATCCTATTTACGAACCCCTCAGCTCGGGCACAAGGTCAATTTTTAAGCGGAGTTTAACAGGTTTGAATTCAGAGTTTTCTTTCTCCTAGACTAGTTGCCTCGCCAAGGCTGAAAAACCTAGTCTGTCCTACTATTTACTCATAGCTGGAGGGAGAATAATTGGATTCATACCTTTCCCGAGGGTATTAGTGCTATGTGAAATGCAATCAGCCTCGTCCAGGATTTTGAACTCATGTCGTCGTATCTGTTACCTTCGACGATAACCGTTACACCACGGGCACCTCCTGCAGAGATGCAGTCGGTGTATTTTGCATCCCAAGCCGAGTAGGCTCAAACAAAGAGTAACTGATACTACAATCTGTCTGCTCCTGTATTTCACTATTACCCTACGTGGCTAATATACAAATCTTGGTCAATTTAACTAGTCTTACCGTTCCCTTCAATAGTTGTCCGCTTAGCGTAACGGTCTTCGTCGATCAAAATGGATGTGGTGACCTGAATTTAAATCCTGGGTGAGACTATTTACATTTCATTTTACACAAATACCCTTGGAAAAGACAGGAGTCTATGTTCCTCTCACAGTTATGGGTAAATAGGACAGATTGGGTACTTTACCCTTGGTTAGGCAACCTGTGTAAGAGAATGAAAACCATAAATTTAACCTAGGTTTAATCCGCTTAAAAATTGACCTGTATCACATCTAATCCGTGTCTGAAGAGTCGCGTAATTACTTAAAGTAAGTAAAGTTGGCCGACTGTAGTTGTAGGCGACCCAAAGGCTCCGTTTTAAATAGCGACTACATCGAGCTGTAGAGGAGAGCGTTACTCCTTTCCCTGGATTGCTCCACTTTACCCTTGATCCATATCTTATAATGCTGAGTGTTAAGCAAGGAGGTATCAAGTACCATCTTTTGAGTCTTTGGTATGACTAGACCTGGGATTGAATCCTGGTTTCCTGGGCCATGGACGAAGAGTTTACCTATTAGTCTAATAGATTGAATATATTAGTTAATTAAATTCAAGCGATTGATATTTTGGTTTTGAAAATCTTGGTTGTGTTAACTGAGCCGGCTTGTCTTTGATTCAGCCAATTTACTCGGCGTTTCGTCTATAATTTGACTTCGTCTTAGAGTCAAGATTGAATTTTGATAAATGAAACAGTCATCAACGTGCGAAATGAAATCGGCGAACAGAGTTCAAATCCTGAGCCCGACTGTCCTCGTTTCACTTAGCGCTTAATACACTTGGGAAAGGCATGACTTTATGAGTTCTCCACTCTCCAGCAATGAGTAAATAATAGAACAAGCTAGGTTCTTTAGCCTTGGTTTGGCAACCAGTCTAGGAGAAGGAAAATGTTGTATTCAAACCAGCTTTAATCTTCTTAAAAATTGACCTTTACTGGTATATGTTGAAACATTTGGAGGTGCCCGTGATGTAATGGTTATCGTTGTAGGAAATGGACACGACTACACGAGTTCAAATCCTGGGCGAGACTGATTTCATTTCACATAGCACTAATACCCTTGGGAAAGGTATGAATCCAATTATCCTCCCTCCAGCTATTGGTAAATAGTAGGGCAGACTAGGTTCTTCAGCCTTGGTAAGGCAACTAGTCTAGGAGAAGGAAAACTCTGAATTCAAACCTGTTAAACTCCGCTCAAGAATAGACCTTTTATCATATCCTGCCCGAGCAGAGGGGTTGGTAAATATGTGTATTGAAATATTACCAGAGGATCTGTTGATGAATTATGTATATACCCAAAACCTCCTTCACGGACAGGAGTCGACGCAAGATCAATTTTTATTCGGAGTACAAATAGTCTCAATTCAAATTCTCCCTTCTCTTCGACCGATTAAAGCCACAAAGCTGCTATTTGCTCCTAACTGGGGGGTGGGGTGGAGAACGAATAGATTCAAACCTATCTCAGGAGTGTTAGTGCAAATGTATGACTCAAACAGCCTTGTCTAAGGATTGAACTTGATTCGCCGTATCCATTTCCCAAGTCGATAACGGTTTAGCTACGTGCCTTCTTTACCCAGAGACAAATTATCTGGTTTTACTTGCAACACAATGACGAGTGAAAGTTTCACGATAAACGGAAAATACCTGACACGAAATGATGCTATTTCGTTTTTAAACGTAAATACTTCTGGATCAATTTTGTTGAGATTTCTTAAAATTAAAAAATAAAATGCAAAAATCATCATTCAGAAACTTTTCTGAAATGTTTCAGTCAATTCATTGAATTCTGTTGTTTTTCTTTTTTTTTTTGTTTTGTTTATTTGTTTTTTGTTTTTTTTTGTTTTTGTTTTTTTTTCAAGTTTCTTGGCTTTAAACTTCGCAGAAAAGAGAAAGAAAGAAAGAAAGAAAGCAAGAAAGAAAGAAAGAAAGAAAGAAAAAAAAAGAAAGAAAGAATACGAACAATAAAAACTGGAATGAGAAAGAAAGAAAGAAAGAAAGAAAGAAAGAAAGAAAGAAAGAAAGAATACGAACAATAAAAGCTGGAATAAGAAAGAAAGAAAGAAAGAAAGAATACGAACAATAAAAACTGGAATAAGAAAGAAAGAAAGAAAGAAAGAAAGAAAGAAAGAAAGAAAGAATACGAACAATAAAAGCTGGAATAAGAAAGAAAGAAAGAAAGAAAGAAAGAAAGAAAGAAAGTACGCTAGCAATAAAAGCTGGAATTAGAAAGAAAGAAAAAAGAAAGAAAGAAGAGAGGAAAAGATTAACGAAAGAGAAGAAACCGAAATAAAATCCTAACTTGTAATTTAAGCGAGAAAAATTTTGCTGGTCTGCAATTAAAAGTGGCTAACTAACTCTGACTTAGTCCTACTTTAGGTATAAACTAGACGACTCTTGAACTCGTTGGGTTCCTATTCTAAGAGTCGTAACCAATTATTTTGATGCTTCTATTTCGGAAAATTTTCACGCCTGATGATGACATTGATTTCTTTAATATAGGTTCTGAAAGGAGATACATTGGCACCGTTTCTGTTAATAATCTGCCATGTTTATGTACAACGAATAACAATAGATCTAATCAAAGAAAATGGTTTCTCACAAAAATAAATAAATAAATAAATAAAAGAGAATATAAGGCAAGAAGCAGGAGATATCTTACTGCAAATATTACTGATGCAGACTACGCAGATTATCTAGCTCTTCTTCCAAATACATCAGCTCAAGCCGAATCTGCGGTAGCACTTGTATCAAGCCGCGAGAGGACTCAATTCTAGACATCTGGGGAGTGTGAAGTACTCTTCCATTGGCATTACTCTCAGATCGACTATGAACTAGAGTGGCATGGCCCAGTCGGCTGAGGCTGTAGAATACACCGACTGCATCTCTTCAGAGGGGTAAGACCCCCACCTAAAGAGTCATGTGACTCAGTCGGCCGGAACTGCAGAATACACCTACTTCGTCTCGGCAGAAGACTAAGATCTCCCCACTAACGAGTGTCCTGTGGCCCAGTCAGATGGGGTTGTAAAATATGCCGACTGTAGCTCTGCAAGAGGAGCAAGACTATTCCCCAACGAGTTTCCTGGATATGACACTAAGCAATCTGATAGTGAGACTCCAGCCTTGGAGATTTGAGAAATGCAGTGAACTCCTTCATTGCCATTGCTCCCAAGTTAACTCTGACCCGGAGTTGGAGTACCTGATAGGGTCCTATCTATGGGTCAAATAGAACTGTTTCACATTTAGACTGAGTGCAAACAAATGACTGATGTTTAATTGAATCCTTACTTGGAAACATTTAATTTTGTTGATATATGTTAAATTGTAATGTTAGAAATAGAACTGTTTGATCATTAAGCTGTGTGTGAACAAATAACTCTTGCTAAATTGAATTATTAGCGAAACCTAGCAATACTTGGAATCATTTAGCTGTACGCAAATGAATTTAGAATAGAATAAATCGCAGTACTTGTTACCGCTTCACTGTGTGCAAACAAATAATTAATATTGAACAAGTTTTTTAGTGTCAGAGATTAATGATTGAAACCTTATAACTATGTATAAACAATAGCAATACTTGTGTGCAAAGAAATTGGTTCTAAGTCATTTAAAATGAAATTACCGACAAACTAATCTCTTACTATTTACCCAACCCCTCCGCTCGGGCAGGATATGACACAAGGTCAATTTTTAAGCGGAGTTTAACAGGTTTGAATTCAGAGTTTTCCTTCTCCTAGACTAGTTGCCTCACCAAGGCTGAAGAACCTAGTCTGTCCTACTATTTACCCATAGCTGGAGGGAGAATAATTGGATTCATACCTTTCCCAAGGGTATTAGTGCTATGTGAAATGCAATCAGTCTCGTCCAGGATTTGAACTGGTATCGCTGTGTTCATTTCCTACGGCGATAACGACTACACCACGGGCACCTCCTCAAACTAATCTCTTACATATAATGTATATCTATTTAACTGTGTGCTAACAAATGACTGATGTTAAATTGTGACTGTTATATAGCAATGCTTAAAAAAAGACCTCTGGCTCGTTTAAAAATTGTATCTATTAAATATATTTACCAATCATATATATCTAATATATATGTATGAAGAGAATTTGCCATTAAATTACTTACAACAGTTGATATGCGATAAAATCCATCCAAACCAAATTATATATATTTAACATATGTGTATAAAGTGGATTTGGCATCAAATAACCTACAACAGTTGATATGCCATAAAACCCAACCAAACCAAATCTAAAATGCTTGAGGCTTTGATTAAGTTCTGAATTTCTGCACAAAAGTTCACAACTGTAATTCCATCAGACTGAAGCCTGTGTTGGTAAATTCTTTAATAAAATATCTGCCACACATTCGCAAATTGCTCGTATTAGTAAGAAATTTCCTCAAGCCTTTCGCTTGGTCTACAAAATTCTATTATGGTGAGCCAAAATTATTGCAATATTTTAGTACCGTTCCAGTTCAAGCCGTGGGAAGTACTCGCTGTGGTTGTTAGTATTGCGGTAGATGATGCGCAGACATGTTGTAGTAGATGGTCTGCTGAAATGTTCGTTGCTTCACTAAGTGTTATATTTTATAGCTGCAAACGTAGTCTAAATCGGGAACTTCTACTTTATGAGTTCGAACTAGTCTATAACATCGCTTAAGCAACCAAAAAAATATGTTGTGCCAAAAACCAAGGCACAGTTAATCACAGTGTTATATATTGACCCACGACCGAGCCGTCAATCAAGACATGCACCTGTGTAAAAAAGCGGAAGAACAGCGGAAGCAGGTCGACGTTAGAAAATAATATAACCAGGTTCCCGGACGGTTTGAGACAGTTGATGACGGGATGCCAAAGTGAGAACCAGCTTGCAGACTGATGGCTTTGGGCCCTTGGTGACCCCAGGTTGAGCAACCCAAGCCAAGATGCAAAAGAAGTGCTGCTATGGTCGAGGAAGAACTTGGGTCAATATAGCAGTCCGTCCTTGTCTCCACTCATTTCTCACAGACAACAAACATCACCCTTTCGAGAGATTTATATTTTTATAAAGAAGTGTATTCGTTCGTTATTGAAGTCGTCATTATCAGTTGATTATATCCCGTGTATATTTGTATACGTGCAGTTGTATGTGGCTGTACAACAACAGAAGAGCAATCAGATGGTTTAAGAAACTTTTCTCTGGTTGTAAGAAGCTTGGTGATCAGACAAAGTCAAGTAAGCCCAAAATAGTGGATTCCAAGGCTGTACCCTAAGATGGCAAATCCGACAAATAACATTTAGGCAGTGTAAGATGAGTTCAGCATCTCACAGTCCAGTGTAGTAAGTCATCTTCACGATCTTTGTAAAAGTATCCGAAATGCTGAAGTTTGCCGCACGTTACCGAAATATTGTAAAACTTTTGACTCACGTTACCTAAATATTGCAAAACTTTTGACTCACGTTACCTAAATATTGTAAAACTTTTGACTCATCCTTGTAAATAGAATCTCAAGTCCTTAACCGATTTTGTATCACGATGACCTACTGATAATTACTATTACAAAAGAATGGTGACTAGCAGAGTTACCCGTCGTTCTTAAGGCACCAAATATATGATGACTAATGCTTTTAATGAATCTAGAATACCATCCACAAGAAATTCCAGCGAATATATTCTACTCGAGGAATAAAAGACTTTGAATTACTAACTAGCCCTCATATTTAGTCACAAAAAAGCTGCTTTAATTATTGAATTTCACTGCCAATGATTTTTACTATGGAAATGTAATGTGTATAATATTTACTGCAGAAATTCACTGTTTTATTAAAGACAATGTTAGCACTTTTTTGCAACTCTAGTTTGAGCAGTCTTCATCGTCTCTCGATGTACTTTTATTCAAGTTTAAAAACACGTTGATATTTTTTTTACTTCCATAAAACTGATAAAATTCCAGTTTAAAATCAGTCTGTAAATTTTCATGGACTAATATAGAAAAAAATTAAAATATTTTCGAATATTTAATACAGAGTATTTGGAAAGCAACTTTTGTTATCAGGTAATTTCGAAAGTTCGTGAATAATATTCTGATATGAAATGAAAATACTTTAAAAAAATTAATGGCTTGTAATCATGTTCACGGGTTATTTCAAGCCGAAAGGTTAGAGAATCATGTTCCATAGTACATTTATACGAGCATCATTAAATAAGTTACCAGATTTTTTTCGTATGGGCACTTTCATAATAGTACACACATAAAACTCAAGTCCCCTTCCAAGTAATCTCCAGCTGCAATGTACTTGTTGTACCATTCCAACAAATTCTGGAAGGCCACATGGAAGTCCTTTTGTCCTCTTCGTCACAGCCTCTTTCATCTCCTCAATTGTCTCATAACGACAGCCTTTAAACTTAGGGAATAAGCAAAAGTCACAGGGAGCAAGGTCTGGACAATAGGGACCGTGAGGAACTGTCTTGATGCCCATCTTGGTCAAATAGTCTGTGACAAGGATGGAGTTGTGGACTGGTGCATTGTCCTGGAGGAAAATCCACTGAGCCAATTTGAAGAGTACTGGCCTCTTCCGACGGAATCTCTTCTTGAACTTCCTTAAAACCTCAACATAGTAACCCTAACCCTTTGGCCAATCAACTCTGGTATATTGACTTCCTTACTCCTGCCACAACTCTCATCATCCCTTACAGACTCCCTGCATTCCTTGAATCTCTTATGCCACTCAAAAACTGATGCTCGATTCATGCAAGATGCTCCAAAAGCAGTCTAAAGCATTCCATACGTTTCTGTGGCATCATTTTTTCCAAATTTAAAACAGAATTTTATTGTATATCTTTCTTCTAAAGTGTCCTCACGTCCAGATTGCATTTTTGAAATTCACCAACTGTGACAATCAGGCTTTAGTAGTGTGTATTCCAATTCCTGCTGTAGCTGTTGATTTGAACCTGAAATCATAAAAATTGGTCAGTCATCTCACAAGATGTATAGCAATAACATACTGAATTTTGAAGAGTCTACGGCAATTTTAAATGCCTGTACAAAAAAAAAAATCTGGAATCTTATTGAATGCACTGCTTATTCATATTTTTTACGGGGGTATGTGAAAAGTCTGTTTGAAAAGTCATTCATTTGATGAGGATATACATCATTTAATTGAGGTAAAATAATTTTTTTGTTGCAATTTCCTCGTTATTATTCTTGCCATAGGAAGATATAAAAAATTATCAAATCCCCAAGGCTTTTAAATTTCATATTGAATTTCTGATTGATTTATTGATTGTTTGATTGATTTTAACAGCATGTCGATCTGTCGAGTGTTATTTCATTCCAAATGATTTGGGAAATTACGTTCATGTTACGTCCATATTTGGTTGGTTTTCTTGCTTTACAGTATATTAACCTTTGTGGGTTATGTAATGCCAAATCCTGTTTATTTATATGATTAAGAAGCGAATAGTTAAGAGATAACGTTATTTTAAACAAATTGCTTGAGTGCATTTGTAACCAAACATTAAATTCGTTTTAAATATTCGTATCGAGCACCAATAATTCAATAAAATATTAATCATTTGTTTCCTCATAATTAAAGGGTTTCAAATATCGCTATCTAAAACCAATAATTCTATTTAATATTAATCATTTGTGCCTCATAGTTAAATGGTTTCAAGTATTTCCATCTAACACCAATAATTCTATTTAATATTAATCATTTGTTTGCACAAAATAGCTTCAAGTATTGCTATCAAACAACAAAATTTTTATTTAATATTAATCATTTGTGCCTAATAGTTAAATGGTTTCAAGTATTTCCATTTAACACCAATAATTCTATTTAATATTAATCATTTGTTTGCACAAAATGGTTTCAAGAAGTGCTATCAAACAACAAACATCTTTTTAAATATTGATCATTTGTGCCTCATAGTTAAATGATTTCAAGTATTTCCATCTAATACCGGACATTGGCCTAGCGGTTAGAGTGTTCATCAGTGGCCCGGGAGACCTGGGTTCAATCCCAGGTCGAGTCATACCAAAGACTCAAAAAATGGTACTTGATGCCTCTTTGCTTAACACTCAGCATTATAAGGTGCGGATCAAGGGTAAAGTGGAGCAATCCAGGGAAAGGAGTCGCGCCCTCCCCTACACCTTGGTGTAGTAAGCTATCGAAAAGGGAGCCTTCGAGTCACCCTCGACTATGGTCGCCAACTTAACTTTTTTTTTTTACTTATTTCCATCTAACACCAATAATTCTATTTAATATTCATCATTTGTTTCCTCATAGTTAAAAGAGTTCGAGTATGGCTATCTAACACTAATGTATCTATTCAATATTAATCATTTGATCGCACACATTAAAATTGCTTCTGGTGTTTCTGGCAAGCTCTAACGATTCAATTCAAAATTAATCATTTGTTTGCATACAAATAAATGGTTGGTTCGTGAGTTGTTTTGTTTGACGGTGTATCAACCTTTCTTGTGTCATTTAACGCCGAATTAAATTTCAATCAATTCAGTTGAGCATATGAATAATCTTTGTTTTAAACTATTAAATGTCAAAGCAATTCAGTTAAACGTCAAAAACAGTTCTATTTCAAACAATCCAGTTCAGCATAAGTACATAGTTTCAATGTCAAAACAGTTCTATTTCACATAATTCAGTTTAGCATAAGTACACAGTTTAGTTCTATTTTTAAAAAAAAATTTAGAATAAAGTAAGTAGTCTCAATGTCATAAACAGTTCTATTTCAAGCTATTCAGTTTAGCGTAAGTACGCAGTTTGATTCTATTTATCCTAAAGATAGGACCCTAACAAGTGCTACCATTCCGGTCCCCGTTCTTTTTTAGGGTGTGTTTGACCTTTTCTCTCCAGTTGTTGGGTCGCATTCGGTAGACCATTTTACCTCGAGGCGGTTCTACCGGGTGTGCCTCGGCACTGGAGAGTTCCTTCGGCCTGAAGAGGCCACCCCCCAGGCTTTTACTCCATTCTGGGGGGTTAGGTTTATTGCCTGGTGCCTGATGCGCCACAAAAAGGGGAATGCCGACGGGGTCGAAGGTATTTTTGACCTTGCCGGACGGTGTGGGCTTCGGCCCTGCGACCGGACCCACCTTAAAAACGGCCTTGTGCCATATTCGTACGTTGGTGGGACGCATCGATAAATAATAGAGGACCTGGGAACGATTGCAATGAAGGAGTACTCCGCATTCCCCAAAGTTCAAGCATTAGTGGAATCTTACCATCAGATTGTTTAGTGCCCGTGGTGTAATGGTTATCGTCGTAGGAAATGAACACGGCGACACGAGTTCAAATCCTGGACGAAACTGATTTCATTTCACATAGCACTAATACCTTTGGGAAAGGTATGAATCAAATTATTCTCCCTCCAGCTATAGGTAAATAGTTGGGCAGACTAGGTTCTTCAGCCTTGGTGAGACAACTAGTCTAGGAGAAGGAAAACTCTGAATTCAAACCTGTTAAACTCCGCTTAAATATTGACCTTGTGTCATATTCTGACCGAGCGGAGGGGTTGGTAAATATTGATTGTTTAGTGTCATTACCAGGACACTAGTTGTGGGGAGGAGTCTTACTCCTCCACCGAGAAGAAGTCGGTGTCTTCTACAGCCCCAGCCGACTGGAAAAACAAATAAAGAGTTTCAAGTATTGCTATATGACATTAATATTTCCATTTGATATTAATCGTTTGTTCACACTCAGTAAAATACTTTCAACTTTTGCTATCTAACACTAGTAATTCTATTGAATATTACTAATTTGTTTGCACACAGTCAAATAGCCTCAAGTATTCCAATATACTTCAAATAATTAAATATAGTATTAATCCTTTGTTCGCTCACCATTAATTGGTTTCAATTATTCAAAACACTAATAATTGATGTACTATTTCAAGTCGAGGACTTATATGGTAAATTGAATTACCTTGAGCAGAAAATTCGGCAAACCCTTGCGTGGGACATACGGAACCCGTGGACAGCTGTTTCAACATTATAAGGTCTCATTAGCAATGTAAAACGTTATCTTCTCCACTGGAGATCGAACCAGAGACCACAGAATGCAAAGTCGAAACTTTTCCTCTGAGCAATTGGTCCATATAACGCAGAAGGGACACCAAATTTCTGATCATGGTAATTCAATTTTCAACTAATAATTGAATTCTTCTATTATTTATTTTAATGATTCTATTCTATTTCACCGGCTCATTATCCTATTGGGTAGAGTGTTCGTCAATAGCTCGGAAGACCGGGGTTCAGTCCCCTATCGATTCATACCAACGACTCTAAAAATGGTACTTGATATATCCTTGCTTCAAACTCAGCATTATAACGTACTACCAAGGGTAAAGTGGTGCATTCCGAGGAAAGGAGTAGTGCCTTTCTCTACATTTCGGTGTAGTAGCTACTGAAAAGAAAACCTTCCGTTCCCCCTCGACTACGGTTCCCAATAATTTTATTTAGCAAGTATTCCCAATAGTATAAATAATTTTGCATATTGCAGTATGGTTTTAAAAAAAACTAATAATAACATTCCTTGTAAATTATTGAACAGTTCTCTTTCACCTACAGATGGGATCCAAACAGGTACTACCATTCAAGGTCAGAGGGAATGGACAAATCCCATGGGCATATATTGTCGAATTTTTTCGAGCATTCCATTCGCTCATTCGTATTGTGCAACCAAACATACGATACAAGGAAGTATTTTATTGGCATATCAATCTTCTTGAGTTATTTAATGCCAAGGCAGTCCTTCTAAAAGAACAGTAGTGGTACTATTTAACCCATAGCTGGGAGGATAAGGGGGTTCATGCCTTTTCCAAGGTTATTTGCCCGAAAGTAAGCGTAAGAGTACGACTGGAGTTCGAACTCGCGTACTACGATTCCGCAGTCCATCGTTTTAACCATTACACAACGAGATCACTATTCGTAGTGTTTTTTTTTATGTTGTAACAGAAAAAACGAATCAAGAAAGATTCATTTTAATGGCATCTCAACCTGTCTAGAGTTATTTTAAGCCTTGAAATAAAGAAATCATTTTCATTGTAAGTTTATATGACATTATTTGTGTTGTTGTTTCAATTGTTTTTTGTTGTTGTGGTTTTTTACAACTGAATCTATTAAATACAAAAAAATTCTAAACAGACCAATTTACCTCAGAAATACTACTATTCTGTGTCCGAGTTGACCTGGAAGTAATGGCAATGAAGAATTACTTCTTACTACGCATATCTCAAGAACGAGGCCCTCAACATTATACGCAGCTTTGTACCATACCCAGGACAATCTTTTTTTTTTCTTTTGGTGGGTGTGTACGTTTTACCTCTCCTCCGTAGTTATTGTTTTGAGAGCATTGTGTCTTTGGAAAAAGCGTTGCCCTAATGCCACAGATTCAGTTGCTTCTTCAGCTGTCTTTAATTTTCAGAACTAGAAACTTTTCTTTGTTCTACTGCATTCTCTCATCTTGCGGCATTATGTCAGAAGGAAAGAACTTGAACTGATTAGGTCTAACATTAGAATTGGCCTAGATCAGTTTAGACAATGATACCCAAGTCAACATAGTTGAAAGACAGGATTGGTCCATTGAAGATCAAAATTATGTAGCAACTTATGAAGCGAATGGTTTTCTTCCACTTAAACAGTTTCTTTATCTTAAATGGTCAATTGTTTATGACGTGTCCTGACATCGTCATACAATTCGCTACATCGAACTACCGATTTTGACGGACATTTGTTTCACGTGCCTTTTCAGGTTCATTTAACAGGCTGAAAACCGTCACTGTTGGTTGGTTGGTTGGTTGGGTTTTACAGTGCACCTTACCTTGTAGATTATTTAATGCTAAATCTTGTCTATACATATAAATTAAATATCTGATTTGTCAACGAAGTTTGTAGGCAATTTTTACACGAGCCATTGCTCATTTGTTTGTACACTATAAGATGATTACAAGTTTTGCTATCAAACATGAATTGTTATCTATTGGTAGTTATGTAATATAATTGCCGAGGGATTTCGTTTTGTATAGCTTGCCTTTCGGTTTAGTTAGGATGAGAACCTTTCGGCTCAGTGCATGGGATAGTTAGGTGCAAACATGAGCGCAGGTGTTCACGCGCGTTCGGGGACGATACGTCATACCCAGATGTCAAAATAAAACCCCAGATAGGAATTGGAACCAGGGGGTGTGAATGACGTCACGCAACGGAAGCATGGGCTGAGATTCGAGAAAAGCTGTTAGTTGAGTCCCTGCGTCCGAACGAGAGAGTCGACTTTCAGACATGGGCGAGGCCAGACGAATTTGTGCGCTACGGGCGCCGCGCGTTGGTTGGGTTGAGAGCTGACGATGTAAAAGCAGTCAGCATAGAAAGATTGTGTCTCTCTCTCTCTCTCCTCATGTCGAAAAACCTTTAAACTCAAAAAGGTGAATAAAAGTTTCATACCTGAACCAATTTCGTGAATGTCGCGTATTTCGGATTCCCTATAACCAAACCAAACATGCAGGACACTGCTGGAGAAGCAGGGACGAACTCATAAGTGATTTACTCTTATGGACCCCACACATGACCGTGCAAAAGCAGGACGACCAGCACGAACATACATTCAGCAACTATGTGAGGATACGGGATGTTGTACAGAAGACCTGCCTGAGGCGATGAACGATAGGGAAAAGTGGCGAGAGAGGGTCAGGGATATCCATGCTACCAGCACGACATGATGATGATGATATCTATTTCACACACCCGTATATTATAGGTATGTAACAATTCGATGGTTAAGTACAGTAAATGATTGTACAGTTCTAAAAGGTAGGAAGACTCCCACTCAGAATGGGTCAGGGGAAAATGGCAATGAAGGTGTACTCTACATTCCTCAAAGTTACAGGACTTTTTTTTTTTGGTTGATAGTTTTACGGCATATCAACCCTTTTCGGTTCATTTAAAGCCGAATTAAGTCATTTTGATAAAGGTTTCAAACATTTCAGTTTAGAATAAGTATAGTTTTTTTTTGTTTACATACGGTAAAAAACAGTTCTATTTCAAACAATTCTGTTTTACATAAGTACACCGTTTAGTTCTTTTTGACCCATAGATAGGACCCTATCAGGTGCTACCTCTCCGGCCAGAGTGGACCAAGGAGCAATGGTAATAAAGGGGTACTCCGCATTCCCCAAAGCTCCAGCATTACTGGAGCCTTACCATCAAATTGTTTAGTGTCATATACAGGACACTCGTTGCGTGGGGAGGCTTACCCCTCTGCAGAGACGCAGTTGGTATATTCTACACCCCGAGATGACTGGGTCAACTAGCGTTTCATTTATTTTTACTTTCTCTTTAAATACAGCTTCAGTCTTGATAGTTTTTAAACACACCTTGTATTTTGAAGTAAATTAAAGTTTCCTTCATTGTTCAGTACTGTCTTGGTAAATACAGCTTCAGTCTGATAGTTTTTCAACACACCTCGTATTTTGAAGTAAATTAACGTTTCTTTCATTGTTCATTACTGTCTTGGTAAATACAGCTTCAGTCTTGATATCTTGGTATATATATATATATATATATATACATACATATATATATATATATATATATATTCTAAACTCCACAAACATTATGCTGGTTTTTTTTTTTCAGTAATTCTATAAAAGACTGACCGAAGCGACACGTTCTAAACATTTTAAACATTTGGGGCTCAAAAAAAAAAAAAAAAAGAAAAACAATGATATTTGTGGTTATAATAGAAATATGAAGATATATATTCTGTCTTTCAAACATTTTTGATGGGCATTATTATGGGGGCGCTTTTCTAATTTTCTCTTTGATATTGTTTCTCGATCGTCTAAGTAACAGAGAGTTGACGAAGATATTTTCTAAGCCAGGCTCCTTGAATATCCTTAACATAGAATCTAAATCTTAATCTCTTCCGAAACAGTACCTCCAGATATTTCATTTTCTATATCATATCTTGCTTTTAATCTATCACTCTAGTTATGGGATATTTTGTGATTGATTTTATCAGCTATGCTTACTCATATGATGCCAATAACTTGTAATGTATATCCAAAAGGGGTAATTTATTTTTACAGCATTTGTCAAATACCATCAGATGTAGCTTAATGTCATAAACAGTACACCCATATTTTGGAGCTGAGAAAAGCCCCCTTTTAAGGGACACAGATAGCTAATTCTTCGCCTCGTCGACGTTTAAGATTTGGTTGAAAAATTCAAATGATAAACACATTGGGAGATACTATTTACCAAACCCCTCCGCTCGGGCAGGATATGACACAAGGTCAATTTTTAAGCGGAGTTTAACAGGTTTGAATTTAGAGTTTTCCTTCTCCTAGACTAGTTGCCTAACCAAGGCTGAAGAACCTAGTCTGTCCTACTATTTATCCATAGCTGGAGGGAGAATATTTGGATTCATACCTTCCCCAAGGGTATTAGTGCTATGTGAAATGCAATCAGTCTCGTCCATGATTTGAACTCGTGTCGCCGTGTCCATTTCCTACGACGATAACGACTACACCACGGGAGATGACCGCTCAATTTCAGTTCATGAGGTTGTTGGTCCATTAAATAGTCCACGAGGTGTTTTGAAAGCAACATAGTAGTGCTGGTAATATGTGCACATTGTTTGATCTATAGAGTAATAAACATGTTCGATTAGTAAATGTTTATACAAGAACATTCGTCTTGAAACAGATTTTCATCCGACAATATCTGGCTTGAAAGATTCATTCTACCATGACTAAATTAAAATTCTCCGGGTGGGGTGCCCGTGGGGTATAGGTAACGTTCTGTACTGTGACATCGTTTTAAGCGAGTTCGAACTGCAGTTGCGAAATTATGTTTTCTTTCAGATTAATACCTTTTAGCCCAGTCTGTTGTATAGCCATGACCAACTATACAAACACATATACATGCAGAATCATACCAACGACACAATAAAGAGTGACACAGTCTTTTAGAAAAGTATACCTCTCACTTTATTGAAAGGGTTGTGTGTGAGAGGGAGTTGGAAACCGAACAGAACTGCAATCATATTGACCCCCACTCTTATGGCCATAACAGTGTTTCTTTCCCGTTCTGGGCTGGTTTTCTCTACCGCATCTTATCTCCAACTCATCTGATCTCCAAAACTGACTGACTTCCTGTCTTCACCCGGGTTATATAATAATTTGACGTCCACTCTTCTTCCTGCGAGCGTCATAATTTCGCACTCATTCAACCCGTCCACGGCCAAGGTTATATTCTGATATTCCTCGACCGGATGCACCTGTTATTTACACAGGTGCATTTCCTATTTTGACAGCCCTGCCGAGTCGGAGGTCAATATACAACACAGTCGGCTGGGGCTGTAAAATACACCGACTGTAGGACCCACCCCAACCTGTATACTGAATATGATACTAAACAATCTGATGATAAGACTTCAGTAATGCTAGAGCTTTGGGGAACGCGGAGTATCCCTTCAATGCAAATACTCCAGGTCAGAGTTGATCTGGGGTGGTTGCAGCTGGGTCAAACAGAACTATTTGACATTTAAATCGACAGCAAATGAATGACTTAAATTGAATTGTCTGAAATAGGACTGTTCGATGATTTTATTTTCAATTGTTTAAAATATAACTGCTTTTGGCATTGAAGCTGTGTATTTTTGCTAAACTGAATTATTTGAAATCGAACCTTTTATATGTATAAAAATAGATTTGTCATTTATAACCAACAATATTTGATGAGCCAAATTAAATTTTTATGTATATATATATATATATAAGCACGATCACAACTAACCAAAAGTTTAGGACCGTTTAGAATTGTTCCTTTAAATTCATAAAAACGGGATAATTTCGCATATTTGGATAAATAAATTCACCTACTGTATACATGAAAATCGTTATATAAATTTCAAACAAATTTGTCTCCAAGCATTATAAACTCATTTGGATAAGCTTTGGAAATTTTGTTACAACCTGATACCTTTTCTGAAATGTAGAGCAGAAATTTACTAATATATTCCCTCTGTTGCTCGATCGAAGTTTATTTCGATCTTGCTTAATGTGTGATTGAAATTAATTGTCAGAAACCGTTAAAATGCCGAGAACTAAACAGATTATAGTTTAAAAAGGAGGCCCAAGTTGAAATACTTTCTATAGAAGGGTATTCCGTGTTTCAGATTGCAGGAATATTGCAGATATCAAAAAGGTGTGTTATTGCCTGCAGAGATACGTAGAAACCGGCGCAAATGTTGACAGAAAAAGATCTGGAAGCCTTAAAGTATTATCAACTGCGGAAGGCCCAGAGTAACATCCATTGATAGTATCTAGCAAAAGGAATTGAAGAAAAATAGCTCCCGAACTAACTGCTGAATTTCATTCAACACGTTGATATCTAATATATGTTGTGACGGTTTACAGAAGTCATCTTTCGGTTGGACTTTAAGGAAGTGTATCAGTGTTATAAAATTGCAGAAGGATTTTTTTTTTATAAAATATTCGGTTTAGTTAGGCTTAGAACTATTCGGTTTAGTGCACGTGCAGTTGCACACATTGAGTGCAGTTCACGCTCTCGCGCGGGGATGTGACAATCACAAGTGTCATAATAAAAACCCTAGATAGGAAATAAGACCGGGGTGTGAATGACGTCATGCCCGGAAGCGATGGGCTGGGAATTTTGGTGACTTTTGAAAAAAACGCAGTTAGTTGAGATTTGACGCTGGACGAGGCTAGTTGAGATTTAAAGCTGGGCGAGGCGAGGCGAGTCCAGTTTGTGGGCTATGGGATGCGCACGCGTTTGTTGGGTCAGTGAGTTGAGATACTGACTCTGGGCCAAGAGTTCAGCTGGGGAGTGGACTGAAGAACGATGTAGAAACAGTCAGCATAGTAAAAATTGTGTCTCTCTCTCCTCGTGTCGAAAAACCTAAAAGTCAAGAAGGTAATAAAAGTTTCGTACCTAAACCAAAGAAAGTCGTCAGTGTTTCGGGATTCCTATGCATATGAACATTGTACGTATCCGTATATTTGTATATTCATATTATGGTTATATTACATCAGTTAAGAAACCTCTTGTAAAAAAAAATAAGTTGAAAAAACTGCAATGGACACAACAGCGCAAGGATTGGACGTTTAAAGATTGGAAAAAGGTACTATCAACTGACGAGTCAAAAATTTAACTTTTTGGAAGTAATCGAAGAATGTTTGTCAGACCAACTCCTTCTGAACGAATGAACGAAAATTGCATTGTGCTTAGTTGTTGGTTGGTTGGTTGGTTGAGTTTTATGGCATATCACCTCTTGCAGGTTACCTAATGCCAAATCCATTTTTATGTAAATGATCAGGAGTACACAGTTTAATTGTCAAAAACATTTCTGTTTCAAACAATTTAGTTTAGTCAAGCAATTCTAATTCAGCTAATTCAGTTTAGTATAAATACAGGTTTTGTTTACACATAGTTAAATGTCAAAACAGTTCTATATTAAACAAATTAGTTTAGTGTACGTGCAGTTTACACGTAAGAAAAACAGTTCCATTTCAAATAATTCAGTTTATCTTATGCACGCAGTTTAAATGCAAGTACGGTTTAATTGTCAAAAAACATTTCTATTTCAAGCAATTCACTTTTGTCAAACAATTCAGTTTAGCATAAGTACGTCGTTAGTTCTGTTTAAGCCATAGAGAGGGCCTTACCCGGTGCTACCACGTCTGGCCAGGGTGAACCGGGAAGCGATGGCAATAAAGGGGTACTCCGCATTCCCCAAAATTCCGGCATTACTGGAACCTCACCATCAGATTGTTTAGTGTTATATGCAGGAAAACTCGTTGGCGGGGAGTCGTACCCTCGGCAGAGGTGCAGTCGGTATATTTTACAGCCCCAGCCAACTGGGCAAGCATGTTTGTGGTGATGTTTTAGAGGTGAGATTGCTGCAGACTTTATACAGATTAAAGGCATTTTGCAAAAGGAAAAGTATTGTTTAATAGTGAATGGATCTGCAGTTCCTTTTGGCTGCTGCATTATTGGACAAAACTTTGTTTTTCAACGAGGTAATGATCTAAAACACAACACAAAACTGTGAACAAATCATCTAAAATCAAAGGAAGCTAACTTAATTTTGTCTCCTTCAATCTCAATATCTTTCACTAATTGAACAATTCTGGAATGTTGATCGTAAACTTCGAAGGGAACTTTTGGGACTTTACACTCCTATAATTTAATTTGGGTGGTATGCGACTTGTTCCCACAACAAAGATGGCGGACGCACACATATTCAGTCTCGGGAAACCATTGGCCAGGAGAATCACGTGAAACTATGTCCGCGCGTAAATTTCGTCCTGCGTTTGGAGCCATTTCCAAGACACTTATTTTCTATAGATATATCGTCTTCAAGCACTCCTTCTCTTTTTCACAATTTCCATTTGCAGCGGCAACACACTCCCTCCAGTGTGATTCAACAGACGTCAAAAAGCAACAACATGGATGGGCCTCGCAGACATTAATTTCTTCAATATAAATTGACAAAGAGACTTTTTCCAGTCTCGGAGAAACCGACTGGTTCGAACCACAAAAAGAAAGACATTTTAAATATGTAATCCAACTTAATTGGACGTTTTCGTCATTAACCTTTTTGTAGTTTAGTTGTGTTAGTTACACACACACACACACACACACACACGACTATTTTTAATGTATCAATGTCTGTTTTATTATCATATATAAATCTGTTTTGTTCGTCGCTTTGTTTTGAATATTCTTTTTGTGCGCGCCGTATCATATCCCTTACTCATTTGTTGCATATCCTTCACTCATTGGCTTCCTTCATTTCCTACTTTTTCCATGTGCCTTATTGAAAGCAAAACTTATATAAAACTTTATAAACATTAAAATTGTGGGGGACTAAACATATCTACCATAAATATAAGTCCCCCGACAAACTGCTTACGAATAAACCAGAGCCCTTTTTCACGCAATACCATACCGTTTGGAAATCTTGTGCTTTTACAAGTCACAAGAAAAGATACTAAGAATTTATTCATTTATTTATTTATTTATTTATTTATGCTCGTGATAGATTCTTTGATAAAAAGAAAATATAAATTTGCCTTAATTAAAATTAAGATTATTTTTTTATCCACTCTGATTTAAAGTCTTTCATAACTGAATGGAAACCGAAGAATTTCTTTTTTAAAGACATGAAACTTCAATCCTTTTTTTGAGTCAACAGGAAAATTAAATCTGGGTCCATAACTTTTTGGTCGGTTGTGTATATCGTAGTAACTTCAATGCTAACGCGTTCGTATTCAGACAAATACCATTCGGAAAGGTATTAAAAGTCTTATTAACAACAGCTATGGATTAAATTGTAACCCTACTGTGCTTACACGGATGGACTTTGCATTAAATAACCAACGAAGTTTGACATGCCATTAAACAAAGAAACAAACCAAACCAAACTAAACCAAAATAATATACAATTAGATTGGTTTTATTTTGTTTTGTTTTATGGCATGTCAACCATTGTTGGTTATTTAATTCCAAATCCTCTTTATACACACAAACACAGATAGATAGATAGAATTTCCGGAAGTAAATTTAAGGAACAAAATAATTTTTATTGTTGAATGCTTAAAGTAAAGTTTTAGTCTGTGCTAAACTTATAAAAAGATAAATTGTGAGCATTTTATCTGGCTAAAATGCTCTCTTTAAAAAATGGATACCGTAAATTGCGGCTTATAAGTGAACTTTCAAGCCTGACAAAATCTCAACAAAACTAGGGGTCGATTTATACGGCAGGACTAAGCTCCACCACTGTTCTTCTGCCAGGATGGTGGTATATGTAACCAATAAAGTTTGATATGCCATTAAACCAAACCAAACCAATACTTAATTTAGTGACTTCGAAACTGCTGTGCCACACTTTAGACATTATACCACAGAGATTCTCTAAAACCATAGGTTTCTTTGCTTAATGGCATATCAACCTTTATAGGTTATTTAATGCCAAAGCTATTCTCCTAGAAGAACAATAGTAGTACTATTTAACCCATATCTGGGAGGATAGGGGGGTTTATACCTTTCCTAAGGGCATTTGCCCGAAAGTGAACGTAATAGCGCGACTGGAGTACGAACTCACTTACTACGATTCCGCAGTCCATCGCTTTAACCATTACACCACGAGGAGGACACCCCCTCTCCAAAACCACAATTCAGTACTTTGTACATAAACAGTTATTAAAGTCAGACATTATTTTATACTGTTTCCTATAAATAGTTTGATTGATTGATTAATTAATTTTAATGGTATATCAATCTATCATGGGTTATTTTATGCATAGTGGTTAGGGAATCGAGTTCATTAGTATATTTTTATCTACATTTTTGTAGCTGTTTCTTTATGGTTACTTTTTGACACGGGATCCAATCATTTAACGAATGATCTTTAAACAGATCTTGGCCCCGAACATTCATTACCACATTGGCCCAGAGTATACCTGGGGATAATGGTAATGATGTAATTCTTTGAGATCAAATAAGTTGCTCGCCATTTTGTCAACATGAACATAGACAAACCATGGACTGCTATTCGCAGATTATTGACCATATAGAAATCGGATTTGCCAAATAAAATCAAATAGGAATTCTTATAAGCTGTAATCGTGATAGTACTAGTGTATGGCAGCACCACATGAACATAAACCAAGCGATTGCGAGATAAAGCCTACTAGGAAATACACAAAGATGTTAGTATATTAAAGTAAATGAAAGTTTCATTCATTGTTTTCTCTTTGTAAATACAGCTTCCTTCTCAATACTTTTTGAATGCAGCTCCTATTTCAAAATAAATCAATGTGTCTTTCATTGTTCATTTTTTCTCGGTAAATACAGCTTCATTCTCAATACTTTTTGAATGCAGCTCGTATTTCGAAACAAATTAACGTTTCGGTCATAGTACATTTTTCTCTTGGCAAATATATCTTAATTCTCAATACTTTTTGAACACACCACAATATTCAAAAGTAAATTAAGGTTTTATTCATTGTTCATAACTGTCTTGGTAAATATACCGTCAATTACTATACTTTATCAATATGGCTCGTATTTTAACGTAAATTAACGTTTCATTTATTGTTCATTTTTATCTTGGTAAATTCAGCTTCAGTCTCGATACTTTTTGAATGCCTATGATATTTTACGAAAACTGCATGCCTATCTTTTATACAGTATCACATTGATAAACTGAAAGTGATTCAGCTATTCCAACCGAAAGAGAGAAGAGAAAGAAAGACTTAATGATGCCTATAAATAGATTGAATTCTTATGCGAACAGACCACAACTGATAAAACATAGATAAGACAGATGAAAGACGAATAAAACAAGGGGGAAAATGTCTGGATATTTATTTTCTTAGTTGAGAAAGAAATGTATTTGATATGCGTGACTAATTGGATCCTTGACCCGAAAATAATCGGTTTGTCTTCTTTTCAACTACCGTCCGCCGCTTTTCATAACTCCATGTTTGAGGCGCCTCTCATCGATCTACGGTTTCTATGAAATTAAAATTAAACCTCAGAATTTTTGCGAATTATTTAAACTCTGAATTTAACGAATATTTAAACTGTTTAAAAATTCAAAAACCACATTCATGGGCCAGTCGGCTGGGACTTCAGAATACTCCTCCTATATCTCTGCAGAGGGGTAAGACCCACCACTCCAACAACTGTCCTGGTTATGAAAATAAACAATCTGATGGTGAGTTTCCAGTAATGCTGGAGCTTTGAGGAATGTGGAGTACTCCTTCATCGCCATCGCTCACAGATTCACTCCGACCCGGAGTGGCTGCACCTGATAGGGTCCTCTCTATGAGTCTTATCGAACTATTTAACATTTAAACTGTGTGCAAACAAATGACATCTGGTAAATTGAACTGTTTGATCATTTAGCTGTGTGTAAACAAATGACTGATGTTTAATTAGATTGTTAATGATACATAGCAATACTTGGAACCATTTAGCATTGTTGACATGCTTAACTGAATTGCTTGAAATTGAATTGTTTTTACTATTAACTGTGTTTAAAAAAACTGTATTTAAACAAATGACTGTGTAAATTAAACTGAATTGTTTAAATTAGGACTGTTTAAATGAACTGATAGAAATGTTTTTGACAACTAAACTGTGTACTTATGCTAAACTGAATTGTTTGAAATAGAAGTGTTTTACATTAAACTGTATTCATGAAAGATGGATATCAGTGAAATTATTTAAATGTGAAAAAATAAGCTCAGTGTCGTTTAAATATTATTCATATATTTAATATATACAAATAAAAAGGATGTGGCTTTAAATGACAATGGTTGATATGCCATAAAACCCAACCAAACAAAATTATATATATTTAATATATACGTATAAAAAAGTTTTGGCATTAAATAACCTAAAATGGTTGATATGCCATAAAACCCAACCAAACCAAATCATATATATTTAATATATATGTATAAAGAGGATTTAGCCTTAAATAATCTAAAATGGTTGATATGCCATAAAACCCAACCAAACCAAATCCTATATATTTAATATATATGTATAAAGAGGATTTGGCCTTAAATAATCTACACTGGTTGATATGCCATAAAACCCAACCAAACCAAATCATATATATTTAATATATATGTATAAAGAGGATTTGGCCTTAAATAATCTACACTGGTTGATATGCCATAAAACCCAACCAAACCAAATCATATATATTTAATATATATGTATAAAGAGGATTTGGCCTTAAATAATCTACACTGGTTGATATGCCATAAAACCCAACCAAACCAAATCATATATATTTAATATATATGTATAAAGAGGATTTGGCCTTAAATAATCTACAATGGTTGATATGCCATAAAACCCAACCAAATCAAATCCTATATATTTAATATATATGTATAAAGAGGATTTAGCATTAAATAACCTACAATGGTTGATATGCCATAAAACCAAACCAAATCAAATCATATATATTTAATATATATGTATAAAGAGGATTTAGCATTAAATAACCTACAATGGTTGATATGCCATAAAACCAAACCAAACCAAACATCTTATCAAAACTGTAAATTTTATGAATTGCCAAACTTTTTTATAATTCATAGCCAACATTGAATTTACGCTATAGTTTTGGAAATTTATTTTTTAAAAGGCTATCATGGAGCCTAGATTTAATTTTAGGCAATGAGATTTGGTTATTGTTGTAGTAAACAACCCATATTCAGTTTTCTGACTCTATATGTTCTCTATATATGCACACAGTTAACTGATATCAATTATTGGTAAGTACCACCAACAATTCAATTAAACATCAGTCATTTGTTTACACACAGTTAAATGATCAAACAGTTCTATTCCATATAATTCAATTTAGCATTAGTCATTTACTTACACTCAGTTTAACTCGTCAAGCAGTTTTTTTTTATCTGTAGATTGGACTCTATCAGGTGCTACCCCTCCGGGCCAGAATGGTCTTGGTAGCGATGGCTATGAACGGGTGCCAATGAAGGTCTTTTCCCAAAGCTCTAGCATTAATGAAGCCTCACCATCAGATCGTTTAATATCATATCTAGGACACTCGTTGGGCATGGGGTCTTATCCCTCGACAACAAGATTTAGTTATTTTTAGTAATTTACCACCCACTTCCGATGCTATATGTACAGTCGATTTGTATTTCAAAAGGCTATCAAGATGGTAACAAAAAGTAGTCATTTTTGATAATTAACCCACATTCGGTTTTCTGACGCTAAATGTTCTATGTGCTTAAGTCAAGATATTGCCATTTCTTCGTTATATTGTACCATAGCCAGATACGGCTATGTGCGAAATGGCCATCGTATGTTCATGACCACCTATAGAAAACACATCTCACATATAGAAAACTTCGAACATAGGAATCTTGAAATACAAAAAACAGGCAACGACTTCTCAGTTCAGGTACGAACCTTTTATTACCTTTGAGTTTAAAGGTTCTTCGACAAAAGGAGAGAGACACAATCTTTCTATGCAGTCTTTTTCATCTGGTCCCCATCTCGCGCAGCACCAACAGCGCGCATTTTCGTCTCGCCTCCTCGTTCGGGGTCTAGTTTCAACTCTCCCAACTTTTCTCCGAAATCCCCCAAAACCTCCGCGCGCTTCCAGTGCGTAACGTCACCCGCACTTTATGACTTTGTGACATCTCTGAGTGACACGTCCGCTCTGTGCGCGCACGCGTTAACACTTGCATCAAGTTTGCACCCAACTAATCCATGCGCTGAGCCGAAAGGTTTCCAGCCAAACTAAACCCAAAGGCATGAACCGAAATCGATCGGCCATTATATTACAATATGATAAGCTTCTGAAATTAGATTTATTTTCTTTCTTTACTGGGTTATTTAATCGCAAATCCACCCTTGTAGAAAAACAGTACTGATACTGTCTAACCCATAGTTGGATTAGAACGACGTAAGTTACCATTAAAAGATGATCAATATTCTCACCGTCAAAAGGCAATCAGATTTGATCTTGTGCCGCATTGTCATGAAATCTGATATGCGTTTGATATTGTGCCACATTGTCGTGAAAATTGAATCAAGATTTGATATTCTGTCACGTTGCCACGAACTTTGACACCAGATTTGATCTAGTGTTGCATTCCTGTGAATTTTGATACCAAATTTAATCTTATATCGCATTGTCATGAAGTTTGATATCAAATTTATCTTACGTTGCATTGTGGTGAACTTTAATATTAGATTTGGTCTTGAGTCACTTTGTAATGTACTTTGATACAAGATTTGATCATCTGCTACATTATCATGTTAATCGTATCCAGATTCAAATTTGTGTCACATCGTCGTGAAGTTTAATACCAGATTTGATTTTGTGCCGCATTACCGTGAAGTGTGATACAAGATTTGATTTTGTGCCGCATTACCGTGAAGTGTGATACAAGATTTGATTTTGTGCCGCATCATCGTGAAGTTTGATACCAGATTTGATTTTGTGCCACATCATCGTGAAGTTTAATACCAGATTTGATTTTGTGTCACATCATCGTGATGTTTAATACCAGATTTGATTTTGTGCCACATCATCGTGAAGTTTAATACCAGATTTGATTTTGTGCCGCATTACCGTGAAGTGTGATACAAGATTTGATTTTGTGCCGCATTACCGTGAAGTCTGATACAAGATTTGATTTTGTGCCGCATCATCGTGAAGTTTGATACCAGATTTGATTTTGTGCCACATCATCGTGAAGTTTAATACCAGATTTGATTTTGTGCCGCATTACCGTGAAGTGTGATACAAGATTTGATTTTGTGCCGCATTACCGTGAAGTTTGATACCAGATTTGATTTTGTGCCACATCATCGTGAAGTTTGATACGAGATTTGATTTTGTGTCACATCATCGTGAAGTTTAATACCAGATTTGATTTTGTGCTGCATTACCGTGAAGTGTGATACAAGATTTGATTTTGTGCCACATCATCGTGAAGTTTAATACCAGATTTGATTTTGTGCCGCATTACCGTGAAGTGTGATACAAGATTTGATTTTGTGCCGCATTACCGTGAAGTGTGATACAAGATTTGATTTTGTGCTGCATTACCGTGAAGTTTAATAACAGATTTGATTTTGTGCCACATCATCGTGAACTTTGAAACCAGATTTGATCTTGTGCCAAATTACTGTGAAGTTTGATACCAGATTTGAATTTGTGCTGCATTATCGTGAAGTTGGATACCAGGTTTGATTTTTTGTCATATTGTTGTCAACTTTGATACTAGATCTGAAATTGTGTCACAACATAGTTATGTTTGATATCAGATATGATTTTGTGTCATATTGTCGTGAACTTTGATAACAGATTTGATTTTTTGTTTCCTAACAAATTGAATTTTTTTAATCTTCCAACTTGCTTTTCTATTCCAAAGCTTGAGTGTCCAGTTTCCATTGTTAGTGTTATGTATTTGTTTGGTATCCTTTGCTGACAATGCTTCATTTCTTTAAGACTTTTTACGTCAAAGCATTAATATTATTTGAGCTGGTAAACTGATTAGGAATGTCAAATATTGAACGATGCATTTAACATTACCTACATTCGGCAATTTAATGATCTTATTTACCCAACCCCTCCGCTCGGGCAGATTATGACACAAGGTCAGTTTTTAAGCGGAGTTTAACAGGTTTGAATTCAGAGTTTTCCTTCTCCTAGACTAGTTGCCTCACCAAGGCTGAAGAACCCAGTCTCTCCTACTATTTACCCTTAGCTGGAGGGAGAATAACTGGATTCATACCTTTCCCAAGGGTATTAGTGCGATGTGAAATGCAATCAACCTCGTTCAGGATTTAAACTCGTGTCGTCGTGTCCATTTCCTACGACGATAACCATTACATATTGGGCACCCCCAAAAATTCAGCAATTCAATGATAATACAGAAAAAAGGTTCTGGAGACTTGTAGCGACTTGTACTCAATCAGATTCGAGGAAGAGACCATCAGCTTACATTAGTGTGAAAAAATTTACAAGGAGTGAATATAACATTAACCTATCTGTTGAGATGTTCTCGTGGTGTAATGGTTAAAGCGATGGACTGTAGAGTCGCGGTAAGCGAGTTCGAATTCCAGTCGCGCTATTACGTTCACTTTCGGAGAGATTCTCTTGGTATAAACCCCCTTATCCTCCAAACTATGGCTTAAATAATCCCACTACTGTTCTTCTAGAAGGGTGGCCTTAAGCATGAAATAACTTACAAACGTTGATATGCCATTAAACAAGAAAGAAAGTCTATCTGTCTGTCTCAGTTCATATTTATCTTAATGTGTTGATTATGTATCTATCTATTAAATAAGTAAAGGATATCTCAAGAAGGAAACTAGTTCTCTGATAATAGCAGTACAAGATAATTCCACAAGGACCAATCATATAGAAGAAAAATGGATAATATGCAACAGTATAGCAAATGTAGATGATATGGAAACATAGATAAAACACCAAATCCCATAATATGCGAATTCAGACAACTGGTACAAAAGGAGTACAAAACTAGTTCTAAGTGGGGAAGAACAGGTGATCCACAGGGAATTATGCAAGAGATTAAAATTTGACCATACAACTAAATGGTATGTGCAGACACTAGGTGCATTGAATAAGTTTCCAGACTTTTTTGTACAGGCATTTAAAATTGTCGGAGACTCTTCAAAATTCAGTATGTTATTGCTATACATCTTATGAGATGACCGACCAATTTTTATGATTTCAGGTTCAAATCAACAGCTACAGCCGGAATTGGAATACACACAACTAAAGTCTGATTGTCACAGCTGGTGAATTTCAAAAATGCAATCAGGACATGAGGACACTTTAGAAGAACGATATGCATTAAAATTGTGTTTTAAACTTGGAAAAAATGCCACAGAAACGTATGGAATGCTTCAGACTGCTTTTGGAGCATCTTGCATGAATAGAGCATCAGTGTTTGAGTGGCATAAGAGATTCGAGGAAGGCTGGGAGTCTGTGAGGGATGATGAGAAGTGTGGCAGGAGTAAGGAAGTCAATACACCAGTGTTGATTGACCAGAATTTGTCCCGAAGAATGAGACGTTATAAAATTCTCTAGAAATTTGAGACAAATGGATATCACAGCTGGAAAACTAGACTTAATGTGAGAAAGAAAAAAAGGTGATTTTATCATTCCAGGGTATCTCAGAAAGAAAAAAAATATAAAAAATACTTAGACCTTGCCTGAGAACAAAAAAAGAAACTGTGGAACATGAGCGTGACGGTGATACCAATTATAATTGGTGCAGATGGAAAGATCCCTTGATGCTTGGAAGAAAGACTGGTGGAATTGGATATCGGAGGGAGATTTGAGATTATCCAGATCGCAACATTATTTAAATCGGTTAGAATACTGATAAAAGTCCTGGAGACCTGAAAAGACTTGCTGTCACTCAATCTCCAGTGAAAGACCACCAGCTGACATGTGTGTGAAAAACTCGCAAGAGGTAAAAAGTGATCATGAACGACTTCTAATTTTTAGCCACAAAACAGGCAAAGAGTCAAATAAAAGATTTAAATATCATGACAAAAAAAAGGGACATTAGCGTCACGAAGCAATCAATACTGGAAAATCAATACTGAAAATAAAGGAAGAAACCGAAGAGGTAAAGAAATAATTAAAAATATATACAAACCGACAACACAACTGAACTAAGCGATTTAATCTATAAAGTAAGAAAATTACAAAACGATTTAATCGTTAGTAATAAAATTGGTGTCTCTCAAGGGAAATCAAACAGAAATACAAAAGCTTGATGTGAAATCAAGCTTGAAGAACAAATAAAGAAACTACGAGAACAAGCGAAAGTACTAAGAAAGGAAAAATGCACAAGAACACAATCAAATAAACAGATTTTAAAATGACGTCGAATGACAATTAAATAAAAAGACGGACAATACAACTCGAGGAAATAAACAAAAATATATTGGCGAAAGCAGGGAGATTAAAAAGATGCTTCAATAAAACCAAGCAATATATGCAAAACAAATCCTTTCAAATAACGAAAGAAAGATTTAATAACAAGTCGCTGGAAAAAAAACTTACAGACAGATGAACAACCGAAAAAAAAAAAAAGAAACAAAACATTTCTGGAAAATGATATGGGAACAAAAAATGCAAAAGAGAAAGTCTGAATCGATAAATATAATGAAAGAAGTATTGCAATGACTTGAAGTAGCTCTGGAGGCGAACATACACCTGGACTCATTATAAACAACATTTAATATAAAACCACCTGGCCATGATGTCTTACTAAGAATCTAGTTTTAAAAGTTCACGTCAATCAACGACAGATTGGTTCAACAACAGAGTAAATGCAGAAAGTAAGCAAGAATACTTTAATAAATGACGAAAGAGTAAAGTAACTGATTCAAACAGATCCCCAAAAAGCAACCATCACCAGCAACTAATGACTAGTTACATGTGAAAACATCTTAATCACCGTGATAAGAGAATAAATATATAACCCGCTGGTATACCGAAGACTATTTCCGGAAGAACAGAAAGCACAAGTGCTGATCCATAATTTAATTTGATTTGGTTTTATAGTGTATCAACCATTTTGGGTTATTTAAAGCCAAATCTATTTTACACATATAGTAAGCAAGTATGTAAAGTTAGCAACCGTAGTCGACGGCGACCAGAAGGCCCCTTTTCAATAGCTGCTACAATGAGGTGTAGGGGAAGGGGCTACTCCTTTCCCTGGATTGCTCCACTTTTTAGGTGGTGCCTGTGGTGTAATGGTTATCGTCGTAGGAAATGGACACGACGACACAAGTTCAAATCCAGAACGAGAGTGATTGCATTTCACAAAGCACTAATACCTTTGGGAAAGGTATGAATCAAATTATTCTCCCTCCAGCTATGAGTAAATAGTAGGGCAGACTATGTTCTTCAGCCTTGGTGACGCAACTAGTCTAGGAGAAGGAAAACTCTGAATTCCTATTAAACTCTGCTTAAAAAATTGACCTTGTGTCATATCCTGCCCGAGCGGAGGGGTTGGTAAATAAGGATTGCTCCACTCTACCGTCGATACGTACCTTATATTGCTTTGTGTTAAGCAAGGAGGTATCAAGTACCATTTTTAAAGTCTTTGGTATAGGATTGAACCCAGATCTCCCGGACCATTGGTAAACACTCTGGGCCAATGAGCCGGTATTTTATACATATAAACAGTTCTATTTCAAACAATTCAGTTTAGCATAAGTACGTAGATTAATTCTATTCCACCTATAGATAGGACGCTATCAGGTGCTATCACTCCGAGACACAGTGAATCTGGGAGTGATGGCAATAAAAGGGTACTCCGCATTCCCCAACGCTTCAGCTTAGCATAAGTACGCAGTTTAGATCTATTTGACCCATATATACTACTCCGGGCTAGAGTGGATCTGGGAGTGATGGGTACTCTGCATTGCCCTAAGCTCCAGCATTACTGGAGCCTCACCATCAAACTGGGCTATTCTGATCTATTTATAATATATAGTTTATAGTATCTTTTATAAGTGCTATGAAATTCAAAGTTCTTGAATAACTTAAAAATCTGTCCCCTGTTTCAAAACGTGTTGAAATTGAACATCCTTCTGTATCTTGCTTGTACAATCTCAAAAGAATTATTTCCGTTATATTTCTTTGTATAAAGAATCTTCTATTCCATCATTCAGGGCATGATTTTGCCATATTTGATTAGATACATGAAAACGTTAACTATTTCCCGGCAATAATCTGAAAAAAGAAATGGAATAATGTTAACAGAGAAAATCAAAGAGACCGCTGCTTTCTTTTAACGATTGTGAAACACGGTGTAAAATGCAATTATTCAATAGTCACATTTTGAAACTTTACACGTTTCAACGTGATATCTTACTCCTTTTTATGTCTCCAATGGAGAAAAAGCTTGATGGCAGCTACACAAGAATTTGCTTTCTTTTTTTAATGGCATATCAACCTTTATAGGTTATTTAATGCTAAATCTATTCTCATAGAACAGTAGTGGTACTATTTAACTTTGTTGAAGTTTGGTTTGGTTTCTTTGTTTAATGGCATATCAACTTTTGTAGGTCATTTAATGCTAACGCCATTCTTCCACAAGAACAATAGTGTTACAATTTAACTTTGTTGAGGTTTGGTTTGCTTTCTTTGTTTAATGGCATATCAACCTTTGTAGGTTATTTAATGCTAAAGACATTCTCCTAGAAGAACAGTAGTGGTACTATTTAACCCATAGCTGGGAGGATAAGGGGATTCATACCTTTCCCAAGGGTATTTGCCCGAAAGTGAACGTAATAGAGCAACTGGAGTACGAACTCGCTTACTACGATTCCGCAGTCGATCAGTTTAACCATTACACCACGAGGACACCCCCTACACAAGAATGCTGCGAGCAATATTGAACAAGTCATAGAGGCAGCATTCCATAAAGCAGCAGCTGTACGGCCTCCTACCACCCACCACGAAAACTGAAAGTTAGACGAACCAGACATGCAAGACACTACTGGAGAAGTAGGGATTAGCTCATAAGTGATGTACACCCGTGGACCCCTTCACATGGACGAGCAAAGGCAGGACGACCAGCTAGAACCTACATACAGCAACTCTGTACCGATACGGGATGTATACCTGAAGACCTGCCCGAAGCAAAGGATGACAAGGAGGGTGGCGAGAGAGAGTTAGGAATATCCATGCTGATGGCGCGATGATGATGATAGTTTTCGCAGACTTGGTTTCTAAACTTTGAAAAATCTTAAATTAACGAGACAGATAAAAAGAAATACTTTTTACATTAAATTATCCATTTTTTCATCAGTCTATCTATATTCATAGATTTTTATCAACTGGTCAATGAATCTAAACCACTAATTTCATTCATATATAATGGTCATTCAATAGATTAATTTTCTCTGCGGAGTTAACTTGTCTAGTCGGCTGGGGCTGCGTCACTTCATAGGAGTAAGACCCACCTCCAACGAGTGTCCTGGATATGGCAATAAACAATCTGATAGTGAGGTTCCAGTAATGCTGGAGCTTTGGGCAATGTAGGCTACTACATAATGCCTTATATTTCCCGAGCTGACGTGGTTTGCTTGCTGGCTGAGCGGTATGATACTTAGTCTAACGTAAAGTTGGGCGGGTTTCGATCCCAGCTTTAAGCATCCTACGTGTTTGGCCACACTGAAGAGTTGTGACACAACGAAACAGTCTGTCTGTGGATGACAATATATATGCGTATATATGTATATATATTGTATACTTAGGTTGCAAGTTGTTATCATAACATGTTCAGTTAAAGACCACGGATTGGTTCCTTTTCAAAATCTTCAAATGAAGACATTCGAGTCTTCTTGTAATTTTTCTTATATCTGGGTCAAGATTGTGAAGGAAGTACCCCATACGAGCCCAAAGTCTTTCGACCATTTCGCTGGTCCTAGAAGCAATAACAATGAAAAATAAAAAAAACTACTAAAAATAAAATAGCATTCAACACATATATTGACATATCAAACATATTCAATAACTAAACACCCACCCTAACAGAATGAACCAGCTCCATCTATTAAAAAAACACTCCAAATATAGGGTGGAACGATAAAATTGTCGTCCTAAAGAAAACAACACTACAGTTTGTTTGTTTTTTAACTTTTATTGAAAAAATCAATTCAGCTAACTTAATTATGTAGTAGAGCAGATATCTATTGAATGTAGCCACTTTCAGCCTCAATCACCGCCTTGATACAGATCCAGAACTGGGAGCATGCCTTTTCCACAAGCACCGGCGGGAGCTCAGCGAATACTCGGCGGATGGCGGTGATCAGGCTGGCTTTGGTGTTGTTGGAGGTCATGTTGGTGATGTTCTCGAACTATGACCAAACGAAGTAGTCCATCGGGTTCAGGTCGAAGAAGAAGGGGAGCCAGTGAGAGAAGGGTACAAAGTCGTAGCATTCCTTCTAAAGCCAAGCCTGGGTCTCTTTGGACGTGTGGGCCGGCGCCGAGTCCTGCTGCCACACCCAAGGTCTGCCACCGGCCACCTGATTGCACCAGGGGATCACCACACTCTTCAGCACATCCAGGTGCACTTTGGTGTTGACTTTCAAGCTGACTTCGAAGATGTGAGGTGGCATGATGTGGCCCTCACTTGAAACCACACCAAAGACCATAACCGTAGCCGGAAACTTTGGTTTCCTCACCCTGGGCACATTCGTGGCAATCCAGATTTGCATTTTGAGGGTGCTGGCAATGATCCTGTTGTCATAACTTGGATCGGTACAGAGCATGTGTTGTACCGCGGCGCATCTCCGATCTCGCTCGTTGAACATTGTGTCACTTTCAGACATGATAGAAGGCTCCTATCGCTCTTGGGATTTGTACACAACTAGCCAACTAGTTGATGATCTGCAAAGAAAAAAAAACTGTTTTCATTAAACACAAATGGAATCATGTCGTCTTTTCTTGGGCGACAATTTTATCGTTCCACCCTGTAGATATAAATAAAACTCTCAGCAATAAACAACCTAACACAACTCCCGAAGATGACCAGTAAAATAGTCGAAAGAATGTGCGTGCGAGTGTGTGTGAGTGAGAGAGAGAGAGAGAGAGAGAGAGTGTGTGTGTCTGAGTGTGTGTGTGTGTGTGCTCTAAATGAAACTTGCTGAAGAATTGCTCAAATTAGAAACGTCATAAAAACAAAAGTTAGAAAAAATGCTACATCCAAAAAAAGAGTTACATCAACATATACAATGTATCACCAAAAATTGACATGATTTCACATGCCAATAATTTTGACAATAGTGGAGGTGCCCGTGGTGTAATGGTTATCGTCGTAGAAAATGGACACGGAGACTCGAGTTCAAATCCAGGACGAGATTGATTGCATTTCACATTGCACTAATACCCTTGAGAAAGGTATGAATCCAATTATTCTCCCTTCAGCTATGGGTAAATAGTAGGGCAGACTGGGTTCTTCAGCCTTGGGGAGGCAACTAGTCTAGGAAAATGAAAAATTCTGAATTCAAACCTGTTAAAATTCGCTAAAAAATTGACCTTGTGTCATATCTTGCCCGAGTGGTGGGGGGGGTAAATAAGATAATTTTGACAATTCTTGTTGAAATAACCTCAAATTTTCTCTGAATATATAGAAACAGATCAAGATTTTAGATTTAATGGGAGAGGACAGTACATGCTTATCTCAGTGAGAACCTGCCAGGGAAATGGATTGGGCCATATAGAGATGAAGACAGTTTTCCGATGAAATCACAGCCGCAGTCTCCGGACCTGTCTCCATGTGATTTCTTTTTGTGCGGATACATGAAGGGACTGGTTTATGGACCCTCCACTTCCGGCTAGCATTGATGAGCTCAAGCAGAGAATAACTTCCGTACTTGATAATGGTACCGGAGATATGCAACAGCGTGTTTGGCAAGAGCTTAATTACAACTTGATATGTACTGTGTCACAGACGGTGCACATGTTAAACACTTATGAGAATAAACTCCTCAAGTTCAACGAGAAAATTTCATTGAGCTTGAAGTTTTCAAGATCCTATTTACCAACCCCTCCGCTCGGGCAGGATATGACACAAGGTCAATTTTTAAGCGGAGTTTGACAGGTTTGAATTCAGAGTTTTTCCTTCTCCTAGACTAGTTGCCTCACCAAGGCTAAAGAACCTAGTCTGTCCTACTATTTACCCATAGCTGGAGGGAGAATAATTGGATTCATACTTTTCCCAAGGGTATTAGTGCTATGTGAAATGCCATCAGTCTCGTCCAGGATTTGAACTCGTGTCACCGTGTCCATTTGCTACGACGATAACAATTACACCACGGTTTTCAAGATAAGTTCTTTTAAAATTATGACTACTCTCAGGGACATATTGTATTATCTATTTGCTTTAAAATTTAATTTCTTTGGTTTCCCTCGGCTGATTTGGCAGTATTTTGGTTGGGTTTTATGACATATCAACCCTTGTACGTTATTCAATACCAAATCCTCTTTATACATATATATTGAATATATATGATTTGGTTGGGTTGGAGTTAATGGCATATCAACCTTTGTAGGTTATTTAAAGCCAAATCATCTTTTTATATATATATATATATATATATATATATATATATATATATATATATATATATATATTTGGTTGGGTTGGCTTTTATAGCATATCAACCCTACCAGGTGCTACCACTCCGGACCAGAGTGTGTACTCTGCATTCCCCACAGCTCAAGCATTTCTTGAACCTGACCATTTGATTATTTAGTGTCATATCCTGGACACTAATTTAGGGGTGGCGTCTTACCCCTCTGTAAAGATGTTATTAGAGCATTCTACAGCCCCAGAAGACTGAACCGGCTTAAATACTTGGAACCATATATATATTAACAAACCCTCCGTATGAGCAATGTGTGACACAAGGTCAATCTTTAGCAGATCTTAACCGGTTGGATTTAGAATTTTCCTTCTCCCAGATCGGTTGCCATACCAAGGTTAAAGACCCCAGTCTGTCCTACTAAGTAAAGGTGATGTTAGTCGAGGGTGACCCAAAGGCTCCCTTTTCAATAGCTACAACATCGATGTGTAGGGGAGGGCGCTACTCTATTCCCTGGATTGACCCATTTTACCCTTGATCTTTACCTTATGATGCTAAGTGGTAAGCAAGGTGTCATCAAGTACCATTTTTTGTGTCTTTGGTATAATACGACCTGGGATTGAACCCCGATCTTCCGGACCATTGGCGAGCCCTCTACTCATTAGACCAACGTCCTACTAGTTAGTTACCCTAAACTACAGAATAATTGGATTTATATTTTCCCAAGCGTATTAACGATATGGAAAAAGCAAACAGCCTATTCCAGGAATCGAACATGGGGCTCCGCGTTCATTTGCTTACGGCGATAACCATGAAACCCCAAGTGCCTCCGTATTTGACCCTGTGTAACTGCGTTCAGATACATGATTATGATTAAATTTTCGTCATCAAATTCTTATGTGGGTTGCAATGTGAATTTCCGTCTGATTTGATAAACTGGCTTGATTTGTTCACAGTGAAAATGTTATATTTTTTAGGGTTATTTAATGCCAAGGCCATTCTTGTAGAAAAGTGGTGGTGCTATCTAACTCATAGCCGACGAGATAAGTGGTTTGATACTTTTCCCAAGGGTTGTAGTTCAAAAGGGAACATAATTGCAAGATTGGAGATCGAACACGCTTACTATGATGTCGTAGTCTCGTACGTTAGCCACAACACCACTTGTATTCCTACGAGAGAGAGGGAGAGAGAGAGAGAGAAAAGATAGAGGGAAGAAAAAGAAGAGACGAGGTGATAAAGAAAGTTTTAGTTTGTTTAATAATATATCAAACTTCCTGGGTTATTTAATGCCAAAGCCATCTTTGTAGATGAACAGAAAGGATACTATTTATCCCATAGCAAAGAAGATAAGGGTGGTCATTTCTAAGGGATACTATTTATCCCATAGCAAAGAAGATAAGGGGGTCATTTCTTTCAAAAGGGTAGTAGTTCATAAGTGAATGTAATAGCAAGATTGAGGTTTGAACTTGTTTCCTACGATGTCACAATCCAGAACGTTAGCCACAACACTACTCGAATGAGAAACAGTGAGGGAGAGAAAGAGAGAGAGAGAAAGAGAGAGCTAAAAGGGAGAGAGAGAGAAAGAGAGAGAGAGAAGGGAGAGAGAGAAAGAAAGAGAAGGGAGAGAGAAAAGAGACGAGACAAAGAAAGGTTTGGTTCGTCTTATTTGTTTAATGGTATATCAATCTCTGTGGGTTATTTTATGCCAAAGCCATCCTTGTAGAAGAACAGAGGTGGTATTATCTAACCCGTAAAGAATGGGGCTAACCGGCTCATTGGCCAAGTGGTTAGAGTGTTCGCCAGTTGTCCGGGAGACATGGGTTCAATCCCACGTCGTGTCATATCAAAGACTTTAAAAATAGTACTTGATACTTCCTTGCTTAACACTCAGCAATATAAGATACGTATCAAGGGTAAAGTGGAGCAATCCAGGGAAAGGAGTAGCGCCCTCCCCAGTGTAGTAGCTATTGAAAAGGGAGCCTTCTGGTCGCCCTCGACTTTGGTCGCCAACTTTACTAACTTTTTACTTTAATTTATGCGAAAGTGAACGTAAAAGTATGACAAGAGTTCGAACTCACTCACTTCGAGGTCGTAGTCCAGCACCTTAGCCACGAGTACTCCTTTAACTGAGGTACGAGACTTGATCAAAATGAACAGGGATTCCTTGGATTACTTATCCAATAACAAAAATATGTTGGCTTTGTCTGCTTGCTCAGACAGTATTATCCTACCTTTTTGACAACAATTATTAAATTTACCATAATGAACACTTTGATAAAAAATCATTGGCACTGCAAAATTGGTAAACAATATTCATTGGCACGTATGCGTGAAGCAGTTAAATCTCTTTAGAGATTGTGTTATCGTAAACTCTATTTTAGGAAAACTACATTTATTTTATGTTGAAAAATGTCCACATATTTTTTGTCTTTTGTTAATATGATTTCCTCTAGTTTCATCGACATTAAGAATGCTATGTCAACCCCTTGAAGCTAAACCTTCGTTTGTTGGCTTCTTTTGCGGTTCCATCTTTTTATTCTTTGCTATATTCTTCTTTGTTCTTGAAGGAGACTGATTCAGATTCTTCCTGTGTTTCATTCTGTCACTTTTCAATTACTTCTTATCTGCCTGCTTCAACCTTTGCTACAACAACGTCTTCGATGTTCCATCTCGTATTATTTCCATTTCAACAGTTTTTTTGAAATTAACTCACTAACATTATTTAGAATAATTAACATTATACGGTTGTCTGTCAGCGAAACTACGTTCCTACCGACGTCACAATCCACTTTCAGTTGTCTAAATTTCTGAGACAAAGCTTGATGATTTTTATCATTAAGGATTTTCGGACTATTTTCTTCATCTTTATTGTTATTTCCACTACGTTTCGGCCGATATGTTCTCAGGCCTTCTTCAGGTGTTTGTCGAACTCAGTAACCTGCACGGAACTTCGAACTACGTCCTTTACTGAATCCACAGGGTTCCCCTGTTCTGATTCCGTTGGCCATATCCGGGTGCAAGTGTTAAGTATCCATGTATTGTCACAATCATCTGGAGGTTGCAGGTTCAATCCTGACTGCAGGAGAGAAACTATACGGAAATACTTGCGAAAATAACAATAAAGATGAAGACAATAGTTTGAAAAACCTTAATGATAAAAACAATCCAATTTTATTTTCATTTAATCTCAATTATTGATAAAATATCTTTATATTACTTAGACTGTTGCCAATTGCATTTATATATAAAACCAAATAACCGTTGAAAATATAAGAGAGAAGTTAATTTGCATATTGATCCTACAAATTTTATCTTGATAAATCTTTACTCAGTATTTTAGTTATTTGGGTTTTTTTATAAATAATAATATCATCGATAAATCTTAAAAGAAATACATTAACAAAAAGAAATAACAAGTATTATTCTTTATTGCCTAATATCAAATGATAAATGATATTTCTATTATATATATAATAAGAAGATCAAATTAAAAATGAGTTAGGAATGATTCCATTTAAGATTTCTTACAAAATCTATGAGTGTTCAATGTATGAAAATTAATAACTTTCTTACAGAGCCAATTTCCATATACATGAAGAAAAAAACACAACAAAAGTCGTTCTCGTTTAAAAACGTATTAAAAAGAAAGGGAAATGAAAAAAGGAAGGGACGCAAAAAAACTTGAGCTAGAAGTTTGTGTCAAAATCAGTTGTATATTATTGTCTAGTATATATATGAATATATATATATACATTTCATGTATATATATATCATATATATATATATCATTGTCTAGTATATATATGAATATATATATACATTTCACATAACGTAATGTTCCAGGAGTTATATATATATATATATATATATAAGATATTTATACTGTGCAAAGATATATATATATATATATATATATATATATAAGATATTTATACAGTGCAAAGATATATATATATATATATATAAGATATTTATACTGTGTGGATGGGTTTCAATCCCGGCTTCGAGCGTCCAACATGTCTCGCCACACTGAAGAGTTCTGATAGAACGAAACAGTCTGACTATGGATGACAATATATATATATATATATATATATATATAGTGCAATTAAATGGAGACTAAAACTCGGTTAAGCCGTCATAATAAATTTATATATATATATATATATATATATATATATATATATATATATATATATATATAAAGTCTAGACTTCAAAGGAACACTCGATGTGACAATGGGATCTTTTGATTCTGCACAAATCTTTGACCAAGTATATATATATATATATATGCCTTTTCTACAAACACACACATATATATATATATATATATATATATATGTGTGTGTGTGTGAGTGTGTGTGTGTCTAGAAAAGGCAAAGATTCTGTCAGATTAAACTCATTTCTCCTCCCTATATATATATATATATATATATATATTAAATACATTATGCAGGATATTAATTTAAGGCAAATTGGATTATATAGAATTGATGGATTAACTTTATTACCTCATAATCACGGCCAACAAACATCTAAACGGAAAAAAAATTATTAGGTCATTTAGATCACAAGGATTGAGAATTGAGATTTTTCTTAACTTAAAAAGGATTATGATCTGCTTGAATTTTTTAGATGAAACTTGATGAGCAATATTTTGGGTGTGATTTTGGAGGCTGTTACCCTCATTTTATTGTTGTTAGTTGTAACATAACGCTATGTCCTCTGGCCCTCCTTAGGTGTCCCTTGTTTCTCTGGGCATTGAAATGATTCAACCTGGGAAACCATTTTTAAGGTTTGCATATCATTTTCATATTTCCTGAACGTCTTGTTTGAACAACAGTCAAACTTTTAAATCATTTTCATACCGAGATAACACAAGGGACACCTGAGGAAGCCTGGAGAATACAGTGGCCAAAATGTTGTGTTACACCTAACAATAAAAGAGATGAGATTAACAGTCCAAAAAATCACACACAAAATAAAATAGTCATTTTTTTTTATATGTAACATTTCAAACTTTTTATAAAAATAAACCCATACCTACCTATATCAATGTTAATTCGACCAACCCAAGATCTATAATCAATCAGATGCCTAACGCAGTCAATTTAAGAATTAATAGGTAATCTCCTTGTAATATAACATATGACATGGATTTATGGTTCGTTCCTAGTGACCCCGTGTGCTTTGACAAGCTGTCACGCTGTGATTAGTAAACAGGAAGATGACAGCGCGTCAGTGCAGTCGAGTACAATAGGTGTGTAACCGGAAGGAGACCACATGATAAGAACCACGTGGTCAGATTTAGACAGAGTGCAGAGAATCGAGAGTTGAGCCAGGGACACGCAGCCGATCAGAGGCGTTAAGCCGTCTGACGATACGGCTTGCAGAGGAGTGCAAGCGATGGCACACCCTGTCTCCCGGAAGAAGATATGGGACAAGAAGTTCCCTATCTGAGTATATGTCTCTGCATATATCTCTTAACTAACAACAAACTGTGAGCCCTTTTAGAGAATAAAATGAGAGATATATATTTCATAAAGAAATGTTTCGTTCGTTCATTGGATTGCGTATACAACATCCTTCAAAAAAAGAATCTTTGAAAATAATAAAGTAACTTATAATGAAGCTGTTACATCTGCGGGTGTCGAAACACCATAACTAATAATGTGTCTTTCCCTTAGACGAATATAGCGTGTGTGTGTGTGTGTATGTGTTTGTGACACATCGATGACAGACATAGTAGTGGAAAAGGAATAGAGTACTCACAGTTGACTTGACTAGAACATTTATTTACAAGGACAACCCATATTGGATGGTACACAATACATTTATCAATATGGGCTGAGCTGTGTGTCACAGCGCCCTCGGGAAAAGGTAAATTAATTCCACATTTGTTTCCGGATTTTAAAGTCATCCTTCGTTTCCGCTGCCACTCATAATCTCGTCCCGTTCTCGTATATTTACACGAGAACTCAAAACAATAGGGGTCAAAAGGGAGGAGGTAACTCCGCCGGAAACAGAAAAGGGTTTTGCTCCCTTTGACCGCTAGATCGTCCTAACAGAAGCCTTGTACAAAATTTGAGTATTTTGGAGTTAGGAAAGTTAAAACGTAACAACACTACGAATAAATATATTTTTATGAATAATAACTTCAAAAAGGATGGCACCTAAAACAATAATACAAGTATCATTAAATAAGCTTCCAGTCTTTTTTGTATGGGAGCTTTTATTGATAGTACACACACGAAACTCTAGTCCCCTTCGAAGTAATCTCCTCCGGCTGCAATGCACTTGTTGTACCGTTCCAACAACTTCTGGAACGCCCCATGGAAGTCCTCTTGTGTGAGCGTGTCAATGATCTTCGTCACATCCTCTTTCATCACAATTTTCTCATAACGACAGCCTCTGAACTTAGGGAATAAACAAAAGTCACCGGGAGCAAGGTCTGGACTTTAGGGAGGCTGAGGAATTGTGTTGATGCCCATCTTGGTCAAATAATGTGTGACAAGGATGGAGTTGTGGACTGGTGCATTGTCCTGGTGGATATGCCACTGACCCGATTTGAAGAGTGCTTGCCTCTTCGGACGGAATCTCTTCCTGAACTCCCTTAAAACCTCAACATATTAACCCTAAACCCAACCCTAACCCTTTTGACCAATCAACTCTGGTGTATTGACTTCCTTACTCCATCCACACCTCTTCTCTCATCGTCACTCACAGACGCACTCAAAAACAGATACTCGGTTTATGCAAGATGGTCGAAAAGCAGTCTGAAGCATTCCATATGTTTCACGAGGGGGTGTCCTTTTGGTGTAATGGTTAACGCGATGGACTTCGGAATCCTAGTATGCAAGTTCGAAATCCAGTCTCGCTATTATGTTCACTTTTGGGCAAATACCATTGGGAAAGGGATGAATCTTCTTATCCTCCCAGCTATGGGTTAAATAGTACCACTACTGTTCTTCTAGAAAGCTGGCTTTGGCATTAAATATCCTACAAAGGTTGATATACAATTAAAAGAAAGAAAGAAACCAAACCAAACCACGCTCGATTTGATAAATGGATAGATTGTAGTTATAATCATCCTGAACGTCTCTCGCCACTTCTCCTTATCATTCATCGCCTCTGGCAGGTCTTCAGGGCTACATCCCGTATCCTCACATAGCTGCTCTATGTATGTTCGAGCTGGTCGTCCTGCTTTTGCTTGGCCATATGCGGGGTCCATAGGAGTACATCACTTATGAGCTTATCCATGCTTCTCCAGCAGTGTCCTGCATGTCTGGTTCGTCTAACTTGGATAGTTTTCGTGATGGGAGGCAGGTGGCCGTATATTTAGTGCCTTGTGGGGTGTTGCTAGCAACATTCTTGTGTAATTGCCGTCTAGCTTCTTCTCCAGCAGTTTAGTTAGCGTCCAAGTAGTGCATCCATATAGCAGTATCGACACGACCGCTGCCTGGAAGAAACTGTGTTTCATTTTATCGGTCAGGTCTGATTTCCATATGGCTGAGATTTTATCGATAGCTGTCCATGCCTTCGTTAGCCGTGTGTCGATGTCTTTTTCGGTTGATGAGACGCTGCTTCCTAGGTAGGGGAATTTGTCTACCAGTTCCGTCTAGTGTGGAAATGTCGCCTGTTTGATTATAGCACATATATTCAGTTTTGTGTGCATTGACATGGAGGCCAATGCCTGCGGCGGCTCGTTCCAAACTGTGCAGTGATGTTTCAGCTTGGTTGGATGTATTCGCCAGTAACGCTATGTCATCGGCGTAGTCAGTGACGGTAATTGTTTTTGCGGAGTACCTTCTGCTTCTTCTTTTTTTTTTTACCAACTCTTAATTATATAAGGATCACATTAAGATTATTATAATAGTGGTAATCATAAATTATTATTGGATTTAAATTAATATGTTTTATCAAAAAATGAATTTATACGTTAACATTAATAAAAACAAGTTTTTAGGTTAGTTTTCCCTTGGTGAATTAAACAGCACTGAAATAAAGGTTAAATCAAATAAATATTTTACACCCGTATAAGGGAACAAACTATTAATGATCCATCTTAGAAATATAATTGTATTATTTACGAAATTGCTACATAAGTTAGTAAAATAGGTTCCCTTTTCAGTAGCTACTACACCGGGAAGTAGGGAAGGGCGCAACTTCTTTCCCTTAATTGTTCCACTTTACCTTTGATGTGTACTTTATATTGCTGAGTGTTAAGCAAGAAGGTATCAAGTACCATTTTTAAAGTCTTTGGTATGACGCTACCCGGACCATTGGCGAACACTCTACCTACGTTGACCCCAATGAGCCGGCTATATAAATATAGTCTTATTATTATATGAATTTTTTATTCTGTGACTAATGGTTGCGATATAAACAGATTAATTGAATGGGTATGAAATTTAATATCATTTAACGACTTTCAGAAATTAAATAAATTTAAATGTAGCTACAAACACTTTAGGCTAAGTAATCAATAGAGTAAACATATACGTTTTTTTTTAAAACATTTAAATAATTGATTAAATTTACATGAGAATGCTATTAGATTTCATATGATAAAATTAGGTTCTTATAATTTGTTTTTATATATAAAAAAATATTAAAAGGTAAAAAAATTAGTCTAAAAATTTATTTTTATGAAAACTCCATTTATAAATACAGTTTTTAGTGACACATTGGATAATAACGTGGACCATATCTAATTCATAATTTATTGGATTAATATTTTATCATAGTATATTATTATCATTATTATTATTATTATAGTTTTTTCACATTATGTAACGCTGATGGTCTTCCACTGGAGTTTGAGTGACAGCAAGTCTCCTTAAGTCTCCAGGACTCTTCTCAGTATTCTCGCAGTCCTCAATAATGATGTAGTTTGGATGGTCTCCACTCGTCCGCCAACTTTCAAGTCCTCCAGTTCCTGTAGTATTCCTTAAGTTAATGTACCAAAACACCAATTATAATTGGTATAATTGCTACCTGCATGTTCCACAGTTTTTTCAATTCCCTAGCAAGGGCGAGGTACTTATCCTTCTTTTCACATTCTTTCTATCTTCTTCTTCTTCTTCTTCTTCTTCTTCTTCTTCTTCTTCTTCTTCTTCTTCTTCATCATCATAACCCTCTTAAATGCCTAACTTATGGCATAGTGTATTCCCGGAATAATTGTAAAAACTCCATTAAAATTGTTTGCCATCTGAAGAAACAATCTTAAAAGATTGCTGAAATAAATTTGTAATAGATTACATTGGTAGAGTTTTACTTGATATTAATTATATATATATATATATATATATATATATATATATATATATATATTGCTTTGTCCGGTAAAAATAATGCCCAGTTGGCTGGAGCTGTAGAATACACTGACTGTTTCTCTGCAGAGGGGCAAGACCCCCCAAGGGAGTGTCCTGTTTATAACACTAAACAATCTGATGGTGATGTTCCAGTAATTCTGGAGATTTGGGGAATGCGGAGTACCCTTCATTGCCATCACCCTCCGGTCCAAACGATGGGTTAAATAGAATTAAACTGTGCACTTATGCTAAACTGAATTGTTTGAAATAAAACTGTTTTTGACATTGAACCTGTGTACTTATGCTCAACTGAATTGCTTAAAATTAAACTGTTTCAATATTTAACTGTGTGTTAACAAAAAACTATTTTTATACTAAACTGGATTGTTTGAAATTGAACTGTTTATATGTATAAAAATGGATTTGGTATTAAATAACCTACAATGGTTGATGTGCCATAAGACCAAACTAAAACCCAGTATAAACACATATTAATACCTAGAAATCAATTAAAATAAAATTGAAATAAGTAATATTCTTATAAGCTTTCTTTAGTTTTGTTAGTCTTTCCAAATTAGTATATTTTATTTGATTAAAACTTAAATATGTGAGACAGGAGAGCGCAAAATTTGACTAATCTTTTAAAATAAAATAAGGCTAATCATTTGAAATAAAAATAAATGACAAATTCAACTAATCATTTGTACTACTAGAATTGTTTTTTGTTTCGTTTTGTTTTGTTTGATTTGTTTTCAAAGAAAATTCAAAGCAGAATGACTTCAACCCGTTTTTTTTTTCAGCTTTAAAACAAGAGGGCATTCATTGCCTGAGATATATTTATGAAACCTCAAAGTTAACATTGTTTCTTGGCCAAACCTTTCCGTTACTGTGATACAAAGTACCATCGCCAAGCATTCGAGTGGTTGAGAAATAATAACAGCTTGGTTCCCGAGGGGCTTTTCCTCCAAATACCATATGTCTCCTTTAAAATGGACAGAACTGAATTTATTACGTCGCACCTGAGGCGCATCTCAGGGGTAAACGCCAACGGAATCCAAGCAGCTTTTAAAAACACCACCCGGCAGGAGTGGGGCTGCTTTCTGCATAGCACAACGCATTAAACCGACTTTGTGTCTCATTTTTGCTTGGCGGAATGTCAAAAAATTTCATACCCGAACAAAGACTATTAGTCACGATTATAAAGTTTTTTCTTAACATAGTTTACTATTTATCACATATGTGGCTCTGATATATGCAAATATCGTTCATAGTAAGTAAGTTACGAAGAAACTTTATAATTTTTACTAAAACCCTTTCTTTAGATATGAGGAAGGCTCTGTGGAAACAGTTTTCGTCAGACTTACGAAAAATTAGACCGAAGAAATGATAAGATGGTATGTTTTGTAAATATTAGCCAAGGATTGTGAACATTAGTATGAATACCTATAGATGGACGATCAACGAGAATTTATTTACATCAGCTCTGTATGGACACAGGGTGTGGTTTAGAGGACCTGCCGAGGGCGTTGGATGATAGGGACGGATGGAAAGCGAGAGAGTCAAGGAAATCTATGCTGTCAGTGTGACTTGATGATGATGATGAGGAGGAGGAGGAGGAGGAGAAAGAGGAGGAGGAGGAGGATATAGACAGATATTGTATTATATTACAATAAACTGCTTTGTTCATTCAGTAAGAATTAAATGAAAACCAAAATTATCGAAAGTATACTGACAATGTAAACCGTATTTTCTTACCGCTCTGTTTCTGTTGTCGTCTGATTTTCAACAAAAGAAAAGACAAGTAATAATTTGAATATTTTCTCTTAACGTGATTGGATGATGATAAAATATTTTCATAGGTTTAGTTTGGTTTCGTTTCGTTTTATGGCACATCAACCATCGCTGGTTATTTAATGCCAAATCCATTTTTATTAATATAAAAAGTTCTATTTCAAACAATTCAGTTTAGCATAACTACAACTTTTTGTTTGCTCACAGTTAAATGTAAAAGTGGTTCTATTTCAAACAATTCAGTTTAGTATAAGTACAGTTTTGTTCACACACAGTTAAATGTAAAAACAATTCTATTTCAAACAATTCAGTTTAGCATAAGTGCAGTTTTTTGCTTACACACAGTTACATGTAAAAACAGTTCTACTTCAAAAAACTCAGTTTAGCATAATGTTGTGGGAGCCTTACCCATCTCACCATAATGGACTCTTCCCACCGTTATTAGATTTCGCTGCCAAGAGGCCGATCAATATCGGTGTTATCTGAACTGTACCTTTTCTCTGCAACTCTATCTTTCTTGTGTAATATAATCTGTTATCTAATATCCATATTTGCGTTTTCATTAGTGACCCTTTCCGGGGCCACAACACATAAGTACAGTTTTTTGTTAACACGCAGTTAAATGTAAAAACAGTTCTATTTCAAACAACCTTGCTTAGCATAATTACGCAGTTGAAATGTCAAAACAGTCCTATTTCACTCAATTTAGTTTAGCATAAATATACAGCTTAGTTCTATTCAAAAGCAGTTCTATTTCAAACAATTCAGTGTAGCCTAAATACACCGTTTAGTTCTATTTCACCCATAAATTGGACCCTATCAGGTGCTACCACTTCAGAAGCTGGGAGCGATGGCAATGAAGGGATATTCTATATTGCCCCATCAGATTGTTTAGAGTCATAACAGGACACTCATTTGGGGAAGGGACTTACCCCTCAGCAGAAGTCTTGTCAGTGCATTCTGCAGCCTCCCTTCTCACCAGCCGACTGGGCAATATCAATTCGTTTACAAGTAAACTTGTGTTATTTGATGAATTATTAGAGCACAATAGAAAAGCTGATGGACCATTTAGCTTTACATGCAAATACGTTGTAGACGCTTATCTTTTAAAATGGGG